>CM060972.1:51930970-52543470 GCA_030765045.1 Tenodera sinensis
ATGTTTTCAAGACATAAAACATAAAATGCAGGAAAATGAATGACACAAAAGAGCTTCGCCTACTTCTATTAACATACCACTGGCTCAGCAATTTTGACCCAGCAACAATGCTTTACCTAGGGATGGCCAATATTCTGTTGGTCCTTGTACTTATACTTTTGCAAGTGTTAGGTTGCTATTTGTTTTTCCTTGTGGTCATGCAAAGAACATAAAATTTCATAGCCATCACTTAGTGATCTGTTCTTTAACAATCTGACTGTGACAATCGTTAGCTACAGTTTTTATTCTCTTTATACTTACAATTAAATGAGCAAATGTGTAATGAAAATTTATCTTTTAACAAGGAGATGGAAGAATGGAAGAATAAGCTTTTGTAAGAATAGTTTATAGAAGAGTGAAAATGCTCAAGATAAACATATGCAGGAAGAATTTCATTAGATATTTTGTTGTACTTTCAAATGGAATACACAAGATTGAGGCGATAGTCAAATGTTTAAAAGCAAAAAACAGGTGGTCATATGCTGGACTTTAAATTACTTGACTCTTTCCATGATGTGTGAAACAAACTCAATGATGATCACTTAAAAACGTACAAGTATAGAAAAATTCAAATCAATATCAATGGATATCTCAAAAGTGGTTGATGCAACCAAAACAGTTATGTGAAGGGAATGTGAAGGGAGTTCTACATATTTCTAATAGTAAGGTTTTGTCTATCTCTCGTGGTTTACCAGTTACATAACATCAAGAGATGTTCACAGATATTTCAACACATACATTTTATTAACCATGTAAATACGAGGCATGTTCAGAAAGTAACAACCAGTTTGGAAAAAAAAGTAAAAAATATTTGTTTTCACAACATTTATTTGTATATGAAACAACGTCCCTTAACCTATTTTTCAACATAGTTACAAGCATTGTTCAGACATTTGTCATAGCAGGGAATCAACTTTTGCATGTCCTCTTCAAACAAAAATGTCACCATGACAGTTTTATGCAAAACCATTTTCAAAATTTGTGGAAACACATCACAAAGCATTCTGGTTGTGAACTGTCTGTTCACAAATTGCCTCATCCACTTGTTCAACCAAACCATCAGTGACAACAGAAGACCACTCACTCCATGCTTCGTCATGAACGTTGGATCATCCTCTTCATCTGATTACCCTCCCCTTATGTAGCACTTACACCCCCTAGGACGGCGGCACCGTGGCCGAGCGGTTAGCGTGCTCGCCTACCACCTAGGCGGCCCGGGTTCGATCCCAGGGACCCGCATGTGGTATTCGTGGTGGACGAAGCGGTGTCAGGGCGGGTTTTCTCCGGGTGCTCCGGTTTCCCCCACCATCTCATTCCACTGGTGCTCCATCTTCATGTATCATCAGTGTCACCGCCTGCGGTGCCATAGTAGTAAAAGCGGGCGTTAAACACTACAACAACAACAACAACCCCCTAGGACTTACAAGCCAGTGCCTAGGATCAGACGCCTGTCAGGGAGCAGACAAACCTATGGACCAGACAGAGTGAAGACCTGGAAGCGGGTGGTCAGCCAAACACCAAGTATGAGAGTGAGAAAGAGGATGTGATATGAAATGCAGGCGAAATCAATGAATGGAAAGGTGACTATGGAGCAATTGATGGAATGAGTGGTGGGGGAAACTGGAGAACCCAGAGACAACCCACCCAGGTGCTGCTTTGACCACCATGAATACCACATGTGAGTTCCTGGGATTGAACTGGGCTCCCTAGGTGGTAGGAGAGCAGTCTAACCACTCAGCCATGCACCACCCCATTGAATCATCCATTATTGAATTGCCTAACACACTTTTTCACCACTCCATCTGTCATATTTCCACAGTAAACCTTTGCAAGTTGACAAATTTCAGTTGACTTCACATTCAGGAGCAAGGGGTAAAAAATTGTCTCAAACATTTTGAACGATCGCTAACAACTGTAAACACAACACGATCTGACTGTAATGGAGTCAGTGAACTGGCAATGAACGAGAGATGAGTGCACATGCGTGTAACTGCAACACTAGCATTGTGGTAGAAGGAAATGGTACTTACTTTCCAGACACACCTCATCTCTTAAATATATATTTATTGTAATCAAAATTACTTTGGAGAACATTTAAAGCCAAAATCTTTCCACCTAAAGTGTAATTAGGGGTGGGAGGATTTTCTTGAAAATCATCATGTTGCATCTTTCTTTGGAACAGCTTTGATTTTACTTATAATAAAATTGCAAAATTGATATTTTAATTATGTTTTGTTACAGTATAGCATTGGAGAGGTTAAACTACGATTCAGGACTAGAATGACGCATTATCTTTATGATCAATATCTCAAGTAAGTTGAACCTTTGAATAACCTTAGTAGTTATTATTTATTTATGCCAACAAACTACAACAGTTCTACCTCTCAAACCTTAGTAGCTATAGTAATTTTCAATAGCAACTCCCAGAAGCATTGCTTAACCTTGGATAACAATGTAACACAATACAGGTTTGTTCATTGCTCACTAAAGTGGAACATTACAGTTACTAATGCCTCAGATATCTGTTTTGTGTTGTATGAACGAGGCTTTAATTGACTTGATCTATAACATACTTATGTAGTATAGTGGAATTTTGTAAGAGATTTGGAATGATGAATTGCAGTTAGGAAAGACATATGCAGCATGTAATTCATATGTAATATATGTAATTCATTAGCTATTATTGTAAGAGAGTGAGGCATGGAGGGAATACTAACACATTAATAACAATTGCTTCACTTTTAGTTCTAACACAACAATATTCAGGTTTTGAAAAGCTTTCGAATAGCTTTCGAATCAAGGAAGAAATAGTCATTTGATTGAAAGCTATGATTGTGATAGATGGCATGATACTTAGATGTACCTTCTTTGTAGCCAGTTTTAATTCAGGTATTCCTGGAATGTTTCTCTTAATAAATTAATTCATCTTCTTGCTACTTGTAGATTCTATTGATGCTGGAAGCGCTTGTTCTGTTGGAGGTTATCATTTATATCACTTCATCTGCTGTGGCCTACTGAAAGTACTGCTCTGGGTACCATACACTTAGTTTTATTGTTTATTTATTTTGAACATAACATGCATAAGCCGAATTACAATGTAACTTCCGAATGTAACTTACAGACATGAAGCAAACAAAAATTACATATAAAATAAAAGGTATTGAGGAAAAAAGAAAGAGGAAAGAAATAACAATAAAAGAAAATAACTATAAGATTATACAATCAGTTTGAATTTTAAAACTTTATATTAATCCATGTAAATGTAAATTATTCACTGGCATTTTGAACCAAGTTTCTTACATGTTGAATATATCTACATCAAAATAGTGAAGGCTGTTATGTAAATGTAAAATTCTATGTAGTAGTCAATTTTTATGGATCACTTTCTTTCAGAAATGGAAATTGTTTCTTCAATTTTTCATTAAATAACACTTCCACATGGGCATTTTCATCAGACGTAACACTTTCTAAGCTTAATATGCACATTCACTGACAGTAGCTTTGTCAGTACAGTTGACCATCCACCAGTGAGAACTGTTACTTGAAAAATCAATGGACTTGAAGCTTTGTCACTGAGCAAGTGAAATCCACCAATGATACCCCTCTCTTTCACTGACTCCAGACAGTTAGGCGTGCAAACAATAAGCTCTGCTAACACATGCTGCATCGCTGACATTCTTCACAAAATTAGTTCCACATGGCTGCAGTTCTGTTAGAAGAAATGGTTTGAGTGATGTTCTTTTATAGTATGAAAAGATGTTGTTTGCTATTGCTCTGGATCTTAGACCTCATCCATTCTCCATTTAGCATACTGGAGGTTATGAAAGGATGAATTAACTGCCAATATGTAATAACCAGTATCCATTAAAAACCATTATAATTAACCTACAGTATACCTACCATGTTTTACTCCATTTTTCAACTTATTTTGTATCATCCGACATTTTCGGTTATCCGATGTTGCCCAGGTCCAGTTTAGGTCGGATAATCGAGACTCTACTGTATATGTTTGTAATGTTCTAGAGTGTGTTTTTTACAAAAAATTAATTAAATGAGAAACATGCATTTTGTTTCTCGATTAAAAAACCGTCCTGAATGATTTACTCGGGACACAGAGACATTATGTGAAAAATAGGATGTATTAAGTGCCTTGTTGCAACTGGAAGCTCTAAAGATCTCATTTTACAGTGCTCTCAAAGTTAGGTTATGCTATGTTGTCACGCTGGGGAGAAGGTTTTTTGGTGGTACAGATGGGAATATACCTATGGTTGAGGATTCTTTCAGGGTGTGATTATTATCAACTGTTTCTTATTTAAATTGTTATTCTCAACTTTGATGAGCACTTTTAATAAATTTTGAGTTACATATTACTGTATCCTACAGTTATTTTTCTCTTCATGTTCACCAGTGATAATGATAATGATAATGATATTTTCATGCTGTTATTTTATTCCACAACAGGGGATTTACATACTACAAGATGAGTAACCTGGATAATCGCATTTCAAATGCTGATCAACTACTTACCACCGATGTGGACAAATTCTGTGATGCAGTTACAGACTTATATTCCAACGTTAGCAAGCCATTGCTTGATGTTATTATTTATGTATATAGGCTTACTGTGAATCTAGGGGGCAAAGTAAGTGGTTTTTTCTCATAAATAAAACTAATGAATATATTTTTATGGAGAAACATGTGGCATGATTTAATTCCAATTTTCAATAACAGAAGCAAATACTACTTGTTTTCTAATTGCAGACTCCAGCCATGTTAATTGTGTACCTGATGCTCTCTGGGTTCTTCCTTACTTATTTGCGTCGTCCAACTGGAAGGATGACAGTTACTGAACAAAAGCTAGAGGGAGAATTTCGGTACATAAACTCTAGGTTAATCACCAACTCTGAAGAAATTGCTTTCTACCAGGGAAATCATCGGGAGAAGCTGACAATTTTAGCATCATTTTCAAAATTGGTTTGTATTTAATTGTTAAACTTGCTGTTATATAAAATATTGAATCAAATAAATTATTTATTTATGAATAAGTTTATAATTTAATTTTTTTATTTCTATAGAGTGCTTTCATGTTATTTTTGTTATTGCAATTCTTTGTTTTGTATTTTATTAGATATTGTGTAGTCCATATTCATTGTGTAGTTCATCCTTAGTATGCCATACACTTTTTCCTTTTGAGCAGGATCAAAATAAGAAGGTAGAAAGTTTGCTGTTAGTTTTCCAACAAAAGATTAAACTTATTGTCTTTCTTTCATTTAATACACAGTCTATCCATTCATATGAAACCTGAAAAATAGTTTTATTTGTTTGTTAATCCTTCAATATTTTAACTCATTGTTTTAACTTTTAACCTTTTAACTTCATAAGCTTATTTTAGGTTTTACATTTTGATACTGATGGAAAGAATGGTGTCAAATAGGTTAAATTGGTTTCTAGAATCCCAAAATTTAATTTCCCCATGTCAAGCTGGATTCAGAGAGTTCCAATCTACAAATGACCAGGTCTTACTTTTCAGTCAAGAAATCAAAGACTCCTTCAATAGAAAAGAAGATAATTTATCAGTTTTTATTGATTTCAAGTGCATATGATTCTATATGCAGAACAAAACTGCCAAAGAAAGTAAAAAAGATAGGGATACAAGGTCCAATGTTTTCATGGCTATGTCATTTCCTAACACAACGCTTTATTGCTACCAGATATGGAATAAATATATCTAAATATAAACAAGTACACCGTGGCTTACCACAAGGTGCAGTGCACAGCACTACACTTTTTAATAGATTTATTAATGATCTGCCATAACAAATACAACAATCAAGTGTGAAGTGTGCACTATTTGCTGATGACTTAGTAATGTGGACTTCGAAACCAAAAAACAATAGTGCAGAACTAGAAAAAACATTGCAACAATCTTTAAACAACCTAAAAAAGTGGACCAAAGAAAATTTTAATGACTGTTAATACAACAAAATCAAACTACCAAATCTTTTCACTAAGAAAAAAACCACTAAAAATAAAACTAAATTTTGAGCGTCAACAATTACCAGAAACAAAGGAAGCGAAGTATTTGGGAGTTATATTTGATACCCAACTTACATGGACCAAAAAAATAGAAAATGTAATACAAAGAGCAGAGAGGCGCCTTTCACTGTTAAAACGTCTAACAGGAATGAAGTGGGGATGTTCCAGAGCAACTCTTAACAAAACATACAATGTATATATAAAACCATTATTTACTTACTGCAGCAAAGTTCTTGTAACAGCAAACACAAAAAAGATTCAAATCTTTCAAAACCAAAGTCTGAGACTAATTACAGGTGTTATCAAAACCACACCAATAGCAGCTATGGAAATACTCACCAACCAATACCCCATTGAATATGAAATAGAAAAAGCGGCTCTTATTCAACAATAAAAGTTGATCAGACTCCCATTCAATATATGGCACAAGAGAAATTTTACACATACACTAAAGACTCAGGAGAGCTTTCGTTCCAAAATTCAAGACATCAAGAAGAATGTATACCTTCCTAATTCAAAGGAGAACTTCATATCTAAAGTCAATCCGACACAAACATTAGACATCACATATTATTTACACCTGACAGAAGAAGTTAAGAAAAGTGATACTCCAACTAGTGTTCTAAAATTATTGGCATTAGAGACAATCCATACTAGATTTCCAGAACACGAATGGCTGCATATTTATACTGATGGATCATTGACATCAAACTGAGATGGAGCACGGGCTGGAGTCACGTGTCACCTCTTTTCCTGTTACAAATCTTTAAGTTTTGGGACTACAAACTTTGATGGAGAAATTGAATCAATTCGAATGGCCCTACAAAATCTTTTGTACAGAATTTCACATTTTCATCAAGCAGTTATTCTCTCAGATTCCAGGGCGGCAATTATAGCAATTACTTCCAAGTTGTCACCAAAAAACCAAACAATTATAGAATGTTGGAAAATCTTTACCCATCTAACCGCACTTCAAAAACACCTAGTCTTCCAGTGGATACCAGGCCTAAATTTATAATCCCTATAAACCTTGCAGAATTCTCTGCATAATTGTGCCTTTATTGATAAATAATTATACAAATTAAAATATGGGTACATAAGTTCAATTATTCTTTTAGATAAATGAGTTGGTGACAAATTATTCCAAAATTATAGCTAATTATGAACATGGTAATTGAAAATAATGAATAAATTAATATTTAATACACAGATCCTTTCTCTAAAAGAAGTAGTTGAAAATAATGCTACAAACTTCCGCTGTTTTGAACAAAATTAATTTTTAAGATGAAAGTTCATATGCATAGAATTATTATTCACAAACATGATATGAATAAATCATATGAGTAGATGTTTAACCTAATAGGTGCTTGTAATGCTTTGCACTGTTAAATAATAATAAATGCTGAGTAATTATTTACTCATGTGAAAGTTAATAATTATATAGTTCTGTTCATTTTCAATTCAATTCAATTTATTCATCCAATTTATTCAACATTACACGTGGATTCATTCAGTGTTATAAAAGTTCAAGTAAAGTCAAACAATAATTACTTAAAATTTATACCATACATGTACATTAAACTTATAAATTGTTAAAAATACAACTGATTATTTTATTAATGCACAAACTCATCAGTTGAATAATAACATTTTTCAGTTAAAAATTGTTTGAGATGTTTCTTAGAAACAGTGAATAGAATTTACAATTTTTATTTCAACAGATAATTTATTGTAAAATTAATGCCTCTATAGTAAAAACTATTTTCAAACAATTTTTTGTAATGTGGGATTATATGTAATTTTGCTTTTTCTCTTGTATTATGACAGTGAATCTCAGAGTTTGTGGTAAAATCTCTGATGTGTGTTTGCATTTGTACAATTGTTTCATATAAATATATACAGGGATATAACTGCTAAATGTTTAATTCTTTAAAGAATGATTTGCAACTAACAATAGAAGGTAAACTGAGCATAATTCTAATGACCCTTTTTTGTAGTTTGAATATTTAAATAGCTTTGCTACTATTTCCCCACGAAGATATTCCATATGAAATTAATGCATGAAATTTTGAGAAATACATGACCCTAAGTATATTTTTACTCACTGAGTGCTTCAAACATTAATTTGAAAGCAGATTTTGACCCAATTTCTTAATTAAATTGTTTATACGTGGTTTCCAACTAAGATTTTCATCAATATATACTCCTAAAAAAATTTGACTTATTTGAATATTTTACATTTGTTCCTTCTAGCTGTATGGTGGGAAAGTTTAATTTTTTTTGTTTGTGTGATGAAATCCTACAGCTAAACACTTCTCCTTGTTTAGACATAGACTATTTTCTTTAAACCAGGAAACCATGTGTAATGTGACTGCATTTATATTTATTTTGAATGTGTCATCACTCTTTCCTGATTTTAATATGCTCTTATCGTCTGAAAATAATGAATATTTTATACTGTTATTTTGATTCTTATCAACAAGATCATTTACATATAAAAGAAACAATAATGGGCCTAAAACTAAACCTTGCGGAAAGAACATTAAATATGTTATTTATAGTTATTACAATCTCAAGGGAAGTGCTGCCTATATTGATAGGTTAAATTTTTAAACTTAAATGCACTTTTCTCAGAGGTGGTGTAAGAGGTACATACCGGGTGGAAGGGAAGTCATTACATTAATTTAAACCAGTGGTAGATCTCAGCATTTGGAACACATTTTGTATCTTACGTTTTTGTCTCTGGCCATCTCCTACGGAGATATTTTAGTTTTGTCAAAAACAAGCTGGCAACACAGCAGACTTTCCCTAGCTCAGTACATAAACTTCCTAACGGTGCAGCTTGAGAACATAAACAGACACCGTGCCTAGACCTTTTGTGTTCACTGTGCATGTGTAGGCCAATCACAAGCATTAGCTTCCAAAACAAGGCGAAAGTGAAAGTGTTTACATCCACAAACCAGGTCAATTCCCTGACCAACCTCAATGCAACATTGTCGACATGTTACACGTCTGAAGGAGCTGAACGTAGTATTCCTTCATGTCTTTTAAGTCATTAATTATTTCGAAACTCTGTGTGACGTCTCATAATTACTACCGAAGATATTTCAGAAAGAATTACTCTTTGCATTTTACAAGTAACGAACTGTTATCTTCGTATATTCTTGTGGAATCATGCATCCAATTTGGATCAAAAACCATGTATTCTTTCGAAATCAGCTGACCAATAACGAAATGCCATTCAACTTTTTTGTTTGTAATGCTTCTATGAAGCACATATTAGAAGGAATGTAATGACTTCCCTTCCATTCTGTATATGCATTAGAAACAAAAAAGTCTAACGGTATTTTGTTCTTTGATCAGCAGATTTCGAAAGAATAAATGGTTTTTTGTCCAAATTGGATGCATAATTCCACAGGAATGTATGAAAAGTTTTTTTACTTGTAAGATGCATAGAGTAACTTAGGATATTGTTTAGAAAAGCTTACGCAAGCACTTGGTCAGAATTTCGGCAAAGTCCCACTCGGAAGTGTGTACGAATGGTCACGAAAGTTGCCGAAGTTGCTGTGTTAATGCAGTGCTGCCAACAGCAGAATGTCCCTAGGAGTTTGTTGCCAATAGTAACTTTGAATGTTTTTGCGGGAGTCGGCAGTATGCTGCTGACCTTAGAAGAAACTAGCGCAACGGATCGCTTTATCAGTATATTAGATTTGGCGCCTCTGTGCTTTAATGAGGAGTCATGCATGCCGTTCCTGTACGACGAGGGCCTGCTGAGGACTCGAATGCTATGCAGGGAATGTGATGTGCCCTAGGGCGAAGCCTACAGTCCCCCATCTATGCCATCCCAGCACATGGGGTTCCGTAAATGGATTTTTTCTCCACTCGAAAATTAAAAAATAAATAAATAAAAATAAATAAAAAAGAACGATAATTAATAAAAATAATATAAATATAATAATATAATACTATTAAATATAATATATATAATATTAAATAATAATAATAATAATAATAATAATAATAATAATAATAATAATAATAATAATAATAATAATAATACAATAAAATAATATAATATGTTGTTTTCTAGTGCCTTGCATCTGGCAATGAAGCCATTAGCATTATATTATAATATAAAATAAATAAAAAAGAACGATAAATAATAAAAAAAAATATATATAATATATATAATATATAAATATATATATATAAAATAAATATAATAACATTAAATAATAAAATAATAATAAATATAAGTATAATATATAGTATTATATATAAATAATATATATAATATAAATGTAATAATCATCATCATACGCGATAGCGGTATGTCTGTGGCGGCAACGACGCGAGTGAGTGCATTTGTGTTTAATGTGTTGGCAACGAAAACTAGTGTAGTGTAAAAAGCAATGTTGGCAGATGTGAAAATCGTCTGCTAGTCATGCAGTGAAATCTAGTGGGCGATTGTGAAACTACTGTCGGCGCATGTGCAGTAAGTAAGTTCGGACTTAGAATCTGGCTGGCAAGTGGAAAGTGAGCTGTTCTAAACTTGAGCCGTAACTTATTTCTGACATAGCTTTGGTAGTAATATGGGACATCACACAGGGTTTCAAAATAATTGACCACTTAAAAGACTTGGAGGAATACTCCAAGCACCTTTTGTGGATGTGCAGTAAGTCGACAACATTGTGTTGAGGTTGGTCAGAGAATTGACCTGGTTTGTGGATGTAAACAGGTCGGCACTTTTGCTTTCGTTTAATGTTTTGGGAGCAAACACTTGTGATTGGCCTACACTCCGGCAGTAAATACAGAAGGACAAGGCAGGGTATTTGTTTGTGTTCTCAAGAAGCACCCTTACTGTGTTTGTTTATATACTGACGCCCATGGTATCTGCAGTGTTGCCAGCTTGTTTTCAACAAAACTAAAATATCTCCATAGGAAATGGTCAGAGCCAAAATGTGAAATACAAAATGTGTTCCAAATACCGAGATCTATCACTGGTTTAAATTAATGTAATGACTTCCCTTTACCCGGTATTTTACATTTTTAGAGTTCGTTTATTTGCTTCTTATATGCATAAAGAACCAAGGGTATTTAGAATTTCTGAATGCTATTGTTGTTAAAAAAGTAACCATAACAGCACCTGTTTGTATTGAAAGTTACAGAAAACTGTTAGAGTTTGTTATGTGATAAACTGAAAACCTTTTTTTATTATGTTATATGCAAAACAATATTGATCTTGTGGAACGCTTTAACTTTGTAGCTTACTTAGTTTTTGAGAAAAGAAACCACTAATGCTTAAATATTAAGCAATAAGAAAAAAGTTATCAGATGTTCTGTTACATTTTCTTAGCAATGTGAAGAAAGAGAGGTTACCAGACATAGCCAAAAGCAAACTATTGCAGTCTGGCATGATTCAGTGATCCCATTAGAAATATCTTGAAAATGCATACAGTTGATCATTAGATTACCTTCAATGATTTTTGAAAAATTACTGGCCTAATATAAGGTGGCATAAATAATCAAAGCATGTAGGGCCACAAGAAACATTTAAGAAGCCTTATGAACTATAATTTAAAAAATATTCTTATATGAAAAAATACATAAAATCCACATTTTTACCTTAAGGGGACTCAGTAATTTTTATTTAGGATGTCAATATTGTAAATTGTGAAATAGTAGTAATATGTTTTACTTTGTATTTTCAGACAGCTCATTTACGAAAATTCCTGGAATTCCGTGTTGCTATGGGTGTTGTGGATAATGTAGTTGCAAAATGTAAGTTTTGAAATAGTAATTTGTTTTATTCCATGTAACATATGCAAAGTGATACATATAATGAAACTTTATAATTAATATTTAGAAGTATTTTAATCTGCATTTAGATACCTATAGTTTCACTTATTTTTCTTAATATTCAAGCCATACTTCATGGTCTAGGGCAGTGGTGTCAATCATGACCCCAAGTGGCAATGCCATGCAGAGAGCCAGTTGCCGTGCCCTGGGTATAGGGGGCCAGTACTTAGAAACCAGTTCAGTGCAGTTTTTCATGTGATGCAGACAGAGAATAGCTGTGTCCAAGAGCACAGACATGAGTCATTTGTATTTGCCTGTTTCAAATGGGAAAAACAATTCCTTTGCAAAGTTGTCGGTAGCAGTATTCAGCACTTAATATGCAACCAGTATCTTATGTTAAAAAATACAACATACAAAGACATTATGAACATAGATAAAGTAAATAATGCAGCAGTTCAGCTAGAGCTGACAGAAGTACAATGTGATCGTCACTTTCAAGAGAAATTTGACAATTCATGCTCAGAGGCACTGATCAAATTCTACCAGAAACTTGACAATAGGTGTTTCCCAAATTTAATTCCCAATGCAGCAAAAACTATGACAATGTATAGTAGTACCCACCTTGGTGAACAGGGTTTCTGTATAATGAAGCTCCTGAAAACTCACCACACAAACAGACTCTCAGATAGCAATTTGGCATCCAGTCTTAGAATCTGTCTTTGTAATGTTTTTGAGCCAGATTTTGAAAAGTGTGTGAATTCCAAAATATGCTAAGTGACTGAACCTACAAATGTGCAACATGCAGCATTTTACTTAGGTTTTGAGTAAGGTTGTCTTAAATTCATTATGAAAATGCTTAACATTAGATTATCTATCTTTAAGAACAGTATTTTCAAACAACCTACGTGTAAGTCTTCCCTTTAATTTTGGAGGAAGTTGCCAACCCCTGTTACTAATAATGTTTTGTGTTATTTCACTTATTTGAAGATAAGCCAAGTAAATATTCTGTTATTATGTTTAATCAAAATGGCTAAGAATATCCATTTATGGGATAATAGGATTTGAATGCTGACATTTATTTTTTGTATATAGATATATCTTATTCAAGTTCGTATAAAAATCACTATTATTAATCTATGTAATTATTCTCTTATTTATTTATTCATTCAAAAATTTATTTCAACATTTTTACCTCTGGGATTGAAAAGTAATAAAAACATCTATCTTAAGAGGTATGTAAGTACATAAGTGATGTACTTCCCAGTTTGAGAATGCTAACCCAAGGGCTAGGGTAGGTTTAATAGTACCTATAATTTAGCCTAATCTTCAGAAAGTTGCAACTATTTTAATCAACTTGAATAACTACGCCAAGTAGTTTTCTATTTACGCGCGAGAAGTGCTGTTCCCCTTCATAGATCCAACTTGTATCTGTGTTATGTATTCTTGTAGGCAATTCTGAAGGAAAACATTCATAAGGTATACACACTTAAAGAAAGGTTTTATCCATGGATGCAACCAAGCTGCTAGTAAACAGGTGTCAAGTGATAACGTTTCTAGTGTTCATATGTATTACGTCATGTTTGGCTCCCGGCTTCTAGAAGATGCCCAGTGGAGCTCTCAACAGCCTGTGACCTTGACACCACTGGTCTAGGGATAATATGTTAGCTTCTGGGTCCCAAGGGATTCAAACCTGGCATTGGGTGATGGATTTTTTTCAGGTTTAAAAATCCTTAGTATGTTAAACTCAATGAAAAACTGAAGCTGTTAATGGTGGAGCAACACAAATCTTAAATATAGTACATATTTAGATATTAAAAGCTTCACTTATCTTAGTATTTTCTTTAAGTTCTTGAAATAATTATGTAAGTACTTAGAGAAAATACTAAGATAAGGGACGCTTTTAGTGTCTAAATATTTATTATATTTTAAATCCTTAGTACAGCTTCCTTCAGAAGGGAAGGAAGTGGTCCCATGTCATAGATTTGCAGCACATAAAAGAACCTCAAGCCTGGTAGCAAAATTAAGCTGACTCTCTCACCCAGTGTAGAATGGTATGTTGAGAATCAATGCCTTTAAAGAGTGTCTATAAATAACATTTAATTTCAATTACAATATTCAATTTAAAATTATTTGAATGATTTTTAGCTTAAATTTATCCAAGGTCTTTTCATCATTTATCTTATATAAATCACTAGACATCTGATTTGTAAGCACACGCATATTTTGTTTGTTTTAATTGTAATATGGAATCAGGTATTGCAACATGTTTCATATTCTTTGGTACTTGCATGTCAAGTTTTATAGTGTATACAATTGCATATTTCTGATGTATATTTCATCATTGTTCTGTAGATTGAGCATATAATACATGTTTTTTGATTTTAATTGCAAAATTAATATTTAAACAATTAGTACAAAATAACAAAGTTCTTACTATGGAGACAATATTTGCAAAGGGATTTGGTTGTAGTCAGAGCACATTTCAAAGTTTTAGTTGAAGTCATAACACTTCTTCTTTACCTGATTACCCTCTCCTTATGTAAGACTTACACCTCCTAGGACATATAAGCCAGTGCCTAGGGTCAGACGCCTGTCGGGGAGCATAGGAACCTATGGGCCAGACAGAGCAAAGACCTGGAAGTAGGTCAGCACCAGGTGAGTTAGGAAGAGGATGATATGAAATGCAGGCAAAATTGATGATTGGAAAGGTGATCGTGGAGCAGTTGGTGGAATGAGTGGTGGGGGAAACTGGGGAACCTGGAGAAAACCCACCCTGATGCCGCTTTGTCCATCATGAATACCACACGCGGGACCCTGTGATCAAACCCGGCCACCTAAGTGGTAGGCAGACACTCTAACCACTCGGCCACGGCACCGCCAAGCCACAACACAACTTGAAAAATCTGGCTTGTGTATACATGAATCCTCATAAATTCTCAACAAGGTTTAAAGTAAACTTAAGAGCCCTCCTTTAAAGCATGCAGGAAAACTAAGCGGTAAGCTGTAGTATTTTAGAGAGAAGTCCTGACATATAGTTTTGTATACTGTGGATAAATATTTTCAAGATTAAAATGTAGCACATCCTGAATAAATTTCCCCAGAGTTACTAAGTGCTTTCAAATTTTACTCAGTAATGTCTGTAGATATGGAAAGATTTTTCTCAGAGAACCCTCTTGCGTGAAGTAATAAATGTCATAAGTTTATGTAAGCATATGGAGAAAATGATCCTATACTGCAAATCCAATTACATCAACTAAAGTGATGTCTAGGGGAAAAATGTACATTGTAAGTACTGCAAAGGGTATATAATCTTCAAGTTAACACTTTTATTGCATGATTAAAGCATATTTTTTTTAAATTTGGAGTATTAAAGATTTTGACAGCATAAATGCACACAATTGTAGATATTTTAGTGCATACAAATCCGATGTCTAATCATCACTTAGCTTTAAGATGATACTAAATTGATAAATATAAGAAAACAAATAAGTTACAATGAATATTTGTGCTTAAACTGTTTTCTTAAACCCTGTTTCAGATATAGCAACAGTGGTAGGATTTTATTCAGTTAGCCTTCCTTTCTTCACTGCAAACCATCCTCTGCTTGCTGGATGTGGGGATCAAGAAAGATTTAGGGTGAGTAAGTTGTGTTTTGTATATGTCTTTAGTTTTAAAATCTTGTATTGCCATCCCTTTTTAGGCAATGTAAACCATACTTCCTGTATTCAACACTAAAAGAATTGCAAAACAGGACAATACTGCCATTTAGCATATTGACTTATATGACATAACATAATATGTTAATAGTGCCATCTTCTGTGCACACAGAGAGTAATACGTATACTGTAACTGATATTTTTGTATGCCAACCAATTTACTGCTGTTTTTTTTAAATACACAAGCCCTGTGTGAGAATCCCTGATATGAGATTCCCTTGTGGCCTACCAGAAAAATATGAATCGGTTGAATTTAGTGTCATATGGGCAAGTTGCCGTGGTAGCTCAGTGGTTAGAGCAGCTGCACATGAAGCGGAAGATCCGTAGTTCAAATCCCAGCTATGGCATTGAATTTTTCAGTCCTGATCCCACCTCTCAAACTTATGGTATAACCTGACCATTTGGATCTATCCCAAAAGTAACTAACATAAATAATAGAATGCACACTGAGTGCTCTGAATACATACTGCTGGTTCCATTTATGGTTGTCAAAGACTATATATTTTTGTTGTATCAAATATACACATAAAGAATTTTAAATAAAATAAATACAATGTTGTTGGCAGATGAGAAAGTACACCTTCAGTACATTCACATCCTCTGTGAAAGACTTGACACATATGGCTTATGTATCCACATCACCAATTACATTTTCATTGTGCAGTAAATCAACTTCTTAGAATACAAAATTAGCCCTCAAGGTCTGAAACTTCTACCTGAGAAAGTGAGTGCTGTTAAGAATTTCCAAAGCCACAGTTAGCTATTAGACTGTGATACTTTCTGGGAATAGTAAATTTCTACCACAGGTTCATTCCATAATGTGCCAAACTGCAACAACTTCTCTCAAAATTACTCGGCGGACACAAGAAAAATG
Organism: Tenodera sinensis; assembly: GCA_030765045.1. Classification (NCBI taxonomy): domain Eukaryota; kingdom Metazoa; phylum Arthropoda; class Insecta; order Mantodea; family Mantidae; genus Tenodera; species Tenodera sinensis. Next base: position 51,947,435 of record CM060972.1, read on the forward strand.
CACATAGCTGCTGAACTGGAACAAATAAGCACAAATCTCCTTTACTGTAATGAAGGAAACCCTCTGCACAGCAGCAGCCCTGGTACACCCTATTCAAGGAGCCTCACTCTCCTCGGTCCTGATGCACTGGATCATGTTATAGGAGCAGTTATAGGTGCAGCACAACATCTCAGCTTCTTCTTGTGAACTCTTAACTAAAGTACAATCCAAATACAGTGCTTATGACTGGGAATTATTGGCAATATGCAGTGTTAAGAATTTAAAATGGTTAAATTCAACTTGCTGGATAGCAGAAAGGAACTGTATTGTGACATATCAACATAAAATGTCCTCTTCTTTACATGATTACCCTCACCTTATGTAGGACTTACAAGCCAGAGCCTAGAGTCAGACGAACCTATGGACCGGACAGAGTGAAGACCTGGAAGCAGGTGGTCAGCCAAGCACCAGCAATAATAGTGAGGAAGAGGACGATATGAAATTCAGGTGAAATCGATGGATGGAAAGGTGATGATGGAGCAATTGGTGGAATGAGTTGCAGGGGAAACCTGAGAACCAGGGGAAAACCTGCCCAGGTGCCTCATCCACCGCAAATACCACATGCAGGTCCCTAGGATTGAACCCAGGCTGCCTAGGTGGTAGGCGAACGGTCTAACCGCATGGCCATGGTGCTGTCTCAACACATGTATGTTCTGCACAACTTTTGACAAGAAGCCTTTTCATCTGTCCATCAGTTTTCATACCCAGGAATCAGAGCAACCACCAAAATGATCACTGAACAATTCATCTAGCCCAATATAAGGAAAGACTGTCAGCAGTGGACACAAATTTGTATATCGACTGTCAAAAATAAAAATTCCATACACCAAGTCTCCATTTGGACAATTTATAATTCCCAATGACATACTTAAACATATAAAGGTGGACATTGCAGGGCTTTTATCTGTATGCCAAGTATTCAGGCATATTCTCACAGCCATAAACAGATATTCTAGATGGGTAGAAGGTAGTACCGATAGTAAACCAAACAGTGACAATAATCACTTAATTTTCATGATTTGGTATTCCTGGAAGAGTAACTACTGACCAAGGCTGACAACTTGAGTGTCAATCCCTCAGCAGGTACCTAGGCCTTTAGATCATCAGGATGATCACATACCATCCACAAACGTTTCATCATATGCCATTACCACACCACGACAGCATCATTCAAATGCCGTTTCCTACAATCCATTTACACAGGATTGGTCAAACGGAATCTTCTCTGTGCCCTTTCTGTGAACTTAAAGATGATATGGATAGAAACCATCTCTCCACTGCCCAGCCATTAATCAACATACCAACATTACATCAAAATACTGGAGTGCAAGAGAGCAAATGACTTCATTACCACCAACTGCCCAACATTAGATACCAATCAACAATCCTCATTGTGGGTAGTCTTTTTACCCCTAGTGATCTGCAGTTAAAGGTCATTAAGCAGCCAAGCTGGTCTATGACACACCACTCCACCTTCCAGAAGAATAGTTCACCAACCAGCCTACTGTAACACAGATTTCGTGAGGCACTTCCAGGAGATAATAAGATCAAAAACCAAGTCAGACATCAAACCATGGTAAAAACTGTATTTGTGTCCAAACATCTTGGTTACTGGCCTCATTGTTTTATATATCGTGGACCTGCATTATCCTTACTCCAACTGACATACAGTGGCTCCTACCCAGCAAAGAGTCAAACTGACAAATTCTTCAGTATTGATGTCAGAGAGTGATAAAACATATTTCGGTGGACTGACTGAAATGTTGACGATGTGCAGTGTCCCCTGCTTGTAAATCTCACGGTACCTGTTTTTGAGAACAATAATGCCTTTATGAACTCATTGACCTCAAGTTGCACTCTGTGCTACTCAGTTCTTCTAGGGTTTTGCTTTACTGGCAGTATTATGTGTGCATTAAGTAATACACAGTGATTAGAAGAAGAATAGGTGCCCGATATGCACCTTATATATGGGTCCACTGATGCAATGGAACAGAGGCAAGTTGAACTGCTGAACTGTTCCTGCACCAACGGCAACTACATCTCAAATCTTATTTTACATCTCAATACTTTTGGATCTGTTCATAGGCACCTACAAGAAACTAGATCCTTCCATGTTAGAATGGAAGATACCAGTCGTGTGAGTATGCCAGAACACCTGATCAGGAAGAGAGTATGTTACACACAATTGGTAATAATCCTGCAGTTTGTAGTTGGCACGTTGCATGAGCTCCAAACACAAGCCAAGCACCCATTTTGAGATTTGTACATGAACAACAATATTGCTCGCAATTATCCACAAAAAGTTAGTCATTGTAGTCTGTGTAGTTCCCATTTCGAGTAGAGTTTGCAAATTCCTACAGCATTGTGCAAAGAACCACAATATTCCTGCTTTGCTGTTATTTACAGAAGAGGCCAAGTTTACAAGAGAGGACATATTTAAAAGTAAGTTGTGGGTGTTATGAAAATCCACATGCACTAGTATGTTGATCCTATCAACAGCAGTTCGCTGTGAATGTAGGGCTCATATTGTCAGTGATTTTTCAATTGGACCTTATAGATTTCCTGGTACACTGAACGAAGTCATGTACAAAATTTTCCTTCAACATGTGCTCCCAAATCCCTAGAAGATGTGCCACTGAGAATTCATCAGTTATGTGATTTCAGTATGCACACTTTGCAATTAATGTTAGGAAGCGCATTGACATACAGTTTGGACAATAGATTGGTTACGATGGTGCTGTACCATGGTGGCAGAAGTGGCACCAATGGACTTCTTCTTCTCAGGTTATGTGAAAAGTTTAGTTTATAGACTTCAGTCGTATGGGCCTGGCTACTGGGATTATTGTAACTGTGGAAGTGGTACGCCAAACTCCTGGAATACTGGAGCATGTAAGACAGTGTGCACTGTGCATCACTGTGCGTTTTGCCATGATCATAGTGGTCGACATTTTGAACAGTACCTGTAAGGGAACAGTTCTGCATTTATTATGCACTGTACTGTACACTGACAGATCAGTTTGAACACACTGTGATGAAAATACATGTATATTGTCTGCAGGATGTTGCATTACTTGCATTGTGTGTAGTACGTTTTAGTTATTGCATATTATTCACTGCTGTGAGGGTGTTTTCACAGAAACAAGGGTGATTGGGGTAACAAACCGCATAAATCACAATTACATCATTAGTCAGCAACAAGTTTCTGAAGACTTTGTGTCCCTTATACCTAAATAATGCACCTGAACAACCTCTCAGAATTTGTTGGTGGAGTTCTGATTCGTCTGTTATTTTGATTGAGTTTTCAAATTCTGTTCCAGATAAATATACCGATAAGCAAATAAGTATAACATTTCACATCAACTTAAAATATAAATATAAAACAAATTCAAATAATCTTCTAAACATTTTAAATAATGCATAAAATTTATAAACAAATAATTGAGAGGTAGAATCAGAACTAAAAAGCTCTGTCACAGCTGGTATTTGAACCACAGATCTTCCATTTTTCGTGCAGCTGCTCTAACCACTGAGCTACTGTGGCAACATGCCAGTATGACATTGAATTATCCAACTGATTCATATTTTTCCCAGTAGATCACAAAGAGAATCTCACATCAGAGGTAAATACCCCAAGGGCGACTTATAATTATAAGTGCTTTATATCCCAGGATTAAATAACCTTTAGATGGTAATTATATTTATTTATGCCAACAAACTTACTGCTGGTGTTTTTAAACACACAAGTCGTGTGTGGGCAATGTTTGAGAGGTAGAATCAGAACTGAAAAATTCAGTGCCACAGCCAGGATTCGAACCACAGACCCTCTGCTTCACGCACGGCTGCTCTAACCACTGAGTTACTGTGACAACACACCAATATGACATTGAATCAAATACTAATCGGTTGGAGAATTCAATGTCATACTGGCAAGTTGTCACATCAGCTTAGTGGTTAGAGCAGCTGCATGTGAAGCAAAAGGTCTGTGGTTCAGATCCCCTGTGGCATTGAATTTTTCAGTTCCGATTCTACCTCTCAAACATTGCCCACACACGGCTTGCATGTTTAAAAACACCAACAGTAAGTTTGTTGACATAAATAATTACATACACAAATATTAATAAATATTAGTGACTAGAACTCCATTTACCTTTTATAATTTGGACCCCAATGACATAGCTGTCAACAGGCCCTTAAACCCTACTCACTCACTCACTCACTCTCACTCACTCACTCACTCACTCACTCACTCACTCACTCTTATAATTATGTAGCTTCCAACAAGACTAGTTTCATAATTATAACAGAAATGTGAAGTTTTAATCACTAATATTTATGAATATTTGTTTATATTGCTTCGCTGCCAATAGCTTCAGTTTTTTTCATTTTATTCACATAAGAGTCACCATATTATTTTAACTCCAATATTCTGTTTCAATGCAATATTCTGCATTAATTTTTAGCATGTGGCGCACATAGTGTAAAGCATAAAGAACAAAAGACAGCTAGCTATGTTTAATTTCATGTTGGACATGTACCTTAAATTACAAGCAGCTGATCTAATCAAATGTCTTTGTTTCAGTATTACTATGAATATGGTCGAATGCTGGTAAAACTGGCAGAGGCAATTGGCAGGCTTGTACTTGCAGGACGAGAAATGACTAGGCTAGCAGGTTTCACAGCACGAGTCACCGACTTAATTAAAGTCCTTAAAGATCTCAATCAAGGGCATTATGAGCGAACTATGGTGAACGGATCAAATAATAAATTGGAAGACAGTCTTGCAGGTAAAGAGAAGAACATGTTAGTGAAAAACATTGCTTGGCACTGTACGTGTACTGCAGAAATGAAATAATCTGTAATAGCATGGCTGAAGTTTTATATTCACTATTTTTCCTCAGTCCTTGTGATGAATATAAGGTATATTCAGTGTATGTTCATCATGTTGATTTGCTCATTCATTCCATAGCTGTGGAATTCCTTTGAGTGTTAAACCTGTGTCTGTCTCTCTCTCTCATTCTCTCTAAAAATATTGGAGAGCAAGAGGATTAATGACTTCATTGTCAGAAATCCAGCATTAGCTAACAACAACAAACAGCAATGTATTTTCTGCATATCATTGTCATTAAAGTTTTGTAGCCGATGGGCTATTTCCAAGGCCTCTTTTATGTTTATTGTGTGACTGTACACTCTTTGGTTAATACTTTAGTGTCATTAAAGAAAATGGAATGGATATAAAACTTATATCTAGTATATATTATTTTATGGATATAAAAATGAGGTGTTTATAGCTTTTGCAAAATTTAATGGCAGCTGACTCAACACAATCATAGGCTTACCAAGCCTTGCCGTATTGTGTAGTTAAACACGCTGTGAAATCATGCTGTATAGCCATTGATATAAATATAATTTGCACCCACAAAATTTATTTGTGCAACAGGAAAACGGATAGTAATAATCAAGTATCAGCGGCCTTTAAATTTTGCAGTTACCATAGTATAGTGGAACATGTTATTAAAATGTATAACAGTTATGTTTGTTGACATCATAAAACACTTTTGATCCACTTATGTTTACAAATTCCTCAGGACTGGTTTCGGAGAGGCTGCTCTCCATCCTAAATGAGTCACTGAGAGAATGTTCATTCTCATCAAGAATAAGAATCAAGTAATGAACTTGGAAGTACCAGTTAAGAGGCTAGTTCTGGCCACCATTGTCCATACATTTTTGGCACCTCTTGAGGAAAATATCCATTACTGACCATAGTTCACCTTGAGAAATGCTGGCAATTTCCTGGTGAAATTTTGTTTTAGTTCTTCCAGAGTGTGTGGATTTGTGACATACACTTTGTTTTAGATTACCCCAGAGATAGAAATCGCAAGCAGTTAGGTCGGAGGACTTAGGGGTTCACAAATTTCTATTAATAATTCTGTCCTGAAACATGCTTTCAGTTGTTCTCATTGAGAGATCAGCCATATGAGGTGTTGCAGTCTTGTTGAAAAAAGGCAAAATCATGCTCTCTCTCTGTTAACTCTCTAAAAAGGGGGCAAAATTGTATTCACATATATGCAGGTATCAACTGTAGACTCAAAAAAAAAAAAAAGGGCCTATAACTCTTCCTTCGCTAATGGCACACCATAATCCAATTTTTTCATCATGAAGCAGTACTTCATGAACATATTAGATTTCTCAGAACTCTAATAATGATTATTTTGTGTACACACATGTCCATGAAGGTGGAATCAAGTTTTCCCATGAAAAATATTAAATGTGGGTCAATTTTGCCATTGTATATACTATTGAGAGTCCACCCACAAAATGTGCACCTAATTATAGGATCACCTGGTTGAAGAGCATGTGCCACAGTTATTTTATATGGTTTTAACTTCAGCAATTTAATAGTTCTTCACACAGAGCTAAAAGAAATGCCTATCTGTTGTAAAAGATGCCTAAGCAATTTTTGGCCGGAATTCTCCAAACGATGGCTGATGTTTAATGTTTCTTCAAGAAGAACCGTTTAGATTTCTTAGCCTGAAAACTTTCTGTGGCCTGAAATTTATTACAAAGCTCAAAATTGTTGTACCGCCTGGATTGTTTACATCTGGAAATCTTTCTTCAAATCTGAGCCATAATATACTTTGTGACTAAATACGGGACAAAATAATAGGTCACTGGTAATAACTGAACCACATCACATCACCGTCAATTCAATACTGCAAAACAAAACCACGTCAGCAGCATGTTCTTGTTTTCGCAGCAGTCCATTATCATGTTTCCACATGTCCAGTGGAAAAACACTGCACAGCCCCTTCGGAGGTACTCTGCTCTCCCGTTATAAATAACCAAATTAAATGAATTTAGACATCACACAATACTTAACAGCCCTTCTCTTAGCCAGTGAATAAGCAGAGTTATAAAGGCATGTTGTATCAGCAATTATTTTTCACTCTGGATATTTGAGATTTGTGCTAGGAATATGAACAAAGCCATCTATAGTATTAATGTGCATTTGTCAGATGTTAACCTCTTTCTCCAGGCATTTTTACTTATGCAAAATGGTTTCCGGGGTAGTAAGGGGTAGTGATGCGCCTCCTATAGCCTCTCCTACCCAATTCTCATCCTCATCCTGCCCGTGGTGCACCCTGCTTTTAACAGATGAGGCTCTGGGGACCGAATCACAGCGGTATAACTGTTTCATCTAAAATGGAGGAAATGCCATTTACATATGTGCTGGCCTGTCACAGCACAACAGCGTCCCTCAGAGGCACATGAGGGGAAGGTCGGTGGATCTAAATATCACCTATTTAGTCCTCCCGGCTAGGTCCGATGGACCCGTTGACCAACGATAGGTGTGGTCCTCCTTGCAAAATGGGGGTTTAAGTTGGGTGGTGTAACTGCCACATTGTAAAACTGGTGCCCGTTAAGAAAACAGTTACATGAAAGCCACACACATGAATATGAGTCCTAAAGATAAATATTCCGGAGTTAAAACTGTCCCCCAATCGGATCTCCGGGTGGGGACATCTTGTATGTGTAACATACATAATTTTTATCACATAAATTGAAAATATAGCTTTTTGCTATATATAATACTAGTGTACAAGTCTATTCAGACAGTGTGTGTAATCATAGAAACTCATATAGCCTATGTAAGTTCTTTATTAATTGTTATAGTGATGATGAGGAAGCCAGCCATGCCACTCATTCCAGGATCTGGAAGAATCATCTTCCAGGATAACATAATTCGCTTTGACAAAGTACCATTGATAACACCAAATGGAGATATCCTGGTAGATGAACTATCCTTCGAGGTGCGGTCAGGTATCAATGTACTGGTTTGTGGACCAAACGGCTGTGGCAAGAGTTCCCTCTTCAGGATATTAGGAGAGGTGTGTTTGAGGAATATTGGTAAAATTGAATTGTAACTGTTGTACTAAAAGCTGAGAAGAATTAAAATCAAGTGCTAATTACATACCTGTGACCCATAGAACTTAAATTATTCAAGTTTATCATGCAACAACAATATGAGTAGTAAGATACAATGTGTCTTTTTCTTTCATAGGTAATTAAAATATTATAGTTAGTGATAAATCATTAATTTAAAACATATAAGTTACCACTACATAAACACATATTGATGGAAATATAAATGTTGTGCATGAAAATGTTGCTATCACTATATCCATCATCAGCTTTGCATTTGTAGTCATTCGTAATTTTTAATATGTTTAACTTTCAGTTATGGCCTTTGTTTGGGGGAACACTCACCAAACCACCTAAAGGCAAACTGTTTTACATTCCACAACGACCCTATATGACTTTGGGAACATTACGTGATCAAGTGAGTTTACTTTTCATTTATATACTCATTAACTTTCTTACTATAAGAACTACAGATTACAAAATCAGTGTGTCATATTAATTAATAAATGATTTAATAAATAAAAAATTAATAACAGAAGCATTATGGCTGAATAATTTGCTTAATTATTAATTTCCTCAAATTGGAGGCTGCTTGAATAACATTTATAAATGCATAATTTAGGGAAAGGTAAAATAATAAGGGATACTTTTGAACATGTGATCTGAGAGATGCGAGAAGTTAATCTGAAGGTTCTCCATTGCATATGCACAGGAATATGAAATGACCGATGACTACTGCTTGTCACATAGCACCCAATGTGTACTTCATTTATAAAACCATAGCCACTCCATATATTGCACAACAATTGTGTACTATCATCTGGAAACAGTTGGCAATGAACCACTTTTGTAAATTACTAGCCATGCTTTCTCTCATGTTTTATTTCTTTACAATCATCGTCATGCAGTGGAGTAGGATTTATAGTTAAATAATTATGCAGACTTCCATGGCCTTGGTCCGTTACTTCTTTCTTGGCTTCCGGTATGGGCTGCATCCTGTTGGTTTTTTTAATCATGCCAACATTTGGCCATAAACTGTGTTTGGCTTCTTCACTGGGCAACTGCAAACCTCATATACCTTGAGGGTACAAAGGCAGTGACCAGTTGGAAACACCCAGGGACACGAATCTCATTGTTCGTCTGGTGGCAAAGGTGAACCAAAGGCATTGGGAGACATTGTCAAGTGATGTGAGGCATTGTTGCTTCTTATCAATGTGTGACCTACAAACGCTAATTCGGATTCAAAATTGTTGCATCAATGACTGGCAAATTTGGCTTCATAGTGTATAGAGTCCATGGCTGTCAATGTAACTTAGGACAATGTATATAATTATATACACCCCTAGTGCAACAGCCCAGGAAGGGCTAAGGCTTGCCACCCAGTTGCTGCGTCCCCCACCTCTCCCACTACAGGCGTCATTGGTGGGGTGCAGTACTGGAGGTGGGACATGGTCGGTGCCCCGAGCCCTCCCGGCCAGTTATGCAGCGTTCATGACATGGATATAATTATATAGTGTAATTTAACATGTGCTGCATTGTTTTGAGTAATGCAAGATGGAGAATTTGGTTGCCCTCATTCTTCAGTATGGCTAAATGTGCAGTAAGTAAATAAATAATTATAAAGCTCAAGTTCCACTAATAAAAAAATTTTCCAACAAGAATTTATCCAAATAAATAATTCTAAATATGTACATATTATACCAAAAAGTGTGGAGCTGTACTTAAAAAAGAATGTTACTGATACTGGCCTTGGAAAAAGTCTTGTGCTCATGTTGGAAAGTTGAGCCGTAATAACAATATTTATACCAATAAAATATACAGGAGTATCAACAATACTTGTACAGATATTGGAAATGGGTAATCATTAATTTTGCATATAAATAATTTCACAGGTTATTTATCCTCACACTCGTGAAGAAATGTTACGAAGAGGCAAAACTGATGAGGATCTCACAAACCATCTGGAGAGGGTGAAGTTGTCATATCTTCTTTCTCGGGAAGGTGGCTGGGATGCAATAGAAGACTGGATGGATGTTCTCTCTGGTGGAGAGAAGCAAAGGATAGCTGTACGTATCTAGTTTCTAAAGTATGATGCCTCTACACTTGTGAAACTGAAAGCAAAGTTAGTTTCATCCTCAGATTATTGTTTTTCCTGTTTGTATTTTATACTATATAGAATTATACACCATGTGAAACATTAAAATTGTTTTCCCATCACATAAGCCACTTCTTTTTTTACAATGCCATCTCTCTAAGCCAAATTTGCTTGAAGGGCATGTGAAGAGGATTGCCCTGTGGATTGATTTAGTGGAATGTCTGCTTAAATCAGAGAAGTAAATAATAAGTTTACTATCGTAACCCATGTAGTGATATAGAGATAATGTTCTTGCCTCTCATCATGTGCTGGTTCAATGAAATTGCTGTTTCTGGTTCTTCCTTGGTTCATAGAAACAATATCAAGTCACCCCAGTGCTTTTAAGTTTCCTGAGCTCATTTTGTGTTCATTACCTAGATTCATGAATGTCTAATACAGGCATCGGCAGGCAGGGTTTTCCTGATTGAGCCTTGAGCCTTGAGCTGAGGCTTGCTGCTAGCTTAGAGCCTCAGCACGGCTCTCAGGTTACATCAGTGGCATGCTGTTAACCATACAGCCGATCAAATTAATTTGAAAATCTGTTCATAGTGAACTGATATTCTACATTTATAGCATTCCAAAGTGTAATTACAGACATATTTATTCCATCTTCTTTCTTGGAAGTTTGAAAACAGTGTTGTATTATTCAGTTTAAACCAAAAAGGTAAGTCTATTAATAACACTACGTAACACTTATAATTTACCAGAACATGTTTCTGAGGCTGACTTTCCTCCATTATCAACCGGACATCGACTGATAATGAGGAAAGTCAGCCTCCCAAACATGTTCCGGTAAATTATAAGTCAGTGTTGTGTAGTGTTATTAATCAACGTACTTTTTTTATTTAAATATTTACTCCAGTTTGTCAGACAATTTAACATAAATAGTTCCTTAAGGAAATTGAAGCTATTAACAGTGAAGCAACAAGAATAAATAGTTCTGTTATACTTCCAGTAAAGTACTTTCGCTCTGTTTATCTACTTGATAAATGTAATTATTTTATGAGAGGTAGAATCAGCACTGAAAAATTCAGTGCCATAGCAGCAGTTAGTTGATAAAAAATAACAATTATTTTATACATTTAACTGATGAACTCTTAAACATATCAGGAACAAAATTATATTTCATAATATAAAAACCTAAGACAGATAATACAGTGAGAACAGTTAAAGGTCTAACTGATGAGAAATTATGAATCAGTTAGACCTTTAACTGTTCTCATTGTATTATCTGTCTTAGGTTTTTATATTATGAAATATAAGTTATATATAAGTTACTTTATATAAATTATAAAATATAAGAAAATTAAACTGCAACTTATATTGAGTGTTTTATTTTTTGTTGATTAGTTTTCTGTTGACCAGCCTATGTATATTTGTGGAGATCTTTTGTGCTGCCTTGATTCTAAGCACTGCATTAAAATTTTCAACAAGAACAGATACAGATGTATTGCTGTGTGAAACATTAAACCCTCACTGCTATCCACTGCTGTGATGTGGCCGTTTGCTGCTGGGCAAGCAAGCTCTTGATACTGTCTAATGTCCACGGCTCTAGAGTCATGTACCTATAGTGCAAGGTCTAATATTACCTCTGCTATTCAGGATATTAATATTTATTATTATTATTATTATTATTATTATTATTATTATTATTATTATTATTATTATTATTATTATTATTATTATTATTATTATTATTATTATTATTATTATTATTATTATTACTATTATTATTACTATTACTAGTATTACTATTATTATTGTTGTTGTTGCTGCTGCTCCTGCAGCCGCCACAACAACTACCACCACCACTATCATCATTTAGTCCCCGTTAACTTCTGTGGTCATATTGGAGTTTTGATGTGAGAAACGATTTATTGGTGGTTTTTTTCCCCCTCTTAACTATAGAATTTCTTAATGTTGTTTAGGTTGATTTCTTTACATTGAACACACATTCACTCCCACCCCCATGCTATTATCCTCCACAGCATCTAAACCCCCCCGCAAAAAAAAAAGAATAATATTGCAGATGCCCACTGCTAAAATGTATTAAGATAAAAATTTGTTTTGCAGATGGCACGTTTGTTTTACCATCAACCGCAGTTTGCCATTCTGGATGAATGTACATCTGCTGTCAGTGTTGATGTAGAAGGCAGCATGTACCAATATTGCAGAGAAGCTGGAATTACTCTGTTCACTGTAAGCCATCGACGTTCTTTATGGAAACACCATGAGGTAAGCATCATGACATTTCATACCTAAAGGGCTTAGAAAGGATTTTACAACAACAAATATTCTTGTTTTAATTTGAAAAAGTTGCATGTATATTGTGTACTTGTCAAGTTTATAGTTTGCCAGTAAAGTGTACAGAAGCAGAGGTCTTTTTATGACTTAATGGTATAGGAGGCATTTTTATATATTTATGGGCAGATGCAAAGCATGAAATTGTGTTGCATTATATTGTTATTTATTATGCTGATAATGTAAGACTTCTCACTTAAAACTGCAGTTCAAATGTACTGCACTAATTAGTATACAAACGCTATGACATACCAAATCTTGTATGTGCATCTATCCATCATTATCGGACTACAGCATAGTTAGTACTAATAAACATATATTTTTAGGAATCATAATGGACCAAAAGCTAAAATGGTTGGAACACATTAATCATATTTGCAGAAAAAAAGCAAATCACTGTATCAGCTTAGGCATTTTTTCTAATCTTTTAGAAGAAAGAGAATTAAATTTTATTTATAACGGAGTCATATTTCCACATGTGATATATGGGATAGAGTTCTGGGGATGCAATGCTAAATGAAACATGGAAAGACTTTTTAAATGCTGAAGAAAGCAATTAGAATAATATATCACTTACACTCTAGGGATTCATGTAGACAGTAGTTTAGAGAAAAACAAATTCTTGCAATATTTTCACTATATGTATGTAAAGTAATATGTGCACTGCAAAAAGATAGCTTAAGAAGCAACAATGTCCATCATTATAACACAACTTTTATAGACAAGGCTTTAGAATAAATATACTGAACAACAAATTTCAATATCTTCCTTTCATAGAAGTTTGAAAACAGTGTTGTTGTAATTAATTTAATTTAAAAGGTGAGTTAATTAATAACACTGAATAAAACTTACAAAATATTTTTCCGGGACGCGTTTCGAAGGTTAACTTTCCTCCATTATCAACCGGACGATAACTGGGTTTCCATGGTGTTTGATGGTGTTTGTAAGTGTTGTTCAGTGTTATTAATTAACTCACCTTTTAAATTAAACAAATTTCAACTTTTGTTTTTGCACTCAAACGAAAATGGGTGACTTTGTACATATTAGCTATGGTAAACTCAAATATGAAATCCAAAATTCTCTATCACGTACTGTTTTTTTGAGAAATTGGTTTCAATGTTTTTAAAAAATAATGCATACAATAGATGCAATTAAATAATATTGTAATCATTCCTGAGGTGAAATAATTTCATATAGTTCAAGATTATAACGAAAAAGTTATGCAGAATCCATAAATTACGGTTAAAGTGAACTAACAGTCCATATTTAGGTAACTGTCATACAAAAAGTTAAAAATATTATTAATTTTACTCACTTTTCTAAAAAAAAGCTTTTGAGAAGACTTCCACTTGTAGCTGACATCAGGAACCTCCCTAATGAGCTGCCAACAATATCAGCTAACATACTAGGTGACCACTTTCCGCTGTATCGCTTTTCCATGCCACTTATATCCTGATTAAACCATTCTCAATGCTCATCACTCACAGACCCCATGTTGGGAGGGATGAAGTCCAAGGCACGTGCAGAAAATGTATGCACATATTGCACCCTAAATTTTTATATGCCTTTAGCATGTTCTCAATAATTTCCTTGTAGTTGTCAGCTTTTGTATTTTGCACACTGTCTTGAATTCCACCCATGCTGCTTTCTTGTTTTCGGAAAGTAGTTCTTCAAAATGCCTGTCTTCCATCAATTTGCGTATTTGTGGGCCAATATAAATATCTTTTAATTTTGTTTTGCTTATTCTTGGAAACCTTTCTTTCAAATACGGAAAACCCCTACTCTCCCTTTTCAAAGCCTTTACAAAATTTTTCATTAAGCCTAACTTAATGTGAAGTGGCAGTAACAAAATTTTGTCTTTGTTAACTATGATTCATACTTAACACTTTTCATCCTGTATTAAAGCACTCCGTATAGCCTACTCAGTTACTTAATAATGTTTTTCTTTAGCCCAACCGTCCCACTCACACATAAAACAACAAAACTTGGTGAAACCACTCTGCATTCCAGGAGTAACATATGACCTTTAAATCTCCACAAATTTGCCATTCATTCTTTGCATAGTTTATAGCTTTCAAAACTATCTTTAAATTCTCATGTTTCTTTCATCTGGCCAGCATGAGCTATAGGGACAGATGGATAAGAGTTACCATTAAACTGCCTTCAACGAATCAGTGAAAAGACGCCATTCAGATGGCTTGTAATTGTCACTCAGTTGTTCCATGAGCCCATTAAAAAAGATCTTTCAAAGAAATCATATTAAGCCCCTTGTCAAAATGCTGAAGTTATCTTGCCTGCAATAAAACTCTTACCAGCCTTGAATGAAACAGATGTTGAGAGATTTGAGAGGTAGAACTGGAACTTAAAAATTCAATGCCACAACTGGGATATGAACCACAGACCTTCCGCTTACCAGGCGGCTGCTCTAACCATTGAGCTATTATGACAAACTGCCAGAATGACATTAAATTCTCAAACCAGTTCGTATTTCTCCTGGTAAACCACAAAGGCAGTCTCACATCAGAGACAAATTACCCCAATGGTGACTTACTATTGTAAGTACTTTATGTCCCAGGATTAAATAACCTTCAGGTGGTAATTATTATTTATTTATGCCAACAAACTTACTGTTGGTGTTTTTAAACACACAAGCCGTTTGTGGGCAATGTTTGAGAGGTAGAACTCGAACTTAAAAATTCAATGGGATTTGAACCACAGACCTTCCGCTTACCAGGCAGCTGCTCTAACCATTGAGTTATTGTGACAAACTGCCAGAATGGCATTAAATTCTCAAACCAGTTCGTATTTCTCCTGGTAAATCACAAAGGCAGTCTCACATGAGAGACCATTACTCACAACGCCCGCCTCAGTAGCGTGATGGTTAGCGTGTCTGCCTCACGTTCAAGAGGTCGCGAGTTCGAATCTCGCTTAGGGTAAGTTATCCAGGTAAGGTTTTTTTTCGAGGTTTTCCCTACCCTGAGAAGACGAATGTCGGGTAACTTAAAGCTCCATGGACCTCAGGCGCATTTGAGCATCATTTCACCCATTTCATTTCATTCATTCGTCCGATATGACACAATGTTGGAGGACGTTAATTTAAAAAAAAAAATTACTCACAACACTTCTGACATTATTGTAACATACATATTAGCGCTAAATGTTGGCAGGTTCGGCCATACTGTGAATGAACTTATTTTAAAATAAATGTAAATTAACATGCACTCATGTATCGTGCAAATTAAACTTTCTCTTGCCCTTAATTCTGTACTACATGTATTTGTACTCCTGTATTTTCAGATTTTCTTTCTTATTTTCACACATTTCTTGTACTAGTTCATCATTATTGTCCTTTTATTTTCTATGCTATCAATTTTGTGTTCTAAGCTAGCCTTCAATTCTTTCATTTCATTATTACATTCTTGTATCTCCACTTGTAACATAAATTTGTTTTCCCTCAGCTCTATCTTATTTCCAATATCTTCAATTTTGCTTCCTAGGGTATTTTTAATGTCACTTATTTTCCTTTGCACATCTTTTAACTAGTTTCATTCCCATAATGTTGTCTGTCCCATAGTTTATCATTCATCACTTTAATGAATTTAAAAGCTTGTTGAAAGTCACTGATTCACTTTAATTTTAGATATTTGTTACTTGTTGAAAAATTGTTCAACCTTTTTGAATAATTATTCTCCTTTTGCAGAGCTTCCACTGTCTAATACACAATGAGACATCTTCAAAGCCTTTTGAAATGAGTTTATCAGGTGGTTAACTTAATATTACCTCAATTTATCTATGGTTTCTTATGAATGTTTTCACTACACCTTATTGCGAATACGAATTATACTCTTTATGGAATTTGAGTATATAAAAAGGTTAATAAAAGCAACCAAAATGTCATTAATTTCTCTTTCACACAATAGCTGTGTGTAGGTTGGAAAGGATAGGACAAGACTGAAAAATTCAATGCCATAGCTGGGATTTGAACCATGGATCTTCCGGTCTCCGTCCAGCTGCTCTAATGCAACTAATTGCATTTATTGACCTTATGGTTATTTAAACTAGAAACTCGGGACTTAAGCACTTACAATATTTTAAGTCGCCATTAAGGTATGTTATCTCATGAATTTGAGATCTCCTTGTATGGTTTACTGGGAAAAATGCGAGTGAGCTGGAGAATTTAATGTTATATCAGCACATTGCCATGTGCTCAGTAGTTTAGAGCAGCTGGATGGAGACCAGAAGCTTCATGGTTCAAATCCCAGCTATGGCATTGAATTTTTTAGTCTCATTTTACCGTTTCCAACCAAAATGTCGTTTGAGATATAAAAAAACATGTAATGTAAGGTGTCTAGCATAATAATAATAATTGTGGAGCTAATTCAAATGTATTTCTGCATGTGTTACAGTATTATCTTCAGATGGATGGAAGAGGATCCTTTGAATTCAAGCCAATTAGTTCAGACACTGAAGAATTTGGATCATGAAACTAAAGTTTTTGCAATACTAGAAGTTAGTGAGTTAGTGCTTTCCTTTTTTATAAAGAAATCTTTATAAAAAAACAATGATGTTAACACAATTATGGTCACACTATGAAGAATGAAAATTATATTTTTAATATATGGAATTTTTAGTAAACGTACGATGCTTCTTCAAGAACATGATTGTATAAATCTATTTATAGGCTATGCTGGCTGGGTCAGCAGTATCGCTCATTATGTTTTGATGTTTATATATATTTTTTTCTTTTTTTAAATCAGAAAACAAAAAGTGTGTTAGCATGTTAAATTAATCTCTTCTGTGAATCAAATTCACATAAATATTGAAGAACAAAGCTTTTTTGACTGTGAGTGTCCTGTATATGTGTTTTAACATTAATTTTTTGTATGTATATGTATGCGTGGTGTTAACACAGTCTTATACATACAGTCAGTTGCAAGGGTTCCTATACAACAAAGGCACGTTATTTTGGCAACTGATAAGAGGGTGCTTCCAGCTAGCCGCCAAAGATTGTTAGGTATAAATGCTTTACTTACATTTTGTGGAACTTGGCACAGTAATAGGGCAGTTAAGACTAAAATTAAATTTTTTGGGAATTTTATGAATCAGTGTTTAATTCATAGTTACACCTCATGATAATTTTTCATTCATCACTCTCTCTTATTCCGGGAATTGTATGTGCACCTTTAATTCTTGACATTCTCTAGACTTACTACATTAAAATTGCTTTTATATTTAAAAGAAATCGAGTTAAAGACCAATGATTTTATTGGTTAGAAATGAAAGAAGAGCATATTGATAAATATACGATTTGGTTTTACAAATTGTTATTAGTGTCAAAGTTAAATTATTTCATTTTATTGTGTCCTAGATATTTACCAGAGGTAAGGGCTAAAGTAAATAATAACAAAAAAGTAAATTTTGCAGAGAATTTATTTAACCCCCCCCCCCCCCCCTCTATATACTCCAGGGTGGAACTGTTGATTTTTTACGAACAGGCTGTCCAGATGCAAACGCCCAAAACAAGTTGCAAACATTGTTTGTGCAAGGATTTAATCCTTTAAGAAAGCATTTTGTCTTGTAAATGAATATTGCCCCAATACCGCATCAAGTTTGATGGAAGATAATTTATAGGTTACAACATTTTTATGAAAATATTTAAGGAAATGTGCCGTATGTGTTCCCACACTTTAAGTAGCTATGGGGAGTACTGATAACACAATGGACAAAATTCATGAGGATTGATGAGTGGACTCAGTATCTTTGATGCTGCATTGCCATACTCTTTCAAATAAGCTTATGTTTATTTATTTATGCCAACAAACTTACTGTTGGTGTTTTTAAACACACAAGCCGTGTGTGGGCAAAGTTTAAGAGGTAGAACTGGAACTTAAAAATTCAATGCCACAACTGGGATTTAATTTTTAAGTTCCAGTTCTACCTCTTAAGCTTATGTTTATTCCTTTGTTCCATAGCAGATTTGGTATTGTTTTTTTAGGAATATGTGTATAATGAGTTTGCTTTGTTTTAGTTATTTGAAAGACTCAAAGAAGTCATAGTGATTTTGTACGAACATGCTTTTTAGAATCTTACAGAGAACTTCAAGAATAACTAAGCATTGCTTTAGTATTCCTGCTAGAAAAAATTCTTCCCTTGTTCATTTTTAGTTATTTACTGTTACTACTGCACTACTATGGTGATGATGGTATTTACTGCTAATCGTGAATTAACAATTTAAGTCAACTGTGCTGGTCAGATTATGTAAGTGCTCTGATTGCTCAAATGAAAACACTTCATCTTCATGACCATGTAGTATATATAAGACTGGTGTTAAGCAAGAGAATGCTGTTGAATATATATCTAGCATGCGCATATTTGACTACTTAATGTAGCTTAATAGTTAAGTAAAGCGTGATCTTCAGAGATTGTGTTTAAGTGTGTGAATGAAAAAATTTTGAAGGCAGGTAAGTTTTTCATGATTGTATTAGTAATTTATTAACTACTGCTGGATACAGGGAGTCTGAGGATTGGTTCAGTCTTATGGTGATCCATACTAAGGGGAACTCTTAAATACTTGGGACATTCAAAAATGATTGGCACTACAATTTCTTTTTGTTCACAGGAACCATTAATTAAACAAACTCATTTAGATTATATTTCAGGCATTCCCACCAATGTCTATTCACTTTTTTAGCCTTTCTGGCAGCTTCCGTATTTACATAGCAAACCATTCTTTGGGGGTATCCCGGTGCCACTGTTGGACAACTGCATGAAGTCCATAATTGATGGTGACCCTGCATGATCTCTTTCATTAAGTCGAATAGGGCATAGTCACTAGGAGACAGATCCAGCAAATATGGAGGATGTGGCAGCACAGTAAACTCTAGTTCACAAATGGTAGCAATGGTCTGGTGACTGGTGGCCAGATTCTAAAAGGTTCCAATGGATCTGCACAGTACTGTTGCAGCAACTTTGGCACCCATTGTGTGCACACCATCTTCATGGATTACAGTGTGGAGGGTTCCCCATGATAGACTTGTTGGCTGCATTAATTTATTGTACGTGATTTGCCTGTTCTTCATTATCAGGTCATTGACAAGCTGGGTATTGTTTGGTTTGCATGCAGTTGCTGGACGTCCAGTGCTTTTGCATTTTTGAGGACAGTCCCTGCCAGCTTTGAATTTGGATACCCAGTGAAATGCGGTTCAGCCACTTGGTGCTGCCTCCGCACATATATGGCTACTAACCTCGTATGGATGTTTGAAGCAGTCGCTCCTTCCCTCCAGAGAAACCACACTGATTACCTTTGCTCGTGCTTGTCTGCTTCTATGTTGTTTCATCCATGTCCACAAGCATACTTGCAAGCCAAACAATTGCCACTCCAGTGAGCTATTTACGGGAAGCAGCAACATCTGGTGGCATTAGATAGTACTGTAGTCGATCTTCATGCATACGACACACATTTCAAACTGCTAGTTTGCAGGAGTTGTATAAGGCGAGTGCCAATCACGATGAACGACCCAAGTGCAACAGAAAAGTAGTATAAACAAAAACCAAATGAAAACCCCAAATTTAAAATGTTTTGGTCTTCAATTTTCTTCCATTCAGTGTGATCTCCATTTAATCCAGTTTCCTATTGCAGTCTTTAAAATTGATACTTACATCATCATATCACCTGTTTATACTTTCTCTACCACAGTAGGTAGAGGAAGTATTAAATTCCACCCAAAAATTTGATATCAAGATTTCTCAAAGAATACATGTCATAAGTCCCCTGAATCCAAAGGATGTAGTTTAAGAAAAAAGGTGTGATTGGGGAGAACAGCAATAACTCAAAAATTAAATGTCTGATAAGTACCATACTTGCTATTTAAGTTAAGTACCTTCAAAAGTTGCAACATGAAGATTTCCAAGAAAATCCTGCACTCCAATATAAGTAACATTTGCTTCCTGGTGTTAATATTAAATCAGAGAGTAGAACACAGCTTTTTTTTCTCTCTTTTTAAAGATAATGTGCAAACAAAAAGGTGAATAAAGAATAAACTGCAGGTAAAGTGAAGCTGAGTTTCATATTTTTGTTCTCAAAAGAATTTGTACTAGTGTTATAATTTGCAGGGAAACAAACAAAGATATAATTCCACCAAGGCAATGGACCTGCAGAAATAATTACATTTCCATGGGAAATTCAGATAAATATGTGTTTTCATTCAGGTTTGAATACTGCATGGAAATGTGGATTCATATCAAACTGAATCCTTGGATCCGATCCTCTTAGAAGTGGAATCGGGAAATTTTGCTGCATGAAAACACCTACCAGATTCAAATTGATTTGAATCCGTCAGAGAGGCTAACTTCTACTGTACTCATAACATGCTGCATGCTCGTCATAGCAAAAGTGGTGTAATAAAACACAACAACAAAGCCACTTTTATTGTTTCTGTAATCTTGCAATATATTGTTCTTAAATACAATCACTAACCTCAAAACCTATTTAAAATATGTAGAAAAAATTGTTTACAGGCTCACCAAGATAAATCAAGTGACCAACATAAAAGCCTGAATTATTTAGGCTTGAGTCTCGCATATCCAAATCAGTCTCTTTCCAGATTGAATTCAGCACGGTAATGCAGATCATATAAGAATGGGATTGGACTCAAGTCAATTTCAATTCCTCATGGAAACGTAGTAAATGTGTACTAACATGTGCAACAGAAATAACGGCTGCATGATCTCATTCAGTTGGTTAACTGTTACAATGCTATGTTCATCACCAGGCATGGAATCTATTCACCCTGTTTGAGTATATGTGTTCACTTATAAAGAAGAGTTTTTGTACTCCACGGGAGAAAATGTGTAATAAAAGTTAGTAGTATTAATGATAGTACCTTGAGAATTGCTTCTGGAGTAGATGTTACCACATTGGGGTTCTGTAACCCCCCTGCACTCCATTCCTTTTAATGAGGCTTTCTTGGCATACAAATGACAACATATCTAGGGTATTTATTGTACGTGCTTTGATGGGAGTAGCAACCTAAGGCAGCAAGTGAAATCTGCTACTTTTGCAAGATTTTAGGTGCTGCTTTTTCATCCCTTTTGGGTAAAGCTAAAAATAATTGTTGCTAGCTTACAAAATATGTGTTCAAATGAACTTTGCTAGAAGGGACAGACTACGTGCAAGCAGAAGCAGCTATAGACTATCCACTGCAAGTATAAAACTGTATTTTAAGAAATGTAATAAAAGGAAAAAGAATGTTTAAAGTACATTTAATTGTTCAAATTTTGTGTACTCCTAATAAATATTATATGCAGTTTCTCTTCCTCCTCTTCATCGATTCCTGCTTATATAAACATAAATGCTAAGAGAGAGTATTGTTGATAGTTTATTACACTAAATAAAATGGCACAAACCTACATAGAAATAGGGAAACAATCATAAGCATACTTAATGAATGCTTTTTTGTAACCACTGTTTGCTAATTAATGTAAGCTTGTGCACAACAACAACAAAAAAAAGCCTAGCCTGATCTTCCATGAATCAGAAACCTAAGCTTATATAAATAGTAGAACAATCATAAGCATTGTTAAGAATGCACATTTGCTTCACTCACATGCATTGATGTAACCACTGGTTGCTAATTAATGTAAGCTTATATAAAAAAACTAAACATAACCTCTAATGAATCAAAAACCTAAATGTGTATAAATAATCAATTATAAGCGTTGTTAAGTATTGTGGTGTAATATTGGCATCTGTCCAGTTGGAATGGCAGTGTTTGTTAGTCTTCAGTTGGCTGCTCTGTTGGTGTAGTGACGTAAGTAGTAATACATCTCTATAAATAAGCCGTATGTTGTTATCATAACCTGACTGGATAGAGGAAGAACTTCATTTTCACCCAAGGAGTACAAAAGCTTGTCTTATTATAAAAATCTACTTAATTTAAATTGTATAAACCTTTATAACTTACAGGTTACATTCTTAGGTTTTCTTGCCACACTTCACCAGTAACCACAGACCTTAGGTCTGAAGATATTAAAACAAATTACGTTGTATCATTGGCAACAGTATTGCAGAAATTAAATTGTTAAAATGATTGGTTATATTTTTTGTATATTGTATGAATAAATATTTTTTTAAAGTTGCTGTATCATCTATACAAGATTTGTTTGTTAACATTAAGTAATAGATATTTGACAAGTTGTGATTGTATGTACATATTTATGTATGTGCAAAAAAGTATTAATTTTCTACTTACAAACCATCTAGCTGTGTGTGTCTCAACAGCCATTTTACTTTTACTCTACAATGAAGAAAAAGGGATTGTGTACTTATTTGCAGAGAAAATAATGTGACTACTAAAGCTTGGATTTCTAAACACAATAAAGCACATAAGCACAAAAAATGATGAAAGTAAGTACCAAATTAAGCAAAAATGAATATTTACAAATATGATGATAAATAGTTTCACAAAACTCTTACATTATTGAAGGCTGTTACAGCACACAAGGAAGGTCATCCTGAGATTTTCCTGCGTGAAACCCCTGCGCCTATCAGTGAGAATGTTCTTTTGACGTTGCATGGTGTCACAGACACATAAGAAAAGCGCTAACCTACAGATCTTTGGCGAATTTCTCTTCAATGTGTCTCTTTGCCAGAAAGTTTTTAGAAATATGACACATTATTTTGTAACTGGAATTTTTCTGTAACACCTGATTGAATTTCTCAAATAAAACTTTTGCAACTGCCCTGCATTTCTGACGGAAATGTTACTCAAATTTCGTTAATCTGAGAAAGTGAATGTTCCAAGTCATTATTTCAAGCTTCCAGCTGCTTTAAAATTTCAGGTATTTTGCAGAAATGCCATTCTTGCACAACACGCTGCTGCTTGGAACTCAGAGAATCACCATCCTTGTCCATGAAATCATTGCAATATCTCAGGCGATAACTGATTGGCGAGTTGACTCTACCCAATCACAGCAAGGTTTTTCTCCTTGCAGTATTATTTCAGCTTTACTCTAGCATTTATTTCTTACGCATTTAGCCAAAAAAGCAGTGAATCACTGATAAATCACAGATAACTGTGAAATATGCACTTTAAATTTACAGTTTGGGGTGAAATAGGCTGTTTTAAGCAAACATTGTAAAATAAGTTAAGCAAAAACATTTTCCTGCAAAATAAGCACAAATATAGTTAAAACTGCTCATCTAGATGTGTCTTACAAATTAAAACCTCTCTGCTTATCCTTAAAAGTGTGTAAAATTTGGGAATTTTGTTTAGAAATTTGGCTTTTAGTGATCACATTATATGTAAAGTATTAAGTTCAAGAATACTACACAGTTCCTTAATATCTAAGCAACAGAGTGTAATGCTTCAGGTTCCTAATGAATGGCACTTTTAAATAGGAAGTAAAAATTTTCAGAAGTAATTTTGGTGGAAGTAACTTATCCAGGGTGGAAAAGGTTAGGGTATGCTTTCTTGGAAGGGTAATTCTTTTCAGTAAGTTCAGTAAAGAAGTTATTGTATGTAGATCCTTACACTAATAGAGCAAACCTTAGTCATTGATATATTTTTATTCATATTATAAAACCATGCAACAATTATGCCAGTGTCATGGCAGTGTGGTGAGACTGCTCATCTCTTAAGGTGGCACAGGGGACTGTATGTAGGACTGGTGGCATCTAGGCAGGTTTGTCCAGATTCTCTGGTTTAATGGCCATTCATTCCGTCGACTGCTCCATCACCACCTTTCTGTTAATCCATTTTTACACTCATTTCATATCTTTCTGCATATATTATGTTTTATTACTTGTGTATTCATATGCATTGCATACTATGCCTGGATTCAGTTGTATATTACACCAAACTGAATTGAATCACTCAGATACCAGGTTTCAGGCTGATCACCCATCCTGACTACTCTTTAATCCAGAATTTGTGTGCCCGTTGAAACCGAAATTATGTCAATATATTTGATAATGGAAAGAAACAAAAGGAGATTCTAGTCAATAGTGAAGGGGAAGACGTAATAAAGCTAATATGTTAAAGTCTGAAGAATGGAAGCCTAGGCAGATTTAAAAGAGTGATAAGGCTTTGTTGACGCGCACGAAAAACAAACATGTGCAACGGTTTAGCGGGCTGATTCCTATCTTACCATGACGTGCTCTAAAGTTAGCCAATGGAAATCGCTTGCTTATTGTTGCCCGTGCAAAAACAAAATGCAACGCAACTCACACTCGTTTTGAATCGAGCTGAGAGTACATGTGCAACTTGGGGAGTTGTACGTAAGCTAGCACGTATACATAATTCAGCGGTCGCTAAAGGGTGACAAAGTTAAAGTGTTATAACGTTGTAGTTGAAGTTACAAAGTACATTCTATTTAAATATCGTCGGCAGTTCTCTACAAATCTGGAAATTTACAAATAAAGTGACATGTTGGTTAATTCTTCGTTTGGTTCCATTCCTACCATGACTCACGAACATCTTGCAGATTAAGACCTCTTGCTAGAGCTAGTCCGGACACCAAACACGAGATCTTATAGATCTTAAAGGCGACGTCTTCGAAGGAGAGGAGCGTTTGCGTCACCGTGGATGGGCACTTGACCCTAGGTGCCCACTTGTAAGTCCTGGTGGATGTAAAGTCCCACCTATAAGGAGGGTAAACAGCGAAAGAATCAGTCTGAGTGGCTCAGTTGGTTAGATGCTGACCTACTGATCCCAAGGTCGCTGGTTCAAACTCAGCCCAGATGGATGGGTTTTAGGTGTGCTTAAAAACGACAGTTCCATGTCAGTAGATTTACTGGCATGTATAAGAACTCCTGCATGATGAAATTCCACCACACTGGCAACGCTGATATAATCCTGGAAATTGACAATGTTGTGAAACAACAAAATAATTTTAATAAGCAAAAGAAGCAACAATTGAGTAACGGCTATTGTTCCATCTTTTAGTCCAGGATAACAGAAACAAATTTTTTGTGACTAAGTTTCCTTCTAATTTCTTCAGCAGTTAAAGTTGAATATTTCAGTTGTGAAATGCTGTTTGCAGTGTTACACATGTCTATTGCAGTAAAATCTTGACCTTGTAGCAGGTTGCAGGTGTGAGCAATATTGTGGCTTTGGTTTAACAAATTACTAATAGTCCTAAAATTATGAAAGGGGTTACAAAATTCAGTATAGAATTACCCTTCTGATTTCAGTATGCTTTTAGGAGTGTATTCTAATCCTCTCCACCTTGTCTATTAAACAATTTGTTGAATTTGTGTAGGATAAACCACTTCTCAAATCATGTGTATTACAAAAATTGCTATTTGAGGTTAAGTTTGTCACAGGGAAGGGGCTGAAAGTGTAGGCTGCTGTATATTTTTCATCAGGAATCAACTTAGATTTCTCATCTATTTGAAGTATTTTGGAAAACAAAATAACATAACCTTACAGAGTTTTCTAACTGAGCAAGTGCAAAAGTAAGGATAATATTTTAAGGTAGTATGAGGCAAAGAAGTAATAAGGCATTATCCTGGTGTTTATTATTCATCATGCAAGATTTATTCTGCAACTTCATTTGAGTTTGAATTGATTAACTTCTTTTGTTTACATATATATTACATATGTTATAGCTTCCCTCTATTTGGGCAATTTAATATAACTTTGAAGTGTGTATTTTGTTCAGTCAAATATGCATGCTTTTAACCTGTGAAATATATTGCTCTATGTTCACATATGGGCTTTTTGAGAGACTTGTAGGTACTTTTCTTTTTTGTATACTTACTATTGCACACAAGTAATAAATTTGCAGTGTGGAAAAGAGAGTAAAAAAGATGCAAAATATAATGTCCAAATCTCAATTTTGTAAAACATGGATGTTGTGTCTGTTACCTTTAGTGCACAGAAATATTTCATTTTTTCTTCTGTTTCTTGAAAGAATAATCTTAGAGGCTTATACACAAAGAGCACTTCAGTATTAATGCTACAATACTTCGTTAATGTACCAAAAAGAGAGAAGGAGAGTTTATTTCTTATAATATTTGTTAAGTAAGACAAGAATGGCAGAACATTTACTGTGTTATATAGGGTCATTAAAATGTATGGTAACACATATGTAGGCTCTCTCCACTGCACAAAAGAGCCAAGAGTTGTGGGGAAGTGGTGCAGGCAGAGGCACACTAAAATCCTTATCTCTTAAACAGGCAAAATGGGCTGTATTATTTTAAATTACTTATCGCACACCACACTCCAATTTTCAGTAAGGTGTTTCGTGTGATCATTAATATAATTTAGTATTAGACAAACATTCTAGATCAGTTCTAACACAAAATAAACTAAAGGAAACTAGAATGATCATCTCAAAAGCTGCTAAACAAACTAGCTCAACAAATTAACATAATAACAATACTGGGCTTCAGAAAAAACCTATGCCATTAAAATAATAGGTTCCATCTTGTTTATTGAAACAATAAGTGATATGCCACCGGTTTGAGAGATAATTGTTTTAGTGACCTTTGTCTGAACCATTTCCCTGCTGACTTGGTTTTCTTGCGCAGTGAAGAGAGCCTTGATTGCGTCACCATATATTTTATTAATAAGTTGTAATTAGGTGTCTAATTCCAGCTAGTAAAACAGTGATAGTGAAACAAATGAAAGTCGAGTTCAAAGATTGTTAGAGGTACGACTGCCAATTAACACTGACTTTAGCAAACCTAATGTAATTCATTGTGTTTCTATGTCTCAGTTGTGCATGTTATTCCTAAAAATAAAATAAAGTAAAATTGAATATTTGAGTAGCTTTTTCAGTAAATGGTGCATTTCAGTTTACGTTGTTTCTAGTAGACATAGCTTAAGAAATGCTGGCATGGATTGTTACAATAAGTCAATGTTTTGAGGAACTAAGAGATTTTATCATATAAATCTGAAATGGGACCAATTGAAAATCCCCCTTCCAAATGCTAACATGCTTTTAGATTTCTCTTTTATAAACAATTCAGGCAGAGAATTTATTACTCTTCTTCTAGATCACTGGAGCATATATTGTGTGATTTTAAGATGTTATAAATATTTATGACATGCTTAAGGGAGAGAAGTTATGTAACTTATTGCTTTGTATATTTTGTTTGAACCTATTACACAAAGGTAAAAATTTGTTATACTTTGCATTATTATTGCTCTCTGTGGATCAGTAGAGTTAAGCCTCTTATTTGTTCCTTGTTTTGTGCTTAATGGTTGTGAAGTTTGCATCCTTTAGTTTTATTTATCTGTTTTGGCTATTGGTGAGAAACTTGTTCCTTTCCATTTATCTTTGACCAATGTAATATAAATAAACTAATAAAAGCCTCTTGTTATTACAAAATAAAGAAAAATGTTATGCATTTTATTACCTTGATAGACCAGAGAGAGAATGAGAACAGCATAACTAGTCTCTTCTTTTCTCCCAAGTGCCTAAAATCACCTTTTGTTTTTAAGAGAAACATAATTTTAAAAAATGTCTCAGATGAATACCAAATAGGTATTTAAGCTCAGCACCTGAAAGGAGATGCAGCAGTGCAAGGTTTTTCAAGGAAACCCCACCTCTACTTATGGAAAAATACTTTATTTTTATTTTTTAAGACTAATACTAATGTTTAAGATGATTAATAAAGTATAAATCTTAAATTTTCTGTGAATAGACTGTGAAGTCCTCCATTTGAAATGAATTGTTATTAAAATACAAATTTTGTCCCATTTTTTGTGCAATACCAGATATTGTCATTGGCTTTAAATTTTCAGTATACATTTTGTACTAAGTCACCACTCTTTCGTTTCAAATAATGTGCAAAGAGTATAGAATTTCAAAGCCAGCATGTAGCAACCCACCTTTTCAAGATGTAACTATTGCTCCAGAATCTTTTTAAGTACATTGAAATATGCATAACTCTTCCCGAAATAGTTGAGGTAAACAAAGGTGCGAGGCAGTGCCAAATACATAGCTGCAGTGAACGCACTCATTTGTCCCTGACCATGGGCGTCAGCAGACCCTTTTCCAGGGGAGTGGAGTTTGCAATCAAACAATATTAATTCATTATTTTGTTGTCAAAAGTTACAGTATTTGTTGTGGATAACCATATCAATTTGTGCAAAATAAACATTGTTCTTTACATCAAAATTAAAATAATTGTCTAATAGTCAGTAGTTGATTGCACATTGAGTGTATTATCTTCCAGGAGGGGGCCACGTTAATAATACTCTATATTATTAATTTTTAAAATGTGTTACGAGCACTTCTAATGATTTCATTGCAGTATGCCACATTTTCACTGTTATTTGGAAATAGAAACCAATCAGTTTACTAAAACTGAGCAGATATCACTTAGGGCGAGGAATTTCAATACCTTTTCAGTTCCACAAGAGCACTGCAGGTTACGATCACATGGACATTAAGGCAAGATAGGCACTGGCTGCACCAGGATAAATAGCACAGTATGGTACAGTAATTGTGAACAAGGAACCTAACTCACAATTACTTGTAATTGAAATAAATCTTTAAGCATGTCTCAAGTGCAGAATTATAGCTGTAAATTCATGTGTATGACCATGGAACAGTTAGATTCAATGCATTACACACATTACATGAAAGGTGTGTTGTACAAGTTTTGTTTTTGAGATACTAAAATGAGTATAGTCATATAGTGTGTCAGGTTGACGTGAATGGTACAGACAGCACGAAAAAAATCAGTACTGCCATCTTGTGGACACCTCATTCCTTACCATCTGTAGGGTCCCTTATTATGCAATGCTTTCACTTTCTTGGCTATGCTGGTGTTGTCAACTCATTGGCTAATTATGAATAGATATAGCCACCTCCCTCAGCTGGAAGGGAGGGAAGGTAATGCATCCCCTTTCAAATTGGTGGAGACTGATATCAAAAGACCACCTATAAATGCCCCTGCTGACCATCAGAAATTTGAGGTCTATTACCATTTGTGCTCTGTGTACAAATAATTCAATCTGTCTTATATAATTCGAGTTTCTATTGTACTGTCCTTTACATATCTCAATGTGCAATTTAATGGCTAGCCTGCATCTTACTATAATCCTGCATATAGTTCCAAATTCGCTGCTCATCTACAGGTACACATTTACTTTGTACGCAACTGTATGTTGTTTGAGTGTGCATAAGAGGCAGCTTGGTTTATGTTGTTGCTGCACATCATGTGCACCGAACTTAAAGAGGCAGGTACTGAAATGTCTCACTCTGGTTATCACATACAGATTGCACATGCTGTGAACTTGTCGCATGGAGTAATATAAAAGTTTGTATCTTAGAGTAGATCCAGTATAATAAACCATTTGTTCAAACATTTGTCTGGATTTACATGAGTTAGATAGAAAAGTAGTTTTTGTAAGAAAGGTTTGTGGAAGAGAGATAACAGTAAATAATTGTGGGTGAACAAAGTCAAGTGAATATCTTATCACATCAGATCTTTTTGAAGGGAAGTTCAGACTGTAATTGTGTTTAAATAATTATAGGAAGAAAAAGTGTGATTTTTTACAATCAATAATTATTTCAAAGGTCCAGGAGACCAAATATTTAAATTGTAGATGAAATTTGCTATCTATTGTTATAGCTTACTCTCAAACAGATTTTTTTTTTTTTTTTACAAAAATGTAGGTATATAGTTTTATGATTAAAAACCCTAACCTTGTTTAATCTTTTAGTGTTTTTGAGAAGGTATGGGCATTAATGTCCTATGAACTGTGACCAGCAGTGATTTCTTGTCCTTCCCTTCATTTAATCAGCCAAGATCTTTGCAAAGTTTGCAGGTCCTTTAGTAAACATGTTTTGAAATCCTTTCAGTTGCACAATTTCATGTCCAAAGTATGTGACCATAAGTTTGAGAGTTTAAGCTACGTGTATTATTTAGGAATTCCTATGTTTGAATTCTTTAAATTAGATACTGGGGCACGTATTTGATAAACCCTCTGGTGTATGGGGTGCAACTCCTAAATAGGGAGATGGAATGATAGGTTCAATTAAATATCTCTGCTAATTGTTATTGCGCTACTCTAATGGTTCCTTTGATCAACAGAAGTCTCGAGTAACACACCGCATGCATTGTTTGTTCTCGGAAGTCTCTATTATTTCACATTGCACCAACGAGCGAGACACTTCGGCCAATCAAATCATAAATGACAGACAGTTGGTCACTCCACGAGCAATGAAACACGCGTTGCAGCATATCCCCTTATTTATCTCTGTTAGTTTTCTTGTGATATTGGTCTTATATGAAATAAATGTCCAAATGTGGAGTGCGAACACTTATATTCTGAGAAAACGTGACAACGTTGCTTTTCGTAACATTGATAACCTTCATCTCACTCGGGTTAGACACGCCGCAAGTTAACAATTAGAGTAGCACAATAATACAACAGAATGTCTTACTGTACAAAAGGGTATTGTGAGAGAGTTTGTGAGGAAATAAATCAGTAACAGAACTTCGAACCACAAACTCTTACTTTTGAAACCTTGTAGGACATTCTTTAAAAGTAAATAGAGATATTTGAAATATTATTCTGAGGAACAAAATGTGTATTACGCATTTCCATTGTACTTTTATTTAATAAAATGAAACTCGACTGCAGTTGGTCAAACTGGAAAAAAATGTTTGCTAGCGTCATCTGTGTACAACAAGAAGCAATTGTAGCCGCTTTTACAAACATTTGATGTTCATGTGTTCTGCTTTTGCGTAACTCCTTGGTGACGGAATCACAAAGGTATGCCCACAGATAATGGGAATGCAGTTTTCCAAGCAAAAATTATATAACAAGGAAAACTTCTGTCCAGAATTTCAATAAATGGTACAATTTCTGAGTATGAGAAAAAAATCATGAGAAGAGGATGGAACCACGGTGTAAGGACGTAAAGTATAAAGTCATGCCTTGAAGGAGAGGTTTTGTTTTTTATTAGTAATATACGAAAGGAATCTTCTACAAAAAAGTGCTATTTTAAACCCGTGCTTCTGTAAGAAAACAATTTGTTCTGTAAGAACCTGAAAGCAAATTAGGTGCGGAAAATGCGAAAGTTAAAACTGTCGTAATTATTGTACCTATTTTTCCTGTGTCATTTAAAATATCAACCTTAATTATTCAGACTATCTTCATCAAACCATAGCCTCAGCAGAAAGCCGAATAACCACTCCTAAGACATTTTTGGGGCCATTTGTAAGAAGTTGCCAAGCCAGCTGATAAGATTTATTTGTTTTGGGCCGCTAGGAGTGCTAGTGTCGTGTTTCCTCCCCACTCCTGGGCCGCCGCAACGTTCTTCTGTTGGTTTTCCACCAGCCAGTCGCGAGGTGGAAGTCGCTGTGTGTGGTTGGTGTTTGTGTTGTTGAGTTGTGTCTGTGGAGCTCTATTTAATTTCCGTAACCGTTTTGGCATATTGTGAGTGGTAGTGTACTTCGGTGAAGGCCAGCAAAATGGATACTGGCGGTGGAAATACAGGATCTCCGGATGCTACTAAAACGAGCTCAAATTCAACTGGGGAAACTTCTCAACATTCGGGGTGTGGCTGTGCTTCGGGAACAAGCATTACTGTTCGCGTCACACCAACTACAGGGGGCCAATTCGATCTTCAAGTGGCTAGAACCGAAAGTGTAGAAAACTTAAAGAAATTAATATCCAAGAAATTGAAAGTGCCCAAGGAACGCATCTGTCTGTTACATAGGGACAGGTGAGTTCATGTTGCAACGTGTTATAAGAGATGAGTTATAGTTTTAAGGTGCAGGGTAGAAGTGGCAACGCCGAAGACCTGTATCAGCTGTGATGACGTAGTTTGACCAAATAATGCTGTTGTAATGGTGGGGCCTTTTCTTTACTTGTTCTGCTCTAGCAATCAGTTAATTGCTATATGTGTAGAGTAGACCTATCAGGTGAAAAAATACAGAAATAAATAAATATCTTTTGTAGGCAATTGCGTGATGGCACGCTGCAAGAGAACCAACTGATGGATGGAAGCAGACTTACTCTATTACCTAGTGTGGAAACTGGTTTATTGGTGAGTAAAGTCTTACAGTAATTTTATTAATCATTAATTGTGTGAAAGATTGGATCCCCTCCACTTTAAGCAAAGCTAACGGTAAAGTTAAGCACACAATCAGCATGTTCAGGTCACACAGGCAACTGATGACTAGTTTCCTCTCACTGCAGGAGTTTCGAGGTGGTTCCGTTTGAACCAGTTCTTAGTGGGTCATAGGTTCCAAACTGCTTCACATAATGGTAACGCCAAGTCGGTTATGTGATGTAAGGAACGTGACAAATGATTGTGAAGATGTATGTAATTGCAGCCAGTAAAACCTCTGATCAAGGGGACCCGGGTTCATCCGGGTCCTTGAGGGGCAAGGCTTGCCCTTGGTTTTCCTTGGCACACTTACCGATAATCATGCATGTCGTGCAGGGCAGTTTTAACTGGCCACCGCATTGCGTCCAGGACCAGGCGTTTATTGTTAACAGGCCATCTATACATACATTCATAGCAGCCCCCTTACAGTTGTAGTTACAGCTACATTAAGGTTGGTAATGTTTTCCTAATTTATTACTTGCAGAAAGATGACAGTGAGTTAACATACATGGTTTGATTTGGAAACATGACATTGGAATTTTTGCCGAACGGCGGTGCTCATTTCTTTGTTGCCCTTCTTTTGTCTGAATTGTGCGGTGTCGCTACTGTGGCATAGAGGGTGCAAGATGCGCTTTGTTGCTATGCTGGCGGCCCAACCTGATGTTGGGTGGCTTGTCTGCCCCTTCCCCTTTTCCCTGCGGCCCCCGTCCGCGTGCCTGCCTGCTCAAGCTGCCCTTACCACCCCCGCTGTCCTCCACGACGCCTTTCACACTTCCATTTTGTGCGTTCGTAGCATGCATTTTGCGTTAATTTTCTATCGATACACATGTCTTAGAAAATTTTTCTTAGCCATTCTATACAGCACAAGATTGGGGTAATGTTAAAGCAGATAATTTTGGGAAAAAGCAGGCTTCTGCTCGAAGCGGCTCATTATGCCGGCCAATAATGAGTTAAGTTGTCATATAGACACACCTGCGAATACATTTTCAAAATGCCAAGAATGTTGCATAATCATCTGAGGAAGCATGACGACATACACAATGCCTCCAAGGAAACAATTGCAGGACCGGATAACCTTGGTCAGGTTTTATTCATATTATAAATGGATTACTGGTTGGTGTAATGAGGAAAAGCTGGGCTCATTGATCACGTACTTTTTAGGAACCCTTATTTACCAAGTGTGCCATCGAACTTGAGGTGTATTAAAGTGTGATTAGAATGGGAGAACTATTTTTCAGAGTTGCGAAAGTTAGGCTTTTCTGGTATGCATGCACATGGGCTATTGTGTACCCTCCCCTATTTTGTAGGGATGTTATGAACTCTGTGTGCCTTTTGTATTTTTAGCTCATGTTTTTGGAATAGAACTACCATTCCTTGGTAAAACTTACTTTAAGATCCATCCACAGCAGCTCCTGTATACAATAGAAGGCAAAATAGTCACTTGCTGAGGACCCACAACATTGAGACTGAGTACCCTTGTTGCACGTAGGTGGACATGCAAATTTAGGTGCGCTTTATAAAACAAGTCTTCCTCAAAGGTCCTAAAATATAGTTGCATTCGAATCAAGTTTGGAAATGGTGATTTTAACATTTTTTTTGCATCTAAGCAGACCTGCAGGCGCGGATCCAGGGGAGGGGGGTGCCAGGGAGCCCGGGCCCCCCTGTCATATCCTACTTTATTGCTATAAATGCTATATGCGTGTTACCTCATCATCACGCAAAATGGACAAACCTATTTCTATGAAAATTGGTATAGGTATGTACTACCTTTAAACATTGTTTCTTTCAGTTAAATATTTAGGTAGTCATGTTTTAGCATGAATTTAATTATTAAGAACTGGTAGTGGACCGGAACCCCCCCCCCCCCCCCCCCCCCATCGAATATTTATAGATCCGCGCCTGCAGACCTCCCTTTACTTCACCGCGGGACTACTTCCCACGTTTTATTCCACCTATAGTTTCATTTTCTCAAGTTTCCATGTTTGGAAGTCACCTGTCCTTAAGTGCAGGATAATTAGAACTTAAAACAGCAGCTTATTACTCTTGAAATGTTAATGTCTGTGGAGATGAATAAGTTATTTATTCAAGGCTTTTCTTTGATTTCCTGATCAGACTGTACGGTGTTTTACAGAAGATTCATAGCATGCGTTATTTTTTGTACATAAGGACACAGCAAACTGTATATGATTTTATTTTGAAGTTCCCAGGGCCACGTGGGAAAATATCCCCAAAGCCTGTTTTATATACATGACGACCTCCAACGTAATGACATATGGGACAATGAATAAGTTAGTGAAATGCTCAAGTGAGCCAGATGTCCATTGAGTTTACACTTACTCAGGATAAGGAGAGTTCTAACAAAATACCCTGTCCGGATAACTCGCCCTAACCGATATTCGAACTCGGGACAGCAGATACGCTACCACCACACCACGGGGGGATGCCACCTCATGGTATCTTAAGTCTTGAAGACGAGTTTACGGCCGCGCCGTAGCCGAGTGGTTGGGCCATTCGCCTCTCGCCAAAACGGCCCGGGTTCAATCCCAGGCAACCGCATGTGGGATTAGTAGTGCACGAAGCGGCGCTGGGGCGGGTTTCTCCCGATCCCCCAGTGCCATACTCATTTCGTACGCTTCCAGACCCTAGCAGACTCAACATTTAATGGCGGCCGATAGCTCACCACTGTTGTGCAAATACATTTTGTGGTATGCAAGTGCTACTTATATTACATCCTGATTTCACAACGTGTTTGTTCAACAGATGAAGGCATGGCAAACCGCTGATTGGATTTTGTGTTGACCATCTCCTAGCCCTGCCAGGAATCAAACTTGGTGCATGAAATATGCTGATCACTTGATCTCGGAAGCTGCCCCAGGACATTTCACATTTACGATACGATTACTAGCTCTGGTGAATATGGACAAGCAAGCAGGTTTGTGGGCGAGTGTTCTAAGGCGTAACAGAATCCTATCCTAAGGCACAGTATGGGAGAGGGGCATGGGACAAACGGATAAGTGCAGATCATTTAGACGACATACAATACTTTCCGAAGCACAGATGTCCTCAAACCGCACCACAGCTGACGACCATGGATAAGGGCGTCGGTCTGGGTGGCTCTGTTCGTTCAAGCTCGGCCCAGACAGCCCTTTACTGCTCACCAAAGGAAAGAGTCGCTGACAGGAATTTGCTGCTCTTATCTGTTTGGAAAATGTGTGTGGCGTTAACTATGTATCTAGGACTGTTTCGAGTCGATTTGAGTTCTTTTTTCGGATTGAATACTAATTCAAACGAAGCTCGACCACTGGATCCGCTCCAC
This sequence comes from Tenodera sinensis, assembly GCA_030765045.1. Taxonomy (NCBI): domain Eukaryota; kingdom Metazoa; phylum Arthropoda; class Insecta; order Mantodea; family Mantidae; genus Tenodera; species Tenodera sinensis. The sequence continues at coordinate 51,983,224 of CM060972.1, forward strand.
TTTAGTGGGATTGGATCGAAATTGTGTTGCATGGAAACGCCTAGCGATTCATATCTATTTAAATCCGCAAGGATGCAAACTTCTATACTGTTTTTCTTAGTGAAAGTGGTGTAATGAAAGAAAACAACAAAGCCACTTTTGTTTCTGTAATCTCTCGGGTATATTCTTCCCAAAAGCATTCATTAACCTCAAAACCTTGTTAAAATACGCAGAAATCATATTTTTACACGTTCAACATTAACACTTATTTCTGTTTGAGCCTTGCACATCCAAAAGGATCTTATTTTCGGATTGAATTCAGCATGGAAACGCGGGGATTGGAATGGACTCAAACCGAGTTCAATTCTGCATAAGGACGTCTTAGGTCTGTTCCGCACTCACTACATTTCCATCTCTTCCTCGGAATTCCCAACGTCATTAACAAACAAAATATTTATTTTGGGCAAGGTTTTGGAACGCGGTAAAAGATCAGAATTTACGTATTGTTAACTTCGGGACGAGCAGGCCAACGATGTAAAGCCAGTGTATTTTGTAGTCTGAAAATCATAATTTCCCTGATTTTCTGCTGGTGCAAGGGTCTGCCGTCTTTCTCGATGTGGAAGTTCATTGTGCTAACAGTTAACTTTGGCATTTCGTGACAGGGTTGACATTTTGAAAGTGCTGTTTTGTTCTGTAGCTGTCCAGATTTCAAAGCCCACGCACGCACGAGGATGGTGTTCATGTTTTTCTGCAGTGCCATTAACTCTTGGGAGCAGTTGTTTGTGGTCACAGGTTGAATGGAATTTCCGGAGATAGGGTTTAGTCTTGGGTGCGTCGTTTCCCTCCTTGGCAAGTGGAATCCCCTTAAACTAGTGCTACGTAAGTACATAACTTGGGAATGTTCACAGTTGCTTGCTTTTGGGCATAAAGGACTAATTTATATAATATATTTCTTAAGGGTGGGGTAAATTGGCGGTTTAGACTTTCAATTAAAATTGGGTTTTTTTACTTTCTCTACGAGGGAAAGCATTGTATTCGACCCAGTAATTCGAAGTCGAGATCACCGGAAATGTTTTGAGGTAGCTGAATCCAAAAAAGGCGTTTGTCATGGGCAGCATAACTCAAAAAGGAAGTCTCGCTTAGAAAGTAAAGTTAAGTTTACCTAAACTACCTTTGGTTTTCTCAAAAGCGGCTCTATTTTTATTAAAATGATATATGTTTAGTTTTTTATGGAAATAAATTATGTTTTGAATTTTCTGACTATAGCCCATGTACTCCTGTTTCCTGTGGATGACTTTTCATAACTGGTAAACAGTAAGAGATACACCAAATCTTACTATACGAAAGTGTAGATCTCCACAATTTGTCTATATGTATTCCTTATTTAAATTTTCTTAAATGGAAGGTTGTTTTTCACTTTCTTTTGTTTGTGCAGAGAGAACGGAATTTCAAAGCTTTGACATTTGACTATCGCTCAAACTCTACTGTATTCCATATTCCTCTTGTGTGTGCAAGGAAATAAGCAATAATATAATTTCAGAAAAAGTTTACCTCTGCCAACATGAACATAGAGGGATAAGTTTGTGGGAACAGTTAGTACAAGAGTAGAGAAAGTCATGTGAGTGCAACACGTCAGATTTTTTCTGTTGTAAACTGAAGGTTCTTGCCTAGCTTCGAATACTCAGGCAAGTGTAACCAAATTAGCACCGTGCTTAAAGTCTGGTGGTTCCATTCACATGGTTTTCCGTACATATTTATTTTTGTATAGCTTCTATTGCACTATTTATACAAGGCGCTTAGTATCCTATCTTTTTCATGTTAATAGATACACGTCTGCAGAATACTTTCATTACCCATTTCGCGTAGATATGTAAAAAGGGATGTTGGAAACCAATGATAGTCTGATATTTAGAAACCGAGTTGCCATATTCTGTTTCTATGCGATCGAGAGAAACCTTTGAATAGCGATGGAAAATTACCGATAAAGAGTGTATCCCGAAATTGGCTTATGCCACAGGATTTATTATTTGTAATATGTTGTGTGTTATGGAGCTCTTCATCTTTGTGTAGTCCGTTTTCTCTATCGCTTACCGTTTACCAATTATTTCAACTGGCGATAAGGATTTTACAACATGGCAATTGCTTTTAATGTTAGAAGGGGACAAAAGAAAACTTCTAGTTTTTGTAGTCGTGTTTTCGATTTGGTAATTTATGACATCGTATTTGGCAAGTAATATGATCTCAGACAAATCTCATTTTATTTTGGACATTGGCAAAAATCTTCAGAAAAATAATATTAAAAGAGCGCTTGTTATAAGCATAGTGCACGGTGGTGCACTTTTGATTGTTAATCTATTGTAATGACTGTAATATCATTTTTCAGCGATTTATGAGATACAGTTGGCGACACAACAAAAGAATGATTGCGAGATACAGTTGGCGCTACTAAACAAAAGAACGAGAATTTATACAAAACAAAAGAATTATCGGGTGATGGTTCGTATATTATAAATTAAGGCCTTTGTGTGAAATAGTCAATTTAGTATCCCCAAAAGGTTTCGCTGTTTAACGTCAGCAATGGTTGATGCACTCAGTTGTTTCAATCTTGTGCTTTAGTAAAGAAAACAAATGCCTACCGCGAGGAAATTGACCCTTATGTGTACTAGGATCTCTGCGTTATGTGCCCCCTAAACGAATGTTGAAACTGAAATTGTTTGCATACCAACGTTGCCCATTGTGATTTAGCAGTGTTTGTGATAGGACACATGACTGATAGTACACCAAGGTTTATCCGTGGTTCTGTACCTGTCGCACGTTTCTTACAGCGAGGCAGCTGTTTGCAAGGGAATATTGGAGAGTACAAAGCGATGGGGGAAGCGTGTGACTACTCGTGCATCAGCTGGGTGCAAAGCTTGCTGCTGCTCTTGGCAACACTGCCTAGCGTCCGGCTCTTGCGTGCAACAATGGCACCGGAAGATGCGGAGGTATGTTTCTTCATCGCTCCGCAGTATTGCCGGGCTATGGCCATTTGTTGCGAATTACTATCATAAATGCTTGTATTTTACTTGTTGCATCATCGTGATTGAATCCAATTGACTGCAGAAACGCTAGCTATAAATGATCAGGGATTCTTAGTACTTTCGAGTAACTTGAAGATGTGCATCAATTGTTTTCTCTCTCGTTTTCCTCAAAGTAGTCACGGGCGTTCGTTAAACTGCTGCGGGAATAGGTTGATAATCTTAAAAAGGATTGTGTTGCACTCACATGACTTTCTCTATTCTTGTACTGTTCTTAAACGCTTATTCCTGTAGAGCTTTCTCTTATTTCCTTGTAGGTTCCAGGGGAATATGAGAAATAGGCTTTGAGTGATAGGTCTTCTAAAGCTCATCGCTAACTGAAGGCTTCGAAGTTCTGTTCACTTTACACGGCCAAGGGATAAAATTGAGTAACGACCTTCCATTTGAGGAACTATAAGTATTGCAAAACTGATACGCATAACAAGGAATATCTCCGAAATGTTTTACTCTGCACAACAAATGCCTTTGGACAAATATTGTGTGTTTTAATGTAATAAGTTCCGAAGTAGCGGAAACCCAAATGTTGATAACCACCGTTAAGCCAGTGAACACCATTGTTGTTGAGCAATTGTTTCAAGGTGTTAAAAAGGCGCCGGAATGGCCTTTGATGTTAATGGTCGTATATAAATGGAACATTTTCAAAATATGTGCTGTAGTTTGGTCAAGATTACAACCAAATATCACGAATTTACAAACTTATTTCCCATGTATTTTATTCTCCATGTGCCAGGTTCGCTTGTGTCAACCACAAGGTCATAGCTACACTCCTGAAACAAATACAATACACATTCTGCCAACGTGAAAAGCAAAACATTGCAAACTCCCCGAATGCGTTCACACTATTAAAAACTCTTCCACTAAATCACGGCATATCCCATCTATCATTTACAACCTAGGTTAAAACAGGTTCAATATCACGTTCCTTTCTAAACTTTCTCTATTAAAAGGAAACTGGCAAGATGAGAGAGATTAATACATTTTGGAACTGCACGGCCGCCATTTCTTGCAATTTCACCTCGCGCACTTTCGATCCCACGTAGCCCGAATGGCTACTAACGATTTCTCTTTCTCTGGTATATTATTCCCGGTGGGAGTTTCATGGCGGGGAGATCTGGTGCATTGTTGTGCAATCTCTGCCTCGCTGAGCTGTGTTACACGCTTCTCTTTTATAATCAGCCCCGCTTCCATCCAGTAGGAAGTCGTATATCTAACCGAACATGATTCAGTTATCGTTCTGGTGTTTATCCACATTGTAAGAATTTCGTCGATCGGCTCTTTTTAACTTCTTTATTGCTTATTGCTTGCCTATAGCAACTAAGGGGAGTGACGTACTCCGCAATTCGACGCCGAAGATACGTTCGGTAGTTTACTAAAGCGCACCTTTCAAAATTAGTTTTGCTACGTATAGTAAGGACGGGGGTATTGTATTCCAACCAAAGCTTAGACGTCAAGGTTTCTCCGGAAATGCTTTTTGAGGCCCCCTAAATCCAAAGAAAGCATTTTTTGAAGAAGTTCCATACTTGTGTCTGTATGTGAACTTGGAAACGAAGTCGGTTAAACAAATTTGGTGTTTATCTTTCAAGGATGCGACACGAAGATTTTAAGGAAATTCAAGGAATGCCTTGGAAACTGCCATGGAATCGCCTGTTTGTGTCCAAAACAAGATACTGCATTCTGTCTGTCCCTCCGACGGTGGAGTGGAGTGAGGCACATCCGCTCACTGCAGAAGGTCTTCCAAACAGAGAAGGTTGGCCAGGGGTTACATGGAAAAATTTTTGAAACGTTATCCATTTTTTTTTCTTCAGAAAATCAATTTTGATTAAAATGCCATATGTTTAAGATATTTTTATGGCAAATTAAATGTATGTTTTGAATTTTATCACTAGCCCAGGTCGTGCTGTTTACTTTTGATAACGTTTGTATAACTGGTAAGCCGTAAGGGGTGGACCACATCTTACTATACAAAATTGTAGGTCTCGTAAAAGCGCAATTTATGTCGAAATTAATATATTGTGTAGTGAACCATTTAGGTGATATTCCTTATTTGCGAGAGTTTTGCAATACTCTGGATGGTCGTTATTCACTTTTTTGTCTCTTGACCGCGCAAAGAACGGAATTTTAAAGCGTCATATTGCGACCAGATTCAATAGATTTGACTATCACTCAACGCCCACTATAGACCCATATTCCCCTTGCACCTACAAGAAAATTAACAATACCATAATTTCTACAAATGTTTGTCTACTAACATGAAGATGGAGGAATGAGGTTTTGGAATAGTTAGCACAGGGGTAGAGGAAGTTCTGCGAGTCCATCACATTTTTTAAAAAATTCTTTTTAAATGGTTTACTTTCTGAATACGTAGTTTCACTATCAAGCAGCGGTAATTTCAGGAGATGTTCATCGAAATGGGAGATAGAAACTGCAAACATTGTTTATTGCCTGTATTAAAAGCAGTATTCCAAAGCGTTGTTTATTTTATAATGGAAGCGACCGAATCCTAGAAAGGTGAGACCTGCCTTATAGATTTTCTCTGTATTAGTGCAGGTTTTACGCTTTCTTAATTATGTTTAAACATTTTAAAGAGTTTGTTGAAATTGCATTGCGTGATGGGAGAAGATTAAAGTCGCAATATGAGAAAAGAGAACCTGTGGAGAGGTATTCCGATGGTTGCCCGAAATGTTGGGCTAAGTGTGCGTGTGCGAGGGCACAGTGGTGCTGCGTAGTGCAAAGATTTTGACAATGCCTGTACCGAGCAGACGAAGGTCAACTGTTCGGGTCCAACAAGATCGATGACGCCGTACGATAAAGCCAGCCAAGGTTTCCGCCAAGATTTCTTTTGTGCGGGGTACAGTCAGCGCAGCGCTGGGATGTCCCCTTATGCAACGATAATTGTGGGTATGCTAGTCATTTGTTCCCGGAAGCATTACATCCTTAGGTAGCAGATGGACCAGTGAGCGCTCAAATTTCCGAACCTCATCACTGTGTATCTTTTTTTATTTATCGTCCCAACAGAGATGCTTGGATGTGACTTTTTTAGCTATCTTTGTTGCCCACATAAAAACAAAATCGGAAAATGACCGGTCCGGGCCAGGAATTTCTCAGCCCTGGAGATACTTCTGTCTTAAGCGCACGACTGGGTACATATTTCGGCATTTCATTCGGATACTACTAGCCTGGAGCTCGTGTTTTGTCTTATCATAATACTCGTAACATAACACAAGATAAGAATTAATTTAATGCTTTTATATAAGTGCAAAGCGATTAATTTAACCACGTTGCTTCTGAAATCCTTGAAGTGTCACATTGGGGATTTGAACACACTGAAATCATGAGCAATGGTGCTGATCTACACACTAAAGATTTTATGACAAACTATTCTAACTCTGCTCGGCTCATTGTGAGTGTTTTGAGTCCGACTGGAGGGGAAACGTGATAGCCAATACGTCCTGGGCGAAGGTCATAGCACTTCCTGCCATTCTTGAGGTTGTGTCGTTTCTGATAACCTATGTCACTCTATCAAGGTGCTGATTTCGAAGAAGTGCAACGTCCGGCCTCATTGTATGACGCTTCGTTCAGTCGTGACGGCGGCTTGCCTGCCCCAGTGCCGTGTTGTGTTGCATGCTGCAGGTAGACTCCACTGCTCGCTGGCGCGCACCCCAGCTGTAATACCCTCACAAAGCATGTCTAATTGATGCAGATACATGGTGTACACTATTTCAAGAACGCGAAATATTAAAGTGTACACGGAAGTATTCAGACATAAGTTGCTCTCTTTGCATTAATTCATTATTGGAAGGGATGTATGCATTTCCTTCTGTAGCACGTCAAAATGTTCGGATGAGGACTGAAATTAGTTTTAATGTGGGCTAAAAGTTCAGTTTTGGCTTTTCATCCCAATACGGTTTACTGTAGAATTACTCTTTAAAAACACCCACAAGCATCTGATCGAAGTTATCTTTAGTTGCGTGTACATTAACCATTGCAGTGAAATTAAACCACACCTGTCGGGGAGCACAGGAACCTATGGACCGGACAGAGTGAAGACCTGGAAGCGTGTGGTCAGCCTAGGTGATAGGTGGATTGCCTATAAGCAAATTAGTTACCAATTGCGACACGAGTCTCACCTGGATGCGAAAGGATTTATTTTTGCGTTTGAAACAACTGATAGGAAATGCAATATTTGCATTAGAATATTGTCAACCTATTAAAAAGGCTTCATAATGTCTAGACATGTATTGTGAGCAGAATTATTACAGAATAATTATATAAGCGTGTTCTGAATTGTTTGGAGATAAAGGGATATTTTGACATAAGTATTTATATTTTGGGATTTGTTTAATATTTTTACTGATTTTGTCACCTGTCTATGTACTCCACCCCAAGATTATGTACAGCAATTTTACCGCAAATACACGATTTGGTATTCCTAACCTCCACAAAAAATAATTTTTAGTTTTGTGAGGGCAGAGGGAGAGGATTTCGCTATTTTGTATTCTCAATAGCTGCTCTTCCAGATTTTTTATTAAAATGTAATGATGTGTTGAATGCTTGGACATAAAAAGTAAGATATTTGAATTTTCTGTGGGCTTCACTTTGTTATTTGAGTTTTGTATGACAAGGAGACATAGCTGGAGAACTCTGAAGACGGAACGGGCGCTTGGCTGCCTATGCCATGAATTGAAGGAGATATTAATAGATTGAAGCTTATTAATGGAGAATTGCACGACTCACTGAGAAACTTTGTCAATTTTTCTTTATATTCTGCTTCTGTACCTTTGAAGTACTGTTTTTCTCCTGCCCTGTAGTTTTTGAATCACCTGTTTAACCATTGTGAGTAGTAAAGGTTGTGCCGGCGTATGATGGTTAAATTCAGCGTCGTTGAATGCCAGTAGCTCTGCAGTTGATAAATAGCTCCATGGAAACATGGCAACGTCGCACGGTTCCGGCAGCTCGATCCTGCTTCAAACATGCGATGGTCCGTCTTCTAATGAGAGAAACCCCGGTCGCTCCACGTGAACTTGCAGGGTAGCCATGTTTGCCACGAAGGGACTACAGCTGATTCGCCATTGTTTCCTACTCTTTCACATCTCTATTCTAATGATATGCGATTGAAGAATAAGCTTTAATGAAAAGCAAATGGTTTGAGTTATACACTGTTAATTGTTAGTGAGGTCATTAAACGAAATTTCTCTTTCGCTTTCTTCAAATAAAACGCCATAACCAATACTAACTTCCTCTGAGCACATCACTTTCGCCAGCTCTGGTTGTAATCGGATATTTGCTTTTCAAGAAAAGCTGTTATAGGAAATATTCGGCTAAGAAAGGCTTTGTAATAGTTTTGGTGAGCGAAGACTCCAATTTGTCAGTCTTTTTATCACTATCATCGAGTAAACCAGACAACTGAACACCATAAAAATAAATGTCCCCACAAATAGGCTTATTCTTGCAACCAGAGTTTCAAATACTATCATGATTGTGGCACAAATCTAATACAAATGCTTTTGTTTAAAGTATCCCATTGCACCTACATCTTAATAGGTATAGCAGTTGTTCGTTTAAAGTGGGAAAGGGACAATTGTTCCGAATGGCTAAACAGTTGCCATCGAATTTAACCATGTGCTTTTGTTTGTCATGTACTTTGAGCGGCGTGTTTATAGCACAATAAGGACCTCTAAGATTGTTGTATATAAAACTAATTTTTATGTAATCTAGCATTATGACGGCATAAATTTTGCGAAATTGCCATCTTTCTGGCACCAGTGCCAGAATATGAATGACGCAATTAACATGCCAACAAGCAGCAATGACGTCATCGCTACAACTTTCTCCAATGTGTGCCTGCAAGAAAATCTGAAATCGTCACTCGCGCAAACTAATGCATTTTTCGTTTCTCCATCTACAAAAGTTTTCATATTTTTCGTAAACATGGTTTGATTTTTCTGGAGTTGATAAACGCTCAGCGCTCTTGGCTTCTTCAAAATGTCGAGCTGAATACAATCCATCTTTTCAATAGTTTTATCACAACCTTCCATTTTCCCCAATAATTGTTAAGCAAATGAAACATCTGCTTAGCAACCATATTACGTCATAGTCTGATATGTAAATGGATGTGTGTATGTATGTAACGGGTAATCTCCGAAACCGTTTGAACAATCGCCTCGAAATTCGGCGCGTTTGTGTAGGTATGTGTGCTATCCATTTTATTATGCAGTGTATTACATTCACGTGGTTTTCTCTACTCGGTTTTCTTTCACCTAACATAGGCACATTCTCTACTCGCTCTTCAGCATATATGTAGTTATTTTTATATGTTTGAAATATAAATTCAACGTATTACATTCTCATGATTTTCTCTACCTGCTTTTCTTTTACATAACACGTCCTCTACACCCTCTTCTACAAGTAATTCATACAATTTGCTATGATTGAAATAGAAATGCAATGTATTACATTCACAGTTTTCTGTACTCACTTTTCTTTTGACACAATCGCACTTCCTTCTCTACTCTTTCTTCTACAAACAATTCATAGTTTTCTATGTGATTGAGATAGAAATGCAATGTGTTACATTCACATGGCTTTCTCTACTCGCTTTTCTTCCTGTAGTATTGTGATTGTGTTTGCTTAGTGCCTTCCCCAAGTTTTTATGTATTTATTTTGTTCTGTGGTATGCTGTTTGTTTAAGAGTGTTGATTGTTTTAAAATATGGATAAATAGGTTAAGCAGGGCAACATTGGGTATTTCTGCAGGTACATTTTGCAAATTTTGTTGGTTTTTTACGTATTTTAAGGCTAGAATTGTTGATAGTTTAGTTTGTAATGCTGGAAATGTGTAAAATTGTAGGAAATGTTTGCATAAATCTTGGCTTCTTTTAAGAAATTGTAGTGGTTTGATGTGTAAATGTTGGGCTCATTGTTTCCATAATGTAACAACTGTAGGTAAAATGCTGCAACATAAGGGCCGTGTAAAATTGTATTTTTCGGTTGCCAGTTTCCTGTTGCCCCCGTTTAAAATAAATCAGGCTGTAAGGTTCCCCATGTTGGGGATTTTCTGTTAACCATTGTAAGGGTCATGGGTTTCTTTTGTTGGCAGCCCCGGCGGCGGGGAGGATGAGTATTGTACTCGTGTTTTGTAGGAAAAGTGGGATGTATGACGCTCTACCTGCCTGGTCCCAACAATGGATCGCTGGCAGGTGTCGCGTTTGGATTCTTAGCTGCTGCTTCTTCCTCAAGCGGCGAGTTTACTTGCCTTGCTTGCTTACGTATGTAGGTACATTTCTGCAACTATTCTTGGTTATTGCATTCTGATTTACAGTCCTTTTTTTTTTTTTTTTTTTTTTCACTTTCTCTACTGTGTATAATATAGTAGAGGAAGTATTGTATTCCACCCAAAAGTTCGATGTCGGGATTTCACCGGAAATATTTGTTTTGAGGCCCACTAAATCCATAAAAAAAAGTCAATCTGTGGACAGCATAACTCAAAAACCAAAGTTGGTATTTAAGTTTCTTTCAAGAATGCTACACGAAGATTTTGAAGAATGTTGCTACACCCTTCCTTTACATGGAAAATTTTGTTTTTATTTTCCTGAAAATGGCTGTAACGATTTTGATTGAAATGCCATAAGTTTGAGATATCTTTATGACAAATGAAATGTATATTTAGAGTTTTCTGGCTATAACCTATGTACTCCTGTTTACTCTAGATGTTTTTACATAACTGGTAAACCAGAAGATACAGCAAATCTAACTGTACAAAAAATGTAGATCTTGCTAAAACTCACAATTTATGTCTAAATAATTTTTTGTGTAGAGTGAACCTTTTCGGATATATTCCTGAGTTTTGCTTTTGTCAAATGGAACATCGTTATTCAGTTTTTTGTATGTTATGCAAAGAGAACGGAATCTGAAAGCTTTAAAAGATTTGACTATCGCTCAAAGCCTACTGCATTCCCATATTCCTCTTGCACTTACAAGGAAATAGCAATAAGATAATTTCGGCAAATGTTTGAGGAATTAGTTTGTTAGAATGGTTAGTACAAGAGTAGATAAAGTCGTGTGAGTGCAACACCATAGTTTTTAATTACTAGAGCTCAGATTTTTATGTTGGCTTTTTTTTTTTCCATGCCTAATATATTATCAGGGGCGTAGCGTTAATGAATATGGAAGATGTATTACACACCCTATAATTATCATCAAACCAATTGTAAAATTGGTGTTCATTATAAACTTGTGATACATAATCGTTTTGATGTCATTAAAAATCGAGCTCTCCCGAACATAACTTGAATTCGCTCCACTGTGCAGAACTTGGGTCAACGGCATCTGTCAACAGCTGCAAGAGACTGGTGTGTGTGCCTGATACACGGGGTGTAAGGTGTCATACCTCTCATGTTCAGAATCGCGCCAGAGTTATTGCATTTGTTACTTACTATTAAAACAAATGTAGATTAAGATTTGCGCGGATTCCCTTGCTCATAAATAAAATTATTTTATTAAATCAGACCTGGAGGTTACATTGTGATTTTTGTAGTACAGAGGTCAGCTATTCTTTTCTATGGCACCATATTTTAAATACTTAAATAGGAATGTCAGTTTTTATCACACCCATATTCACGGAAGTTCTTATTTCAGAATGTATTTTTCACTTGATCGTGCATGTATTGTAGTTTGATAGTGCATCCATATTTGGGGGTTTTGTAATGCATGGAATGTCTTTAGTAATAATGGACACACCTGGTAGTGATAATTGCGGAAATCGAAGGCAAAACTCCATTGTCATCTCGATCATCTGCGTCCTGAAAAAAGGTAAAGTGTTGCGAAATTTTTTCAGCTACTTTTAACCTATTTATCAGCAAAACAACACAGGGTACAACATATATTCGTAATAGTAAATTATCCGCTCTTAACATCTGCCAATCAAGCGGCTATAAATCAGTGTTGGTTTTGCCCTCAATAAGAAAATTGAGTACAGATATTTTAAATGGACTTTTAACATTTTAATTATCCTAAACACGCGATGCTTGTGCATTATTGCCCCGAAAACTTTATCTAGACCTTGAACCTACTTTTAAATTAAGAGCTTTTCAAAACTACCATTCAGAGTACTAGATTAGTTTTTGAACGGTAAGAAAAAATTATTTGGCCGTACTTATTCTGATATCTGGAACTATCTTGCAGTATAGTTGCAGTTTACTGTCCAACGATCGGACAATGCTAAGGCTGACACAAAATTTAATGGCGGTTGGCGCAACACTGAATCCCCATCAGACTTGCCAGATCTTGAAGTGTTATATTGTTAAACACACTGAAATCAGCCTGTAAAGTCGGTTTTATAAATATAATTTGCGCCCACAAAATTTATTTGCCTAAAGGAAAGAGAATAGTAATTATGAACTGTCAGCTGCCGTTAAATTTTGTCTGCCATAGTAAGAACGCACCTTTTTTTTATCTGAGCTTTCCTCACATTGTGGAAGATAACTTTAAAATGTGACCTTCTATTAAGAAGATGCTATTGGAGCTAACTCCAGACGGGCACGTAAGGTTTAGTCTGTTTTGGGCCTCCTGTAGGGCAGTTTTGTAACCTTGGCTCAGGTTACGGAAGAAAGCGAGTAGAGTGCCTTAACACGAGATGAGTGACATGTGTTCCTGTTGAATCTTATCTGTATATTTACTGTCGCAGCGAGCGATTACTCACAATGGAATACTTTGAATTGGAGCATATCTTGGCGTGCCTAATCGTACTGATAAGACTGCTTCCTACAAGTGACGTACTGCTTGTTCACTTCTTACCCAGGCCGTAGTCGTCTCGACCTTTGTTCCAACTTGGCTCCTGCCTTGGTATAAAGTCTGAAAAACGTGCGTCGCACACCTTGATAACTTATCCATGTTCGTAAACTAGCTCTTCGAGTACTCGTGTTGCAAAGCAATATATACATTGGCAATCGTAAACGCAGTTTTAGAAAGGGCATTGACCCTACGGGATCAGCGTGCAGCAGAAGTTGAATAATTCGAAGATTTTTTCTGGTCCCATGATTACAGCAATGTAAAAAACAAGGTCACGTGTTATTGGAATTTCTTTTTCCTTAGTTAAGGTTTTGTTCAATGTCAGTCGAAAATTAATGTAAACGCGGAAGTTTAATAGTATAACAATTGCGTCCATGTGTTCCTGCAAGAGGGCATCACCCTGGGGTTGTTTTTGTCGGAATGCAGCTGGAGTAGCTTTCCTAGCTGCCGGCCTTGAGCTTCTATACCTGCTCCTACATCCCCTTGTTTAAAACGCCCTCCTTTACTTGTCACTTGAGCTTCCTACTGTTCAGTGTGTTGCAAATCAATGCTACTATGTCTATTAGTAAACCTGGTGTCCATTACAAGGCTTAAGGAGAAAATTTTAGCAGTGCCTGGAGAGAAAATATAAATAATCGAAAGTTAGACAACCGGTATATCCTGTTTGATGTATATGTATTACTAAAATATAAGTTTTATACGTAACTTTTATAATTCGAATTTTTTGATATTTCGCATTTTTTCTTGCCCCTTTGGCTTTGGATTATCGAAGTTCCATTGTATATACATATATGATACGTATAAATGTTCATATTTTAAAAGTACAAACCTTACTTGAACAGCTTGATTTATTTTAGTAAGTTTGAACCTTTTCACCGTGTTTAGCATAAATTTTTACTTTCTCTGCCGCTTAAGTAGAGGAAGTATCGTATTCCACCCCAAACTTCGATATCGAGATTTCATGGCTTGACATTTACAAAGGCCGCGGCACGAAAGTTGTAAAGGGTGCAAACTGTCCTTTACGCCTGCCCACTATTTGATTAAATTCACATGTTTAAGATGTACCTATAGATGACAATATTTAAATCTAGCATTAACCATTTCATGCATTTTCATTGTTCGAGTTTTCGAATGTGTATTACTGTTAGATTTAGTCGTAATTCGTTTGCTTCTAGTGTCTTGCGAAGAATGGAATTTCAAAGCCAGGATATAGCTACCCATATTTTAGATTTGACTCATTTTGCCTTGCTCAGTTGGTTATACTGGTCTGTTGATCCCAAGGTCGCGGGTTCAAAACCGGCCAGACCCATGATTTTTTTAATTTCTTAAAAATAACTCCGTGTCAGATTTACTGGCACATAAAAGTCCGGCGGGACAAAATTGCGGCACATCGGCGACGCTGATGTAATCCTGACAATTGACAGCGTCGTTAAACAATTTAATTTAACGTCGTGGCACTCCCCGAACTCCTGAAGGATTGCAGATGCGCAGTAGCAGAGACCTGCCCACTTGTATAATAGGAGAGACGGAGATTAGTGTATGCTACCTGGCAAAGCGACGAGGCGCATTGACCTTGGATGTCGAGCGCTGATCTTATTAAGAACAGCGAAATAATAGTAACTTGGCGTATTTCCTTTGACTGTGATACTGATAACACAATTATTTACAATACGTAAACTTCCAGCGCTTGTGTATGTTTGACTGCCCGAGTTCTGACGTCACTCGTTTGTTTCCCGCCACTCCAGTCACTTCTAATTTCTCCTCTTTTGTGCATATGGACTAACGGGACGATCTGGACAAACTACCTGCAACGAAATCACTATCTGGATTAACAAGAAACACGCTTTTGTAAGAGCAATGTATGGAAGAGTGGGTAGAGAAAGGCACGTGAATATAACTTTTATCTATCTTATATTCAGCATGTTAAAATTGCTTCCGAGTTGGCACAATATTAACCAGTTTTTTCTTTTCCTGCCTCCCTCACCTGCTTTTGGACATTTGAAGTTTTCCTCCCATCCAGTTATGTACTACATTTCCCCTGCTTTATACACTCATACATAAAAGCTAAATTTCGTGTAGTATCTGCCACCATTAACGGTTACTGTGAAGGTTAGAGGGTGTGCTTTTTCACAACCAGCGCGTGACTGTTGTGCACTTATACAGGTGAACTTGTGACTCGGAACTAACAAAACTGGTTGGGCTAGTTCTGACAACTGAAGTGAGGGAGTGGATGTTGGTTTCACATTGGTATCGTGGCACTAAACATGCACTGTTAACCAGGGTTTCAACTAAAAAATAAAACAATGTCGCAAGATTTGTGCAAAATTCTACTAGTAGAAAATGTTATAAATTATATTAAATTGAGGTCAACAGTGATCTGCTAATCTGGGTTTTCAGATTAACTTTTACACATCCACACATTCCATGTAATATCTACGCTAGTATTGATTCTTATATTTTGCATTACATTATACACAGTTACTCCTTGTGTGTATTTGTGCTTTTTAACAAGTAACGGATAAATTCGTTTTAAAGGAGAAAAGGGAACGAAGCGCTAGTTCCAGTGAAACTATAAAAATGGACATGCAAAACCTGATACTAAAATATGCATACCAGATAAAAAATCACTATAGTGAAGCATTTTTGAGAAATTCCAGTATTTGTGTTTAGTGTATGCGAGAACACGAGAAAGAAGAATCTTTGGCGTCATTGTCAGGTAAGATGCATTAACCATTCACAGCAAACGCGAGAACCTAACGGTTAAAAATAAACAGCAGCGCAAATGATGAAATTCTTTGCGTATTTAACTCAAATTGGATTTCCGTAGGGGAAAAAACTGCGGACCTAATTGATTTGTTCATGCAGTTCTTGATCGATGACAAAAGAGTGCACCGTGCGGACTTGATCTGAAAAGAGCTGCACCAACTATAGGAGGGAAAGAGGATATCGTTTTTCTGTGGCAAATATTTTTATTTTTGAGAATGTCGTTTTGACGTCCGTCGCATTCTTCGATATGGAGTGTTTCCACAAGATATTCCGGCGTCAATACAATATCGAATGCGAATTGTTATTTTCGACTGATGTTGCAGTTGTTAGACGTAAATTATTCCTTCCGGTAGCCTTGCAAAATGCATTTTTGTGTTTGGTTGTACTGATATGTTGACAAATGAAATATTACGTTCCTTAGCTCACTGATTACTCATGTTTTGCACAGAAATATTTTACCGTCAGTAGAAAATACACCGGATCCGAAAATATTAATGTAACTTTGCAATTTACTGCGTAAGGAACAATGAATGTCGGCGTGTTGCTGGTTATCTTGTGCAACGTGGCTACGAAAACTGAAAGAAGATAAATTTAGAACGCTAGTGAAATCACGTTTTAGCTCCGTGTTGCTTTTGATGGAGGTATGATCCGATGGGAAGCGAAGTAAACAAACGATAATCAAAACTCTTACTTGCTGTTATTTCTGTTTAAACGATATAGTCAGAAAGGCAGAAATAGGCAGCATAAAACTGGGGCTTTTCAATTACAAAGATGTAAATCGTGCAGATTCACTTCAAAGTTAAAGATTTAGCATATTTAATAAGGCATTCTGCTGAAGTTCTGATCTCTGGTTTGGACAGTTTTAGAAAGTATTTTTCTAGTGCTCAGAAATAGCGAGGGAGATACGCAGACGAGTATATAATAAAAGTTTGCCAGCGTTAGGGCAGTTAAACGCATAAATACATGCAAGTGTTGTTACTGTTTTAACGGGCGTAAAGGTTACCAAAGCATGCATTGGCTCTAATTATTCACACAATGTTACAAGTTTGTCTCCACACACAACGTCCTGCCATAGACTGGCACTAAAGAAGTCCTTTGAAAGCTATTTTGTGGTCTTTGTGAACGGTAGTTTTCTGTTTGAGTTTCATTTGAGCAGAAACAGTTTTAGGATGCCAAACAGGGCCCAGGTGGAAGTTCTTTGTTGAAACTCTCAGCTGAGGGAAGAGCGGTGACCTTGATCTGACGTGTACCCACCCCAGACCATTGTTCCCCACATTTCGCTGTCTCATGCGGGGGCAGATTCCCCCACAACTTACCTGTTTGCTCAACCTGTTTAGTCAAAGAACTGCTTCGGGGAGAGATGTTCCCAAAAATTACAATATGGTCTTGTTTTCTATGGGATATTTCTAGCACCAGCTTATGTTTATTGAGGAGCGCACTCATTTGTTTCAGTGCTCATTGTGTTTACTTGCAAATGTGGAGTGCAGCTTTACCCAGCAATGTTCAAATTGCAAAATTTGTCTTTACGCGACGTTCTCAGTTTCATAAGTTATCCGGAAAACGCTTACCTTTGTGTTCGCTAAATCTTAATGCGCATTGCCTGGAAATGGTTTGATAGTACGCTAACCACGGTAATGTGTGTCCATTACATAGGAATAAAAGGCTTTCAAGAAGCCTACTGCATAAATTAGGGAACGTTCAGAAAACAGAAGCCAATGTTTCGTTCAAACATGAAATTTCCCCATATCTTCCAGAATTTTTTTCCTGAAGTTTTTTTTTTTTTTTCCCCTCTTCTCGCAATTATACACCATTCAGTGAGAATGAGGACTTAAGAACACACTTGCAGAAAATTAAAAAATGCACATTTTATTTGAATATCTCCAAGAATTGATATTTGTTCAAAATTCTAGAGCAATTTTTAAGAAAACCGCAAAGAAAACGTTTGCAATTTGTGCTCCTTAAAAGATGCATCTTTGGAAAATAACTTTTCGACCTGGTTTTTGTGTTAAATACACACAGACTCGTATCTACTCTTTGCATTCAAGGGACCTCATAAGTTTTAACAAAAGCACCTATTGATTAGCGTTAGTGTCGATTTTTTTAAATTGAACTTAATACATTCCTCTGAGCTGTTGAGAAAGTAAAAGCAAAATGTCAAGAAATAGAATTGTTAAGAGTATTTTAAGGCGTAAGTATTTTTGAGAATTTTTAAGACTATTCCATCTTTGGAACCAGCGTATAAAAATGAAGTTGTTGGGGTAGCATTAATATACGCATTAATCTTTGGAAATCAAACCGAAACTGTACATAAAAGTAGGTCAGTTTCTTTTACTGAACACATTAGGTAGTAAAACATTTATGATGGCGTCCGTACCATTTATGAAATACAGTCCTGCGTTCTATTTTGAGGTCCGGAGAACACGTAATCGCGTTGAGGCTTGAATACGCAACGCAGACAAAAGCAGAGAAGTTACCCAGGCAATGCACCTGAAGGCCCTAAAACGAAACAAGTTTTCCTACCAATGCACTGAAGATTTCTGAACAGGCAAAAAAATGCATTGAATGTGGGTGGCTTGAAATTACATAATGCTGGGTATCAAAATGTCGTCAGAGGGACACCAAGTTATTTTGAAGTACTGATTCAAATAATAGGCCCTCAAATATGCATAAGTAACACCAAATATAGAGTAGGTGTGTCCGGGATTAGCAGTAGACACTCCTTCATAAGGCTTTTCATATCCAAACCGGCATGCTTGTTTTGAAGAATCACTGCGTGGAGAGTCCATTAATTTCTTATCTTCACACCGAAATTGATTTTTTAATACGCCAGTTTTCTTCATGTCCATTAAACTAACTTCATATTTTTCTGTATAGATATTTGATTGCGTCACATTTCTCTTACTACGCATCTCACAAACATGAATTGTGTATATGCCCTCCATCAGTGACAATGACAGTCCATTTTCCAAAAAAAAAAAAAAACATAGAATTGTTTCATGTCTGTCATGGCTGCCCATAAACATGTCCACACCTATTTTCTGATGCTTTTGCACTTGTTTTCCATTTCTGATGGAATACAAAGAAACAAAAGCTTGTTTGGGCCGCTGTGTGCTGTTGTTGACTAGGTTTAATGACTAAGTGCTTGAGGATAGGCGCCATACTCCAATATTTTAATTGCCACACGAAAGTGGCTTAATACTGCCATAGAGCTGCATGAAAGTAAACAGGAAAAGTGACTTAAGTTGGCTGAATTGCAGCCCAAGCACACAGTGATACCAACTGTACCGCTGGCCCTTATATCAAATGCCTAATTTAGCATTAAACGTAGAGAATATGGGCAACGTGACTACTGTGTTGACATTACGACTCCACGATTGGTAGAGCTTACGTTTTCCTTTTATTGGTTTATAATTACTGTCAATCTTATATGCAGCAATTAGCAGGAGCTGAATTTAATGTCCTTCGTTTAAAATGCCTGCTGTATAACGAAGCGTGACTTGAAGCAGCTGTAAGGTTGCACAGAGTACCAGGTTCGAAAAGAATGAGTCACCATGCTAGCGGCGGAATGACTACATCAATATCTGCATAATGTTTTGAGATGGAGGGGGTGGAGGAAGATGCTGATTTAAAGGGAGTGCGTAATGAGAATTTGCTCATATTGTCTGCTGATTTAAGTACTCAATTAGGACAATCTGTACATTTACTAATTATCTTTAATGTTAGGTATATATTTTACTATCGACACTGTTAGGTAGCTATTCAGAGATACTTTGTACTAAACAAAAGAATGAGCAGATCGTAATGACCAATTCGTATATGATAATTTAACGTCTTTATTTGTGAAATAGTGTTTGTCATATTGCAGGCGTACAGATTTTGCCAATTTGTGAATATTGTCGGAATGTCAACGCCTGCTATGCCTTGTGTTTACACCTAGGCCCTGCAAATCAGCTGCAGGACAGCCCTCCCTTTCCCCCCCTCACTCTCCGAGTCCTATTGGCAATCAAGCTGGCAGGCTAAAAGGTGTGAGGGGTGGGGGCAAGTTCACGTCCGGCTGTTTCGCCAGACTTCCAAATAAACATAAGATTGAAGCTGGCAAATGGGCTTTAGCCAAAAAATTCAAGATATACATTTCATTTGTCATAAAAAGATCTTAAACATGATTTTAACCAAAATCGTTAGCCATTTTCTTGAAGATCAAAATTTTCTATGTAAAGGGAGGAATTTTCTTAAATCTTTCACATCCTTAAGATATACTTAAATACCAACTTTGGTTACTAAGCGACTTTTCGTTTTTGAGTTATGCTGCACACAGACAGTGACAAACACAGACGGACGTTTTTCTAAATTTTTTTTTATTCAGGGGCCCTCAAATCAGATTTCCAGTGAAATCTCGAAATTGAATTTTTGGGTAAAATACAATACTTTTTCTACTTACTATACGTAGTAGAGAATGTGAAAAGGTGCATGAATTCATGTTTCAAGAGTAAATTTGATTATTTTTCTGCTGGATGAAGTAATTTTGATAGACTCGACCACATAAGCTATAAATGCAAGTAACCACTTTAATCATAATGATTTATAGAATAATTCATAAACATTTCATCATTTTTGCCTCGGAATTATGCATAAGGTGTCCTAAGGCAGAATTAGTGCTCTATTTCCGGAACTTTGTGCTGAATCCTGCAATATTGATTTTCTTAGGGTCGTGTCTGAAACTTTGAATTTTTTTAGAACTACATTGTTAAATGAATACACATGACTTCTCTGCACTGCATCGCATTGTTACCGTAATTATTAAAATCCATTTTCGTACTCCATGTACTGTGCGATTTATTTTAGTCTAGTTTACGCTTTTGCTACAAAGAGATGCAAAGCAGCCTTGAAGGGGGGGGAACGCTACATTTATCTTGAGCTGGTACGAGGCCCAGCCGGGAATCGATTTTGTCCCTCCCGGGGAGCACCCACCGAGCCATTTCCTGGACTGCTTTGTGCACATAAAACTTCTAATGTCGTCCACCTCCCGCAACGTTTGGCTGCCAGTCCTGCCAACTCCGCTACTGAGAATAATTATTCTAATTCATAAAACAGCGCAATGACTCGGACCTAACGCAGGGTTGGAGGCGCGAGAGGGGGTGGGGGAGGGGGGCAGATTGTGCTGGTTTCCAGTTCCTTTAGTTTTCTGAGCCAAAACGATTTCTCAAACGTTTCGTACTAGAGTGTACTAACGCTGAATTGTGGCCTAAAGTTAAATTTAGGCTTCACCGGAAGAGTGGAAAGAAAATTCTGAGAGTTGAAAGATAAAATCTGATGTGTTGCACTCACACGACTTTCTCTGCTCTTGTACTAACAAACTCCTATTCCTGTATCTTCGTGTTAGTTAAGATAAACATCTGTACAAATTATCGTATTGCTTATTTCCTTGTAGGTGCAAGGGGAATGTTACAATACAGTAGGTTTTGTGCGATAGTCAAATGTTTTAAAGCTTTGAGATCCCGTTCTCCTTGCACACTTGACATATAAAAAATGAACAACGGTGTTGCATTTCACGAAAGTCTTAAGTTCTCAGAAACTGACACAGATAACAAGGAATATCTCCGAAATGGTTCACTCTACAAAAATTTATTTAGACATTGTGTGTTTCAGCGAGATCTATATTTTTTGTACAGTAAGATTTTGTCTCTTACGGTTTACGAGTTATTCAAGTCATCCAGAGTAAACAAGGCTACATAGGGTATAGCCAAAACATTCAAAATATACATTTCTTTTGTCATTAAAATATCTTAAACATATCATTTTAATCAAAATCGTTGGCCATTTTCAAGAAAATCAAAATTTTCCAAGTAAAGGATAGTTTAGGGTGGGGTAATTTGCTTCAAAGTCTTCGTGTCGCATCCTTGAAAGACATTAGACTTAAATACCAACTTTGGTTTTTAACCGATTTTTATTTTTGAGTTATGCTGTCCACAGACTGACGGACGGACCTTTTTCTAAAAATTCTTTTTATTTTTTTTTCAGGGGGTCTCAAAACATTTCCGGTGAAATCTCGACATCGAATTTTTGGTTGGAATACAATACTTCCTCTACCTAGCAGTAGAAAAAGTAATAAAACGTGGGTGTAGCCGAATGAGGATGTAGATGTGTATCGAGGTTTGTGGGATTGAGTTACAGACAGGAATTTTTTTTGGTACTTTTATCTATAAGGGCCTGTAGAGCATACCTTAACAAAAAGCATGGGAAGGGACAGAAATACAGGAGGCAAAAGAAATGCCTATCTAACGGGACAATAGTACATTGATTGTATTTCATGCATGTTATTTTGAGTATTGATGAACCAGTATGGTCTGGGAAACAATGACTACTGGTAGGAGCTTGAGAAATGGCTCAAGACGTATGGTTAAACAGGTGGAATGTGTTGACGTAAAGGTTTCCATTGTGAAAGGTGCCGAAATATTCTCTCGGCACATTGCCTGCACTGCCCAGCAATGATCTTTATGAAGAAATCGCCAAGTCACACTTTGCACGTGGAATTGTATTTGATTGCATCTGTGCCACAAACCTGCTAAGCGTTGCAGCTCAGTATGAAGCTACAGAACTTATTTACCAATCCTATTACTTTTCATGACTATGCTGTGAATTATTCAATAAAATGCTATTTTTCTATCTGCTTTCCATTCATGAAGCCTTTCCCCACGAAAAGTGTTTGAGTTTTGGCTGACACAAAATTTAATCAGAGGCTTGTCACTCCATGTTGTGTTGTGTGGTTAAACACGCTGTAAAGCCGGTGAAATAGATCTCATTTGCGGCCGCAATTTATTCGCACAACGGCAAGGAGAATAGTAATGGTCAGATATCAACCGCCATTAAATTGGTTCTGCCATAGTTAATATTGCAGTAATATACTTGTAGACCGAAATACCATTCTGCTTCTTAACACTTTGAATGAAATTGCTATAAACAAAAGAAGTGCTACAACATTTCCGAGTACAGTATACAATACGTAAAAGTTCACAAGAACAGCTAAATTTGGGAAAATGTTAGTACCGGAAATTATTTTTGAATTGCTTCATATATCTTAGCAAGGCCAATGTTGCTGTAGAAAGTATTTTTCTACCGCTTACCCGTGTAGAGGAAGTACCGAATTGCACATTAAAGGTAGGTATTGAAATTAGGCTAGTAGTTTGGACATCCTAGAACCTAGAAAAGAACATTTTTAGAAAGCGTTTAAAAAAACTGAAAATTCCACGGGGGATTATCAAAGTGAGTATTAAAGTCCCATATTGCCATAGAGAGTAAAGTTCTGAAATTCTATCTCAAACTACGCTTTATGTGGGAGGGTTTTCATCATTTTTTAAATTTTTAATTTTAAAATCAGATTAAAATATTTCTCGAATAACAAAATGCATATCTTGAGTTTCATGAATGTTCCTTCATTCTGGTTGAGTTTTGTGTAAACAGGAAACTAGACGTGGTGTGTAAAAACTTGTTTCAGGACAGGTAGAGCTTGCTAAAGTAATTTATATCAACTATTTCAGTACCGTTAAGTGTTTTCGGAATATTTCCTGCTGCAAGTTTCAGATGCAAGTGCATCTGTTTCCGTACACTGTATGTAAACAAGCCTATATCAACTCGATTAGAAATCATTCAAGCCCGAATATCGATCGTATGGTGGATACCGTTACATTGATATAGAAACTGCTTCTTGAATAATGTATATTTTGATGTGTGATTTTGTAATGGTACCAAAAGTAAGTCCAGAATCTTCCAAAGATGCGATACGAAAATGTTCAAGTAAATACCTCTACCAAACTATCGTTTTCATGTAAACTTTTTACTCTCTCAAAGATAGCTCTAAATGATTGATCAAAATATCACACATTTAAGTATCTACAAGTCAAATTTTATATTTTATATTTTATTTTATATTGAATTTGATGGTATGGCTTTTAAAGTCGTCTTGATTCCGAAGGAATATTGTGTAACAGCTTGTTGTTGCCATGAAATGTTCCGTGTTTTTATCATTTTTAAACTGCTGTAACTATTTGGTTGTTTCTTGCGATATCCTGGACAGTGGAATTTTAACGCCAGGGTACAGCCTTCAAATATCTGCTCGGTTTCTTGTACATTCATACCTGCAATGAAGTGTGTAATGAAGATGTCTGAAGATGTTTCTCGATTTACATTAGTGTATGGAGAGTAAGCTTTAAGAATATTTTGTACTATCATTTACTCGGTAGAATGTCTTGTAATCACGCTGTGGATTGTGGAGCTTCGTGCTACGGTGTAAATATAGTAACATCAGCAAGACAGTTGAAGTGCCAGTGTTGCCACAATAGTATATTGCGTGATTCTTGAAGCCTCCAATAAACACTATTCATTAGTAGGGACACAATTTTATGGTGAATAAAAATTGTGAATGATGGTATATATAGAAGGCTCAAAGAGGGACAAAAGTTGTGAAATAAAATACCAAATATTGTTGTTATAATTTTCGCTTGACATCTTGTAATTAGCTTGTTCATTGAAATAACAAGTGCTATCCAAGTTCCTTTCTGCATTATTGATTCTTTTATCTGACAAAATATCTTTGTATTCTGATAGAGCTCTTTCACAATCAACATTGGAAATTTAAGTATACGTCGACTGGCTCTTTTAAAACCAAATTTTTGTAAGTTTGTTAATGCCTGCCATGCAAACAATTTATCCTTTTCTCTATAACTTTTTTCCTGTCATGTCATTTTGCCAATAAATATCACAACAAATTATTAATTTCATTGTAAATCGTAAATAAACGCTCATTTCATGAGCTACGTTAAAATTCGCGTTTAATCGCGAGAGTAAACATTGGTAATTATGCAGACAATTGCTATCTCAGATTGGTTGTGTTAATCACAAGGTCACAGCTACACCCCTGAGACAAATACAATAGAAGCTATATAATATAAACAATAATGGTAAAAAGTTATGTGAATGTAATGCCAAAACATTTCCTTACAAAATTCAAGTATGAAAAGAGCTCAGAAAATTCAGTGTATACTTTTTTTCATAGCTATATGGCAAGTTTTGATCAAAATCGTTTTGTTGGAACGAAAAGAGTTCATGTAGAAGTTGCTGGCGCTAGGGAAATGAACTTTTCTTGCATCGTTAAAAGGTGACTGATTATGAAACTTTGAATTTACATACTTCTCGTTAGCACTATTCAGACCGCATACACGAACGATTTTCTGAACACGTTTCCTGTGTATTTAGGGAAAATCAAACTCTTGAAAGGCCGCCTCCGTAGCGCAGCTGGCAGCGCGCTTGCCTGTGGCGCGGAGGACCCGGGTTCGATCCCCGGTACCAGCATGGGGATTTTATCCCCTCTGGGAGGTCTGGCACGGGGTGCACTCAGCCTCGTTAGGTCCCGGGGGGACCAAATGAGGAGCTACTTGATGAAGTAGCGGCCCCAGGTCGAGAAGACCGCATAACTGGCCGGGAGGGCTCGGGGCGCTGACCACGTCCCACCCTCCAGTACTGCACCTCACCAATGACGCCTGTAGTGGGCAGAGGTGGGGGACGCAGCAGCTGGGCGGTAGGCCTTGGCCCTTCGTGGGCTGTCGCGCGGGGTTTACATTTACAAACTCTTGAAATCTGAATCTGGAATTGTTTTGGCAGAATGCAGGGATTCTGTTATGCAGCGCTGTGTGAAAGTCTGGGCAAGGAAGCTGGAAGCATTCCCTTTGTGTCGAGGGCGTAATGGGTGGCAGGTATTTTCGAGGCTGTCTGACTGGCTCGACTGGTGGAGCTCACAACACAGCTGCCAAGTAGTCCAGGACAACCTGGGGGAGATCCAACCCCTGCAAACTACTCCAGGTCTCCCATTTCACGTTCGCCATGACTGAGTGTATCTTCCAAGTACGGGATCATCACGTTTTTTGAAGTAAGCACGCATGTGCTGCAGTACTTTCAGTGCAAAAAGTATGACGATAAGGCGACATTCTTACTCGTGTTTAATCTCCCTCTGGCATGAAGTTTCCATCTGTATTACTTGGCAAAGCGTTGCGGCGTACTGACCTTGGCTGTCGAGCGCTACGATCGCTTCTTGTTTATTAGAAGAGCGAAATAATAGTAACTTGGCGTATAGTCAGTGATAAAACACAAATAGTTCTCTCGCGCCTGCCGATATGAGACGTTAATATCCTGAAGATATTTCATCTGAGCAGAGAGTACAGACACCGTCTAGTCATGTTTGTGCGATAACCTCGCGTAAACATCGGGTCAGTTTCACATTCTTTCCGATATGCTTCATGACTTTGCCAAGTAGTAGACCATGTTGTAGAAGCCTTCCGTCGGATGACTTGTTCTTTTTGATAAGGTATAGTTTTACGTTATGTTATAGCATACGTTATAATTTAAAACAAAGCACTGGAACCAATCCAACTTTTGTTGTAATGACGATCGTAAATATTTTGCAGTCACTGAATCTTAATACAGTTCCGCGAGATAGAGTAGGCCGTGCTGAAATCATAGTAATCATGGCGGCTAACTTGAACCAGGGTTGTTCTGAAATGGAAGGAAATTGGAAAATAGGCTATACTTCTCTCGTATCTGAAAAATCCTAAGAGATACAAAAGATGCCCATATTAAATTACTAATTATCTCCCAAAAATGTATGCAATACACATGTACGTATTAAGGGTGTTTACTGATCTTCGGAAATTGAAAAGACTGGACTGCGTCTCCGTGAAGGTTTTGCTCTATTACTGAATAATCAGCATCTACACTAACATATACAGCACATTTGTATGTATGTCTTTATGTAGGATAATCTAAAATACAATTCAGCCGAGTTTGATCATTTTTTAACCATTGAAAACCGTATTTTTTTCTGACGGATAGTGGCTATAGGAGCCTAATTTTAATATATAAATTACTAAAAAACAGTTGTCGGGAATGGCATGGAGTGTAGAAACAAAAGCTGGTTAGTACCATACACCGCGCAGAATTGTTAGAAAGTCGATAAGTATTATTTCAAGAAATATACATAGACAGCCATGATGGAACACTTTAAATAAACATTAAAAAGCGATAATCTTATCTCTTTATAAAAGTATGAATCCTATGTTATATTTCTTGCTTTAATTTATATTTGTGAAATAACAACCTCTGAAAAACTATTCTAATAGTGTAAATAATGCATGGGGAAGAGGGGTGACAGCAATGCAATGGAGTGTTTACCCTCTCCACTTACTGACACTTTAAAGGGCTGACCCGTTCTCTGAGGTAGAGTATAGCGAGAGGCGCGGCCTGGTAGCTACCGATGTGAGGCAGTGGAAGGCGTTAAAACTGCGATGTATGGGGAGTGACACAATGTGCCGGTTCTCCCCATCTGTGGTGTAAATATTTGCTGGAAGTCAGAAACCTCTAATAATCCTTAGTGTTGGTTTATTTCCTTTTTACTCTTGATGTAATCAAGTTCGCTAGCAGTTTATGCCAAATAATCGTATAACTAAAGAAGTTATAAATCAATTAACCGATATTCTATATCAGAACTCCGTGAGCATTTCTACCGATGATTCAGCAGCAGGTTACTCTTAGGCACAAATCTGAGTACCCATGCAACGATTGTCCTTTGTACTCTGAAATTAACACTTATAAGGTGTCCTTATATCGATCCCTTCTCGTATGGGCCCTTAGCAATGCAATAGCCGATGCAAGCGCTAAAATAGCATTCCAACTGCAAACTCAGGCAGGTTTCTTCTAAACCAACCTGCAGTCTGCCAACTGCAACACACCATTAACCATCCAGCACATAATTATGAACTGTCCATTGTGCTAGAAGTGTAGACAAGTGAGTATCTCGGATTTCTCCCGTGCCATGAACAAACCAGACAAGGTAGGAGAAACTACAGTTTCTTAGGGATATTAATCTGTATGATGCAATGTAAAAGTGTAAATATCTGTGTTCGTGTTGAAATGTATCTGTTTAAAATTATGAAAGGCCGTGACAAGAACAAGCAGTAGAAACGACTATAACTAAATATTACACAAATATAATTCTATAAAGCGCCACTTTCAATACTTGCTACGTAAATTGGGATTAAAGGAACATTTGTTTCTGCTTGATACAGCAATACGTGATGGCAACATTTTAAGACGCTATTCATTCCGTGCTGCACAATGTTTGCAGTTTAACAGTACTGTAGTACTGAAGTGAAGGGCAGTGTTGTGATTGTCACTTTAATTGCTGTTGACTAGAAGCCTGCGGGAGTTGCGTGACGTCATGGTGACGCAAGCGATCTGGAGCGCTGGGGGACCACGCAGCTCTGCCGTGGTGACTTGGCAGCTTTGAGAATGGCAATTCCTTACTAAGAATTTCAGGTGAAATGCGCGACGTTTGAACTTCTGGAAACATTCCATTAGACAGACTTACGTAATATAAATCACCTCACTTCTTAGGAATACCAATTAGAAGTCGGATAATCACGTCAAAAGTGCATTTTAAAATCGACCATACTTTGTTTAGCCGCGTGTAATATTACTACGGGCGCACAGCCGTGTTTTCTGAGCCTGTATATTGATTTATATTTACCGATCAGGTAACCGTTAATTGTTGTTGGAGTAGCCCAAGTTTATACCCGAAAACCTTTCCTTGAATGTGAATTTGACACCTAACACCTTTGCGTATGACTTTTCTTACTGAATATTCCCAATGTAACGCACGTCGCTTAGGTTGTGTAAACATTGTTTTGAGCTGGCTCGACTTACATAATCCTAGCCACCTCCATTCCTCAGAATACTGAGTGGGAATGCACTTGACAGTGCGTTCCAAAATTCCTTGTTTATTATGGCAGTGGAAAACAGTGCAAGGTATCATTGATCGCATGTAAACGAAGTGTCCTTTTTCATAGTTTTACTAACTTACACCTTTGAGATGGTTGATGGTGTACGAGCTTTGGAAATTTCTAACTCCTACATTTATTATCAGATCTTAATAATTCTTAATAATTAACCACGATTTCATAAAGCTACAGTAGTTATTTAAAAATTAAACATATTTACATAGATGACAATCATTTATGCATCGGCTTACAATCTGGAGTATTGATTTTGAGTAAGTGCTATCATTTTCAACATTTCTTTTTATTCTTTGGCAAAAGTATTTTTGAAATTGTGCATAAGGGCAAATAGTATTTCCATACTACTACATGTTCTGGATTATCTTGAAAATTGTGTGAATCGATGTCAAATGGCTTTGGAAAACTATTTACGGTGAGGTCCGCGGATAATTGAACGTCTTGATTACACAAAATGGGGTAGAGGTTTAAGGAAACGGCGAAATAGACCCACTTCCAAATGATATATCTGAATAAGCTTTGCACCTTAAATTCCTCGTAGATTCTGGCACATTTTATGACAAGATTCAAATTCATGAAAATCTTATCATTTTGGTTATTTCAGCTGCACGTACTAAATTGGTTTCCATTGTCCTTGCCAGCCCTCGGGATGTCGGTAAGACATTAAAGAGGAGGTACAGTTCGAACCGGCTTTATACATAACCCAGTTCTAAGTAATTCGTATTTGTATGTACGTTTTTGTAGGTCCCGCCAAAATGTAATTTAGAAACCTGTTAATAGAACCTTACTTATTCGTACGTAACTCGCTGTTATAGTATTACATTTTGGAGAAATGCAACGTAATTATGAGCATGCGGCATATGCTATCTGAAAAGAAACTCGAGGCGTAATTTCCTTCCCTGTTTACAAAGACGCGATCTGGGCGGGCGGCTTTCGGCCGCGGAAACATAACACGACGTATAGCCGGGGACTTCGGGCGCAACAGTGGCATAGCAACAAACGAGAAGTAGATACAGATTTTCAGTATGTGGTGTTAATGCTTAACAGCGGTTTACCTACTGGATCAGAAGTAAAGTTTCATACGAAAGTTGGAACTTAATACACACAAAAGCGAAACCAAAATTGTTTCATACTTGCTTATACCACGCTACGTACAATCATAAATAACAAAATGAGGTGTGTGCTCTTAATACAAGAAAAGTGAAATAAGCCACACTGATTACTTAAAGCAGGACCAAGTTCAAAATGTTTTCTTCATATATTGTAAAATCTTACACATGTGGGAGCACTGTATTGCTTATTTAAAAAAAGAAAACATTATGCATTATCTAAAGCTCATTTGCAGGTATTTCTGAGTTACAAGTAATCTTCTCATCCCCTTAATGTACGCGTAAGTTAGGTTGAACTGTATACCATTAAATTGCTCAATACATAGAAGTTTATAAGAGATGTTCTTACGCAAGAAATCTTGAATTGCATAAGCATTGCCACCTTATTTTATAAATTGTATAAGGTTTTGAAATATGCTTTGGAGAAATAGAAAGTGTTTAAAATACAAGCAGTCGGTAACTTTCAAGAATGTGTTTCAGTGAGAACGATTAGCGTAACTTAGTTTCTTTGTATGCACATCGCTGTTGAGGTGAATATTCCGAGAGATCTCATATGTGGTTTGCTTTGACCAAAAATTAGAGAAATTACATCTAGCACGGAGTCCAGAATTATCTGTTGTGAATCTCCTCTAAAATAAAACCCCCTCGGTTGTAAGACCCGCCCAGATTTGGGGCGAATTTTATGGGGGAAAAGATGTCAGTGAATGTTAGACACCATAATTTGAGACAAGTTCTTCATATCCCGCCTTCAACTGCAAAGGTATCGGCGGCCTTGTCTATTGGCAATGGTGTTACTCGTTTAACAGTGGGTTTTTCGGTATTTGGGGTTTTTATACGTTGAATTCACACACACGTTCACACTTTCATTCATACTGCCTGATTCAGGGAAGGACGAGGAATAATCTTGGCTATAGAAAAAGTCTTACCCGGGATCGAACCCGGGATTCCTTGCACAGCAGGCTGGTGCTCTACCAACTGCGCTACGGGGACAGAATATATTTGTTATATCATGATGGTTTTATCTTTCAAGTGAAGTCCTCTTTTACCTGTCTGTATTAGCGGCAACATGAATTCACGAAAAAGTTTAACTATGGGTTTTAAGCTAGATGTTTCGTTAATTCGCCGAAAAAATGGTGTGCGAGCAGCGATTCGGGAGAGTTCGGTACAGCCGAACAAGTTTCGTTACTGGTGAAATCAGAGATAAACTTAGAGCCGCTAAAAAGTACAAAAAATGTTCATTTGATCAGTCCTAAATCTAATAATGGCTGTTGTAATCCATTTTGTGTAACATTGCCACTAGATTTAATCGCATATTCAGCTGAAACCGGTTAAGAATTGTGTGTAAATAGCAGCATGCTGATAAATCTGGATCAGTTTGGGAAAAAATGCAATAACAAGTGAAGCATCAAAATGTCAAGGGTAAGGGAGAAATGTGGAGGAGGTTACCAAAGTAGACAGAATTGCATGGTTACATGATATTCCATACGCGTTTGCCTACTTAGAAATCTAGGATCAATATAGTTCCCACCCTGCTAGTGATTTAAATATACGCTACAGTGAAATTTGTGCCGACTTGTTCATTTGCCTTGTTTTGTAGTCGTCGGCAGAAAGGCGAAGAAGCTAGAGAAGTGACGTGTCAGCAACTCGCTCTTTGTTCTGAATGTCACGTACAGTTTTTATACCAGAATGGAATGTGTTGAGGCGCGTGTTCGCGCTCTCTCAACAAAATATTTTTTATGCTTTTGTGTTGCGCGTTGTATTTTGACGTTATTATTATTATTATTATTATTATTATTATTATTATTATTATTATTATTATTATTATTATTATTATTATTATTATTATTATTATTATTATTATTATTATTATTATTAAAATGTACATTTCATTTGTCATAATATATCTTAATCATATGCCATTTTCGAGAAAATCAAACGCTTTTATTATTATTATATGCTAACAGTGTTTTTTCCCCTCTCTGAAGGCAACAGCTAATTTTAGTTTTATAACTTGCAACTCTCAGGGACTGGTTCCCAGAGATGCATAGCGGCGAAAAACTGCAAGTCATTCGGTACAAGTCGAACTGCTCGCTGCCATTAAGACTGCCTCTATTTCACGGTCAGAAATCTGCTCTTGCTACGCATAAGGCCCACCCACCCGTTGGTATTTGAGTTTAAGTGGTCGAATGTGACTTTCGACAAAATGCATTTTGTCTGGCTCCCATCAGTACTTTTAAGAAAATATAGTGGGGCCGGTTATAGACTTTTTGAAGTGTTCACCCTTTTAGATGCAAATGTTTTTTATTTACTATCGAAGATTTCTTTAATGTTTATAATTTCTGCGACCTTTTGTAATTCTTCATTGTAAGGGTATTATTTGTGTTCAAAAGTCCATGTAAACTTTTAAGGCGTCAGTCTAAAGTGTATTTTGGAAATATTTGCACGTAATAAAAGATAATGCATGTTGTTAAAGTAATGACCAAATTATCTCGAAGATAGTAAACTCTTGCAGCCATTTTAATTTGTCACAATATTCCACTGTAACTATTGTTCTGAAAAGTTGTCCCACAACACTCCAGCAGACCATAAGCAGGTTTCATTTTTTTAGTGTTCAATGCTGGAAACGCAACACAGACTAATCTTTCATTGCTGGTACCTGAAAAACCTGAAGTTGTTTTTGGACGTAGACTCTCTTTACGGTGGTTTTACTATCGGTGGTATTTTCCAGACGGCATTTCAAACTTGAAAGCAATAACCGCTCAAAAATGTTTGACTGTCTCTAGTTTTTAGGATCATGAAGTAATTTTTGAACACTGGCAGTTTCTCATTTTAGTTTCTAGGCTGATTTATCAGAAGTAATATAAGGCGTCTGACCTACAACCGATAAATACTCGTGCTGAGCGAGAGAATTTATCTGGGGTCAGATCGTCGAATGATATTTATCTCTATGTCAAATAAAATGTGGATTTGAATACTATATCGCTAAGATTTGACCAGGAAATGTAATTCTATACAAACCATTAATTAATGCAGTTAGTTGCTCGATACTATCAACTGAGAAAAACGAAATCCGGGAATTACACTATTTCGATTTTCTTTTGTTTTTATACTTGGGCGAAGTATCTGGCAAGAGTTTGTATCCCCGTTCCTTACTGCAATCATTGAAGATTTCACACACCCATTTAATTTTTTTTGTTTTGGTTGATATAAAACTTGGCATTGTTTCAATTTCATCATTTGATGCATCGACAAACTGTTCTGAACGGCCCTCAATTTTTAGTTTTGATTTTACTCTATTGTAATGTGTAATAAATTATTTTTCAGCGATTTATGGGAATACAGTTAGCGACACTGAACAAACAAAAATGAGTTAGTGATAAATGGTGCAGAACAAAAGAATAACCAGGCAGTAAATCGTATATGATAAATGGACGCCTCTATGAAATAATCTCAAATTTACTTATAACGAAGCAGTCTTAGGAATTCTTGCTTGATTTTGGTGCTGCATCATGTTGCACACCATTAAAAACATTTTGTTGTCGATTCCTTGTGGTACTATTACACACAAAAAAACTCGAAACTCCAGAGATCCCAAACGTTCGGTGCGCTTAGTTATTTCGCATTGTACCTGAAGCAGATACGCCATTTAAGGATACGAAAATCATTGTATAGCATCCGTCGGAGCAAAAACCCGTTTTACCGATACATTCCGAATGTTACCGAGCACGGTTGGCTACAAGCTGTGTCTAAACCGGAAATTCGCGAAATACTATTGCCAAAACCCAGGGTTGATTGTGCTGCCATTGAACATCAGCGGCTATATTTGAAGCTGCTTATTACAGTTAATGATTAGGTATACTTCAAAAGCTTAAAACTTTGTAGTTAATTGCGATTTGGCTGTCGCAATAAGTTACTGAACTACAAAAGCTAAAGTCCTTTCTTCAGAGTTGATAGCGTTGACAACTCCCTCTGCCACGTGTTTCTAATTTGGCTTAGTATTGGATGAAAATCCAGTTGTTAGGCTTGCAGTGGAGAAGTGTTTTCCAGCGCCTCTTTATTCTGAAGCGTCCTCCTCCGCGGACGGAGAATTCCTTTGATCTGACGCTTGGAAACAAGTTAGGCGGCGGCTGGTGCAGTGACGTCATTCTGTAGAGGTCACGGAACTCGGCATTCATAGGCCTAGCGGACAGCAAAGTAACTGCGAGGTTTCACATCTTAATACATTGCTTACATTATATACAAAAGCAAAGAAAACTTTTCCGTGTTGTAGGGAGGGGAGACTGGTTACATTCACATGACTTTCTCCACATCCAACCTAGAAACTTCTAACAAAAGCTTCTGCTTTTATTACTCATTTTAATTCTGATGAACGTATGTAGAAATGCTTTCACTACGCATTTCCTTGTAAACTCGAAGTTTACAGGAGGCCGAAGCCATGGTTGGATATTTAAAAAGCAGGTTGCTATATGAAATACAGTAATATTTCCATGTCATCAGAGAAGCAACGAAACATTACAGCATACATAAAATTATTTGAAAATTCAAACCAATAACGCTAAAGTTTTCGTGCAATAACTTTCTATCTCTATATAATTGTTTCCGAATTTTGAGAAGATTAAAAACAACGAAGCTTTTTCCATGTGAAGGTAGTTTGAAGAGGAGGAGTTTTCATGAAAATCTTAGGAAGAAGCTGAAATCCTAAATTTCGTTTTTTGAGTAATGCTGTTTACATACACTGCATTTTTCATTCTTTTGCTCAAGGAGCCTCGTAATCTGTATTTTCAGTTAAATTTCGATATCTACTTTTTGGTATAGTGCAATACTTCTATGTACAAGGTACGTGGTAGAGAAAATAAGTTTTTGCAAGAGTAGTTCGTAGAAGCTGCACAAAAATAAATGATATTGGGTAGAAAAGGCCTGTTTTTGTAACACAATGTTTAGTTAATGTTAATTCTTTGTATAATAGTTTTTGAAAATGTAACTAAATATTTTAAATAAAGGCTAGGTAGAAGAATTCTAAGCTAGTTTTACAATTTAGAACAGCCTCTGAATTTCGTATGGAAGGAGCGATCTGAAATTCTCAACTTCAAAGCTTTATCATTATCAATCGTAAGTAATTGAGTGTTGTAACAACTAATAACTCTTGGCTAGGTTTATATATCGTCTTGTTGTAATGTGCTACTTTTGCGATTTTTATTTGTTAAATAAATTGAATAAATGTGGGAATAACCGACCAGGGCATCAAACGTTAAAAAGAAGCAAAACGTATCAATAAAGTTATGTAAGAATATGGCGGCGCCAGCTGTCGTATATGGTAGTGAACTTTGGAACAGTGTGCGAAAATATGAAAGCCGAACAACCCGAAAAATATGTTGAAAGAAAATTGTGGCAATATGAGAGACAACTTTAATTTATAGCAGTGATGGAATATTCACTGGGGTAACTGGAAAAGATAAATAAGTTTCGAAATATATTGATTTCGAGATTCAGGCAGTTGACGTAGTTTGTGAAAGGAGTTGTTTGTAGCAGTTGGACATCCGTTGATACATTATAGGTTACTGCCCCACATTTTCAAACTAGGGGTTACAAAACCTCGGAATATTCATAGTGCTTAAACATCTCCACGCTATGGCACTAGTTATTTGCGGAAATGAAGTTGTATTAATTTGGCATTGCTCTAGTAATCTTTCTCGGGTGATTGATTTACGGACCGCGGCAGTAGGTCGAAGGTTGCCGAGGTTGGCCGACGATAAGCGTTGACGCGTGCTGATGAGAGTATTTGCCTGCCAGCTTTCTGGCCTTTGTAGCGTCCCGAGTACTAGAAAATCGACCCCGATGCCTGCAGTTTCTTCTACAGTATGGAGGCTTATAAGTTCAGACTCCATTTTTCTTTTTCACAGCCCGGAAATGTGAGATGCAGATTTGGCGTTGGGG
This sequence comes from Tenodera sinensis, assembly GCA_030765045.1. Taxonomy (NCBI): domain Eukaryota; kingdom Metazoa; phylum Arthropoda; class Insecta; order Mantodea; family Mantidae; genus Tenodera; species Tenodera sinensis. Next base: position 52,018,710 of record CM060972.1, read on the forward strand.
AAATGCCTCATATAGCTTGGTCAGTCCTGCAAATGGAATAATCTATGCGAGTTATAGAAGTTAATCAACGAGGTTGAGATTTTGGAGTACGATGAATTATTTTGGAAACAAAATTTAAATAGAAAATTGAGAAAGAAAAGTCAGTGCCTGGATGAATGTTAAGTAACTTAATATTTTGAACAGGTTTCACCTTAGTGAACTTATTTAGGCATAGTCTTCTGCTTCGGAGGTATTCGTTATTGCAAATCCAGCCTTCTTCATTATTGCATATTCGTTTTCTTATTGTATTATTCATCTTAACATTATCCGTCATTTGCTATCTCCTGTTCACCATTCCTTTCATTGCATCTGATTAGCAAGCAGTTTCTTCATGTCTCCTTTCCCAGCTAATTTTTATTCCAAGCATTAGCATCGTTCCTTCGTCCTCTCAACTGTCCATTTCACATGCTTCTCGATAACGTTGAAATACTTCCAACCATTTTTCGCTCAGTGGTTCTGAAACCGTTCTCATCCACAAGTAACGGATTGTCCTGGCAGACAAGAGGTCAGCAACGTCGGAGAGATGAGTTGTTGGTTCCTTAAAGGTAACCAACCAGTTTTGACCACGTGGTGCCACCGTTGTTAAACGGAAATTCATGAAATTCTTTACCAGTGATACAACATGATTTAGAATTCCCTTTAGATCAGTTTATTTTCACAATAACAGGTTGGAAGATTCTGGATCGCTTATCTGCTGTAGATAGTTGCATTTGGGCGGCTATTTTTCTGTAGATATTGTTTTTTGAATCCTGGCTATTCAGGTGTTGAGACGTAAAGCATTTTTTAAAGAACGTAGTGTGGGTATGTCTCAAAACCAAAACTTATCAGTTGTTTAGATGTTCCCTCTAGGATATTTTCTTGCTGTACAATATCTTAGACTAATAATGGTTGTGAAAATAACCAAGGACTATGATTCAGCATTGAGATTAGCGTTGAAAATGTCTCACTGTTTATGCTGTCATTAGATATTTTCAACGCTCAGCAGTAATTGAGGTCATGTAACTAAACAATCCTTAGTTATTTCATGCTTAAAACTTGAAAAATAACAGTCAGAAAAAAAACAACCTGCTAACGATATAAACATTTTGATATTTACATAATATCAAATATTAATTCCGTACGCGTTGAATCAATAAAATTCTCCAAGTTTCGAGTTCTATGGCCTACCATGGGCGTCGCGAAACGGGGGCAAGGGGGGGGGCCGCGGCCCCCTCCCCCCCTTGGAAGTTGAGCTTAATGTGCAGCCAGTTACTTACTATTCAACTATTTTAATTTTGATGTAAAGAACAATTTTTATTTAGTACAAATAATACGGTTATCTGCAACAAATATAAATGTTGACACTAAAATAATGCTTTAATATTATATGATTGTAAATTTCCAACATGTGGCCCCCCTGGAAAAAAGTCCGCCGACACTCATGTGGGCTACTATTTACCAGAGAATTAGGTACTCCATCTCTTTAGATTGTGAAAAGAGCGAATTAATTCGCACATTGCAAACCACTGGTGTTTGAAGTTCACGTCCGCAAACATTTCTTTGGCGTATGTGTTAGCTCACTGGCTGAATGTACTCTCTGTGCCAGAGGCGAGCGAATAATCTAATCTGTTAATTCAAACAGCTCGTAATTTCGAAGGAATCCACCGGCATAAGGATACTATAGTATTCCATACAGTTGTAAGAATAAATGCACTTGAAAAATGCTGAAAGGCACAAGGCTATTCTATAGGAAGTGGATTGGAAGAAAAAAACACTAACGCAGTTGTTTGTTGGGCCAATCAGAAATCATAACCGGTGTTAGGTATAGTTCTGGTGATTTAGAATAATATAAAAGTGTGCAAAGTGGTTTGTAATAGAATTAAAGAAATGTGTGTATTGTATATGTTTGGGGATGCTATCCACTTAACGATTGACAACTCAAAGGTACAGGGGAAAAAGGGGTGCTTAAATAATAACACTTTAAAAATTGTCCAGGAAAAATTTTAACCATCTCTTATACAGCGTATTGTTTTTCAACTCCGGGTTCGTAGTAAAATGCGTGCAATTAATTTATTAGTTGATATGTTGGTAAGGTGTTATCAGTTATTTAAAAAGCTCATAATTTTGTCGGAAAAAGAAATAACCTAACTATACTTTTGTGGGGAAAATGGGCTCATTGCATGGGATTATTTTGCTATTTTCTGCACTAAGCTGAAAGTTGAAAGGATTAATTAGGCATATTTATAATGATATGTTAACATTGTGATATGTATGGCACATTGATCTAAATGAAAGAAAATTCAAATTCCCTTAGTCTTTCTAATGCGCTTTTTGGCATACAAACGAAAAATTAGTCGCTAATTGAAGTTATGAGCTTGTTCAAAATAAAACCTCTCCTCTCAAACTCCCGTGAACTAACCAGTATTTATTCAGACCGTGAAAGAAAAGTTTCTTTCACTTGTGCGGAAGGTGTGAGAAGTGTTATGTTCCATATGTCCACAATTCTTCATTAGCTCCTGCAAGTCCCTATACTTTCGTGCAGATTTTGGTTCTTTGCTTTAGTTTCCTTAGGAATTTATTTTATAATAAGCTAAACAACTTAAAACAAATCACACATTCATTCAAAAATATCGCAGCCCTCTGTCTTAAACAATAAAACAGATCAACACTGAGCCGTCACCAGGTGCTAATTGTTGCATATCGACGAGGGAAAAACAATGGCTGTGCAACACGCGCGAAAAAAGTGGGGGCCCTCCGTCTTTCCCTGGAAACTGTCGAACGGCTCGTGTTTTTGCTGTACCGTCAGTTATTCTTTTGTCAGTTTCTGTAGGGATCCAGTTATGCTTTTGTCAGTTTCTGTAGGGATCCATTCCTTCGCATGAGTACCATAAACAGTGTTAATATGTCGATTTTGGCAAAATTTGCAATGAGCCCCTTTTGCATGTACTGTTCAACTGGTTGAATTATTTAAATGGCTGGCCAACACCAACCTTAGAAATACTATATATGAATAGCTATTTCGCGACCAATTTTATTTTCAGAGAAAGGCTACATTGATTGAAGTCGAACCACGAGAGTTTGCCACTTTCGTCCGCTATGAGGAAAATATTAAGTAGTTGCTATCTTGGCCTAAAACCTTTCAGTCTGAAATTTAAAGACACAGAAAATAGATTGTGCTTCTTTGGTCCCCAATAAATCCAAATCTAGGTAGGATAGGGCATGTACTATATTCAATAGTGGTGGATGTCAATTTGTTTGCTTAACTTTGTGCACACATTGTTTGATGTAACGTCGAACATTCTCTGCAGAACTGAGAAAAGAGAAAAGGATCCAAGGTGTTTTATGGAGAGTATTATGTTCTCAGAAGGGCACTTTTATATAACTATAGATATTTAATTTCGTCATAGTTGTGGTTTCATGCACTAAGTTATTTATGCAACCCCTGGTCTACGAATAGAAGGAACCCAGCCAAGGTGAGGACAACGAATTTCCATCGTGTCACCATTGCAGAACGAACGCCAGACAAGCAATCGATCCTTGCAACGCGGTGGTAATTTTCTCCTTTAAATCCCCAGGCCAGACACAAACTACGCGTGGCAGCCGAAATCGTACGGCACAGGCAGTGACGATGTGGCAACGGCGCCCGTCTGCGCTCTCTCCCATCAGCCTGCTGCAGGTGACGCATGCATCTTTTGGTTAATCTAGTTCATTGTATCGCCGTCTTTAAAGTTTAATTTTATATTCCTATTCTGGGCCTTCATGTAGACATACAAAGTGGAAGTTTCCATATTAACTTGGTAGTATGCACATCTCGGTTTTAGGCATTTGGGGGAAGTATTTATAAACTGTTCTTTTCTTTTTTACAAATCAAGTGTTGGGCATGTTTGAAGGTTAAGGAGCTTCCTTCATTTTTCTCAGTTATGTCAGCCGTTTTCCCGTAAATCGCCGAGCAAGTAATTTTATTTCGTATTATGTAAATGTAATTAATTAGCTTATACTAACACATGTGCCAACTTATACATTTGGGAGATGTAGGACGTTATTTCGTCAATGAAATAGTCCTGCGTAGGTGGAGTTAGTGGCAATTGCAGATCCTCTTGTGATACTGCTTGTGGTAGACAATACTCTGAAGCAGGGTTTAGGGTGGGAAATATAACATTGTCACAAAAATGTATAAATCAAAATTAATACTGGTGTAAAATTCAGCTCGCAGAACATGTTATAAATTATACTATTAATGAGGGTATTAAAACTGAAATATGTGTAAATTGAATTGAAGTCAGCAGTAATCTGCTAAGTAAAATAACATCTTAATTATCCATATCATATCTACACTACCTCCACCACAGGCCGCCTCCGTTGGCGCTGACAGCGCGCTTGCCTGTAGCGCGGAGGACCCGGGTTCGATCCCCGGTACCAGCATGGGGATTTTATCCCCTCTGGGAGGTCTGGCACGGGGTGCACTCAGCCTCGTTAGGTCCCGGGGGGACCAATTGAGGAGCTACTTGATGGAGAAGTAGCGGCCCCAGGTCGAGAAGACCGCATAACTGCTGACCACGTCCCAACCTCCAGTACTGCACCTCACCAATGACGCCTGTAGTGGGCAGAGGTGGGGGACGCAGCGGCTGGGCGGTAGGCCTTGGCCCTTCGTGGGCTGTCGCGCGGGGTTTACATTTACCTCCACCACATCTTAAAAAGAATACATACAGCAGTTTGATAAAGAGTAAACCACACAGTGGAGCTCATTTCTGATCTGGTCTAATTGGGAGGAAAAGTATGGTATTGTTACGGCTTGTTGAAAGGTTACGTCTATAACTTCTATCGCTTGTTTCTGTGGCAGATTGTCGCATTCTTTGACCTCGAGTAGCAAAAAGCGACCAACTACCCTGTCCAGAAGCCAACACTTCGGATGCGAAATATTTTGCCCTTACCTACATTGAACATGTTGGAAGGTAACGCGAGGTGCTGTATGTAAAGTGATGTTTAATAACAAAAGGTATCTTGGCGGATTTCGTCATTAGTTGCTCGATGATCCAAGGATTTTGTCCATCTCTGGTCTGCTATCTCGTCTGTTAACCTGAGCGACAGGTTTCTCTTGCGAAGGACATGTGAAACTTTGGGTGGATTACGTAGCCATTGCACTACGTAACACCTCGTGCCTGTTATTTGATGTCGTCACTACAGTTTGGACTATCATTTCTATTTCTGGTGTATACGTACTTATGGCTTTATTTAAGCGGAACTAATAGACAAAGCGAATTAAATTGCCATTTTCAAGCTAATTTTGGCAGAATTACTGATCTTAAAAGGTATTCTAGCTTACGACCGCCGAAGATATTGTTTATAGAAGTGGAGAGTATAGTGAGCTTGACCATAAACACACATTCACCTTCCACTGGTAGACCTAAATACTCCTGAGCTTTTTAATGATCCACATTTCCAATAAGTCCCGACTATTTGCAGAGTCTAAGAGCATCAAATAAAAATAGGAATTTCTCTAGTTTTTCCATCCTTTCTGTATTCCCCGAATCTCCATCTTGACTTAACGTTACACAAATGCCTTTCAACCGTTTTATTGGTACTAAATATGAACAAAGCTTTCGTTACTGTTCGATAGCGCCACTTGATTGAGGTTATCTCGTTCACTACGACTGGTTAACTTAATTCTTTCTCTGATAATCCTCGTATGAACGACTTACTCCCCAGGACTTAAAACCCACGGAACTTAATTCTAATTAGACAAAATATTTTAAAATGTTTATTCCAGAGATTTCACATTTCTACCGTAATTTTACGTTGTTAACCACTATTTTTGTTTGGTTTTAATCTCTTTTTTGTGCCTTTAGTCGTAAAGGACCATTCAGCCATCCGGATGATGTATATTTATATTACATTCACACACAAACACCCATACCTGAGGCGGGATTCGAACCTGCGACCCTCTGTAAAGCGGAGTGCTAAAACACTCTTAACCAGCTCATGGTCATATAAGGGAGTAGAATAGATATTCCAGGTTGTGTAACCAGTGTTTTGTAAACTTTCGCGCAAACGTTCTGCTGGTTACGTTGCCAACTTATCGTATGTGTCACTAGTTTTAATTGGGAAGTAATGACAAATAAACTTCCGCTTAGGAGCGCTGTGAAATCTATTGTATTGTAGTTGCAGAACAAAGCGGTTTAGAATGACAGTTCTGTGTGTAAAACAGATCTTTATAGGATGATTGAACCAAAGAGGTTTATAAAGCGGACGCATTTTGTTTTGATTGGGCAACACTGCATTTTGCTTGCACCCATACGTATGATCTCAATCCCATAAACAAAGTAAAATGAATAATTAAAGAAATGTAACCGGTGAAGAAGGAAGGAATTGAGATATAACGCTCGAGGGTATGTCATTTGTTACCGAAACAGACTGGCAGGATTTTTGAAAAATATAGAAAAGGTAGAAAATGATCAGTGGGAGAAAGATGTTGGAATAGTTGAAAAGCCAAATATACTGAAAGTAACATTTAAGTTCGGATATTTTAAGCTAGTTCTTTGCTTAAATCTAGCGTGAATACAGATTCCAAGGTTGGCAGTAATATCGTCAGCACGACTCCTGCTTCAGATATCGCTATGTACCTGGAATTGTTGACTGGCTGCATTCCTGCCAGGGACCATGAGCTGGTGAACAAACTACGAGGGCAACATCTTTAAACTTCTTTCTTCTTTCCCTGATTACCCTCCCCTTGTGTAGGATATACACCCCCTAGGACTTACAAGCCAGTGCCTAGGGTCAGACACCTGTCGGAGAGCAGAGGGACCTCTGGACCAGACACCAGGTATGGTGGTGAGGAAGATATGAAACGCTGGCGAAATGGACGATTGGAAAGGTGACGATGGAGCAATTTGAAATTAATGGCGGGGGAAACCGGAGAACCCGGAGAAAACCGGCCCGGACGCCACCACAAATTCCACATGCGGGTCCCTGGGATCGTCTAGGACCTAGGTGGTAGGCGAGGGGTGTAACAACTCAGCCACGGCGCCGCCATTATACATCCAGACTCGCGGAAGGATGAGGAATAATCTTGGCTGGAGAAACATTCCTACTCCCCTGCCGGGAATAGAACCCGGGACCCCTTGCACAGTTGGTTTATAAAACCTTGATTATATTGTGTACTCATCAGCTGCTTCTCTTCATTGTATATCAACGTAATAGTAGTAATAATTGGGTTTGCTTGAGTCACTTTTACTTTCTGGTGGTAGTACAAACTTTTGAGAATTTACGTGAGAAGCATAGAGTAGAAATAAGTGATTCACGAGGCACATGATCAGCTCTGATTATGAATGACGCCTGACCGCTGTGACCTGCTATAGCAGTCTTTTTATGGCAACATTTTTGGTAATGATCCAAGTTTTTGCTATCGTCCTTCGTTCAGCTATTGACTTGTTAGACGTGAAATCTGTTGGGAGTGGCCTTTCAGTCACGGTTCCATCTACATCAAGTGAACTGGGTTGGCAGTTTTTTCAAGGCCTACGCTAACCGCTAACTTAGGCGACTACTCATATTAACAGCCTAATTAAAATAAATTAGCTTTCCAGGTTGCCAGCAGCGGTGTTTAATGAATTAAGTAACTTATTCCTTTGATTCTAATCGAACGTTTTGGATATGTTGCATTGCTTCGTTCAGTATTCGAGCGAGAAGAGGCTCTGAAAAATGTAAACTGTGAATGAAATTTTGGTCAAGATCACCTAGCAGTTACTTTCAGAGTTGCTATCGGAAGGACTTGTACGGTTCATACCTCGCAAGGCTCGCCTGGCTTCGATTCCCATCGACTGCCCTCGCTGGCCATGGCAGGTACCTGCATGTGGTATTCGGGTATTTGTGGTGGACGAAGCGGCGTCTCCTGTTTCTCCCGCGACGACGACGCTATCTGGCAGGCTGAGATCAGCCCGAGGTGTGTCATACGTGTACCTGCCCTTTCATTAATTCCGCCGGTTCATAGGTTCCTGTGCTCTCCGACAGGCGTGTGATCCTAAGCATTGGCTTGTAAGTCCTACATAAGAGGAGGGTATTTAGGTATAGAACCATTTCGGAGATATTCCTTTTATTTGTGAGTGTTTAGCAATACTTTCACTTTTCTCAAATGGAGGGTCATTCACTTTTTCTCTCTTGTCCGTGCAAAGAGAACGGATGTTCAAAGCGCTCATTTAGCGACCAGGTTTAATAGATTTGACTATCGCACTCACAATAGTACACCAAATTGCAATAAAAAACACAAACACGCGACAAACATAAACACACACACATAACCTAACACAAAACAACACAAGACAAAAACTCCCGTATGAGCTGTTGCAGCAACAACAAACTAAAAACTTTTCAACAATCCAAACCTAAAATCTTTGAGGGCAGAAGCCACCGCCATGCAGCTGGGGACGAAAACACACCAATAAACACAAAGCACAACACAATCATAACAATACACACACACACGCGCCCAAAAGATCTCCCACACACAAAGCAAAAATCCCACAAACGCGGCTGAAGAGGGTTGTCCCTAAACAGCCAGGGCATGTTGCATAACATGCCCAAATAACACTTTTCATTTCACTTCATTCAAAGCTTACGCACCTACAAGAAAATTAGCAATAGGACACTTCCTGTACGTGTTTGGACCAACATAAAGAAGATAGAGCAATAAGAGCTTTTTTGAGAGTAAAGGGAATCACGAGTGCAACACAATCGATTTTTAATTCGATTTCGATACTGTCGAAAGACATGCATTGAAAATGCCCAACATATGCACATGGCTTAAGAAAGTTTCCTAGTCTCTTATTAATATATGTATGTCCCTGTATGAAACAAGCCGTATACATTGCATCATGAAAGCAAAGCGTTTCTCTTTATTCCCCGTTTCATTGATAGCTACGGCACAAGATCCATTGTGAATTACATGCAGAGCTGTTCTAAGAATGCTGCGTACTAAGATATCGCGGTATGGCCTTACAGGAAGGAGACTGCGTGTGGTGTTTTTGGAACTTTGGCGTTGAACTTGATCAGCACTCGGTAGTAAGCTGACATTGCGAAAGCAGCAGGCTCATATCAGCGCGGTATTTGCGACATGTGGGAGGAGGAGCAACCTCAGCATTGCGGGAACTGGTTCCCAGCTTGGCGATGACAACTTTTTATTTTCCAGCAGATACTGCCCCTCCCATAGCTATTTCCACTGAAAACTGCGCTGCTCTTCTGTTGGAAATACGTACGCCCAGCGTTTTGTATCCTTTTCCATGTGTCTAATCTGTAGCGTTAGAAAGGCAAGGAATACGTACATAGCAATCAGTGGCGTATTCTGTTAATGTTGCACAGTGAAACAGTTATACACAATGCTCTATCTTAACCTTGCTAGGAGATTTACAAGCACCAAACAGAAGTTTAAACCAAGTTAATTCAAATCTTAACTTATGACGGAGTGAACGTAATCCAAAAGATTTCTCAAATATATTTGATATAATACAACTTACAGCATACCCGTAATTTGAGTATTCAGCAGCAGAACTCACTGAAATGCATTCAAACATTGTTCCTTCGTGGCGTTCAAGAATTTTTCTTGTGCGTCACGATCTCACAGATTGCTTTTATAAAGTCGTGATAGCAGGCTATTTTGTGAGAATACCACAACCTCTCCTAGGTTGTTTGAGGAATGTCAGTGCATTTCTTAACGAAATTAAGCAAAACAAAGGTTAAAACTCGGTTTCTAAAGGCAGAGGTCGGGATATCATTCATAAACGGGGCTTATACCTATGATGGGGGGAGGTGGTCTCCACGATAACAAAGTTCCCTTTCTATTAAACCATCAGCAACAAACTGACACAGGAAAGATTCAAATTCAAAAATGTTTAGGGAAACCCCTCTTCAGCCTAGTGTGGTATTTGTTTCGTTTACGTGTTGGGATTTCCCTCGGCTTAGGTGCGTATTTGTGTTATTTGTGTTTTTGTTGACATTGTGTAGTGTAGTGTAGTGTGTTGTGATTTGTGTATCTGTGTCAGTTCCCGTGTTCCACATCCATGGCTCCATTTGTGTTTCTGCCCAAAGATCTTAGGTTTTGTTGCTCGTTTTTTGTTTTTATTTTAATGTTGCTGCTTGGCTCATAGGTATTTTTTGTATGTTTAGTGTGTTTTTGTATGTTAGGGGTTTTAGTGTGTGTGTCTATTGTGTGTCTAAATGTTTTTGGAAGTGTTGTAGATGGTCTCTTATTTTCTGTTCTTCTTGTTCTTGATATTTATCGTATACGTGTATGAGTGTAATAAGGGGAGGGTTTTTGTCTGTTTGTGTTTCTTGTATAGTGAGACAATGCAACTGATATCTATAGTAGCAGGAAGCTATACGCAACAAGAATGGTAGAAAAGGGGGACTGGACTAACCTGACCAGCATACACTAAACTGTTTTAAAGCACGTACCGGTAACAGCTGTTATGACTCGGACCATAAATAAGACCATATTATATAATGGGCAACGGGTATTAGCGGCTATCTAAATATAAATTTAGCTTCAAGGTACTTCATGGCAGTACTATTTTTTGATTTTGTTTTCTATAGTTGTCACAAAGATAGCGTCTTGGCGGAGTGATCTCCGCTTCCAAGTATTGATTTACGCTGCGTCACTTCTTGTGGTCACCCGTTCAATTTTTAATTGTAAACCTTTCTCGAAGTCACGTTTTTTACACCTGAAAATATCAATGTCGTAGTTCGTACCACAGTTAGGCGTAGCTGTAAAGCGTTATCAGTAGAGCTAGATTTTTTTTACATATTTGCATGTTTTATTCCTTGATAGTTAAGCATCCTGTAGGTAAGGAATAACTTCATTCCGGAAGTGTTATAGTACCTATAAATCCACATAGAAGGGTTAAGTAATATGCATATATTTATGCATACATTTTACTTTTTCAGCAATGATTTTTGAAACACAAATATTTAACCATTATATTTTGTGCCCTCAACAAATAGCAAAACAGAAGTATGAGTAGTGCTTCAGATGTTAATTTCGATTTTGTGAATTTATTGAACTTAATTTCGTCTAAAATGCTGCGATCAGCAATGTGTTATAAATAGCAACTATTTAAAAAGGTTAATGAAGATACTTTAGTTGAACGTTCTCTGGTTATTTGTATAAAAATGGCAACAATTTGAAAGATTAAGGATATTAAGGATAATTTGGTTGGAAGTAATTCGCTATTTAATTATATAAAACTACGGATAAATGATTATTCAGAAAAACTGCAATATTGTACCTTAATATTTAAGTGCATGAGTGTTAGGAAGAAATAAAACATTACGAATGATTGAGGAGACGATTCTTTTGTATTAACACAAAAGAAGGTGAAGTAAAACGTTTACACGTTTTATAAAATTCATTTATTAAACCCGCTTCAAATGCCGCCTCAGCGCCGGGCTAGATCAACAGTGCTTAAAAATTTGTTTAAAAAAACACCTTCAACCTTGAAGAGAAAGACATGTTTCTAAATCCATAAAAGGACACCGAAAATGAGATCATCGCTATCGACAAGCGCGGTTACTGATATAGCATGAATAAATGTGCCACTCAACAGCTTAAACTAGCTTTCAATAATCAATCGGTAAATCTTCAAAGCTCAGTGCGGTCATCGCATCATAAAACTGTGGTTTGTATTACAAACGAAGCCGTTTGTCCTTTCTTCCATAAAAACTGAAGAATGTTGAATTGTTTGTTGCAGTAAAAACTAGTACTAAAATAGATTGAGACAGTAATAAATATTAGTTTTAATGACTGAGGTAAAGAATAAATTTGCATTTAATTACTTCAAGATAAATATGGGAGTTGAAACTATATATTTTGAGCATATTTACCAGGTTTTTAGTGTTTAGATGCATGCAGATATTTATACTTCGTAGTGCACAAATCCTAGCTCTAGTTGTCAATAAGAACTTGGCTTTACTGAGGATGCAGTGAATGAAAGGTTCGCTGCCGGCTGCTGCTGCTTAAGGCGAAGATTAAAGCTCCGGTGGTGTGGAGCTATTTCTGTGCTTCCTTGTTCCCGGTGGCTACCCTCGCCGCGTACCCCTCTTCCAATCTTCCCACGTCTGCCCACGGCGCCCTTGCCAAAATTATGTGCATGCTGATAGGTATGCGGGGGAGCCTGCTTGCCTGCCTGCCTGACCCACGCCACCTACACGGAGTTATCGAAATCGCCGACCCAATATGCTAGATGAGAGAAACCTTTTAGCTGCGCCAGCATTACTACTCATGTCCAAGTCGTACCTACACTCCTCAACCAAAAGCAGGATTCTCAGTAGGTAAAATTGTTTGCTGTGTAACCGACGCAGAGTCGTGCGTGTCGTTCACAAGCCATGAGAGGGTTATACCCCTCAGCATGCACTGCGCATGCTCTCCCGTCTCCATGGAAACGCGTTGACTATTTTGTTCAGTGGATTCCGGTGATGTAGTGAAACATTTACACCTCCTATGGGAACTGCAGTAAAATGCCCCAACACTACCGTTGTCGTTTCGTTCTACAGCAATGATTAGTTATAAGCAGAGACCGGAAGTTAAAGGCATTATAAATCATTAAAATAACCAGGCAAAAAGGCATTTCAAACAGTTAAAAGATGCAATAAAAAGCAACATAGCCTATTTACTAGATTGACTATTTGACCTTTTTTCCATGCAGGTGTGTGTGTGGGTGGGTGGTGACAAAAAATGTAATTATGGCATTAAAAATTAGATGTATGTGATTATAAACTATCTTCATTTAAACACGTGTTTTATATTACAACCCAGTTTCCAAAATACATTTTCTTCACATGTTTTCAAAAGTTGTGAAAATTCAGAACTCTTAAACCTATGTTTTAAAATGTATTAATTTTATACACAAGTCCATAACAAATGCTACTGACTATTTTTAAGAAAATAGGTGCATTTGGAAAGCAAAATTTTATCAAAAATAAAAAGGTTGTCCATATTACCACCTCTTAACCTACATCTGGGATAATGGTTGATTATTTCTCTGGTTGTATATTAACTAAAGTTAAATGTTGACCGCCCCGACAGGCGTCTTCAGCTGTTTTTCTTTTTTAATCAGAGTAAGGCTTTGTTCCTATAGTACACAAATCCAGTTTTGATAACATTGGTTTACCGTTGGCAGAAATTATGCTTATCTCTAAGTAGATTATATCTTTTCCCATTCAGAAACCATTGTCTCCCGTAGTGCAAATGGCAAGCTTTCTCAAGCATGGAGTAATGCAAGTAACAGCTGGAGGGGTGAAAATCTAAGTAATGGCGTTATTTTGACTGCAGTGTGCGAAATTGTGTAAACATGTCATTTCTTTGGCTCACATTGGACTTTGTCAAAATGTGTAATGTCGAAATATTCATAACTTGTGCTGGAAGTAGGACAAAGACCAGAATATAAATTCTGTGCTCCTTGTTGCGCAGTGAAACATGGTTGTCTGAGTGAGACTACGCTATTCTTTGTAGCGAGTGAATAGCTTAGCTAACCTAAAAGGAAACGAGGGTGGGACGATGGAAAAATCAGGACAAGGGTTTGCACTTTTGTCTGAGCCGAAAAGCAAGGAGCTTCTTTAGTGGTCGATCTTTGCCTTGCATATACTAAGGCTTTATATCCGTTCAAACTAACAATTGCAGCTTGTTTAAACTCATTTAATACAGCACATACAAGTTCCAGTAACTTTCCGAAAACTGATTTGGATACATTTAAGGCCACTCGCATGCAATTTGTATTTTCAAAGAAAGCTTTGTTTACCTTCGCCTTCAAAATTATGCATAGTTAGGTGTTAAATATCTCAGTTTAAAATTGGCTCTCGAGCACGATAGGATAAATTCTGCCACACTAATTGTTAAATGTAATTTTTCTTAACTATTTAAGAAATAGTTGCTCAGCTTGTAAAAGAAGGTACTGCTTTGGTCATACGTTAACCAGGGATTCTACATGAGTATAACAAATTTGTCCAGTAAAATTGTCAATAAAGAACAGTTTCACCGAAAAATATTTGTGGAAAATATTTGGAATATTCGGCGCCATCTTTATCAATGAATATAAATGGTTTATTATTTCACTGTCACGCAAACTTGTGTGAACATTGCTGTGATGTCTTCATTTCAATTCGAATGCATTTAATCATAATTTAATGTTAACGTAACGTTGCCAAATCTCTTGGGAATTAAACTTTGCATGGCATTTTAACATTAAATTAGACTAAATTCATTCCAATTAAGCTAGAAATGCATTACAGCATTGTTCATACAATGTTTGTGCAACAGTTAGTGAAATAATAAACCATTTGTATCCATTCGTCTAGAAGCAGGTTGGCTCTAAATGTTTTCTTTGCGAAATTGTTCTTTATTGACAATTGTATAGGAGAGATTTATTACACTCGTGTAGAATCTCTGGTTAACAAGTACCATCCACCCGGCATAATGAATTTAAAGAGTACAGTTTTCAATCACAATACATACTGAAATGAATTTTAATTTTAAAAAATGATCGTGTATAAAACGGTTTTGAGTTAGGAAATAAAACTGTTGCAAAATTTACAGATGAAAATTTACATTTGTGCAAAATATAAGTTTGCATAAAGTTCTGCTGGTAGAAAATGTTATACATTTATAAACGTCACTCGCGCAGATCTTAGCTAAGTCTTTCGCCACGTTTAATATCTTTGTACCGTCTGACCACCAGAAGAAGGTGAGCTGGAGGAATGTGTAATCGTATTTTTCCTGGTGAACCACAAAGGCAGTCTCACATCAGAGACAATTACCCTAATGGTGACTTACTATTGTAAGTACCTAATGCCCCGGGATTAAATAATCTTCAGGTGGTAATTATGCCAACAAACTTACTGTTGGTGTTTTTAAACACACAAGCCCACACCTTTTAACTTACAAGGGTTAGATGTGTCACAATGGGCGTTTCACATACTCAAATTTCGTAGTAAACAAATCGATTACGTGATCAGATATACAGTTCAAACCTCCTCTCATGAGTAACGAGTGATCCAAAAGACTCTGAACCGGCTGCACTGTGTTCACATGTGAGCGTGCAATGGATAGTCGATTTCGTAGGCCTAGGCTCATACAGGCTGTCGTGCCATAGATGCGATTTCCAATCATTGCGTTCGAATAGGATTCAGATACATGCAATAACTTAACGAATATGAAAACTGTCGTTTGACTTGATTAAATGTCCACCGCAGTGTTGTTGGGTATTGGAAAATACCGCTGCCTTTGCACTCTTTCACCAGACAATGCTTGAAAGTTTTGAATAACATTTTTTAAATATCTTTTTGACTATTGCTTTAACTAGATTAGTATTACTAAAGCAAATATGAGTTAATTATTCTTGAGCACCTTTTCTGTTACCTTTGAGAGTAAGCATTCTTCGATCAACATCACAGCTGTTTTACTTTGTGTACCCTCCGCACCATCCATTAGCAATTGACTTGTTTCCTTCAGTGTTACTGGTAGCTATACGTTTAAATAGAAACTTTCTAAACCAGTGCTTATTTGTCAGACAATTCATCAGTGTTATCACGTGTTGTTACCAGCAGCAGCGTGGCGACCCAGCTGAAAACTTTAGAAAATAGCATTTTCGGTTGTGTATATACCCCTATTTATGGTCTTCATTTGTCTACTAGGTAGTAAAATGTTTAACATTATTTGAGATATGTTAACAATGAAAATGTGACTACTACCCCCTCCCCCGCACCATGTTCTAATTTAAAAGCACGCCAGAAGTTGTTTCAAATGTAAGATAATTACAAACACCAGGTCATGTAGGACATGAAAGCAAGTAAACACCAACCAAGCCATCGATATGACGAGTAGTTAAAGGCAACCCAACAAGTAAGCATATTAAATGATGTTAGAGTACATGTTACGCGATGCGTGTATTGATTAAGGCTGTCCGTATGTTTACTACGAGATGTTGGGTGCGGCTCGTGTGGTGTAACACATCTCACTGTTGTCAGCTGGGAACGGTTTCCCCCACGTTGCCAGTCCTGCTCCCTGCCCGGCCAGATCAATGCATAGACAACAGGAAGCCTTTGACAACACAATGCCAGCATGCATCACAGAAATGACTTCATATTGCAACGGTTCCCAACTTACGTTTAATGGTCTGCAGTAATTTTAAACGTAAAATTCCAGTAAGCTATCAGAAAATTCCTGAGAAAAATGTTTAGCATTGTGTAAAGGTACAGCCTAGAGCGACATGGCAACGTAAAGCGTCTCAACATAACGATGCAGCCCCCACATCTGTACTTACCAAAGTTATTTGCTGCCAGAATGTAATTCAGGAACATTTCGAAGCAACTACCAGCACCCATACCTACATACATAAGTACACATATACATTAAAACATTGTGACGTCGGGCTCGGTGCACAACAAAGGACGGACGGGCCAAGCTACTTCACACCACATGCCGGGCTGCCTCCCGCGACTTGTTTGTACGTTTTCTTTTTATTCCATTTATATCCCGCCTTTAACTGCAGAGGTCATATCGGCGGTCTTAACTGTTGGTTTTACTCGCTTAACACTGGGGTTTCTACATTGGATTCACACACACATTCATACTTCCAGAGGGAAGGATGAGGAATAATCTTGGCTGGAGAAAAATTCCTACCCCCCTGCCGGGAATCGAACCCGGGACCCCTAACACAGCAGGCAGGTGCTCTACCAACTGCGCCACGGGGTCAGCCATGTGTACGTTGTCAGCAATCGCGGCGAAAGAAAAGTTTTCGAGAACGTTCGCGAGACTTGTAGCTGCGTCATTTCCGGTGCATGTGTGTAACTCGAGAAAGATCCTTGTAACGTGGTTCCCAGTGTATAAGGAGACCAGAGAACAGCAATGAGTTTGAGTTGAGTTACGGACATGAGTCCGTCGGTGTGTCAGTGAGTGTGAGACAGCTGTGTGTGTCGTGTTTGTACGTAAGAAGATTCAACGAGCGTCGCGAATGATAGTAACGTCCTAATTAGGGCATGAGAGACAGGGGAAGTAAATATACACCGAAAGGACTGAGCAACGTTATGAGAACAGTTGACAGCCCGAAAGACTAGACTGTGTTAACGACGAGAAGAAAGCTGCGTATTTGTGGTAAAATTTTAAAAAGAAAAGTAACCGAACTTCATTTTTTCGTGTCACCATACATACACGCACATGTGTATCTAGTAAATTAACACGTTCTAGAGATAATTGGTTAAATCATTTGGAACGAACGTCAGATAACCTAAGTGCTAAAATAACAATGAAATATCAACCATTAGGAATTCAAGGAGTAGGTCGACCGAGAAGGTCTAATCCAGAAGTAGGTAAACCAAATATTTGTAACTTTCTCTATGTACTTAGAGTAAGCAGGGTAAGTATTGTATTCAAGAATATCCCCCACAAAAGCAGCTTTGATTAAAATATCCGTTGAACATATTCTCGTGCAACATGAAATGTACATCGTGAATTTTCTGGGAAAAAAGCGATGAAGGCACGCAACCGCTCGGCATTTTCTAAAGACCTTATCAAATGAAAAGTCATGAATGCAGAACATTGTTTATTCTAATAGAGAAGACCGCAGATTGCTGCAAGTAATGTGCACTTGGGTGCGTGACGTCACGGGCTTCGCTTGGATACGAACGTGTACAATAAACACTTCCTCATACCAATCCGTGATAATCACTCGACATTTTTATGATTTGAGGTACGTCATACCAGTTTGAATTTAAAGGAATGACTAATAAAAATGCTGTGTTGCTTTCACATGGCTTTCTCTGCTCACTTCGCTGCAGACTTCTCATAAAAGCTTGTTCTAACTTCTTCTACTTGTTAATCGAAGTAAACTTATATTTACAAATTTCGTTGTTTACCAAAGATAAGACGCGATAATTTTTTTTTTTTTTTTACGAAATACACCCCACTGCAAGAATGGCTGTTCTGTTTAGAATATTATGTGCGAGACCTTTTCTTGATAAATTAAATGTATATTTTGTATTTTCTGGGAATAGTCCATTCTTCACAAAAATGTAGATCAATTTGTTGAATTTTGGTAGACTTCTATTTCAATATTGACATGGTTTTTCTTAATGACGCAGCTTGAATGTTAATCAAGATTTTGCCTCTCGAAAGCACATTCGACTGTTTTAGAAAAAGTGGAAAGGTTCGTAGCTACAAAAACACATAGGGTATGCGTAAATTTGGAATGAAAGTTTTATAATTTTGTTCTTTTGTTTTCTTTCATTATTACTATCTCTACTACGTGTAGTAAGTATTGTATTCGACCCAAAATTTCGATGTCGAGATTTCACGTCGTGTGTTTTGCGAGTCCAAAAAAGCAGTTTTAAAAAGAGGTGTGCCTGCCTTCCTATGAATAGCGTAACTCAAAAACGAGAAGTCGGTTAAAAACCAAAGTTGGTATTTAAGTTTAATATCTTGCAAGGATGCAACACTTATTTTGATGAAAATGCCTCCATCCTAAAATATCAATTATATGGAAAACGTTTATTTTCTCAAAAATGGCTATAACGATTTTAATTAAAATGCCACATGTTTAATGTATTATAGGGCGAGTTAAATGTATTTTGAATTTTCTGGCTATAGCCTATGTAGTCCCGTTTATTCTTGATGACTTGCATAACTCATAAACCGTAAGAAATAGACCAAATCGTACTATACAAAAAATATACTGTTAAAACACACAAGTAATGCCTATGCATTTTTTGTGGAGTGAACCATTTCGAAGATATTCTTTGTGATTTGTGCGAGTTTTGCAGTATTTAATTTTTTCTCAAATGGAAGGCCGTTATTCACTTTATCTGTGCTAAGAAACACGAATCTCAAAGCTCTAAACGATTTGACTATCGCTCAAAGCCTACTGTATTCCCATATACTCCTTGGATTTATAAGAAAATCAGCAGTAGTGTGATTTCAGCAAATGCTTATCTCGATTAATATGAAGATAAAGGAATAAGAGTTTAAGAATAGTTGGTACAAGAGTAGAGAAAGTTATGGGAGTGCAACACATCAGTTTTTGTTTTCGTTTATATATTTAAGATGCATGGGAGAAAGTCTAATTTTGAATCATAACAGCATTCCTTGTAAAATAGTGAGATACCAAACATCAAGAGGAATTAGACTGGAAGACTGAACAAGCTAAAATGTGTGCGGTTTGCAGAAATATCGAGGCTTTGCAAGATGATTTGCTAGTTTTGAAGATAACAGCAAGCTATAAACGGCACAGTATTGCTGGCACAATACACTTTAATGTTGACATTCTTGATCCATGAGGCAAGGCGAACGCTCGTGTGTGTTTTTCTAGTTTGAGGTAGCACTAAATTGTAGTTTTAATTGCGTCCGTCACGCCTACGTAAGCTCGTCCCAAATCTGCGCCCAAGTCTCCTACGTTGAAAATGTAGGCCGAGCATTTATCCTTCAACCAGTTGGCCGCCCGGGTGCTCGAAGGCAGTGCTCCAGATAAACAATCGCATGAATCTAGGTGAAACACACGTTTATTTCATAACCTTGCATACAGAGTATTTAACAATTTTCTCACAAAGATTTTAATTATATCCCACGCAATTTCAAAACTGAGCATGCAGTTCGTCCTGAATAATGCTTACTGCAGTCCATAATTGTTTACAGCTATGCACACAATAAAACTATAAGGTAAAGTAATCAAATAAGAGATATTTCAAATTCGGCTAACAGATCTACCGGTATAAATGTTCTGTCCGGCTGGTGCTTTGCATTCCTAAAAGTATCTTTTCAAATTTTATTCCTTGAATGACTGAACTGTTATTTTCGCAAATTCCTTTGCAATAAGAGGTAAGAAAAACGAATGGGGTTCAAATAAGGGAACCATTATCAACTTGTTTACTTTTATTGATAAACTCAAACTGCACTAATTGATGAATGCTGAAGGAAAGAACAAAACTATTGTTCAGAAAATATTTTACAGCAAACGCATAATTCTCGCTCCAAACAAAGGAATACGAACGGCTCTTGATCACATTATTCGTATGCCCTTTAAACATCGTGCCCTGTTTTCCCCCTCACGTGTCCATAGAATTTAGTTCAGTGCAAAATAAACATCCATCTCCCTTATCAGCTACTGTCTCTTATTTGGGACCACTTTGTATCTCTTATTAGGATCCACTAAAATTTCTTGGCTACTTATGTTCAAAGACGTTGAAGACATTACTAAATCTGTTTAAAACAACTTATATGGGACCTATATTGACAACAAGTAATTTAAATGTGCTTAGAACTCGCCTTTAGCTTCACGGCTTCAAAGAGTATGGCAATAACATTTCAAACTGGTGCAACAAAGTTTTCTCCTTCTCAGCTTGCATCTACTTGTATTTACCGTCACCACATAAACAATGTGCCATCCAACAAAAGAATTGTTACTACTTCCAGCAAGGCAGCAGCACGTCATTGGCGGGATACACAGGTGTCTCTTATTAGGAGACTATCTCTTATTTGGATACTTTAACTTATCTGAAAATGTTATTTTCGCTTTTAAATGAATAACCAACACCACAATGTGTAATGTGCTGTTCAAAAGTAGTCTACCACTTTTACGTACATGCGAGTGCGAGAAAATATTCTCAGAAACGAAAGATATTCCATACTTTGTATGAAGTTCAGCATCTTTCAAGGATGCAACGCGAAGATTATCCTCCACCCAAACCACCTTTTACAAGGAAAAAGTTCCGTTATTCTTTATTTTCTAAAAAATTACTCTTTAAGTTATCGCGTATTTGAAGTAGGTGAACGAGCGATTAAATGCTTATCTGGAATTTTCGGAGATTAGCCGCTGAAATCGTGTGCATTGTGTCTGAATATTGTGATTGGTGAACCATAAGTGAAATTTGGAATAAAACAATTTCTGCATATTTATCTCGATTAACATGAAGTACATAGAGGAACATTAGTAAGAATTGTTTGTTGAAGAGCGGCTGGGAAAAGCCATGTGAATAAGACATTTTTTTTATTATAACATTTATGCTAGATATGCATTATTGTTTGACCTTACCTCCTTAGAAGACTTTACAGATACACGCCAAATAGCTATGCCCTCACCAGGAGTCGAACTCGCGACCCTTTCACCATGGAGCATCAACACCAAACGCGTCTACGACCACGGTTACTGGGGCCGGTTAGATAAATGGGTTCACCTTGCGTGCTAACCACAACTTTGATGGCGAGGTAGCACTTCCTTAAATTAACAATTTTTAGATAGCTTTTGTCATGAAGTAGTGTTGTGTGTTTATGGCATATTGTACCACCGAACCAAAATAAGCGTTTGTATCACTAATTCGTAGACCAGTTAAGAAGGTAGTTGTACTAGTTGAAAATTAACCTTTCCAAATCCTCCAAACCTCTGTCTAAACTTAGTTGTTCGCCCTACCCAAAGTGCATAAAGGATTTGACGCCCACAGTCTTGGTTTATTTAGACCCTATACATTTTTAATCACCCGTGGATTTCCGCTCGAAATAGCTGGGTCGCCCCCACACTTTGTGCTTTTTGTAACCGTGTGGGTCGAAGGTGGGGAGTGGGGGAATCCCAATCAGTTTTTGGACAGGGGCGGAGGTAGGGGATGCACTACTGGAATTGACTGGGCGAAAATAAACATCTCATTCATTTGTCTGTCACATGGCCCTCCACCTGACTTGCGAAATAATTGCGTGGGGAAACAATGGAACGGGAAGACTTCCTGCCCGGAAGTACCACGTACAACTGGCGACAACGTGGGTGTTTTAATTTAAAGGTAGTTTGTTGCCACGGCATGTGGTGGGAACAGTTACCTCGTAGAAACACGTCATTCACAGACTATATGCACATAATTCGGAGTGGAAGAGAAACTCAATGCTATAAATAAACTCACGATACATAATACATATTAATATACTGAACAACCAAGTCTTTGGGCTGTGTCTGCCCTTGAATGGTCCTCATGCTGAAACCTAGATATCCATTGTTCGACTCCCAGTACGGAGAGGGGGATTATTTTCTTAAGTAGCATTTTAAGTATGGACATTTGGAGTGAGAAATATAAACCTGATCTAAAATCCCACTGCAATGCTTTTATAGTGATTCCAAAAAATAGTTGCTTCCACTTGGGTAGGGGTTCTAGTTCTCATTTTATTGATTTCCAATTTTTTCATGTGATGCCTAAAATTATTTTATGCCTTTAGCAGGGAATACTTTTACTTTTTCTATTGCATACCTATAGTAAACAGGACTATTGTATTCCATCCAGAAATTCGATTCAGAGATTTCTTCAGAAATGCACATTTTGAGACTTCCTTGAATCTTCAAAATTCCTTGAATCTCCCCAGAACATTTTTAGATGTGTGAGTGAAAGAGAGAGAAACACCAATTAAAGAACTAAGGGTCATTTAAATACCACACCGAACGTTTTTAAGAAAATCCCTCCACTCCCAAGCTATCCTTTACATGTTTGCAAAATTTTTATTATCTCAGGCTCTAACAGTTTTGTTTAGTATATCATGTGCATGTTATTTTCTTAACAAATTAAGCGTATATCTTGAGTTTTCTGGGAGTAGTCTCTCTTCATTATGAATGACTTCTAACAGTAACACAGGAACTCCCCCCCACAATATTGATTTTTTCCTTAATGTCAAAATTTTGCCTCTTGGAAGCATAATTAGGATATTTAGAAAATTTGAAAAGATTTTCTAAAACTGGAGAAAAATTTATCCATGGAATATGTTGAAGATTTAAAACGCTATTTTAAGATTTTAAAAAATCTTAAGAGTAGATGTGGCTTAATTTAAAAGGCTGTTATTAACGTGCATCTTAGATCAGGAGGGGCAAAATATTTGACTCATACCAGGATTCCTTAAATAAAATTAAACAGTCGTGGTTTTAAAGTGAGACTTTTCACACCCATTGATAATTTATGAATGGATGTTTGCTACAAGAATGCAGAGTCTCGACTTCATCGGCGTGGCTTCTAGCTAATCGCTTCCCATACAATCAACAGTGGACACTGTTTCCTTCTACATTTGTGTAAAATTATGACCATACTTTCAGGAACACTCTTAAGACTGTCAGTGTGTCCAACTGCAGTTCTATATTGTAATCTGCACTTTTTTATATTTTCAAACTCCGATAACTCCCTTTATATGTATTTCATATAGTCCCTTCTGTTCCTTGCTAGGGTCTGTTTAGATTAATGCATAAGGAAAGTGGGTTAATATTGCCTGACACAAAAACAGGAAGTAATTTCGTCGCCTCAGACAATGAACTGTACATAACGCAAACAGGAAAGCCAGACAAAAACATATGTACAAAGACTGTCAGATTCACTCCATGTCGTTCACAGCAGACCATGAAATAACGATAAGTGCGGCGAATCGATAGTGTTTATCTGCAGTACCAATAGCGGCCATGTTGTTTCGTGCACGCCTATTTTTCGATAAATTTGTCCTGGCTACGGTTGCTATGTATATTTGCAATTTTAATAAAACGTGCAACTGCTAATTTAGATATACAATTGGGCATACATTCTATTTCGCATAAAAATTTGAATCCACAGTTCACCAGAAATGCATGTTTTGACATCCACTTAACCTTTGCCTTAAACTGATTTTAAAATGGGTACGCGCACCTGTGTACCTCATAATTCAAACATCGAATTTCTTGTTTGAGTAAGACATGTTTAAGCACTTCATTCAGATGTTTTCTAGAAAGTCTCTCATGCCAAACTAATGTGCTTGAAAATGCACGTTTTCATTCCCCCAAAAAATGTTAACTTGGATTTAAGTTGCATAGGTTTCTGATATTTGCATTCTAAAATGTATACAGGCTAAAAGGGTATACGTGCAGGTACTGGTAATTAAGGACAGGGCAATGAACAACATTACATCAATATTTGCCTATTTTGAGGAGTTAAATTTTTATTCAGAGTAGTATGTTTTCAGGTTAGTACCTCAAAGGAAGTGTGACGCAGAGTGGGCAGAACGAATGTTGTATCGGAACTGAATGAATAACTCAGCGTAGTAACAATCAGATTTTAATAAACACTATAGTACGAAAACTTACACCTGAAGGTTTGTCATGGATAATACTTTTTGGGGGGTGAGGGGATGTGAAAAAGTTCTAAGAAACAATTCCTACGTTGCAGATGCAAGTAAAAAACTGAACTCTGGGATGAAAAATCTCTACCACAGAATCAGTCTGATCATATTTGATGACGCAATATTTAATAATTCTGTAACTGATGAGCTATCCCAGAAGATTTACGAAGTGTTATATAAAACTAGAGTTCACGCAATCGTTAGATTTTTACGCCAGTTGCACATATTGAATAGTTGGGAAATCATAATACATTTTATCTATTGGGTCTTCATGCTCATTGATTATTGAACCTGTAGTTTCGCAACTGCTAACCTTCTAAAGAGGTTTTCATAAATGAAAACTTACCATTATGATTTAAAAGTGGCATATTGTTCTGCTGTCACTTAAACCTGTATGCCTTTGGCAAAGATTGAGGATATGCCATTTCGGAAGTAACACGGTTGTTTTATAGGCGCTTATCGCTTTTAATTTTGACGTAAATGACATTGCTCAAACTTTTACTAAAGCATAATTAGACACGTTCATAGTTGGGTTGGTTTGTTTTCATCGTAACCTTAATACTGCAGTATATTTTGGTCTAAGCTGATAATGTGCAAGCAATAAACACTAAAAATTACAAAGATTTTGACTGAGGATCTTGTAATGTATTTTTTCTAGTACAACAAAAGTTTTGAGTACGACAGAATGCTTCATTTTCTTAATATAAAAGCTGTCATATTACAAAATTGATACGCAAATCGAAATGACCCATCGTGACCACATTTTACACATACCCAAGTTCTAATTTAAGTTGAATTTTCTTCTGGAAAAATATACACCTATGAACACGCGAAAGTTCTGCTGTTAATAGCCGATTTTCGCCAGAAGGAAGTCGGATACTTGCAAAATATTGCAATATTAGTTAAATTGGCAAACTTGTAGAAAATATAGTTCAATAAACACCCAAAACATTCTGGTTTGGAATAAAATTGACATCCTTGAAAGTATTTTCACATATAGGGTAAAATAAATGCTTTTCTCCAATGTAGGTTGTTAACGTTAATTTTCTCCATGTGCTACTGGAATGCTGGAACAATGACGCGAGGCGATGCCCCGTATCTAACGCGAGAAACAAAAAACGGTATTGCAGTATTTAAAAATCGGGCAACGGTATCCGCAAGCAAGAGATGCCCATCGTAACGGAGCACCATGTGCCGGTACGGTATCTCCAACTGACAACCTTTGCGCCCACCTACATTAACTGTTATTCAGCCATGTTAGCTGTGGCACAAAGGTTAGAGCTCTTTTGTTACAGTCTGCTTACAAGAGAACAGGTTTGGTATTTCAGATAACACCAACTTCCTTTTGTATTATCTAATTTAATGCCTTATATCTATCGCGACTTTTTCCATCCATTGCCATTTCACCTGTATTCTATAGAAATACATATAAGAGCATAATTTTATGTCCATTGCAAGTTTAAAGACTTATGTACGCTGTACGAGCTGGTAGAAAATTATTCACATAAAAACACGTTATTAACATTAAACAGGTGCAAAAAAGATCAGTTACAAAACTGTCCATCTGTACATTTTGCTGCAGCACACGTGGTCCTATAAGAGGTTGAGGCGATAGTATGTAGATTTTTATGCAGGAAGTTGCTTTATGCCAGCCAAACTAATAACAGCGAATGCTCGACAATGTTAATGCCATCATCCAAGGTTTGAAAATGGATCTGTTCCACACCCATCAATCAATATGATCTACCCTCGGGCTTGTCTTTTACCGATTGGAACGTAGTCGGTCACTACTCTTCCCATGTTGATCCTCTGTTATCGTCTCCAGTTTTCTGTATTCTGTTTAATCATTTGTATTAAGTTAAATGTTAAATTCTTCTCTTATTTCATTTGTTTTAAAATCTAGCAGAGAGTATCCAGTCCACTGATCTTGAAGATCTCTTATTTGCTGATTTAATTGTTCTTTTGTTTTCTGTTAAATGTCCATGTTTCACTGGGGGCTGTTAATGCCATGGAAATATAATTTCACAAAAGCTGTACCTATTAAACGAAATCTTCATTTTTGTAGTAATTTTTTACTCTTTGCCATGAACATATTGGCTAGACAAGGTATTAAATTCCATCCAAAAATTCGATACCAGATTTGATTGGAAATACATGTTTTGAAGTCATCTAAAAGTATGAGAGAAAAAACTCAAACGAAAAGTTAGTTTAGTACCAAGTTCTCCATTTTCCAAGAATACGATACGAACATTTTAAAGAAAATCTCGACCCCTGACACGCATTACACTAAACATTTTTCAAAGTGTCGATATTAAAAATGACTAACGATTTTGATTTTAGGATATTTTCATGCCAAATTAGATGCACATTTTTATTTCTCTGGGAATAAATACTCTGAAGTCGCCTTCATTTTGAATTACTTTTTCATAAAGGTAGACAAACTCTTAGTACACAAAAATAGGCCTCGTTAAAGCACACAATTTATGTCAATGTGTTTATAGACTGAACCATTTCCTAGATATTCCTTAAGTTTCAATTTTCATATACGTGTACTTTTCTCAAATAGGAAATCATTCGTCTTTTTTTAGTTCTTTTTTATCCCTACCTGGTCAAGCAAAAACGGATTTTTAAAACGGTCATATAGCGACCAGCTCTTAAAAGATTTAACTCACTTGAAGCCTGCCGTATATATTCTCTATTCCCACTGTATCTACAAGGAAATGTGATGGAGCATTTGGTGTAATGAATGGCGGTGGAAGCCGGGGAAAATCCGGCGAGATTTCGCTTTTGCCCTTCACAAATATCACATGCAGTTTAACCATCGCCACGGCGCCGTCCGTTTGAGTATTTACTGAAGAAAATTTCTAAAAAGTAGCACACCACGAATGGTTATAGAAGAAACAATTTTATCCCACAAATTTCTTAACAGAATGGCTCCAGTTTTTACGGGAAATGCCTTTTGGAGCTGTGTATCCCTGCACAACCCACTAAGCAAACTGGTCCCAGATGATAGAAGCGCCTACTATTGTCAAAATATTAACGAATATCCCATTAGAGTGCAAGCGCCTTAAGCGAGCCGAATGAGAACTGTGCCAAGTTTTCTTCTAGGGAGGTCAACGCGTCGACATAATGAACGGGAACTAACTAGTTTAGCAGCGCTGTTTTCAGTAGGATTCAGCAATACAACTGCGTAGGACAGTTTAATAGTCCCGTCTTCCTTCGCTTTTAGAAAGCACAAAAATGCCACTTTCGGTAACTGGAGGTTATCTATCACAATTAGCGAAACGCAGGTGTTTGTACAGTTACGAATAAGTTTAGTCATCTATATGCCTGTTTTATTTCATGACATCACCGCTACGATATCGTTCATGTCAATACATCACCCCCCTCCAAAAAAAAATCATATTTTCCCCATTCTGTTACTGACTTAATTGCAGATTTATTTTAAGATTTAATATAGTGTGATGGCTAGCTGCTGGTTACGTACACAAAATACTGTTTCTTTATACGTCTAGAATATCAGCAGAAATGGTACAAATTAATATCACGCCTTCACGGAAGATTTGACCGGCGTTTGAATGTCCAATAACACAAGTTGCTGAGGGAAATGTTCTTGAAATCTAATGCGTAATGGTAGATATTTTATTGGCAATTGTCAAATTTCTTTCTTGGCACGTCTCCATGGACTGTGTGCAAACAGTTGAGTATGGTATAAACAAACGGTGAAATAGTAGGAATGGAAGACAAATTCGAAGCGGTGCAGCGAGACAGCTGAAATGTGCATTGCGTTTGGGCTTGCCGTAGTTAACCTTATGATTGGGCATCTTACAGCAACATTTTCCCTCTCGTTTCGTGCAGACTTGGAACTTCCTGGAGGAAGAATAATCCCGGGTGGTTAAAGATGTTACGATTAGCTTTAAGTAAGAATTTGAAAATCACTTTCCTCATTCCTTCAATGTAATCTTACACTCCAGCTTGGTAACTAAATTTTTTTAAATATTGATAGGGACAGTTTTCCATCGCTATATGCTTTCTTTTCTTTTGTTTTGTTTCACTGATACAGTGATACCACAGTGTGTATGTTTGGATGTCGAACATAAAATTGTTAATTGAAATGTTTGTGGAAAGACTGGACTACTGGATGCGGATTTTGACAATGTTCGCCTGCCCACATGTTTGGTGGAAATGAATCTTCGGCGATGTAGTTATCAGGTTCAAACATACAATGAAGCCATTATTTACCTATTTCGGAATCTGAATTAAATTAGGGAATGTCTATAATTTTTATAGCAGTTCTGCCTGATATGAAATCTAAAATATCGCTTTAAGCATTGCACCTTGTCGCATCAAACCGATCTAGCTGTCCCAAACGTAGTGGTATTTCTTTTTTCCAAGTAAAAATAACTAGACCATCCCAAACTTGTTACAGCCATTCGAAGGAGAGTTTGTGCATCTACAACACATTGCGATGTAGAAAAGGACTTCTTATTGTATAAATATTTTTTCGCTAACAGTTGTACACAGGTACCCTAAAAGCTTTTCTTTGTAGACTCCAAAACCACGAACAGGTACACCTGAAAAATATGGGTTTTTGCCTAGTAATCCTAGGCATTTGAGTTAAAACGGAGTTGTTGCGGGTTGCCGTTCAAATTTTTTTTTCTTCTCTCTTTCTCTCTCATTCTGTCAAATCAAATCAGCTCTTGAGTAACCAAGCATTGCTTTTTCATTCATTATCTTTGCTGGCGATGTGCCTTAACGTCTTTTACTAAGGTCAGAAGTATACTTTTTGCGGTCATGTTGCAATATTCAATTGTTATATCAGTGTCGTTAAAAGTTACAAAAGTCTCAGCTGCTTCAATTTTTAAACCCCCAGATAATTGTTTACATTCTTAAGACTTGTACTGCAAGCGAATTAAAACACTGTGACACAGAAAAATTGAATTGTTCACTAAATTGTTACCAGATTTTAAGTTTCTGGTAGTTATATTTTTTCAGTTTTCTTTTCTGTTCAACCGAATTACTTTTTAACAGAAAACAACGCTCATGTCTAAGAACGTGCATAACAAATCCATGGCTGTAACTAATATTTGTAAAAGTCAAAACTTTTGATTTATAAGTAGCTACTTTATGGAAGTTTCAGAACGGTAGAATGCTTTAAACGGGCTGTCACGTTTCTAATATTTTAAGAAACAATTTGCTGTAAAAAATTTTTTTTTCTTTCTATTTTGGTGCATATTGCTCTTATACAAAGAAAGTAAAATAAGAGGGACTACGGACACTGCCTTCTGATGAAAGTTTTCACCACAGCATACCCTAAATATAAAATTTGCACCATTGTACATACTGATATTGGTTATTTAAAATGCAAAAGTGTCGATTGTTCGTGGCTGAAGCTGTAAAACCTGGCTGGCGAGGTGAGACTGTTAGAGCTACCGTTTCAGTCGAGTTCTGTTCTCGGCTCAACGGTATCCAGAACGGAGTGTTTCACTTTGGATTCCTGACCATAACGGGGACAATTCCGCTTCCTCAGTTCTTTCGATATTTAACTCAGTAAAACGTTTACGGTGATTGCGAAGAAAAGGTTCATTAAAGAGCTTATTTATTCTGCTCCCCCAGTAACACGCAGTAATTGCATATATAATTTCAAGAATAACTTTCCTAGAACCCCTGAAAGAGAAGAAGCTCGAGCTCAAAGGACAATCCGCAATAACATAAAATATATTTACTGAGACTCCATTGATATTTTAGATAAACCGTAGTAGGAACATTTAAGCAAAATCGAAAGCGAGAAGCCTTAGGAATTGCATATTTCTGAATTGAGCTACATACCTGCTGTTAAGGGAAGTCATAAATATCTTAAACGACAATTTTTGTGCATATTATAAAAAATGTAATCCATTCTGATTAACTTGATGTTTTGGTACAATAGACCAATATTTACTGTTTTAATCTAGTTCACATAAATATAACTGTGATATATTTTTTTAAATTCTTGCAAAGTTTTATAAAAAAAAGCATAACTCCGGAACTATTTAATCTAAAAGGTTGTGGTTTGCTTCATCTTTTAGGGGAAGTCCTGATTCCTTTGTTGATTAATCTGGAATTCAGTATGGCATCAGATTTGTGTGGTTAGATGGTCTTTAGCTATATAAACAAGTGGTAATTTCTTAGATATTGGTATGTTTTTACATTGTGCTCATCAGTTTTGTTTTCTCACAGTGACAAAGACAAAGTGATTTAATCGAAATCAATATTATTGAGCATATATTGCGGTAGAACAAGATGTAACAGCACAAGGTGAACATTTAGAGCTGAACGTTCCTAGTGATAGTATTGAAACTCCTCCCAGCGCTTCTAAAAGAAACTACACAACGCAGAGAAAGTATATTAACTTTATTTGTGGGTTATTTTAGAGTGAAATATCTAATGCATGAGAGTTTATATTAACATTTTATTTTAGCTTTATTTGAACATCAATTTTCTCCTACATTTTTCAATATAAAAACCTTGTTTTCTCATAGACCATTGGTAATATCTCCATACAATTTTTATCACAATCTATGTACATTTCACAGTGATGGTGTGGATCCTCAAACGGATAATTTTTAAAAAATAAGTTAAATTTTTAATAATATTCATTTGAGCTAGTAGTAATAGTTTTTATTGAGGACACCATTTTTATGATATGGCGATTGCTTTTCCAACCTTTATTAAGCATAAAGGAGTGCTCCTGCCTTTGGTCTAAATCTATTACGATCCATTAATCCAATAAAAACTTTGAAATAGAATATAATTTAGACCTCTGTGAAATCTTCAAGAATAAGTCCAGATATTACACAAATGATAACATTAGAAACACTGCAAATCAAATATCCTAGGACACGTGTATATATAATATTCGGCTCACTTGTAAGTGATGGAGCTGGAATAGGTGGTACATGTCAGTTTTTCTCCTTTGACAAAAATTTGGGGGGAAACGCCACAATTTTTGACGGAGAAATTGATTTAATCTACACTTCTCTAATATATCTGCTTGGCCACAAAAATGTAAACACATCAGTTTATTAGATTCTAGAGCAGTAATCCAAGCAATTACATTAACGCAGGATCCAAAGACAGAAAGAAATAAGAATTTCACTGGTTAAACAGATACAAAATTTAAGTAAGAATATTGTGTTCCAGTGGATTCCTGCACATTGTGGATTGAGTAACAATGAAAAGGCAGACATCCTAGGAAAAAAGGGAACCAAAATTCAAAATAAGGCGAAACCAAATGTACCACTGGAATCAGTTAAACATATTAAGAAAATGAATAGCAACACTAAGTTAAATACAGTTATATTAAATTCGAAAGAAGATTTCTTAAAAAGCTTGAAACTATCTCCTGAACTACCACGAAAAACCAAACATCGCCATGTTGATCTTACCACTGGACGTGACTGTGTCAGCAAACACTACATAAAATTGGATTGCCATCATCTCCAAATTGTCTGTTAGCAACAAGGAAGAGGAAATGAATGTGGAAAATCTGTCAATCTGTGAGCAACTTACACTATACCCAGGCTTGACCTCAGAGTATTGGGAGGCAAGAAGAATGCCTTTGTTGCTCAAACAATTTGTTGCAATTGTTGCACAATTTTTAATTAAAAAATTAGAGCTGCAGTAAAATTGTTTTAAAAATGCACTATTTTAGATTTTCATGTAAATGTGAATGTATTTATGAAGACCCTATACACACTGCAAAATATTTGGATTTCTATACTCAATAGATCTCTATTTTAACATTGATAATACAGGGCTTTACGACTCCCCTTAATGCGGATAAATACTTCTATAATCTACACATTTCGTTGCAAATCCAAGAGGGTTACAGGAGGCTGAAGCGGTTTTTTAATGTTTTATTTGTTTACTTATCAAGTTTAACCTGACAGGTCGTGTCGGACGATCAGTGAATGAGTGAAATATGCTCAAATTAGCTCGGTGACCATAGGACTTAATTTTCGAATTTTGAGAATAAGAGAAAACGGAAAAACAAGGTAACTCACCCTAAGTTTCAACTAACATATCAAGATAGCATTACAAATGAGTGTTGATGCGGTGGGAACAACTACTTTGTCATTTGTGTTACGTTTCTAACACACCAAGGCACAATTTGAAACCAAAAGTGAAATGTTCATTATAATTTTAGGAGCACTTCTAAGCTAAGGTGAACATTTCCTACATTTCTCAGCTGTGAATCATTGAAAAGACGAATGCATTTTTTGCTATTCTACATAAGTGTTACATTTCCTTGCATGTTTAATATTGTCATATTCCAATCTTTCACGCATGAACTTATCCTAAAAAGGTGGACATTTGTTTAGTTGTGTATATATGTATGTGATGTTAGTAATCGATCCGTTTATTTTCAGGCGCAGCGGCCAGAACAGAGCGTAATGCAGGCTTTGGAAAGCTTGAACGATTCTCAGGTAATTACACTTAAAATGTGACATACTGGTTGCCGTAACATAGCATTAAAGTGATATTAGAAACTGTAAGACCAAGCTAGAAGGAAACTTCATGTTGTGTAATGTAACTTGACTAACAGTATGAGGCACTTTTGAAGACATCCGCAGTATAGGATGAGCCATTTGAGAAGACAAAGTTCTTATGAATTAGAATTGTTTATTACTTTCTCTACTTCGTATAATAAGTAGGGGAAGTACTGTATTCGATCAAAAATTTCCATGTCGAGATTTCGCCGGAAATTTGTTTTGAGGCCCTGATTAAAAAAAAAAAAAAATGGAAAATTGTGGGGGGAGGGGGGGGAACCATTTCGAGGATATTCCTTGTTATTTACGAGAGTTTTGCAATACTTTTATCAAATAGAAGATCGTTACTGTCTTATCTTTTGACCGTGCAAAGAGAACTGAATTTCAAAGTCCTCATGTAGTGACCAGCTTTAAAAGATTTTACTATCGCACGAATCCTGCTGTAATCCCATATTCCCCTTGCACCTACAAGAAAATTAGTAATAACTTCCGCAAATGTTTATCTCGACTAGCATGGAGAGGAATAGAGTTTGTAGGAATAAGTAGCACAAAAGCAGAGAAAGTCATGAGTGTTACCATCGTGGCGTTTTTAATATAGTTAATATAGCTTATAAATACATCCTCGACACTGACTCCTCTAAGAAACAAGAGGTGTTTTTTTTTTTAATTAACGTCCTCCAACATTGTGGCATCGGACACGGGTGAAATGATGCTCAAATGGGCCCGAGGTCCATGGAGCTTTAAGTTACCCGACATTCGTCTTCTCAGGGTAAGGAAAACCTCGGAAAAAGCCTTACCCAGATAACTTACCCTAAGCGAGATTCGAACTCGCGACCTCTTGAACGTGAGGCAGACACGCTAACCATCACGCTACAGAGGCGGGCAGAGAAGGTGCTGAGTAACCACTAAATATAGACAAAATGCCTTTAGTAGCTCTCAAGTGATATATGTATTGTGAGCATCACATGTGCAACAAGAAAATATGTTCAAACAAGGTGGTATCCATCTCACTGGGCAAAAGAGGCCCATGTGGTGAACCAATCTTGTCCCCAAATTGTCCATCTGGTGTTAAGTGTAGAATGTCATGCATGTACAAGTTACACCCGTGGACCAAAACGCCAAATTCGTCTTTAGTCTTGCATCGCCTTGATTGATCGATCATATGGATTAGATTAAGATTAGCAACTTG
Source organism: Tenodera sinensis (assembly GCA_030765045.1). NCBI lineage: Eukaryota > Metazoa > Arthropoda > Insecta > Mantodea > Mantidae > Tenodera > Tenodera sinensis. The sequence continues at coordinate 52,052,575 of CM060972.1, forward strand.
TGATAACTTGTTGCTGCTGCTACACAACTGTGTCGCGTATGGTGTAAACAAGGCGCTGTGCCGTGTTGGACTTGACGAATTTGGCGTTCCAGACATGACTTTTAATTTTGCCCCTTTCTCCACGGGTAACCTGAGATGCTTAATCACCTCGAGTAAGATTTGCGCCAGGAGCATGATGTAGTCTAGTGTGCAAACAAATAAAAGAAAAGAAAAAAACCTCGCATGCTGCTGTTTTTTTTAGAGGTTCTCATGTTACTTGTCTATGTTAACGTCTTAAGCTGTTGATGTTGGAGTTTGCAAGCTGAATAAAAACAGGCCATTTAAACTTCCATCTCTAGACATAGTCTCGTTGAAAACAAAATGACTGATAGTTTTCGCATCGTTATCGTAAGGATTTGTAGTTGTACTTATTTGCAGCTTTTAAATGACTGCGTATATGATCACAAGTTATGCAGTTTAGAAAGACCTTGAAAATAATTATACAATTCTGGCGTAAACTTTAGTTTGTTTTTCATGTTTGGGTTTTCGTTGTGCAATTGCTTTATAAATTAATCACAATGTCCAATAACTTTTTCAAGCCTCAACCAAAACGTTCAGCGAAACGAATAGTTTGCATTGTAATAGCAAAGTATTTGCAGTGCTGGTCGATTTGCATCTTCAAGCAGTTTCGATTGTTCAAACTGAAATATAACCAAAGTCCAGATTCTGTTGACAGTTGTGATTTCATTATTACATCGTAGTCATTGTTGATTCATGGGTCCCAGATTATGAAAATGCATATTTATCAAGTCATTGTCTAGTCATATTCTATTTAATGACCTCTTTTTTTTAACAATTTTACGTCATTATTTACATTGAGTATATACATTTTAAGGATAACTTTTCAAACATCAGAAATATTCACCTGAGTATGTCTATAACTCGTATTCTCGAGGGGAACAATTACATTCTCATTTAACGGCTTGAAGGAAAGGGTTACTTGTGGGTGCTGGGGAGACTATTGCCAAGATAACGAAGTTTCACTGAGAAAACCACGTACCAAACTGGGGATGAGGCATCGGTTTTCCCTTTCCTCATTAATAATTGCATAGTTAGGTTAGTATTTTCCGTATTCTTATGCCGTGTTATAGACTGTGAAGTTCTCTGCAGTACCTCTAAATTTTGTATAATTTGAGAGCTGAAGAGTTTGTAAGACATACTTAAAAATATTGTTTTCTTTCTAGGTTCTTCCAATAAGAAAGTTATTTTATACGTAATTTTACAGATACGGCAGGTGATAAAAACCTGCCCTAATTCTAATACATAATTGGATGTTTTGAAAGTATGATAGTGTAAACTATAGCACGTGATACCTACATACGTTGACAGGCTCACTGCAGTACTCGTAATATGCAATCTGAAAATTGTGTATGTGCAAATTCAACTGGGACGGGACCTAACCTCAAAGGAGCCTTCCAAGACCACGCGTTTAAGACGAAACGATTGGTGTCGCGACATAGTGGGGAAAAATGTCGCCACTGGGTTCGAAATCAGGCCATCCTGTCGATGTAAAGGCCGAGCGACAGAACCAGACTAGAAAGTTGGTGTTATATTATTGCTGCTTCCTTAAAGATCCCCAACAAGGAGTTGGCGGTTTAGTTGTGATATTGTAGGCGTATCTTTTTCATAGGCGCAACGAATTTACCGGAACTGTTGCGTACTCCGTTAATTTTATTCGAAAACAGACAAGCAATGCGCATTCATCACTAGTGGAAGGAAAACTAAATTCCTTGGGAAAGGGATTATTTCAGTGGGACTAAATAAATAAATAAATAAAAACCTGCAATAATAAAAACCTGCAATAATAAACCCTGGCACCTAATTACTTAAACCAGGGCTTACATTCCAGATCCCTATTCGTTTATTTAAGTTTCAAAAATATTTACAACAACAATATTCTACAAATTATAAAAATCTAAATACTACAAAACATAAATATAAAATACAATAAAATTAAAAAAAAAATTTCAACATACACAAAATAAACATACTCAAAATTATAATTCATCACATCTAATATCTATACCAACATTTCCTCTAATACCTAAAACAATCACAATACTCCTAATTAATTTAATATATAATTTTTTTTTAATTTAATAAAATATTCATTATTCAACAATCAAAATAAAAAGCTCAAATTAAAATTCCAAAATCATATAATTAAATTTCTTAACCTATTTACATAAACAATTATTTCAATTACTAATAATAATTAATTCATTAGCTTTATTTCTAAATCATCAAACCAAAGCAACCAACAAAACTTCTAATTCATATAACAAAAATCAATCAATATACTAAAATAAATCAAATAAATATATAATTAAACATTAAATCAACTACATTTACACATATTATTTTAAAATTCCAAAATCATATAATTAATTTCTTAACCTATTTACATAAACAATTATTTCAATTACTAATAATAATTAATTCATTAACTTTATTTCTAAATCATCAAACCAAAACAACCAACAAAACTTCTAATTCATATAACAAAAATCAATCAATACACTAAAATAAATCAAATAAATATATAATTAAACATTAGATCAACTACATTTACACATTATTTTAATTAAAAATTTCCTAAAATCAATAAAACAACAAATCTTCAATTCAACTTACCAAAATAATTCCCATTTAAAAATATATCACATTCTTCTAATAATATAATTTAATATTTAACAATTTTTATTCAAATTTAAAATATATATATATATATATATATATATATATATATATATATATATATATATATACACACAAAATATTTCCCATTTTATCCCCCCTTTTATAATAAATACCACATCTAACTTAACACTAAAGGCCGCCGGTGGGACTAGTAATACGCCATTCCCTGCATAGATTAGTTGGATATTTACTGTTACATAGTGCAACCCTTGACAATTTTCCTCGCTCATTACCTGCCTGGGTGTGGTTCATGTACGTATTTCGTAAATATAATGAGTATTACTTAGTACACTTGGGAGCTGAAAGTGGCTCATTCCCTTAGATTGCAAAGGTGTCATTTTGTCTCTCTCCGATAAACTTTCCACATTTATCTAACCAAAGTTAGATTTCACCCAGCTCTATCGCCTCTCACTGACTTACTTGGAATAAGCTACACGTGATTATATAATTATGGGAAGCTTGCTGGTAATTCCGAATGGTGAATTGAATTCACGTGCATTTTAACTATGCCGATCCCTTCATATTCCTTTCCCAGTTACTATGAATCAACACCAACTTAGTGTTGGTGTACGAGAAGAACTCAGTGCCCAAGTGTATAACAGAAGCAATACAAAGAATATAGCAGAATGTGTTGTAAATGATCGGTTTGGATGACTCAGCTGGTTAGACGCTGGCAACTGATCCCAAGGTCGCGGGTTAAAACCCGGCCCAGGCCGATGGCTTTTAAATGTACTTTAAAGCGAGAATATCATGTTAATAGATGTCCTGGGATGTGTAAGAACTCTTGTGGGATAACATTTCGGGTGATATGATCCTGGCATTTAACAGCGTGGTTAGGGAAATGATTCGTCTGGCTGGAAGTTACAGCCGAACCCCGCGAATTTGAGATGGGAAGCAGATAAGTTACCAGGTAGAGCATGGTAATGCAAAATAATAAGAAGGTGAGGTAATTAAATAATGGTTAGAAAGTTGGGTGCACGCATTGGAAAGCCGGCACTTTCGCAACGCGAGAAGATACCGAGGTGAGGGCACGTGCACAGGGCGGGGTGCGGTCGGTCGGTCGGTATGAATAGTGGCCAGCGTTACGTACAAATGTACTGGACCATGGATTTCATGTCCTGGGGAACATCCTTGGCCAACTTTGCATAACAGATACAGCAAACATGCCTAAACTATTAAGTATTGATGCATGCAAATGTCTAATTGTTTGGGAACTGCTGAATTGATTGCTATGTTTCTTTATATCACTTAAATCCAGACTGAAATTAGAGAAAATTTGTGTGTGCGCGCGCCGTAACCGAGTGGTTAGGCCATTCGCTTCTCACCAAAGCGGCCCAGGTTTGGTCCCAGGCAGCCGCATGTGGAATAGGACGAAGCGGCGCTGCCCCAGGGTTCTCCGGTTTCTCCAGCCATCTCATTCCACCGGTGCTCCATCTTCATTCCATGTATCATCAGTGTCACCGCCTGCGGTGCCGTAGTAGTAAAAGCGGGTGTTAAACACTACATAAAGTGTGTGCGTTTGTGCGTGTGTGTGGTTTGATTTGCGAATCAACACACACACACACACACACACACACACACACACACACACACACACACACACACACACACACACACACACACAGTTGGGCTGTTCTTTGTGTTTCCAGTTTGGCTTCTTTGATTCTAGCTTTGGGGTAGCTTGACACATAAATAAAGCGGTCGCTTTGTAAGGAACTGGAAGGCCGACTGGCGTAAGCTTGACATACAAATAAGGCGGTCGCTTTCTAAGGAACTGAAAAGCCGACTTTCGTCCGAACTCTCTTTCTCTATAAACTTAAGAAGCTACGCTTGGCCTGAAAGTGGAAATGTGTGTTATTCATCTGTTCTGTCGCTATTCCACAAAATGTTCGTGTAAGGGTTTTCTATACTATATAAAAACTCTTGTTGTGTGATTAATTAACTACGGGACCAATGAGAAGATTGGGAAGTTTAAAATTCCACTGAAACAACCTTTCGTATAATAGAATAAGTATCATACACTTATAAAGTTGTAAAAGATAAAACTAATGTAGTGTGCAATGTTTCGTAAATGGATAGTTGTAAATAAAGGTTTTTTTTTTTTTTTTTTTTTTTTTTTTTTTTTTGCTTATTTTAATGAGCTCTAAATGTCTATGGAATGAGCTTTCATATCTCTTGTGAGTAAATTCCCACAGACCTGGGACCTGATTATTCATATACATATTGTCACCGCGCCCGCCGCATCTAATTGCCGACAGCAGCAGTGTCACCCATCGCATTATTGTCGGCAGTACTGCAAAGGAGCCGAAGGAAAGAGACAGAGAATGGCCGCATTGTTGGGGCGCTTGCCGAAAGAGGGAAAAGGATAGAGGCTACTGGAATCTTCTACTTTGTACTCCAGCGCAATAACTGAACTTTCCAGAACAGTGCCTGGGAGATATAAATAGCGGTAAAGTGTGAGAAGAGTCAGTCAGTCAGACGTAGGTGAAGGTTGAGCAGTCGTGCCGACGGAGACGGACAGACGATGTGGAGAGTCGTGCCGACGGAGAAGAGTTAGTTCTTTGTGTTACGAGTTCGAAGCCGTGCTGTTGGAGAATCGGAAAAGACTTTCTTGTTGTTGCAACGAGTGTACAAAGTTACTGTTTACGGAAATAAAAGTGTTTATCTCGACTACATCTGTCTACTTTACTTCACACCCAACCAACGAAAAGTCACATTCAAAGACATAAGCGGCACCCTGGAGCTATGGTTTGGCCCTCTCACTAACACATACGATGTATCGATCTTTGTCCCCAACATCTTAAGGGTTTTTCCAAGAAATGCCCTCTTGTTTGAAATCCGTCAGCCACGTATGAAATCAATATGCCGCCATTAGCAGAGAGAGGTTATGGAACCCGTTATTAACCAAACACTGAGTCACGGGGCAGGAAAACCGTTCGCCACTGTTGTCACAGTTTTCATGCTCCAGTAACAGTTGCCATTTTGTTCTTCTGGCGTGGTAATGGTTTGTTCCTTGACAGTAAGAGCTAATGTCCATAAATTTCTTTCCAATTGCCAGACTTCAAAAGCTTGTTCAGAGAGTGCGATGGATTTGTGTACCATTTATTGTAAGTTATCATCGAAAATTCCTCCATTGACTTCAAGTTGTGTTGTGTGTTTGTTGCGCTTCACATATTATGATGCAGTTTCGTACACGTTCGTACATGGTTTCAACTGGAATGTGTATAATTATATATTTAGCTGGTTATTTAATGTATGTGCTAGGCATTTGGTACTGAGCAATCCCCTCTGTCGCTTAAATTTAGTCGCAATCCGCGCTCAAATTTGTATGAAGCTTTAGAGCCTGATTTTCATTTGTCTGTGGTAATAAGAAAAGACATGAGTATCCATAAGACAACCATAACGTTACAAAGTAAACACTGATACTGTATATGAAGGGATATTTACAAAATACCTCTTGTGATTTCATTTCTATCGGTATGGGCTTCTTATTCTTATTTCATGTTTAAGATGTTTTTACGACAGATGAAAATGAAATGTTTATCTTGGATTTGCTGCGAATGTCCTCGGAAATGCTCTAAGTTGGGTGACTTACACTATGCATATCTGGTAAACCGTAAGAGATGGACAAAATCTTACTATATAAAAAAGTAGATCTTGTTAAAACACAATACATTTTTGAAGTTCACAATCTCGGAGATACTCCTTATTTGTCTGAATTTTCCAATACTTCACTTTTCTCAAATGGAAGTCCTTATTCAGTTTCTCTTGGCAATGCAAAGAGAACGGAATATCAAAGCCATTACATAGCGACCAGCTTTAAGATTTCATTATCGCTTAAAGCCTATGTATTCCCATGTCTTTTTTCACCTGCAAGGAAATTAGCAATTGATAATTTCTGCAAATGTTTATCTCGATTAACATGAAGATGTAGAGGAATAAGTGATTGTAAGAATGGTTGGTACACCCGTAAAAGTCATGTTTGGATCGCTATATTCGTCGTACACCGTGCAGCGCCTTGATTGATCATATGGGTTACTAATAAGATTTGGAACTTGTGACAACTTGTTGCTGCCGCTACACAACTGTATCGCGCATGTTGTAAACAAGGCGCTGTGCCTTATAGGGCTTAAGACAAAATTTGGCGTTCCAAACATAATTTTTGTTTTTTATATACCGGTGTACAAGAGTATAGAAAGTCATACGAGTGCAATACATATTTTTTTCATTAACAAAGATTCCCTATCTTTCCTAGTGTGTGGTGTGGAGTGGTGTGTGAGATAGGTCACTGTATACGATTGTTCCAAAGGTAAAATATCGCCGAAAGAAAAATGCAAAATGGAGATGTGTTGTGAAAGTTTAACAATTTTAGTTGTTTTTCTGTCATTTTTACTTTCTCTACTGGTAAGTAGGGGATATTCCACCCAAAAATTCGATGTCGAGATTTCACCGAAAATATGTCTTTGAGGCCCCATGAATCCCCCCAAAAAAAAGCATTTTTAGAAAACGGTCAGTGTGTGTGTCTTGTGTGTCTGTGGACAGCATAACTCGAAAACGAAAAGTCGGTTAAAAACCAAAGTTGGTATTTAAGTTTAATGTCTTTCAAGGATGCGACACAAAGATTTTGAAGACAGTAGTCCCACCCTAAGCTACCCTTTACATGGAAAATTTTTCGAAAATTTTGATTTTCTTGAAAATGGCTCTAACGATTTTGATTAAAATGTCATATGTTTGAGATATTTTTATGACAAATGAAATGTATATCTTGAATTTTCTGGCTATAGCCCCTGTAGTCGTATTTACTCTGGACGACTTTTGCTTAACTGGTAAACCGTTAGAGATAGACCAAATCATACTGTACAAAAAAAATGTAGATCTTGCTAAAATACACAATTTGTGTCTAAATAAATGTTCTTGTAGGGTGAACCATTTCTGAGATATTCCTGATTATGTGTGTGAGTTTCGGAAAACTTGGAACTTTCTTGAAATGGATCATCGTTGCTCATTTTCTTATATGTTAAGTGTGCAGAGACAACAGAATCTCAAAGCTTTAAAACATTTGACTATCGCACAAAGCCTACTGTATTCTAACATTCCCCTTGCACCTACAAGGAAATAAGCAATAAGATAATTTGTACAAATGTTTATCTTAACTAACACGAAGAAGATATAGGAATAAGAGTTTGTAAGAATGGTTAGTACAAGAGTAGAGAAGGTTATCTGAGTGCAACACATCAGATTTTTATATTGTAACCTACACTACAACACTGCTGCTACGTTGTATCGTAATGCACCATAAGATTCCTGCAATTACAGTGTTTTATTTCCTGTTGTCAACCCTGACGCATGTTGCTCAATTCAAGAAGGCTTACAGTTCTTTATCAGCACTGATTGTTGGAAATGTGGGCGGAAAGAACATTTGATAAGCTAGTGTTGCAAACCCTTCAGTAGATATCGACTGATAATGCAGTATCAGTGAACACTGGGTGTAGTGTCGATTTCGTAGGTAACATGTGTCATGTGGGCCGATAGCAGGTGCAGTGTTAAAATCTGTGATGTTGGCGGAACAGAAAACACCTGCTGGTTAGCAGATGAAGGATAAAGTGAAAATGAATTTCTAACCACCTCATTACTTTTGTTGCATTTCTGTGAAGAATCCCAATTTCAAAGAATTGCAAGCTGTTATCGCGTGTATTCTCCTACATTTTGTTTTGAACGTGGGAGCAGATGATATATGTGGCTTTAAAACATATTAACGAGTAATTATACCAGGTGGTTAAACAAGTATCTGAGTTGGGATTGATCAAAACTAGAATGTTCCTATAAATATGTGTCCGGAAACAAACGTCTGAGATATGAGCCAGTTTGCTTGCGTTGAGTATTTACACCAGACAATGAACTTCTAGGGAACACTTTACCGTCACAAATTAAGTAAACGCCCATAAACATCAAAAAGGAGTTGTAATGATTCCTGCCATTCTGTCCTCTGGTAACATCTGCATGTAATGTAGATACTACTGCAGGAGATGCTCTTTGTGGTTACCATGCATGCTTCAATTCCTCGTCTCAGAGAATCCAGAACTTTCGATCATACGTGACTGCTCTGTGATTTGGGCACATATATTGCTCACACACTCTTGTAATATGCACATTATCGATGGGCTTGGCATACACCAATGCCTTTAAATGCCCCCATAGCCAAAAATCTAATAGATTGAGGTCTGGCAAATGGGAAGGCCATGCTGCTGGACCTCTTTCACCAATCCATCCGTTGGATAAAGTCCATTTTCTGATGTAAAGAACACAAAATGGCTCTCATCTCAAAAGTTGTTTTCGGACATATGTTTATGCAAACATTTTAGGTTTGTCCAATCCCAACTTCTGTTGCTGTATTCTTTTTAAACACTGTATAACTATGCACGTGCGTGTTTGTTTTCCTTAAATGCTTAAAAATCATTGCACCTATTTCCACCAAACTTGGCACAGATAATCTTTGGTACAAGGCCTAAATTAGTGTTCAGTTTAGAATCCGAAACTCCACTGCTTTCCACACAATTATTCAATTTTATGTAATGCCTACAAAAGCTCGCCAAAATCGTCTATATACTTGTCAAATACTTATATATTTCGAACACTGCAACATAAGTACCTACGTTTTTACGGCCTCACTAAATAACAAAGGAACAGAGAGTTCAGTAATATTCGTTTGTTCCCTCGGAGTAATAAGTTTTTTTTTCATCTTTTGTTTGGCATTCCTTTATTGTCGCTTTAACAATAGATCTTATCGTGACACCTTAAAATAAAGTTCGAGTTACAACATAAGAACAAAGTATTTGTAAGTTTAAAGGATAATATAACAAGAAAATAGAAGTAATTGAGGTGCATGTCAAGAATTGTAATGCATTAAATAGATAATAAATTAAACACAACATAAATTGTGAAAATCAGCTGAATGAAATGAGTTGGTGCAGTCCAGTACTCCTGAAAAACAGTTTATGTTTGTAGAGTTCAGATGTGTGCCCTTTCCAACATTTTACTGCCTTGGCAATCGCGCCTAGTTTTGAGACCCCTACTGCGCCATTACGGACGCTATGATTTTTTAGGGGGAGGCATTTTTTCTGAAAACATTGCTGTAATACCGGTGAAGTAGTACTTGGGTTTGGCACCATGGATCTTCATGCGGGGAACTGCCAGGGTGGAGTGTGCGTGTCAACACAGGCGTGTGAAGAAGGGGCCTTGGGGGGGTTAAGCGATGGCCCTTCTCGTCACAGAGCACAGCGCCGCACTTTTGCTGCAGTGGAATTTTGATTACTGTAATTCAGATAATCTGATATACGGAGAGGCACCAGTCGAGACGGGTTTAAGTTCGTGAAAGGCGCCAGCCGACGTAAAATAGTGTAATACCCTAAAACAATTGGAACAGATTTGAAACGTTAACTTTTGTTATTCTTTCGTTACGTTTTTACCGCCCTCGTCCGTTCTGTAAGATATAGATTGCTCTTAAGGGAAGTGGTTTCTTGGAAGTTTGGGCTACATAAGTAAAGCAAAACATTGTAGATCGAAGTATGATTTTATGAAACGTAAACACAATGTGTAAAATGTTGACAAATGTAAGCTTCCAAAGTTGTACTTACAAGATTCACCAAATTTGGCTTTTTGAATCGCTTAAAACACCATTGACATATTTGTCAGACTGATATTTTATTAAAAATCTGATACGCCACATTCGCACGGCTTTTGACATTTGCTGTGAAGTATAGCATTCTTAAAAGGTGATCCTTCCATTTATGATAGTTATTTACTATGCACTCACTTTCCTACGCAAGTAAAGAAAATATCGCATTTCAGAAAAAAAAAATTGATGTTGAGATACCATCGTAAACACACGTTCTGAGATTGCATGAATTAAACACCTCTTTAGGAAATGCTCTGTCTGTGAAAAGCATAATTCCAACGAAAGTCCGTTAATTGCATTACCTTTCAGGGTTATTGCATTCTGAGCAATGTCGATAAAAATTAGGATATTTTGAAGATATGTGCATAACAAAAGTATATCCTGAATTTTCTGGAAATCGCCAGTGATATCCTTTTTATTCTGACTTGTAGAATTGGTAAACCGTATTAAACAGAATCTTGTTATACAAAAAATGTGGATTTCGCTAACGCACGCCATTTATGTGAAGTGCTTTCTTGTGGAGTGAACCATTTCGTAAACAATCCATATTTATACCGTTTCTCAAATGGGAACTCGTTATCTTTTCTTCTTGGTCATGCAAAGAGAACGAAATTTCAAAGCCATTATATAGCGACCTGCTCTTTAAGATGTGACTGTATTCCCCTTGCACCTACAAGAAAATTAGCAATGTAATTTCTGCAGGTGTTTATCTCGATTAACATGAAGATAAAGGGTTGAGCGTTTGTAAGAATGGTCTGTACAAGAGTAGAGAAAGTCATGTGAGTGCAGCACATGAGATTAACGTCCTTTTAGCAGAGCAGGTCATATTGGACGAATAAACTAAATGGTTAAAATGTTACTCAAACGAACTGGGGAGCCGAGTTGCCTGGCATTCATCGTCTCCGGTTTAAGGAAGCCTCTGGAAAACACATCCAGTTAACTTGACCTAACGGAGATTCGAACTCATCTCTTGAATTTCAGGCATTCACCACGGAGATCTTTTGGTTTATCGGTGATACAGTCATTGACAAAACACACTTTGAACCAGGATGACTTCGCAAGCCCAAAGAAAATTGGAGATACATATTTTGTTAATCACGTAATATTTAATTGGGAGTAAAAATCCTTAGCCGGTTTTAGAGAAGTAGTTTGGAACTGTGGACTTTTCTTTTATCTTCGCCTGGTATTTTTTAAGCAGTGTCCGGCTCTGATATGGCCTCGATTTTGAGTCAGTCGTAATTCCACCACTTCATTTCATGTTTAAAGTCCACAACTGGAATTATATTGAAAGTAATATATAAATGAAATTGAAATAAAGAAACGTGGGTTGAAATTGTTTTATTAGATTATCACTCAAACTAATTACCCATGTATTATTTAGTATAAGAAAAAAATAACCTAGTATGTACATGCACAGCAGTGCTGATATTTCACAAAAGTCAAACTGTAGTCAGTATTTCGTACATGGAGACCAGAAAAATGTGACGCATGATTGTAAATTCTCTTCTGAAGCAAGCGTAATTGTAATAGTTCCACCGGATTTCGAAATAGGAATTAAATACTATGCCACAGTAGACTAATGTATTTACACTATTTGTAGCTTTAATATTTATGCCGACTTTCTATAAATGGAAAATTTCTCTGCTTGAGACACTTTGTGTACTAAACAAGTTTTTGAGAAACTTGAAATTTAAAGTAATTATTTAAACTTCAGAATTTCAAGGAGATTAAAAAGAAGCATGTCTCCAAAAAACGTTATACATTTGTATTTTACTCACGAGTTTGTGTATGTATGTATTTATTTTTTAAAAAATTGAGAAGTTTATAATGTGGGCGATTTTGAATAAAACATAGGTACACTTGCAGAAATGGAATATTCAAATAGGATTCTAAAATAAGAACAAATTAGAAACTAAAAACTTCACTTATCTTAGTATGTTGATATCCTTTTTCTATTTTTCTGACCCAGGGGTTTCAGAACTTTGAGAATGAGCTGGATATAGCTTGAAACCCCTGGGTCAGAAAAATAGAAAAAGGATATCAACATACTAAGATAAGTGAAGTTTTTAGTTTCTAATTTGTTCTTATTTTAGAATCTTGTTGCTTCACTGTTAATAGCTTCAATTTTTACTTAATTCAAATAGGAGTTGATATGAGTTACATAATTGGTATGTACTTACGATGACAAGGACGTAACTGAGAATGACCTGAACCATGTTTAAATTTTTGTAAGGTTACATTGTAGGTAATATTTGGCTCGAGCAAGGACACGTTATTTTGTCATTGTTCTCGAAGACACGACACGGATTCAAACCGCATGCCTGTTGGTTTAACAAACTGGTCACACATGGTAGATAGGGTTTCGGACCCGCCCTTCTGAGTGTGAGTTTCAATTTGGGCGTTGTTTGGTACTGGCTCGGTTTTGCGTGTATCTCTTTGCAAATCTGGAATGTGAGATTTAGGTGCTTTGTCAACTTCTTGGTCAATAGAGAAGAATAAAGAGAGAATTGGGCGACTGTTAACTACAGTGTTTTGATTAAGGCAAACGCACTGTGGAAATTTCTAAATTCCGTAACTGTTTAAGTGCTTATGTTTTACTTAACCAAGATGAGACCAAATTTAGTTATGTATTTTTATGAAAATAATTACTTAGTATGATATAGATACGAATACATTTTTAAACTGCTCCACGAAAGATTTGTGTGATATTAGGGTTTTTACTGTTTCGGAAGAGAGGCCAGACATTGTATTGTATAGATTCAAAACATTATTTACATTCACATTCTGATAAATTTTGAACATTATGCTAAATGAAATGCTCAATGTTGCCAAGTGATTTTTCATTAAGCTTGAGGGGAGGGGGGTGAAAGATTTTTTTGTATCTTTTGGTATTTATCAATTTTTCCTTTTTCAGTCATGCCGTTCACTAACACATGGACGTTTTTCTAGAAATGTTTTTCTTTTTAATACGGCAGAGCCTCTATGTATTTCCGGTGAAATCTCGATATCAAATTTTGTATTAGGTGCATGGTGGGGATGTAAAAAAATCTCATATTGCATTCGCTCTTCTGCTAAATATTCTTAAACGCGTATTTTTCAATCTACTCCAGATAAACTTGTGTACAAATGGGCTTACTAAATACATTTACTTTTAAATATGCACTAAATGATCCACTGGTTGAGCGCTTTACGTTCGAAATGGCGTTTTGTTTTCCAAAATTTTCAACTCTCTTATTTTTGTCGTAAATTCTAAGTTTTATAGGTATAGTTTGCATGCTAGTTGTTACCAGAAATGTGTGTTTAATTTAACAATTTTTCCATAAGGTTGGACACGTGACATTTTAGTCATTTCTTTTCAACATTTCTTGAAATAAAAGTTTTTAACATTTTGCCGTTTTCAAACCCAAGGAAGCGCTCCTAAAATTATGCTACACACTTCATTTATACATTTTGAAGTTTATGAGACAGGGAAATATATCACAAAATCTCTGTGGCCATTTAAACAAAAATTTAGTTGGTAAAAAGATGAATTTTGGATTTCAAAACTCATCAGCCAGTTGACTTGATATAATTAAGGTTCAAATCATTGTACATGTTCGGAGAAACAAATTGGTGTATTAGAGGCTGAAATATCAATATTTTATAGAAGCTACAGAATTTAAAAACATGTATGAAAAGCTCCATGTCAAATTTATTATGGTTACCCTAAAATATAGTACTTCTAGTTTATTATGAAAATCATTGGCAAAACATTTTTTTATAAATTCTGACCAAAGATGTAGATTTTTGTTCCCAACGTGAATATGTACCTTAAAACTTATGGGTATATTGGGAATAGGAGAAAACAGTTGGCTTAACCGATAGTCGGATGTTTTAAGAACTGGTATCTATCGCTGGCCATTGTCTTTGTATAGCCAGGACATAAGGTCTTCCTATTTGAGAAAAGTGTAAGTACCTGACATTTCAAAGCAATAACAAGGAATATCTCGAAAACGTCCGCCCCCCTCCCCCCAAAGAAAAAAGTGTTAACTTAAATGTAAGTTTCAACGAGATCTACATTTGTGTGGTATGGTTTTTGTTGCTCTTATGTATGCTAAAGTCATCCAAAATGAAAAGAACTTCAGAGGTTATTTTCAGAAAATTCAGTCATGATAATAACTTAAACATGTGGTTTGTCTTATTTCATAAGAACTTCCTCCAGGGAAAAGCAGAAGCTTTTAGAGGATGAGCCAAACGTAAAAATAATGCTGTGAGTATGGATAGAGTAGACAGAGGCGCCCAGTCCGCAGCCGGTCTGGCAGAGCGTCACCATGGGAACACAATTAACGTGGCGGTGGGGTTCACAATGCCGCCGCTTCGCTGCCAGCTCTGCAGAATGTGGTTAGCATGTAGCAGATTTCAAATTTGTATACACGCACACTTATGGCGAATATGTAGTTTTGATGCTTACGGCAATGATAATGGAAATATTGCTATGTTTTATGACGATATGCAAAGTACAGTGAAATCCTGATGATCTGTAAAACAAAATTCTCAAATCCTTAAATAAGCAGACTTACCGTTTATAACTTGTAACAAAATTATGTACAGTACATAAATAGTATTGTTTATAAGACATTTAAAAATGTAAAAATCTTAATCATACAAAATTACATTATCTCTTAACAAAGAATTGATCCACAGTCTTCTGTTTTAAACACGTGTGGCGTTTGAACGAAGTACGGTCACGCAAACCTTTTATCATTAATAGTTGAGCTGGAGTGGTGTCGGGCTGATGCTCCTAGTACGCCATAATGTTTGTCCACCAACTCCCGATTCAGCAGCTATTTTCTTCAATGTTTCTCCTTTATTAATTTGATTAATAGCATCCAACTTTTTATCCATTGAAACCACGACCGTCTCGCTTTAATGCCATTTTAAACTTGTATACTGAATTACACTCCCGAGCACTTTGATATGACACAAAAACAATACGATTGACACGCACGATAAACTTGTTTGCTTCAGAGTTAAAAATGTATTACTCGAAGGTTACTTTGCACCAAGTTCGTTTCACTATTGTGTAAACTCCTAAGTAGTATCTGGGTTTTAATGACTTTGCATCTTTTTTCTGATGATGCTATAGCAATGGAATGTGGAAAATATACTGGCTCATTACATTTTGAGTGTATCTGAACCACCTTTATGGGTCACCCTTTCAGCATATGTAGGCATTTTATATGATTGGGCATTTTTTATGGGTTAACCTCATTTTAAGAGCAAATACAGGCTGTTGCCATGTTGCATTATTCTTATAAGATTCTCATGGAGGCATACATATAGAAGCAAGCTTTAAAAAAAGGAATATATTGAAATTACTCTATTTGTTAAGACATTTGCATTCGTCCAACTGTTCATGCTCTTTTTATATTTCTAAAACATCTATCCTCTAAAGGAATGAAGGATGAATCTTATCTTCTTGCTCTATTTGTGGTGATATTTGTATTTCGTCATGCCGAAAGATAGTGTTTCCACGAAATTGAAAATCAAATCGAATGGTAAAATCAGTTGTGTGAAAGTTGAAGTGAGCCAATTTCTTTGCTAAAATAGAAAATGTATTGAACGAGAATAGTGCAAGAATTTTGATGGACTTTGAAACCGAAATTATAATGTGAATATATGTCATTGTTAATGGAAAGAAACAGAAGAAGATTCTAATCGATAGTTAAAGGGAAGACGTAATAAAGCTGAATATGTTGAAAGTCTCAAGAATGGAAGCCTAGGCAGATTTAAATGAGTGATAAGGTTACAATTGTTGTGCGTACAAAGCTCTAATGATTCCGCGGGCTGATTCGTATCTTACCATGACGTGCTCTAAAGTTAGCCAATGGAAATCGCTTCCTTCGTGTTGCTCGCGCAAAAACAAATGCAACGCAACATACACTCGTCTTGAATCGAGTCGAGATAACGCACGTGCAACTTGGGAGTTGTACGTAAGCTAGCGCGTATACATAATTCGGCGGTTGCTAAAGGGTGACAAAGTTAGTGTTATAACGTTGTAGTTGAAGTTACAAAGTTACATTCTATTTGAATATCGTCGACAGTTCTCTACAAATCTGGAAATTTACAAATAGTGATATGTTGGTTAATTCTTCGTTTGGTTCCATTCCTACCATAACTCACGCACACCCTGTAGATTAAGACCTCTTGCTAGAGCTAGTCCGGACACCAAACACGAGATCTTATAGGTCTTAAAGGCGACATCTTCGACGGAGAGGAGCGTTTGCATCAACTTTCAGATTGGAAGTATTCCCTCGATGGAGGAGAGGAGAGTTAATATTTGTTGCCTTCAGCATGCCCCTGCATATTCTGTTGATGCTGAAAGCAGCTTCTCAGTACGCAAGACCATAGAAGTTGAAAACAGAAGAGTCCTTCAATTTTGAAGACTGGCAAAAACTAACGAATTGTGATTTAGTATTCAGTGATAATGTATAAGTGAAATCTGAAAGGAGATCCAGGAATGAAGGTAATTTTTCAGTCTTGAACTAAAAGTAACAAAGGAAGTAACACAATAGTTGAATTGCATGACTTACCACACCTTCCCGCAAAAGTGATTCCGTCACTCCCAACTTGCTGACAGTAAAGACAAACGCGCACCAGCACTAGATCTCCAAGGGTAGTTGTGATAAAAAGTTCATAACGCAGTTATTTTATCTAAAAGCTATATTATTAATTTAAATAGGTATAACATGCAATTCCTTTGTATTTAAGATAACCCATATTAAGTTTTTCGTTTTGGAATAACGGAATGTACTGATAGTGTTAAAGGTGGCAATATTCTGTTGGCAACACTGTCAGCATCGCTGGTGTGTCGGCATTTCGTCCCACAGGAGCTCATTTACATGCTAGGATGTGAGATGGGGCTGTCGCTTTTAAACACTCCTAAAAACCATCAGCCTGGCCCGGGTTTGAACCCATGGCCTTAGGATCCGTAATCCACGCCTAATCAACTGAACTACCGAGACCGACAGTGTTTTATTATCGATGATGGAAAGGTGACAATGGAGCACTTGGTGGAATGAGTGGCGGGGAAAACCGGGAAACTCGAAGAAAACCAGCCCTGACTCTGCTTCGTCCACCATGAATACCACATGCGGGTCCCCGGGATCGAATCCGGGCCGCCTACGTGGTAAGCGAACGCTTTAACATAGACCCTATAAATATTATTCACTCAATGTCGAAGCATTTCCAAACTTAGAATGGAAAGAGCTGTTACAGTATCAACAACTTCGGGGTATTTATACCTCGAAAATGTCTCCTTTTGGTTTCTTTCAATAAATGTGTGATAGTTTTTCATACGTAACGTACATAAAACATGGTGTTACGACGGCTAGGCGGGCCGAAGCAGCAGCCGCCGCCGCTCCGGCAACGCCGCCTCCCAGAGCGTAGTAATGATTCCTCTTCGTCACTCACTACGTCATCAACCTTGTATTGCACGAAGTCTGCTTCCTGCCCTCTCTCTCCCTCTCCTTTGGCACCTGCTACGTCAGACATCTCCATGGGAACATCCCGAGGTGACGCCCCGCGTCCTCTTCATGGTCATCGAGAACGTTCTGATAGACGGCCGCCCTACATAGCTTACTTAACTGGGATGAAAAATGCACATCGTAGGCGGTTTCTGAGGAGCCGGTCTTCTATTGATTATCCTACCTTGGGGAAAGTACATGAAATCTAGGGGAAAAATAAGGATCGTAAATATGTTTGTTCCAGAGCTTTGAGCCTCGTCTCAAAAGAAAAGCATTAGTCTCTTGTTTAAAAAATTTGTGTCCCACTACTCTTGTACAATTATTACAAATTCTTATTGCTCTATCTTTTTCGTGCAAGTCAAGATAAACATTTGCAGAAATTATCTTATTGCTTATTTCCTTGTAGCTGCAAGGGGAATATGGGAATACAGGTAGGGTTTGAGCGATAGTCAAATTTTTTAAAGCTTTGAAATTCCGTTTTCTTTGCACGGCCAAGAGATAGTGAATAACGACCTTCCATTTTAGAAAAGTTTAAGTATTTCAAACTTTCGCACTAATAACCAGGAATATCTACCCAATGGTACACTCCACAACAAAAATGCATTTGGACATAAATTGTGAGTTTTAATGAGATCTACACGTTTTGGATCTCTTACGGTTTACCAGTTATGCAAAAGGCATCAAGAGTAAACAGGACTACATAGGCTATATGCAGAAAATTCAAAATATACATTTCATCTGCCATAACAAATATCAAACCTATGACATTTTAATCAAATTGTTCAGGAGCCCTCAAAACATTTCCGGTGAAACCACGATATCGAAATTTTGATGCTTCCCTTACTATACGTAGCAGAGAAAGTAAAAAGTATAGCAAGTATTTTAATCCCTTCACTGTTGAGATTTTGCTACATATGACGTTCTTCTTCAAATTCCTAAACCAGTTTTCACATCCCTTTCCGAGGCACCTTGGCCGAAGTTATTTGCATAGCCGCGAGGTTAAGGCGATAGGCAATGAACTGGCCATTCATTCAAAGTCAAACGTCGCAAGTTCGAATCCCAGCAACTGCAGTCAAATGTGCCTGTGATAAAGGAAGGGGAGGGCCCAAGTAAAATAATCGGTGTAATGGCACGCTTGGAAGCTGACGGGGTTACATTTGACTGCAGTTGCATGGATTTATTGTTCTGAGAAAGTTGAAATACCTCGATCCCTATATGGTTTTTACAAATACTTTTAAGAATACTTTTAGACAGCAACACAAGTGGGTACCAATCCTCCGCTATTATAAGTACGATAGCATGCATGGCAAGTGAAGGGGTGTGTTGGTAGGTACATTGCGTTTGGACATGATTTAAACCAACGAATGAATAAATACATTTGTGAATTGCTTTTTGAAGTGAAACGTTGAAGTTCAGTAAAAACGTAGCTAATTCCTGACGTTAATCAAAATCACAATTCCAGGTATTGTACCAAAAATTCCGATGCATTTTCCTACCATTATCGTAATTTTTTTCTCCTACAAACTATACGTGCAAATACCTTTCTATGTATGATAATAGTGATAAATGGTTAATGCTGAAATGTTTAATGCTATTTAGTCTTTAAGTTCAGCGGAAATATTTTTCAGTGACTGTTGTACTAGATTGCGCTCCAAAATATGTATGTACTCTGAATTGTTTACATGTAAGTCTAACAGCAAGATCTTTCTGTTACTTGATCGGCTCTGTTCTTTTGCATCAGGTAATTAATTAATTAATTAATTATGGAGTTTGGGCGTGCAAGCACGCCCGGGCTGCTTAGGGAATGTCCCCTCTTCAGCCTAGCTTTGTTTTTTTCTTTTTTGGTGGGGCAGAGATCCATCAGTTTGGGTGGTACATTTTCTCTTTTTGTTGATGCTTCTTTTTTCCCAGGTCACACATCTTGCTACCGTCGCTACCCAAGAAGGCTGATTTTGCTGTTTGCTTAATGCTTTTTCTTTTTGTTGCTGCTTCAGGCTCTTGTTAGTTTTTTATTTATTGTTTGTTGTCATTTGTTTGGTAAATTGATGGGTGTTTTTTTTTTTTTTTTATTTCTTATATGTTTGATAAATATTGTAGGAGGTCTTGTAGTTGTTGTTGTTGGTCTTCTTGTTGTTTGTCGTAGATGTGGGGTCGTGATTGCTTGTACTTATATTGCCACGCATGCTTGCCCTAAAAGGGCAGGTACACGAATGACACACCTCGGGCTGTTCTCAGCCTGCCATCTGGTAGTCTAGCTTCCCTTTTCCTTCTCCAAGCACCAAGGAAATGGTTACAAGGCGCTTACATCTAAATAGGCATTATAATTACAGTTCACTTATTTCGTGTTAAAGAGATTTCGTCCATCGTATCACTTTCCATTACACTGACGCTGTGTGTTCCAAAACGGCTTCTAGGGTAAGTGCGTTTTACACGTGTATCACAAGAGCACATTGGCATAGTGTCTGATTGGGTGGAAGATTTATGTTGATCATTATACTCTATTAGAACTTTGAGGCAGGTATAGTCAGATGTAGGATATAGGTATGTACATTGGCAAAGCATGTAAAGGAAGACATGGCCGATGCACTTACCACAGATTAATGCTGTACTGTTATGTAACTAGCACTGCTAGGGTTCCTCCAACACCGTTACCTACTTGACGACGGAAACGCATCAAAATTCAGGTTAACGCACCGGGTTAATAATACCTTTAAGCAGCTTTCCTCTTTCATTCTTGCACAGCAAACATGCGAAGCCATGAGACCACGTTTAAGAAGTTTACGTGCCAAGACAAGACTCAACTGTGCTACGTTCTGAAAATTAAAGGAGGGGCTCTACACTGAAACGTCGGAATCACCTCTCTTGGAAAAATTGTTGAATTTACACGACTTTCTCTACTCTCTTCTGCGAACGATTCTTGGAAATCCTTACTCTTCTAATATTTCTGTTCTGATGAAAATAACATTCTGAAATACATATTTTAATTAAAATCAGTCGGGCCATTTACTTTAAATCATTTTCCATGTAAAGTGTAGATCGTTGTGGAGTAGCTTTCCTAAAAATCATGTTGCATCTATGGAAGATACTAAAGTATTATCGCGCTACTCTAATGGTTAACGTGCGGCTTGTTAAAGCCTAGTGAGAAGATGAAGGTATTCGATATGGCGAAAAGCAACGTTGTCACGTTTTCTCCAAGTATTCACACTCCGCACGTGGACATTTACATCTAGCAGTGTTAATTTAGTCAGCCACACATAATAAATTGTTTATATTAAATACCTTTTGAACTGTTCTGTTTCCTTCTGCTCACACTGCAAGTGTGGAAAAGCTTCACTAGGCCTTTCCAGTTTTATCACTGATTTAACCTCGTATTTCAAATGTGAGTAGGCTCGTTTCACTAATTTTACATTGTTCACCCATTTCAAAACATAGCACTAGCAGCTGTCTTGGTACACTTTGAAATACTAATACAACTGTTAACGACCGTAACAATAGCTCAACTTTAAACTTCCTTTCTTGCTTGTAACTCCTCGTGCTATAGCTATGCAGTCAGTGGGGTTCACACGACACATTTCGGAGACGCTCGTGTGGGTATAGCGACACAGGATTCCGAAGCCTTGTCGTGCTTATTCCTGCATCCCTCCGCGTCACCTCTCCCCGTATCGTAGTGAACGCTGCGGCAGTAAGCATCTTCCCTCTGTTCAGCAGTAGAGAACGAGACATATTCCATCCTACGCGCTAATTCATGAGGGAAACTGGCTACAATTGGAATTATTATTAATATTACTTATTTCTAGTTTACTTTAGATATGGGCTTCGGTGCTAGCTTTGATAGCCCACAGTATACCCCAATGACTTCTAGGAAGATCAGTGCCAAGAGAAAAGAAACAATGAGAGAAAAAACAGGATAGATGTTGCATTATTTAACTCAACGTGGAGTGAACAACTGTCTGTTATTTGTGGTTTAATTTCATTGGCTTAAGTGACACGCTCATTGGTGCACTGTAAAACTCGGCGACTTTCCAGATCACACAATGCATACGCTATGTGTAACAGGAGAGACTTCTGCAGAAAAAAAATTAAAGCTAAAGCGCACGTTAACCATTGCCTATTATTGTGCTTTTCAAACGGGAAAAGTTCTGATCTGCAGCCAATGAGATACAGTTACGTGCACAGCGTTGCAAGCTCATTACCCTCACTCTTTTCATATTTCTTGGCGCGCGTCAAGCCACACTTAAGAGGAAAGCAATATGACAACACAGTAGGATTGGTTGCCGGTCTGGAGGCGCTCAAGGACAAACCCTTCCCGTTTGAAAAGCACAGTAGATACGTAGCGCGAGTGAATACGTGTGTAGTGTTTAAGGGCCCGTCGACAACTAGGTCATTAGGGCCTCAGAGAAAGCAAACATATATACATATTGGATAGATAGTTTTTGCATATTGAAATAACTTTGTTTGATTTTCATCTCAATTGTAATTTTGGCATAAAAGAACTTGGTTCTCGTACCACTTGTGTATATATCTTAATCCTTTTATCTTACGTTTTCTTTAAACGTGTGTGTGTGTGTGGGGGGGGGGGGGGGGGGTGAACAGCACAACTCTATCGTAAATGCTGAACTTGACACCTACTTGAGACCGAAATAAGAGACAAATATTAGCAATAAATTTCCGTGAGTTAAAATCAATGCATAATGTGATAAACCTGAGTAGCGAGCTCCGTGTTAAGGTAAAGCAGTTTATTAGGCATTGTAGCCAAGAAAACCATTATTAGCTCATGCTATACCTGGAAATCATATCCACGTGGAAATGTGCAATTCTAAGCACGTCGATATAATTGGAAATGATTAAGGAAATGGAGCAAGACAGAGTAAAAGCGAATTGGCAGCTTTAGGATTGGTTCACATTAAGTAGAAGCGGTGGTGGTAGTGTTGCTTGCAGTTAAGTTAATAAAATAACGTGGATTTCCCTTCAAGAAGTGTTTGTTGTGGTCGATTATGGTAGCCGGAGCGCTTAAAGACCGCGCTCGAGTAACACATTAGGGTTACCGGCAAGGACCTTTCAGCTTTGCATATCTCGCGACAAGTAGTCAACTCGCTTCAGACAGCCTCCATTAAATTTATCAGTCAAGTTAACTGGTGTTCATCTCACACCCGCCCACGCTTACTGGAGCTGCAGCAGGTTCTTCGGAGAACGTGATTGGGGACGTACTCAACTCATACAAACCCCGTCCCATGCCAAACTACTCTTTACATTTTCTCAAAAAATAAATAAATAATAATAAATTAAAAATTAACGATTTTGATTAGTGTACCACGTGTAACAATATGCCGTGAAATCCTATTCATTATGAATGATTTGTGTATAATTGTGTAATTACTGCAATAAAAATGTAGACCTCGTAAAAACAATTCATGTGCGTCTTTTGTAGCGTTTTCAAAATATTCGTTGTTATTGATCTGAATGTTACAACACTTGCATTTTTTGAAGAGTCAAATCCCATTAGTTTTGTTTTTCGTGATGTTCAAACGCTGGAATTTGAAAAGCAGATATTGGCAACCACTTTTGAAAGATTTGTCTCTGTAGCCTTATCCCCTTTACCTACAACCAATGGCCAATAAATTCATTACTGCAAACGTTTATCTCGACTGTCATGACGTAGATAGAAACGGATCATAAACCTTTACAACCAATTCGTTGCCAATTTTGTTCAGATGAAAGATTAACTAAACGTCTCGAAGAAAGAAAACCATTTCTACTTTCTCTACTACTTTAGTAAGTAGAGGAAGTATTGTAATCCATCCAAATCTTCGATGTCGAGATTTCACCGAAAATATGCTTTGAGGCCACTCCCTGAATATTAAAAAAAAAAAAAAAAAACGAACGAAAAATCGGTTAAAGGATGCGACACGAAGATTTTGAATGACATTCCTTCACCCTAAACTACCCTTTACATGAAACATTTTTCGAAAATTTGTATTTTCTCGAAAATGGCTGACGATTTTGATTCACATGCCATATGCTTAAGATATTTTTATGACAAATGAAATGTGTATTCTGAATTTTCTGGTTATATCCCATTTATTCTTGATGACTTGTGCATAACCGTAAACCGTAAGAGAGAGACGAAATCTTACTGTACAAAAAAAAATGTAGATCTCGTTAGAACAAACAATTTATGTCCAAATGGATTTTTTGCGGAGTGAACCATTTCGGAGCTATTTCTTTGTAAGTTTAGCAAAACTTGACACTTTCCAGAAATGGAACATCGTTATTCAGTTTTTGTTAGCCGTGTAAAGAGAACGGAATTCGAAATCTTTAACCGGTTTGACTATCGCTCAAAGCCTACTGCATTTCCATATACCCCTTGTACCTACAAGGAAATTAGCAATAAGATCATTTCTACAAACGTTTATCTCTAGTAGCATAAAGATAACAGCCAATTGATCCAACTAAGTCTACAATCTGACCATTCGACACAGTAACGTTTTCTGTATCATGCATTGTTTAAAAACTATGGGATAAAACACGCACTGAGCGGTTTTTTTTTGTTTTTTTTTTTTTTGTCGTTCTTTGGTCATTCTTTCTTTTCTTTGCTCCCTCCCCCTCCAGCTAAGTACAGAACTACAGATGTTGGAATATTAATGATATAGTTTTCATTAATGTTTTGGGTTTACCACGTGCTGTTGTTTGCTTGCATGCATATCTATAAACATAGGCTCTAAACCATTTTAGTAAATGGGGGGACAATTTCAGTAGATATTTCAACCTGTTGTGCAGATTGAGTATGTAGCGATGCAGGGTGAATGCTGTGAGAAAGTACATTAGTCGCCTGTCAGAGCCCTTCATTTTTTGAAGAAAAGAAAGTGTTAAGAGGAAGAAATGGCTTGGTAGGAAAAGTGCCTTTCTTCCCAATGGTGCAACGCGCGCCCAACTTTCTATGCTTGGACATGCTCGTCACGTGTACAGCGGAACTGTAGCTAAGTTACGTGAAAAACCATTATGTCAGTTTCAGTTTCCGTAAACTTAAAAAGCTTGCAGGATCTTATATTAAGTCTGTGATGAAAAACAACTGGATTTAACTGGAGATCGTAGCACAGCTTCGAAGAAAATTGAAAGATTCTGTTGAATAGCACATTTCTGAAACTGATTCAATGAGATATTTGGGAAATGTGTGGTCCAGAAGGCACTTCTATTTAAATTACTTTCTTTGCCACATTTCTACCTATCCCAAAAGTGAAATGTGGGACGGATACCAAACTTGCTGTTTACATCAGTATCTTGCCAAGATACGACACAGATATCCTAGAAAATTTCCCGTAGAATATTTTTGAATTTATTTTCTCAAATAAGATTGCAGTACAAAAATTTGATGGCTCACATTCACATGAGTTTCTGTTCTGATATACCATGTATAATATAATACTAATACAAAAGACGAATATTCCATTCACAGTATGTTAATCACAATAAATTGTTTACTAGAAACAAGGGCTTTTGTATGCAGTTACTTTGAATTAACGTGGTAAAAGCAGTATCAGGAAAGGTAAATCTATACCCACTGCACAGTGGGTCAAAACAAATCTATATGGCAAAAAATCATTAATTTTGACTAAAATATATTTAAGACAAAATTATATCTAATGTTTTGGGAATAGCATTTCGGAAGGAATTTAGTATAATGTATAAACTGGTGAATCTTTAGGGAGAGACAGACATATTACAGAAAAAAATGTAGAACTAAAATACCCATACTTATTAAAAAACTTTTCTGTGGCATCAACCATTTCCAAGTTATTCGTTATAAGTTTGGTTTTTACTTTCTCTGCCACTTAGCTATAGTAAGTTACAGGAAGTATGTGTTCATCTAAAAAGTCAATGTGGAGATTTCAGTGAAAATACATACTTACGATAATATAGGAAGGGAGAGAGATGTATAACTTAAAAACGAAAAGTCTGTTAAATACGAAACTTGGTATCTGAGTAGAGCATCTTTTAAGGATTTACTGCAATGTGGTGTTCTTCGAAAATCGATAGTTATTTATCTTTGACTGTGCGGAAAATATCTAATTGCCAATAAATTAATGAGAAAGGTTGTGATGCGAAAAATTTTAGGAAGCCATCCTTGAACTGCCCTTCATATATATTTTCCCGTTATTTTTTATTTTAGCAATAATGCCCCCAACGATTTTAGCCCTAATGCCATTTGTTTAAGGTATGTGTTTTAACATGTGTAACTTTAATTTTCTTCGAATTAGGCGCAAAGTCTTCACTCCGAAGACTTCTGTATAATTGGTAAACCGTAAGAAATGGATAGATGCAGATTTCGTTACAACATACATTGTATACCAAATAAACATTGAGGCTTTAAGCATTTCTGAAGTATGCGAATGCAGCACTTACATTGTTACAGCTGGATTTGTAATACACTAGTCGTTGTTTCATCTGTTTTTTAATAAAACAGCGACTTTGTGCTTGTAAGTGGTAGCTAGAGGTGGGGTATTTTCTGAAAATATACGTGTTACATCCTTGGAAAATGCTAAACTTAAAATACTTTGGTATTTATCTTACTCGAAAAGTGTAAGGAACAGCATACAAAGCCCATCTACAAGAATATTTTGAAATATGTGCAACTTTTCCGAACAAGAGTGTCAATTATGTTTCAGATTTTATTAAACCTGATTAGATTTAAAGGACGTATGCTCTTGCCTTATCATTTCTATACATTAATTTTCAGATAATCAGGGTTGTCTGATATGTTATCTTACACATGAGTGATCAATATCATATGACTAATGTATGATTAAAATAATCGTGATAATGGGTTCTTGAATGTCATTATTTGCAGTAAATCACAGCCAATTTAACTGCGTGTTTATGAGATTGTAAAAATGAAGATAATAAATCTACTTAACATTTAGAAATAATCTAAGCAATGCAATAAATTGCACGAGTTGTTTTGTAGCCGGAATAATGCGGTAGGTTATTTTTTTTTGGGGGGGGGGTGTATTTATAGCCCGACTTAATGCCAATGGTCATATTAGCGGCCTTTTACCTTAGGAATATATTGTTTTTTGAAGTGGTGTTAATTTGTGTACTCATTTTTCTTTGGGTTTTGTACAGTAGTCACCCCTCCACCCCCCCCCCCTTGCCCACCCCCTCCACACACACATTCACGTATACTCCCATACTGGGGAGGTTAGGGATTGGCTAGAGTCCTATCCCCAAGCGGGGAATCGAGCCCGGGAGCATATGCACTAAGCTACTGGACCAACCCCGGTAGTAGCATTTCCAAAGGGCTTTATGAAGTAAACTTTAACCCAGATCAACACGAGAAGCAAAAATTAGATGTCTACAAACACGTTTTGGGATCAGCTGAATCCAAAAAATAGCATTATTGGATAAAGATCAGCGCGTGTGAATAACCTAGTCCCAAAATGAAACTTAGAATAAGTACGAAAAGTTTAAGCCGAATATATTGCAAAGATGTGACGAAGACTTCCAAGAAAATCCAAGTTACACTTGACGTGAAACATTTATGCTTAAACCAAATGAATTAACTGTGTGCATGCGTGTGGGCAGAACTTAAAAACGAAAAGTTGGCTAAAAACCAAAGTAAGTTTAATATCTTTCAAGGATGCACCCCGAAGATTTTGAAGAAAATTCCTCCACACTAAACTACCCTTTACATGGACAATTTTTCGAAAGTTTTGATTTTCTTGAAAATGGCTGTAACGATTTTGATTAAAATGGCGTATGTTTACGATATTTGTATGGCAAATGACATGTATATTTTGAATTTTTTGGCTATAGCCTATGTGGTCCTGTTTACTCTGGATGACTTTTGCATAACTGATAAACCGTAAGAGATAGACTGAATCTTACTGCACAAAAATGTAGATCTCCTTAAAACGTACAAATGTAACCAAGTTAATTTTTCTGTGGGGCGAACAATTTCGGAGATATTCCTTGTTATTTGTGCGAGTTAATGCTTGTTTTCCACAAACGGAAGATTGTTATTCATTTTTTCATATCTTAGCCGTGTAAAGAGAACGGAATTTTAAAGCTTTAAAATATTTGACTATCGCTCAAAGCCTACTGTATTCCCATACTCCCCTTGCAATACGATAATTTCTGCAAATGTTTATTTCGACTGACATGAAGATACGGAATAAGAGTTTGTAAGGATGGTTAGCACTAGAGTAGAGAAAATCATGTGAGTGAAAGACATTTTTAAAGTAGGTTTGTCACCACCTAATTTCTTGTGCTCATGGAAATCATGTCGATTATCAAAACTATTTCTATAAACCTTTTATGGGATTAACATGCAAGAGGTAGAAAAATATCCTTTAAGAATATTTATGGAAACTATATAAATACGAACAGTTATTATATGGAGGAACTAATAAACATCGGCTTTTTCCGTAGCGTTATCGATTTGGAAACGAGTACACATCGATAGAATGTAAAATTATGGTCCTTGATGCAAAAATAGTCCGTTTCTATTATGGATCTGTCTATATTTAGTGATATATGCAGATGCAAATGTATCAAAAGTAGGTTGTAAATAATGACTTCGATTCATGTTACGTAAATTGCTGAAGCATATTTGAATGTTGAAGGTGACAGTAAAACTCTTGCCAGGGAAAAAGATGACCGTCATAGGCACGAGAAAAGCTTTCTTCTCGACGGGCCTCCGCTACAAAGGAACGCCATTGCCTTACGTAAAATTTGAAGGGGAAAGGGACGAGCAGTGAGAGTGCGGTGTTGCCACATAGATACGCATGAAAAATAATTCAGGAGTCCACTGGAAATCAGATCGCAAAAGATGTGCTACATCACGTTACAAGCAAGGAAAACAGAAAAGGGATGAAGGAAATGCAACAAACCGTTAGAAACAGCTGGGAAGCCGCTTTTGGTGCAATCCTGGAGAATTCCACGGAGACATATGCTGTCAAGCAGACATTTTTAAAATCCAGTTGACTATTTTTAGAAAGAATGAAATACGCTTACTGAGGCTGTAATAACAGGCTGACCTAGAGCTTTTATGGTACCTCTTTAAATTGTACTTTGTGATTTCCACCTTTTATTTGGGGTTGCTGCCAATTTAATTCTGAATCCGGTACCTTTTTAGGTAAGAATTATTGAGCGCCAAATACATAGCCTTCGTAATTCGTGGAACTGTCTTTTCAATGTTATATTAATTTATACAATGAAACATGTTCACAGTCACTTCTACATTTATATTTGGACTTTTTGGAGAATAGGAAATTACTCTGATCAAAGAGCATTTCCGTTCTACCGGACTAAATTGAACCAACGACCATTTTGTTTTTTAGAATCAGCTAGCTTTGACGTCCACTATATTGAGATAGTGATTCTGAAACCCGCTGGGAGTGCCATCTACAGTGAATTTTCTAAAATGGATTGGACCCTTTATTTTATTTATTCATTTTTAAGTAGTTTCCACATATTTCATCAGTATCTGATTAGGATAATACCTTGCGAAAGCGGAAACAAGCTTATCTGTAGGAAAAGGAAAATGATACAAGAATAACTTGGAAAATCCAAGATGTAACAATCAAATTAAAATTAATTTTTTTTCCGTGTCATATTTTAAGGACGTAAATACATATAACAAATCTTTAGAACTCGTGCCAAGATATGAAATTTAAAATTTTTCGTAACATGTTTCAATGACGTAAATACATAAAATATTTAACTCATGCCAAGATAGAAATGCTTAGGCAGATTCGTAACATGGAAAATAAAGCAAATAAATGCCTCTTCCACTCCTTGTGCCTTAGTGTAGAGATTAGAAATATTAAAGATACTGTAATTTATTTGAAGTTTTTGTTCACATTTTTGCTGTCTGATGGAAAGTATAGCATATGTACTAGCAGTATTTAATATTTATTGATATAGCTTGGTCCAAACACATCTTTGACCCGGTCTTCTAGTGAAGAGATTTTGAGTCAGGGCTCAAATAGGCCTGGGATCCAAACAGTCGAAAGTTACCCGAGGTTTCTTCTGTACAAAAGTAAATAAGATTTTAAACTAACAATTCATCTGTTGCTTCGGTATCTTCGTTATTCTTGCACAAGAATTTAGAAGGCGAAATGGGTTACAGGCTCATTTTTCTACACACAATAATAAATGAACAAATTAAAATGTGCTTTGGATTTATTCCCAGGATTTATTTATAAATTTTTACACCAGGTCGCTGAGCAAGTAGCATATATTACTTGCATACCAGAACATGTCAACACTTTGCAAAAATAAAATAAAATTATTTTACCATTGGTATGCCATTTTATTTCTATTATATCTTAACGTGGTAATATTAACGAAGTTCATTTTAGTGTGCTAAATTTCAGAACGGTCTCTAAACCTGCTCCACCACAGTAAATATGTACCATTTATTCTTCAGGGCTAGATGGAGAAGTGGGGATCTAATAGTGAAACAAAGAGGCCTTAAATCTTGGGCGAACATTTAGGTTTACTCTGCCTACTGGGAATTATTGCGACGTTTAAACTTGATAATCTGTCTCCCCATAGTGATATTTTGAAGCAACTTATAGCATTCAGATTTGTATTAAAAATAACTGTTAGGCTGTAATCGAAGTTCTGCTTTCCAAAATCAAAGGCAAGGATGATTGTATATGTATATTTGCGTTATACAAATGATTTGAATAAATCACTGCATTCCTCAGAAGTGAGTAGCAAGAAAGGTGATAGATTCTAAGTCCAATCTTAATATCTCGAATTCTAAAACCTAAGAATTGACTTGAAAATTTGCAAATTTAAGGCCATTTTGCGGAATATTAGTAGCCTGTGTTGGTAACTGATTAAAATACCTTTGGGGGAGATAGTACTATTTCATGGTCTTTCCTGTTATGTTGGCATTGCAGATAATAATTCACACCTACCAACTTAATATACCCTCCTATATTACGTACTTCTGAGGCCTAGGCCGCTAGCATTTTCACACTCTTAAACTTAGCAGTATTTTGATTAATACAGATATAAAATATAACCAAAGCGACTTGATTTGTACCACTTCAACAATTGCTCTCTTATTTATAATGCATTCGTTATAATTTAAAAGAATGAAGCACTGAATTTTAATACACGTTCCGTGAGATAACAGAGTAGGCCGTGCTCTGATCAATAATTACCCACAGTAATCATGGCGGCTAACTTGTGTGTTGATTCTGAAATGGAAGAAAACTTGGAAAATTGGCTGTACTTCTCGTACCTTTTTGAGTTACGAAAGATGCTGTAGTTAATATATACTAATTAAGTTCAACCATCAAGACGCCATGGAAGGATGAATGTTGTTTCAATATTAATATTTTATATTTCTTTCATACGTCAATAAATTACTAATTATCTTACAAAAATTGCATGCAGTACACGTGTTTTTACAAATCTTCGGAAATTGAAAAGGGTGTCCTGTTGACTGGGTGTCCTGTTTTCAAACTTTTCCTCGGTCCAGTAAAACTCACTTTCCGTCCTAATATCGCAATATGCTATTTATCATCTTTTTAAAACCTAATTTGTTCCAGGTGATGAACAAATTAAGAAACCTTGGTCACCACCATCAAACTTATCGCATTTACTCCTTGGTGATAAGGGTTCAGGATTTTATAATAAACAAAAAGTTAAACCAGGCCTGGGCGACTCTCAGGATACCTTGAGCTACCTTTATTTGTACCTGCTATACATAAATTATCAGTGTAAGGCCGTAAACAGTCTGCACTCAGTGAGCACCAGTTGTCCAGCCCTAAGTTAAGCGGAAACTCCCAAGTAGTCGACAGCTAATTTTAGCGGCATGTAAATATAGGCTGTGTTACAGATTTGCCTGTTTTGATAAATACTGAGCTGAGGAATTTTCGGCATTGAACTGCATTGAGTTTTTCTTTTCAGTACTCCTGATACTGTAGTTCTTATTTCGTTGTAATATTTTGTGCAAATTTCTATCTGAAATCGTGATTTCATTGTTATCGTTGGAACGCCTTTCTACAAGTACGAATAGCGTTGGCAGTTGTTTCTGTTCACTACTACAGCGTAGTATTGCATTGCAGATTAATCATTTTCAATTGAAGAATAGATGGAGACTGGGATAATGCATTAAATGGACTGTGAAAGATACTTATTTCTTGCATCAAGGTCAGATTCATTTGAAAATCATCCACAGGGCCGCGGGGCGAATAATAATAGACGGCCATAGTTTGATGAACCCGCTCAACTGCTCTTTGTTTTTTGTGCTCTAACTTGCCCGACTTTTTATCATTGAAAACGTACCTGCCATCTTGTGTTAATACCACGCACACAGAACAAAACAAACAAATGTGTAACGTTTCGACATACGTCCTTTCCTAGCATTGAGACGTGGTTTTCAATAAACAGTAATGGAAACCGTCCTATTCCCTATTCGAGTTGATACTCCACTCTGTTTGCAGAAACGCATTATGTTGCGTTTTATCCTCCGTTAGATTGCACGAAGAAAGAGACGAAAGTCGGCGCCATGACTGATTGCAAAGGTGTGTGCGAGAATAAGGTGAGGAGTTTCCGCTGAGTGCAATAACTACTCTGACGTCACTTCCGAACCTTGCATTGTGGGGAAATTCTTAGAAAGGTCATGTGCTGAGTAATGCATTTATAAGAAACGAAGTTGCACCTTCAAATTCACTTCGATTATGATACAGGTTGTCCAAATTGCTGTCCGCAAGCAACAAAAGGTTCACGGAAAGATTAAAAACCTTATATAATGTGGCAAAAATTGAAACTAAACCATTGATAAGCCAATTTCAAGCAATGATGTCTTGTATGTTGCTAGTAAAGGGAAAATATCCATATTTGGGAGGTTTTTTAAATGAAAATATGTTCAGTGTTTGGCGCTGTACAATTTAATATTAAAGGTGTCTTGGAGGGTTTGTAAAAATATTTCAGAAATATCAAATATGGTTACGGCTAGCTGTATGGTTTACTAAACAGCGTTGTCTTTTTACCTTTTACACAATAGTTACACATCAAATGACCATAGGACAGCGAAAGAGGGGAGGTTCGAATTAGCTCCTTCCACTTTATGCGGACTGTGCCATTCTTCGAACACTCAGTTGTGTTGCAGTGGCGGTTTGGTTATATGTACGTTGCGTTTGATTTACGAAATTACTTCCAAGTCTTATGCAATACACATCTGTTAGTGAATTGTTTGTTACTGCTTACGTTTAAAAAGTGAATCAATATTAGGCGATAAAGTCGAAGTGCATAGCCTTAAAAGATGTAAGTAATCATCGCGTAACCTCTTGCGATACAGTTTTAATATAGTTCAATTTGGAGAAACTGTTTGCAAATATATGTGGAGCTATACCCACTCTTATACACTTATTCTTGCAAATGCTAATTTCTCTATATACTACATTTTAATCCACATAAGCATTTTCAGAAATTATCTCGTTACTAATTTTCTTGTAGATGCAAGGGGAATATGGGAATACAGTAGACTATAAACGAAAGTGAAATATTTTAAGAACTGGTTGCTATGCGATGCCTTTGAAATTCCGTTCTCTTTGCAAGGCCTAGACACAAAACACAACGAATAACATTCCTATTTGAGAAAAATAGCAGTATTGGCAAATTCAAACATATAAAATATCTCGGAAATGGTTCATTCAAATGAAAAATGGAAGTATTTACCACAAATTTGTGCTTTAAAGAGATCTGCATTTTGTATTTAAGCTTTTGTCTCTTACTGTTTACCATGTATGCAAAAATCATCCAGAATGAAGAGGTCCTTTGAGCATATTCCCAGAAAATTGAAGGTATGACTTAAACTGCTATGGAATCGCCTGTTTGTATCCATCATTGGATACTGAGTGTCGTGTTGCGAGTCTACACGACACAGGCACTAGCTGATTCACCCTCTGACTAAAAAAGGCGGGTTGGGG
The DNA here is from genome assembly GCA_030765045.1 of Tenodera sinensis. Taxonomy (NCBI): domain Eukaryota; kingdom Metazoa; phylum Arthropoda; class Insecta; order Mantodea; family Mantidae; genus Tenodera; species Tenodera sinensis. The sequence continues at coordinate 52,086,444 of CM060972.1, forward strand.
AATAGCCGCTAATTACGTAAACGTTTCCAAGGAGACAAGATTGGGCATCGCTGCCATTGGGGATGGAAATCGTCGAATATGGACCAATCACAGCTGTGTTCTGCGAATTTATGGTTATGGTTTTATTGCCTCGGTATGCAGTTTTTTTTTTTTTTTTTTTTTTTTTTTTTTTTTTTTTTTTCCCTTCTTCTCCCTTGGTGTTAACTTCACTATCCTGTAAATAATTTTAATTTCGACATTTGAGTTTTTAACCGAGATCAAAATACGGGAGCAGAGAATTATAACTATCGGTTTGGTTGATATGATTAATAAGCTCGTATTTTATATATCGCTGATTTATATAGGTTTATTTATGGAATAGTCAAAATAAGAACGTCCGAGCTGCAGATTCTCCAAAGATAAATCTTTGTTCAAGAATTTATCCACAAAAACTCTGGAGCTCTCGTAACATTAATGCAGAAAATTGTTTGCTCGGGCGGCTCGCCTGTTCTAAATTGCAGTTCAGTTTTCAGGATGAAAATGCTTGGGTCACAGTTATGATTTTAGTTCAGATGACATCCGCTAATAGGAAACAGTGATGGACAAGGTTTTCATTTTACGCCCGCTTTTTACCCGCCAGGTCATCGGGTCCCATCTGCCCTTCTGTGAAGCGTCGAGTAAACTCTGAATTTGTTGCTTCTGAGTGACATTTGAAAACGTATAGGACAAAGAATATTACTGTTGTGGAATACCCAATATTCCGTATAAATTAAAAATTAGTAAAATTGTAAGCGAACTCTTATCCAGTTCACTCCAAAGTGAAGAAACCAATAAAATGTCTGGTGAAAATGATTATAGGCGAGAAAATATAATTAGACTGTAAAAAGACACATTGTAAAGCGGGGCAAGTACTCCACTTTCGTACCGAAGTACATTTCGTATAGAAACGAATCGAACTGGAAAAGGAAAGTAGAAGTTCTTAATGCTTTATGTTGCCCTTATTTTATTGTTGAATCCATTTTTTCATTCATATTTAATACACTATGTTTCATTGTATAAAAATGCTGTATGACGTTCAAATATCATTAAGTGAAGAGCGCAAGATTGTCAGTTTAGGTGTGGTGCTATAGTCGGTAGTCACGCCATCACACAATGGCAATTTTGTTTCTCTTTAACCACATGGGATGACATTTCAGAACATTATTCTATCAAGAATTGTGTAATATTGTAACAGTTCTTAGTTAATTGTATTTCAAACCAGACACTTCATTTGGGAAGTGTGGGACATAACATTTTTCCAAATTAAAGTTTAAAACAACATCGTTTGGATTCTGTAATAGGCGTATCACATTTGTGGAGCTTTGAGGGGGAATGTTTCTAATATCTCCATGAAGCACGTAATTTAAAACCATAAAATCAATTTAAAAACTATTAGTCTATTTGCTAATGTATTACATGCATGACAAAAAATTCATATCAGAACAGGATATATAAGTACAATGAATCAATGTGTCCTTTGTGCGCAAACGTTGAAACTGTGTGTCCGAATAAGATTGCAGCTTTTTGAAGAAAGTTATTTTCGACCCTTCTGATGTGGTCACATGGCAGACACCTAATCGATACTCGGTTTGCTCCTTTTAGACATGTTTCTTGTAAAGACCGCAAAGGCTTCATTGCTCCACTGTGTCCGTCAGATTTCGAGGCACTGATCGTATAAGGACTGTTTAAGGGACACTGGGAATGAAATTTGGAAGTTCCACTTTTTTGATAGATTTTTCTGAAATTTTTACTGTGTTTGTATTTATGAGAATAGGAGATACACCAAATTTCATTAAAATTGGATAATTCGTTTGATATATAAATAATTTTATGAATTTAATAGGCTCATTTTCAAAATAGAGCTCGCGTCTATTGACTTTTCAAAATTCATTTATATTGGCAGAACTGATACTCTAAAACATGGGTAACAATTGTATGAAGAGATATTTCAAATACGTTTGCTGATTATGCTGTACATATTTTTTTAATAACAAAGGAAATTTAATCTTAAAAATTATTGATTTTTTCATACAAAAAAAATTTATGAATACTTTTGGAAATTTTCATTGAATTTGAAGCAAAACTCAGGCGCGACCTTCTTTTGGAATGTGCAGAAATGTAGTTTTGAGAAAAACAGGCTTTTATATAGGAGCATCCTGTGTACGTTAAGGGAAGAGCGCTATTTGAAAGGACCGTAATGACCACATGGAGTGGGGGATATGAAAAATGTTAGCTGATCCAAATGCACAGGTGTTCCAGGAACATTTTAAGGTAAAGAAAAGCAATTTTCGACTTCTTGACAATTTTGACCAAAATTTCACTCCCAGTGTCCCTTTAGAAATAGACTAAAGAAATCGCACGGTGGGCCTCGGGGGTCACCTCAATTCATCCGGACCCTGTGCATCAATCCAACACTGTGGTAGATTTCATTGAGATACCAGCGCACACCTTGATAGAAGTGGCGAGGAATTCTTTCTTGATGGAAAAAGTTATGGCATCGCCCAGAACTGGAACATACGATTGTCTATATCTCACACCATTCAATGGCGGTGTTTGAACTACAGATTAGAAAGCTATATATGTTGACTTGCCTCTGATTACGAATGTTATCATTAAAAGCTGTCCATAAAATCACCATTTTCAAAGAGTTCCATAATGTTTTATATCTGTTGACTTGCTTCTGATAACAAATGGTGTCATTGAACACGGTCCATAAAATCGCAATTTTCAAAGAATTCCATAAAGTTTGCACTGAAGATAGTATCAAGTTGTTCTTGTTCAGTGAGTGTATAATTCGCAGCTTGGAAAGTACATTCCATACAGGGCAATTTAACCTCATACCAACTTAATTACCAAATTGATATTGTTTCCGAATGCGACAACACCCATTGCATTAATGACTCCTGTTAAAAGTCCCTCCGCATATTGGTCGCCTAGGAAATACATATAAAGAAAAAGGTGCAATTCTGTTACGGTGTATTTTGCAGTGCAAAACTATTAAGTAAAATTATAAAGTTAATAATTTTCAGGAAGAATACTACAAAAATAGTGTGCTTAAATTCTGAGTAGACCCAGAATTTATTTTTCAATGAAAAATAATTTAATGATTGTAGGGACACCAGTAGTGCCCGTCCAGTCTACCATATTTTTGGCCATTCTTCCCAACACCGCCTTTATTCTAGAAGCATGAATGCATGGGGGTGCATGCTTCAAATCAAATTTTTAATTGCAAGCGTAAATGTTTTATAAGCTTCATTCTTTAGTAGTTTTAATAAATTACTTTTGCTATAATACTTTCTAATAAAGTTCATAACATGCTTCATTTAGTACACTTGTTGCGTGCCCAGTGTTTGTAATTTTGGGGAAGTAAGTAAAGCAGTTTAACTGTGTTTAGTTCCTTTAATCTTTACTGAGGCCTGCATTTTGATGACGCGAAGAATATTAAAAATAGCCTTAGAATGTATTTAAATGACTATACAAAGAATAACTTCATTTCCTTTGTTGATCTTGAACATTCCACTTATAGTTTCTCATCGAATACTGAATTACAATATGTTGCAAACCCCTTTTGTGTCAAATTTGAAGGACTCTTTCGGTGAACTATTACGAATTTACACATAGAGAAACTTCAACATCAGAAGAGAGAAGCTTAAAGCAACAAATATTACGGTTTCCAGCTCTTCTTGATCAAGAGAATATTTCCTACCTGACATCAGCAGTCTTACAGTATTCTTGTTTAATAAATTTTGCATTTTAGTAAAGACAAGTTACCCACTTCACCTTTCACACGACGTAGATTACTTGCAACAGATTTCACAAATTCTATTTGATTTTCAGTTTCGCTCAAACATCTGTGTTTACTTTCTAATTGATGAAACACAAATATCGCCTCAACCACTTCGCAGCTGGCTCCGAAGACTGCATTGCAACAGTAGACGTGGTGCTACCCTCAGAAGTAGGGTTAGATTCATTCACATTCTCTTAGAGGACATGGCTGTCTTATAACAGACGTAAACTGGTTAGTTGGAAGTATTAATCTCTGGTCGATTCTAAATGTTTAACAAGCCAGTTTCCCATAAATTTCTAATAATTTTTAGGTTTTGAGATTCTGAAACATGACTCTACTAATATAGAAATAATGCAACCAAACTCGCGAAAAAATAACAAAAACTGGATATATTCCTCAAAAGCGCTTAACCTCTAAAAACTGTCCCATCGATTAAAAATTTAGCAAAAATAACTCTTCAGATTGGTTTAATTTCACTAAAAATGTGAGGCACGTATATTTGCCATGTAGGATCGCTAGGGAAAAATACAAAGTCATCGCAATCCGGGCTGTAATCATTACGCGTGACCTGGAATGCGGTAGATGAACAGTTTTAGTTAGGGTTTGAAATACTGAACCTTTAGAGAGATACGCTAATTTCCCGTCGCAGTTAATTCAACCAGAACAGAGACACTTAATTGATAACGGTTACATCTGAGTTGATTTTTTTTCATTCTGGAATGGAAGATTTAATCACACCTTTTTATAATTTCATAAGCTTTTAAGGCAAATTAAGAGTGCATTAACGATTGCCTCAAGATACTTTTGAAGTAAAGGTGAGCTTATTTGAATTTTACCGGATTAATAAAGAAATTAAGTTTGTTTTCCACGATTACTCATAGCCTGCCCTTCCCACCACTACGCAGATATTCTTGTCATTTTCAGCGATGTAAGGACCGACACTTGTAGCCGGGGTCGTTAAAGCACTGACCCGTTAAAGGGAGGTCTGCGGTTGAAGTTTTGCTAGGACTGTCCTCCCTGGCTGAGGTTTTTTTCCTAGTTTCCCTGTCTTCAAAATTGGCAAATGGAGAGGTGCCATAAACGTGAATCTGGAAAAAAAAAAAATAATTTTCTCATTTCCGCTTATTTCGTACATCGGTGTTCCCAGTCTGGGTAACTTACGTGTGTGATCTTAACGGGCTTCTATTTTTTTATACGTCCTATATATAGTACATGCACACAAAACATAAATCTACTAAAATATAGATTAAAATAGACTTACTTTCTAAAACAAACAATAAACAAAATTACTATCTGGTGTACAAACCCTCACGCCGTATAACTGCCCACAATCTTCGGGGCATAGATGAAATTAAATCCCTGCAGTAACGTGGACAAGAACCAACATCCGAGACTTCTTGAATTTGTCCATATGCCATCTTTTGTCCTTTGGGTGTCTACAGCACAGCTCACCTTTCACCTCAGCCCACATTTTCTGTAGGATTCAAATCTGGTGAACAGGGAGACCAATCTATCCCTCTGTTATCCTTTGGGCATGTCATCCCGTACAAATTCAAATTCCATCAGGATCTCATTCTTACAGGGAGTCAAAATATTCTCAAGTATTACCTGCATTGCACACAGTTGATGTATCGTCAAGCTGCTCTTTGATATCCAGTTTCAACGAGATACAGATGATCGTGATGAAATTGTGAAGCCACGTGTTTTGCATATCGCCCCTTTTGGACCGCAGTCACTTTTCCGTTCTGCGCGGAAGAAAATGTCACCTCTTCTAATGTTATTCCAGTCGCGGTTGACATTTTCCTCTGCAGACGCAAGGCGAAACAATCTGCGATCATCTGTGAGATTTTGCTTTTAGCTGCCGTTTGTGGAAGAAGTCCTGATTGGTTTACACGTCGCCGAGTTGTTCGAGCTGATCCAGGGAATGGTGAACATGCCTTCCTTTCAAAAGCAGTTTGGTAAGGGTTCCTCTCTGCCACTGCAATTAAACCTGAGTCCATTTCGGGAGCGGACACATCTCCTTCCTGAAGCAGAACGTCGGTGTTTAATCCCACCTCTGCTCTGTAGTGCAGGGACTTCCTATACGAGCTGCGGCTTGAGGAGCAGAAAAACCTGTTACATTGACTAGTGAAAGGAGAGATTTCCTTGTGCCTTGTCTTTGTGTGCACGTTCTGCCATTGTCAAACGCAGTATAATTCAGTGAAAGAGAACCATTTAGGGCCTAATGCGTTTGCGCACCCTCCTGTGCATAGCGCTGTTTCGTATGCAACATATTATAGTGAGAATACCTTTTAGAGAAGTATTTTGCTAAATGCGGATCTGCGGTCTCCTCTTTGAAATAAACAATACCCTGCTGGTAATTCGAGGGGGCACTGTACTTGTTCACGTACTTTTCCCGATGTTTGCTGCACGGAAGTTGTAGAGATCTAACCTGACCCCCTATGGTCTTATAGATACAAAAGTTAACTCGACCATAAACCACTGCGCCATTTCATCGGCCATTCGCCACGTCTAAAATACCTCTGCACCCAAAGCTTTGCCATGGCGCTGAAGAGAAGACAACTTAGAAAGCAGAAGCTCTCAGTGGTAATGATCTCTGCGTAAGCATAACTGAACTATGGAACTTTTACGTCACAGGGGGGAAGGTCGTATGCAAGGGTGTGCAGTCTCTTCCAATGACAAAGTGGAACTGTGGCGTGAAGTGCACGGTGATTTGCGGGTTAAAGGGTGGAACGATTATGTCTGCAGTGGCTAGACAACTACTGCGTGTGGTGTAAACAAGGCGCTGTGACGTGTGAGACTGAAAAGTTAGTCCTCAAGGGATGACTTTTTGTCCATGACTGTACATAAACGTAAATAAACCACCTCTCAGGTATGTCCAGGGTCACAGTGGTGTATAAGCTCTAAACGAAATGTGAAATGAGGCATAAGATTTGCAATTCTATATGGTATACAAACAATTTGGTCTCTTTCAAAAGGCTATTCTTAGAAACATGTTTATTGCTCTCACTTCACAAAAATTGGAGTTTGCAGCCTGAAAAAAATACAACATATTGGTAATGTTTGAATTAGATTTCGTATCAATGAGATAAACGCACAGCATATGGGTTACTTGATGTTGATGCGTGGAGCGAGATTTGGCCCGTGTAATCGATGACAGTCTCGAATTTGTCGTGAGGTACAGAGCCAGCCACGCAAAGTTGGCTCGTTTTTGTGCACGTGCCAGTCCAATCGATTTCACAACGCCTGCCGCATCCGCTTCATTTCGTATTTATGTGCTACACATCGGAAAAACACCTTGCGTGCACATGTATTCAAGGTATAATACACTAATGTTAACATTAATGTGTATTATATGTAGCATTGTTACATCTACGACCTCAGTCTCAGTAGGTACGGGAAAGAACGTTAAACATATCAACTATTCCACACACACACACCCACACGCACACAGTTGTCATCCAGTTATGTAAGAACGTGTTAAATATCAGTTGAAGCCATTGTTCATTGCAAATGCACGGTGTTTTAAGTGTTGCATCTAGTATTCCTAATGATAATTTCATGAAAATGGATATCTTTTAACTGGTAACTGGTTGCAGAATCTCCTCTACGTTTCCTTTGTCAGTATTGTTATGCCAGGCTCGGCACACAACAAAGGACGGACGGGGCCAAGCTGCTTCACACCACATGCCGGGCAGCCGAGCGGCCTCGCGCCTCTCTGTGTACGTGACGAACAATCGAATTGGCTACACAAAAGGGGTTTTCTCCGGAGTCTCCAAGAAAGATCTGGCTGCATCACCGGCGGGACGTTTGTGGAGATCCAGAAAGATCTGTGTGACGTCACCCCCTCTATATAAGGAGGCTAGGGAACAGCGGAGTTAGTTACAGACCTGAACCTCTCAGTGCGAGACAGCTGTGTATGTTAGGTGGGTGTGGGTGATCGTGAAAGATACGTCGGTCGTTGGGAAGATGATTTCACGGGCTTAGTGGTTACATCGTCGTAGTTAGTGTAAGAGGGACAGAGAAAGTGAAGACACTGAAAGGACTGAAACAAGGTTAAAAGACGTAAAAGTTAACTGTAATAGTACAAAAGCTTTTAGACCGTTAACAACGAGAAGAAAACTGCACTTGTGATAAAATTTTAGAAGACAATAAAGCGATTTAAAAGAGTAACCGGACTGATTTTGTCGTTTTTGTCACATGTAAGTGAAGACAAACATGTGTGTTCAGTTCTTATACCTACAGCGTTTGAATTTTGTTATTGTGAAGTTTTAGCTTCTCTTTTGAGGTTAAGATTGACTCAAAGCAGGTATTCGTAAAATGAAATCGCTCCAAGAAGCTTAGAGCAACGCCGTTTGCAATTAAGTGTAACGTTTGGCATATAAATCTAATGTGAAGTAGTCTTTGTTTAGTAAGCGGACTAGGTGTGTTTGCGTTTTACTTTGGGGTTTACTATTAATAATCATTAGTTATTTCTTTTGTTGCAATAGTATTAGCCGATTTTATCTCGAAGTCCCTCGACTATCAGCTTGAGTTTCTAATAAGTCCAAATGTACAGGTTGTTCTATATCTAAATCCGTTATATATTCTGCGGGGATACTGAAAGTTCGCCCAACCGCTTCAGCCTCCTTAAGGTTTCCTTTCTTTTTAGAAGTTGTCATTCTTTCTGTAAATTCCAAATCTGATGTTACATTAACCTGGCTTTCTCTACCTAGGATCGTCTATTTTTACATAGTTCCTACAAATTATTTTTACTTCCTCTACTAGGTATAGTAATGTAGATGGAGTATTGTATTCCACCCAAAAATTGGATTTCGAGATTTTACCGTAAATGTTTTGAGGCCCCCTGAATCCATAAAGAGCAGTTTTAGAAAAATATCCGTGTATGCCTGTCAGTCTGTGGACAGCATAATTCAAAAACGAAAAGTCACTTAAAAACCAAAGTTGGTACCTAAGTTTAATGTCTTAAAACACACAATTTATGTCTAAATACGCTTTTGTAGAGTGAACCATCTCGGAGATATTCCTTGTTATTTGTGAGTTTTGGAGAACTTATACTCCTGTCAAATGGAACATCGTTATTCGTGTTTTTATGTTAACTGTGCAAGGAGAGCGGAATTTGAAAACTTAAAAACATTTGACTATCGCTCTAAGTCTATTGTATTTCCATATTCTCCTTGTACCTACAAGAAGACAAAATAACTTCTGCAAATGTTTATCTCAACTAACACGAAGAAGATATAGGTATAATAGTTCGTAAGAATGGTTAGTACAAGAGTAGAGAAAGTCATGTGAGTGCAACACGTCACATTTTTACAAAAGCTTTCTTTTCCGTGTAGTTTGTGTTAATCGAGATAAACCTTGGCAGAAATACACATTTTTCCTTTCTCTGCTACGTATAGTAGGTAAAGAACGTATTGTATTCCACCCAAAAATTCGATGTCGAGATTTCACCGGAAATGTCCTGAGGCAGCTGAATAAAAAAAGGATTTTAAGAATGCGACACGAAGATTTTGAAGAAAATTCCTCCACCCTAAACTGCCCTTTACATGGAAAATTTTGATTTTCTCGAAAATGGCCCTAAAGATTTTGATTAAAATGCCATGTGATTGAGGTATTTTTCTGGCAAGAGAAATGCATATATTGAATTTTCTGGCTATACTCTTCATAGTCCTGTTTACTCTGGATTACTTTTGCATAACTGGTAAACCGTAAGAATAGACCAAGTTTTACTATACAAAAATGTAGCTCTGGCTAAAAAACACACTTTATGTCGGAATAATTTTTCGGACAATATTCCTTGTTATCTGTGTTAGTTTTACTCTACGTATACTTTCTACAAATGGAAGATAGTTATTCATTTTTTGTGTTAGCCGTGCAAACAGAACGGAAATTGAGAGCTTTAAAACATTTGACTATCACTGAAAGCCTGCTGTATTCCCATTCCCCTTGCACCTATGTACAAGGAAATAAGCGATAAGATAATTTGTACAAATGTTGATCTCAACTAACACGAATAAGATAGGAATAAGAGTTGGCAAGAATAGTAAAAGAGTAGAGAAAGTCATGTGAGTGCAACAAATCAGATTGTTTTAGTAATGTTGTGTATAGACATAAGGCAGCTTTTTCTAAAACTGCTCTTTGGATTCAGGGTCTTGAAAGGTGTATTTCCGGTGAAATCTCTATCGAATTTTTGAGTGAAATGCGAAAGCTTCTCTGCCTCACGATGTACGCATAGAGGAAGTAAAAAATGCATTAAAACATTTTGTGCTGTGAAAAAAAAAGTGCCAAGTTCGGCATTTCTAGGCTTCCTGGTGAGAGTTAGCAAGAAGCGTCACTAAACTGTTAAAACTAAAGTCGTGTACTACAACACAGGCGTGCAAGTGGTAAATGCATTGGTTGCTGTTTCTGTGTGCAATCCTGAGGTCTTCAAGTATTTACCCAAGAGTGCAAGCTTGTTTCAAGCCCTCTGGCATTTTGTGAATATGTACGAGGGTAATTCCAAAAGTAAGGTCTCCAAAGCGCTGGTGTCCCAGGGAAATTGCGTGGATGTTGGCCATACTGCTTTTGGGGAACTTACTTTTGGGATCACCCTCGTATTCTGTGGATTCTTACAAGACTGAGCCAAAATAACAGATGAGGATTACAAATGCCACGACCTAATCAGCAAGTTTTGTGTGAGTGAATAGTTCAATTTGCCTCACTTCTGACGTGAGAACACTTAATAGTTTTGTTAAAGGTTAATTGTTTTATAATATTACGAACTGGTTTATATTTCTGTAACTATTGTTTAACCAGTAATCGAAAATAAAAGCGTCATGACTTTGAAGCTCAGAACGTAATTATTCGGTTTGTTTTTCTAGGCGTAAGAATAAATGTTAAAAGCAGTCCCAAGATGCATCTGTTAATATACTTTCAAAAAATTCGAGGGAAGTTAATCTATTTGCGAAAATCAATACTTCTGACAGTAGAGAAAGTGCTTCCAATAAATACCTATTAACAAAATTGTAATGGTTTTATTATTACAAGAACTATCAATTAGGAGAGAAAGTTTCGTTTTAATGCATATTATAGAAAAAATAAGGTATAGATGATCATCATTAAAGTATATTTTACGTTTTGTTGAGCTTGTATTTTGTGTTTTGTTAGAAAAGTATAGCTTTTGTTGGACCGATATTTATAGTAGCAAATAAAATGATTTTTTAATCTACTGTAATTCGAAGAGGGGAAAATCAATTTTGTAGTTTGTGGTACGATATTTTTGGCAACCTTGATGCTGGTTATGTCAACCAAAGCACCCCATTTGAGCTGGGTGACGTTTACTTTTCAGCCAGATTATTTATAAACTGTAAACTGTTGCTCTCTACTGGTGGTAAGCGGCGTTTACATAATCTTGGAGTTTCCATTTGTGGAAGGAAATGTCGCAGTAGCCGTGAGAAATCTGTCTGTAGGAGAAAAGGTATTTTCACTTGGACCAACAAAATACAGACGCAGCGGGTTACAAACGAACTTTCTTTTTCGCCATGCTCCGGCCGGAGTTTCTTTTCCTCTCTCTTCTCTTCCCTCCCCTCCTCCACCCCACTCGGAGAGGGGAGTCTCCTAAAATAATTTGAGTAGAACAAACTGCAGGGTCTTTGTCGTGCATCACAATGAGTCGGCTTCAAAAGAATTTCGGGTATAACGGTTTCGTGGTAATTAGCGCCTCCAACTCGAGTGTTTTGCATCGAATTTGTTGAGCGACTCGAATGCACTCTCATTATGCCACTATCATTTTTGTCAACAATTCCAAATGTAGTTGGGAAAATTTCTTCTTTGTGCGTTCGGAAGTGCCTTTGCACGCTAATGGGACGCTGGTTTCTAAAGTTGTCGACTTAGCAACCATGGTAACGTTCAATACGTCATCCCGCTCCTCTCCGTTGGAAATTGTTACCATGGTAGCAGCTTTAAAATGACTTTTGTCCAGTGCTGCACGTAAACTCACAGTCCCCTCCATACTATTCCATGCAGAAGGCGTTTTATCCGCTCTCTGCAGGGTTGTCAGTTTTCAGCAAGGGGACCCAGGCGTTATGATAGTGGTTTTATTCCGGAAGTATTTCATGAGCACCATACGACTTTTGTAATCAGTAAACAGAAAGCTTATTAGGAAAAAAAATCCTACCAATTCTACTTATTTTTCTTAAGGTACTACATTCTACCGCATAATTTGAACTCAAATATGTCACTATTTGAGAGCCCCCAACAAATTGCATAGCGAAATTCAAACGAAAAATCTTATAAATCAACGATGTCCAACCTTCTCTCTTTGGAGACACGTAATTAGCTGTCTTTCCCCACCTCTTTCAGTTAGAGGGTGAATCACGCCTGTGATGTTTAGACTCAATCAGAATGGAGTGACGGACACAGCAAGCGATTCCATGACAGTTTCTAGGTCATATCTTGAATTTTCTGCGAATGTCCTTAAAAGATAATTTCATTCTAGATGATTTTTGCATAAATGAAAGAGACAGACAAAAGCTTACGAAATAAAAAAAATGTGCATCTCGTTAAAACTCGCAATTTATGTCAAATACGTTTTTCTTTTGAGTGAACCATTTCCGAGATATTTGTTTGAATTTGCCAATACTTGACTTTTCTCAAATAGGAATATATTATTCGTTTTCTTAATGTCTTGGACTTGCAAAGAGAACGGAGGTTCAAAGACCTCGCATAGCAACCAGCTCTTAAAGCATTTCACTATTCGCTTAAAGCCTATGTATTCCTATATTCCCCTTGCACCTACAAGATAATTAGCAATAAGATAACTTCTGCAAATTATATGTCCATTAAAATGAAGTAGATAGAGAAAAAAGCATTTGAAATAGTGTGTATAAGAGTATAGCTCTACATATATTTGCGAACTTTCTTCAAATTGAGCTATATGAAACGTCTATCGCAATATGTTACGCGACGATCACTTGGTGTATCTTCTAAGACTATGCACTTCGACTTTGTCGCCAGATATTGATAGACATCTTAAACATTAGTACCAAAGAAGTCGGTAATGAACAAATGTTTATCGTATAAGTTTTGAAAGTGCTTTCGTAAATCAAACGCAACGTACATGTAACGAACCCGCCACTGCAACACAAGGCACGGCTGGGGGTTAAAGAGTAGCGAAGTCCGCGTATAGTGAAACGAGGTAAACCCAATCTTTCCTCTTTTACAAGCGTCCAGTTGGCAAGTTTGAGGAAATTGCTCTAAAATGCTCACACCAAAGAACTCTGTATGGAAAATCCTCTCATAAACTACTCCAATTTCCTTTAATTATCGTATAGGCCTGAGCTATCCTCTGAGTTCTCATTGGAGTTTATTTCGCGAGGAAACAAGGGAACAATGAGAAGTTGAATTTTTCTGCAATAATCCTCTTCGGACCCCGTATGTCGTATACGTCACGTCTTAAAGTTCTCTCTGCGCAAGGGGCATATATGTAAACTTCGACCTTTAGCACCACTGCACTCAGAATTGATAAGGCCTGTTTTTGCATGAAGGCCATACCTTAACTGTCACCCTTAAAAGAATTGAAGCTGAGTCCGAGGAGGATAGTTAATGTCAACTGTCAGCGAAATATTCGCTGTTCAATTGCTTCACATTTTAAGCACTTCATTTTGAAACTTTCAAGAGTTCCTTCCTTAATTACATACGAGTTCTTACGTGTTTTTTTTTTTTTTTTTTTTTATTTTATTTATTTATTTATTCTTCTTCTTTCTTTAAATACAAGGGCATCAGATTAAGCGGCCACGCTATTAGCGGCACCTGGTTCTCGGGCGCTCGCCACTCGCCTACCAAGATTCCAACTCCTGGTCTTGCGTCATATAACTGAGCTGACTTGACTCGCGCCGCGTATGACAAACGAAAGCTGTAGCTGGAGTTCTTTGGTGGCTTTCAGTCGTGGTCCAATTTACTGTGGGAAAAATATATTTGTTGCATTTTTATAAAACGTAGAGCTTTACTTCAAAAGTGCAGTTCATATAATAGTCAAGAAATTCAAAAGTACCGGATAAGTGTTAGACTGAGTAAAGATAATAGAAAACGTGACGTTTTAGCAGTCGAAAGTTTATGCATAGAACATTCGTCACTAGTCTCTCTCAAAGTTACCGCAGCAATGGTATAGCACAAAACGTGACAAAGCTGCCCAAATTATGGCGTATATCAACAGCCCATACAACTCGAATTGCTGACGTCTTTAGTAACAGAGCAAATCTATCACTAGCTATGTAGGATGAATATTACTAAATACATCACTACGCAACTATCTTTGTAGGAATTCAAAGAGCATTTTTTTTAAATGTGGAGGTTTTAGGCGATTGTGGTCTGAACTAGGAGAATTACGTCACTGCAGTTTGCGCCGTAGCCTGTCTTATCTCGTTAGCCATGGACCGTGTAAATCCCCAGAGCTTGCTTCTTGGGATTATTACTTTGAGGGGGCGGGGGCAATGTGAAAACGTGTATAAATCTAATCCCCGAACGTAACTACTATATACTATAGGGGAAGAAATAACCAATATATCCAAGAATAGTTGCAAAATGTTTGACCATCTGTCTTCGAGCACAAGGATAACATTTCCAACATTATTTTTGAAAATGTAAGCAATGTAAAGGACATTCATATTATTTGTGAAACTTGTTTCGAAAAGGTGTCTCAAGGCAAGCGGCGCACGACTACGACTCAGGTGCCGTTAAAACCGTGGCCGCTTAACCTGATGACACCGTATCACACGTTTCTAAAACAGTTGAGTGTTGTCTCGGTCTACAAAATGTACTTCCATAAATTTACGCGAAATTATGTGATTTAAACCATTCTTGAGAGAAAATGAAACCAATAAGTAATCAGTTTGTAGCATAGCTTGGAAAAGAATGATAAAGGTAGAAACAGTCGCGTGTTTGTGTGTAATTTTACAATATATTCACAGTAATTATACATTGTTTTGCAGTAAAATTGTAGAAAACCCATTTGGATTTAAGGGCAGAAGAATCTTGATTAAACTTAGTATTCCTTTTATTACTAGACCTTGAATATAGGTATGAAAAAGTGACGTTTTGAATACCCAAAACATCATACAATTTTTAAATTTGACATGGATTTTAATTCCTGAGTCAAAGTATTTTTATATTCGAGTATGGCTGTGGTTAGGTATATAGCACGTTATTTATAATTAGCCGATAGTTACCAAAATTCACAAACTTTAATCTTGCTACTTTTTTCGTGACCATTCCTGGAATTTTTCCCCAGCACATATGCATTTAATTGGGTAATCAAGACATTTGAACCGTCCAGGAGAAAACAAAATTGGTCTTTTTTTGAGAGCTAAAACTGAGCACTCGAAAATCAAAATTGTGAATATCGCAGCTTTTATCTAAATGTTGCATCCTGCTGCTGGTTTTTTTTTTTTTTTTTTTTTTTTTTTTTTTTTTTTTTTTTTTTTTTTTCTTTCTTTCTTTTCCGGTCTGGGTGGCTGAGTTGGTTAGACGCTGACCTACTGATCCCAAGCTCGCGGGTTCAAATCCGGCCCAGACCGACGATTTTTAAGTGTGCTTAAAAGCAACAGCTCAATGTCAATAGATTTACTGGTATGTAAAAGAGCTCCTGCGGGATGAAATTCCGGTACACTGGTGGCGCTGTGATCCTGGCAATCAGTAGCGTCGTTAAACAACAAATCTTGTTTTAAATTTAATATTTAAAGGGGAAAATGATTTTAATTTTATTATACGCAATGGCCAGGTGTTGTACACAATGCAGAAATCAACTTTTTTCAGTAAAAAAATTAAATATTTCCACATAATTTGGTAACTATCGCCAGTGGTCGAATTATACCGTATTCTTCTGTAATTTGAAAATGAGGCAAAAACCATTTGCCAGGTCCATTCTGTCGAGCTTCTGCTGAAAATATGAACAAGATTGATTACAAACAAATCGTATGGAAGATTTGAAATGCACAAAAGTGCAAGAAAAATGCAATTTGAGTAAAGTGCATTGGATGTAAATACACAAGCCATAGGCCATGTACTTTCGGCCATTTTAATGATCACGTGTGGAAACGTTATTGAACTCTAGGAGCAAAAGCCATATTGAAACTAAGTTTTAAGTATTTTTGCACTTGGAAAATTTTTTTAAATTTCTTAAAAATGTTGAGTAAATTTCATATGTGAATACCCATAAACCGGACGATGATGGAATGAAAAGGATGAAAGGATGCTCAACTATCTCCTTATTTAGTAAATAGTTTCCGAGGACAAGAAAAGTCCCCGTAAATGCCGTATCCAGACTTCTTGAACCAAAACGAAGAAAAGAGAGATTTCCGTTTTTTCATTACTCCTCCGCAGTTATCACAGCTGGGGGAAAGTTTTTGCTTGTTTCATAAAGGAAAAAATATTTTTTCCGTCCTTAAACAAGGTCCTTTATAGCTCAGCAGTCAGGAACGAAATGAAGCTTTCGAAAACTACTATGAACACATTACAAAATATGCATTATTCTTAGCATTCAAATCTTGAATTGAGGCGTTTAAACCCGCCTGCCAGCCGTAATAGGTTTGTATCCAATATTCTTAAAAATTGCTTCTTTCTGGCAGTTCTAAGCCTAAAAGAAAGCGTCGAATGAGTTAACTTCTCATTTGAAATAGCTTAGCTTTTATAATAAACCAAACCATCCATTTAGGATGTTCCTTCAGGGAATTTGATGTGTATTCCGCAAGCTTGGTTTTGCATGATTCGTAAACTTATACAAATTGGTGTATGTCCCCGCTAAAAGATCTAAATAGGCCCTGGTTAAATTCCGACATTACAGCATTCAAGTTTTTTTCATACTTAATTGTCGAGCCTTATAAATGTTCTGGCTGCAGATTGTAGGTTGATTCTGTACATTAACAAATTTAATATAGTGTCTGAAACGACCAGTCCCTTAAAGCGGGTGGGAATGTTGATTAAAAGTATTCATTAATCTTCAAAATGCTGGCTTTAAAATCATACATTACACTTATAGCAAATGTTCACTTACCAATAGCCAATACACGGTATTTTGCCATTGTTGAGAGAGCTATACTATAAAGGTATTGTTTACTACTAAGATTTTCCCTGAAAATTGTGTATTATCTCTAATTATTGAACGTAGCTCAGTCGGTAGCGGACTTGCTGTTGTGCAAGGTGTCCCGGGTTCGATTCCCGCTAGGGATTAGCGATTTTTCTTTAAGGGACACTGGGAGTGAAATTTTAAAGTTTCACAGTTTTTGATAGATTTTTCTGAAATTTTTACTGTGTTTGTATTTATATGAGAATAGGAGGTACACCAAATTTCATTAAAATTGGATAATTCGTTTAGGATATATACATTATTTTATGAATTTAATAAGCACATTTTCAAAATAGAGCTCGCGTCTACTGACTTTTCAAAATTCATTTATATTGGCAGAACTGGTGCTCTAAAACATGGGTAACAATTGTATGAAGAGATATTTCAAATACGTTTGCTGATTATGCTGTACATATTTTTTAATAACAAAAAAAATTTAATCGTAAAAATTATTGATTTTTTTTCATACAAAAAAATGTTTTTGGAATTCATGTTAATGATAACATCAACATTGAATCATAGTTTTGTTTAGCTGCTATTTATGAATACTTTTGGACATTTTCATTGAATTTGAAGCAAAACACAGGCGCGACCTTCTTTTGGAATGTGCAGAAATGTAGATTTGAGAAAAACAGGCTTTTATATAAGAGCACTCTGTGTACATTAAGGGAAGAGCGCTATTTGAAAGGGCCGTAATGACCACATGGAGTGGGGGATATGAAAAATGTTAGCTGATCCAAATGCACAGGTATTCCAGGAACATTTTAAGGTAAAAAAACAATTTTTGACAATTTTGACCAAAATTTCACTCCCAGTGTCCCTTAACTAGGATTAGTCTCCATCCTCCCTTGAGTCTGGCAGTGTGAATGCTTGTTCGGATGTAATATAAACCACCGCTAAGCTAGTGATCATCATTGCTGTTGAGCAATTTTTCCAAAAGGTTATACGCCGCCGATATTGCCTTCGATGTTAAAGATGGCGTATAAATGTAACTTAAAAAGAATTAAAACAATTTGGAGCCCAACATGATACAATATTGGTGTTACTATTCCATTATTAAGGTTCCGTGAACACGAGCTTAACATTTCAGCAGTATGTAAGATCATGGAACAAAACGTCCATAAGATGGTGGATATTCCTGGTTGTCTTGGGTTTATTGATGAGACTTTGAGAGCAAATGGTTGTAATAGAATGAGATTGGATAAAAACGTAGTAGTATTGTATTGGTGTGAAGGCTAGCGAAGTGTCAAACAGCGTTTGACATGGCGCCGAGCGAGTTAGTATAGCAAGGTTATTCTGAGAGAAAGTTTTTGTCGCGATGGGACAGACAGGTTTCTGGTTAGTTTGGTAACATTGTTCCACTAGCGTGCTGCAAACGATTGCTTAGGCATCAGCGTCATACTTTCTTTGTTTTGTCCTACTTATTATTCTTGCAAATTTTGCTATCATTCGATATTTAGTACAGTCTTTATGCTGCGTGTGCAGTGCATTATTTTCCAATTCAAGAATAGCAAAGCGTGCACGTAACCAGCTAAGCAAAGCTCCATATAAAGGAAATGGCGGCTCTAAAAATGTGAACACGTTGAGCTCAGCAGTTTCACACCTTTTTCATAATCATTTCGTAAAAATGTAGCACCAGTACTTGAGTTTTGAACCACTTATCCAGAAGCAGAGAACATGGGGAAGAGACACTAAGCCGAATTGTCCAACATTTTTCGTGACTTGTAACTGTTGCCACAATTATAGTTGTGCCAATTTCAAATTGGCATATTCTGTACATGTGATTGAAGTACACGGATTCCGGGTACATTCAGAAACCTTCTTGGTTAAAGGAGTTCTCGAGTCAAACTGATTTGAACCCCAAAACCATCACACAGTAGGCAAACAGTTTCTGGACTGCGTTACAGGCCATTCACCAAGCATCTCACACGAAATTAATATTAAATTTAACTTCGAAGCTGTAATAATTTGTATATGAACTCCCAGAACGTATTTTAGTTTTAAAAAGTGCTGTACAATATAATTGTACACATTATAGAATAACAAATTAATCTGAAACATGAGTTTGGGTTATTACCCACTGGAAATCCCAAATGCAGAAATCCATTGCTTTAGGTATATTGGTCTTTTTCTTTTCATTCTTCTTTTGGTGTAATTAGGTGCAGGATTTGCCGGCGTGCCATTGAAACGAGTTATAGGGTATCTATATAGGGAATTTGCTTTATTTTCTCTGATGCCTAGAGAAAGATGTTGAGACTCGTCCTATCCAGTCAGAGCTGGACTGAAGAGGCAATTGACGTTTCTGCCTGCAAAATATATTTTATACCCCTGCCCCTAACTAGCGTGGTGGCATAGATCTTTCACTTTTATTGTCCTAGAGACGAGCCAAACCAGTGATATTCAACCTGGGGTACACAAAGATCTCTTAGAGGGTACGCAAAATGTAATTTAATTTAATCCTCCCTAACGTAGTATTTAAGTTATACATATGATATGCTGTTTTAGATATGGTAATGTATAATTTGAATTAAGGGTAATTCTTACGCTAGGCCTAAGGGTACAGGCTAAACTGTGAAGTTGCCTTTGGAAATGCGCGGACAAAAAAGGTTAATACCACTGAGGTAAACCACCGTAACTATGGCTACCTCAGAGGACTGAATAAACTTCCGGAATCCCTAGATCAGTATGAAGTGATGTTGCGAACATAGCAAGGCACATCAGTTATAATTCGTGGAAATCTTAGCTTTTAGTAAACTAGCTGCCAATCCTGCTGTCGCACGTTCCTATAACAGTGGAGAGGTCTAGCCGCTAATGCGACTTTATCTGTGCGATATTAAAGGATGTCATTATATGAAACTGAAAGTAAATCTGCCTATTTATCTATAGAGGAGAGTACGCACCAATTAAATGGCTACCGTGTCAGCCTCCATGTTCACACTGAAACTGTGCCGGCTACTTCTCTCTAACAAGGGAATTTTGATTTTCGTATTTTCTTGTGTGAAATCCTCAAGTCTGCCCTTCCAGAAAGTGATATCGGTGGAGTGATTCCTTCTGCAGAACTCGCTAAACACAAAACACCTGTGACTACACGAGCACTTGTTGAATATGGGCCTGCATTCTGTGGAGCACTTCTTGAGTGCGTCGGGTTCAAATTGCACCAGCTTCCGGTCCAAGAACGGATGGATGGGATCCAATCTCTCCTAGACGCTGATGGATTGGCCGACAGAGGTTACAACGAGGGTGCCTGACTGGATATCTGCGCAACTACAGGTCCCTGTCCGTTAGCACCACCACGCCTCAAATGCACATTTACCGGTTCTGCAAATGAATAATCGTTATTCACGTTTTGCTGTAGAAATTGTGAATGGTTCGCTTGAATGATAGCGAAAATGTTCTGTGTGGGCTGCTAGACGCTACACTGTGTATTCTAATGTATAAAAGGTACACAAATTTTATTGGGCGTTGAAAAGGACATGGTCTTCAGATAAGTTTAGGTGTAGGAACCGCCACATTAATTTAAAATTTGATGACTAATAAAACTTTGTCAGATATGCAAATCAAATATCCATAAGAGTTGACTAAAGTATCTTTCTTTTTGCTTTCGTCACATTTTACCACGACTTTGTTTTAAGTGCTACAACAGTAATAATTTTGATGTAAATCCGTTTAAGATATTCGTGTAATCATTGGAAGATGCTGTTTATATTTGGATGGTTCTCATACATATTCCTTGTTTCTGTGCACATAAGCAGGACAGTTTGTTTCGTGTTGCAGGTAAATGACTTCTTGTCGGGCAAAGCACCCCTGAACCTCACGATGCGTCTGGGGGACCACATGATGCTCATCCAGCTACAGCTGTCCACCGTGACGCCGAGTTCATCAAGACGGTCCACCACCAATACCACGACGTTGTTGCCCACGCCTTCATCCTCCTCCCAGCCACAGACTCCCAGCACAATTTCCATCCTACCTGCAACGACTTCCAATAATAACAGCAACAGCAGCAGCAGCAGTAATAATAACAATAATCCCCTCCGAGCTAGTGAAAGTCAGGAAGCCAGTTGCACTACCTCCTCGCCTAGTCCCAAGATTTCACACAAGAGTCCCTGTCATTCCTCGACAGACTCCTCTAGCCAACGTCACCATCAGAAGTCGCCGTCACCGACCACTAGTTCGACGTGTTTCCAATTCCCACGGCCTTTTCCTTCCTTTTACTCCAAATCCTCATCCTCATCCACAACCTCATCCTCAACCTCAACCACCTCGTCATCGTCGTCGCCGTCGCCATCGAGTTCAGAGGCAAAACCCGCACAGTCGCCTTTAAAGTCGTTAGAAAATGCCACCAATAACCTGAATGTGTACGCCAGGAACTCGGCGCCGGCGTCGCAGCCCACCGAAACCACCACCTCCACCACCACAACCACCTCCTCCACCCCCTCCTCGACGGTGACGAGCCACTTTGTGTCTTCATCCCATTCGTGTTCGTCCGGATCATCGTCATCGTCAACGTCGTCGTGTAAGTGCGAGCCCACCTCCAGCACCACTGCCGCAAAGCCCACCCTCGACACCCGTGCACTCGCCGAAGCCTCCCGGAACCTCACGCAGACGCTGAAACAACTCTCCTCAGAAGTGCTTACGTCACGCTCCGATCCTGCTGAGGTAAGTCACCCGCTTTACTCCAGAACTAAATTGTTTCCCATTTCACAGACGCAGAGTACTTAATGAATTCTTTTTGCTTTCTGTAGGTACAATCTACTTAGAGAAGTAGAAGAAATATTTAATTTCGCCCACAAATTTCATACCAAGGTTTCATCGGAATATATATTTTTCGAGACTTCCTGAATCCTAAAAAAGCCTTTGTAGAAAAAGGTGTGTGCGTGCGCGCGCGCGTCTTAAGCCGTTTAATTTGGATATGTTCCAAAGGCTTGACAGAAGATTTTCAAACTTCCACCCCTAAATTGTCCTTAACATGGAAAAAAATTAGTCTCCCCCCCCCCCCAAAGCGTCCTAACGATTTTTTTTAAAATACCACTGTTTAAGATATTTACATGGCAATTGAAGTGTAGGTATATCTGAAAGCCTAGTAGCCTATGAAGTCGTAATTTGGAAAGAGTGTTTAATTTTATACAACTGGCACACTATAAGCCAAGTGCTAAGCTCCCATTCTTTCTCTCCCTCTCTCCTTCCATTTTTTTCTCGTGGTGATGCAAAGAGAGCCGAATTTCAAAACCAAAACATGCTAGGCCACTGTTGCTTCAGGCTACGCTATTCTTCCTGTGCCCACAATGAAGTGTGTAATTAAACCATTTCTGAAAATGTTTATCTCTATTATTATGAAGCAGATAGAATATTTTTTGTACGAATAGTAGGTAATGAAAGTCGTGAATGTAAGACATTTTAAATAACGTCACTATTCAGTTTCTTCTCGTAATGTCGTGGAAACAAAGCAATTTTAAGTCCAGCATATAGCAGTCCACTTTCAAACACTTGACAATCGCTCCCGTTTCCTCTATCCTACAATGAAATTATTTGTTTCAAGCCTCCCCCTATGATCTCTTACGACCTTACAGGAACCTCATTCCATCAAACGATGGCTGGATCCATTTGTTAGCTGGAGGGCGGTGTCCGTTAGCTCCCAAGGTAGGGTAATGAGAGGATAGCGGTGGAATAAGCAGTTACAATCGACTTGGAATCACGTCGGTTCTTGGAGATACTTTACATAAGCTAGACATAGGTGAAGGTCGACTTAAAATCGCACCCCAGAGCTGGAAATGGAACCACGTTGTGAACAAAACCATTTAGCGACCCCGGTACTCCTACAGCAACAGTAGGGTATATATAGCGACTTTGCCCCACTTAGCATAAATATCCCATTAATCAAATCCTGTCACGCCCCCCCTCCCCCCTCCCCCTCCCCCTCCCCCTGCCCCTCCACCCCCACATGTGGGAATTTCCAAAAGGTAATAGCGACTCTGCCCCACTTAGCATAATTTCCCCATTAATAATCCGCCCCCTCACACTCCTCTCCCTCCCCCCCCCTTAAGTGACATGGGTATTTCTTTGGACACGTGGGAATTCCGAAAAGAGAGGTCGGATGGGCTGTCGCGATCAGGATGACAAAGGAAGGATAATTAATGACCCCCGTCCCCCCTGACCCTCCTATTCTAGTGTCTGCATGTGTTTTCGAATGTGTCAGTTGGAAATGTTCCCCTCTGACAGTTTGAAAAGAACAAGCTTCATTTTGGAACGGCGAGCATAGAGGATGACAAAGGAAGGGTAATTAATGTCCCCCTGACCCTCCTATTCTAGTGTCTGCACGTGTTTTCGAAAGAAGAACGTAAGGGTAAGAAACCCTACAATGAATGGCCCCTTTCAGATCTTGATATATTTATGTGACAGTTGGAAATGTTTCCCTCTGACAGTTTTGAAAAGAACAAGGCTTCATCTTGCAAGGGGGGGCGAGCATAGACATCCCCATTTTCCTGTCTGAACAGGCTTAGTGTTTTTCTCTTAACAAAGCAGCCAAAGATCGCCCACCTGCAGGAAGAAACCTTTTCAATAGCGAAAGAATGCTTCTGTATTGACACGAGGACCACCCATGTGGTTCCCCACTGAGAGGGTTCCCTGCCTTCCCTCACAATGACCGTATTGTGCGGAAATGGCCATCCAACCCCCCCAACACTTCAATGCGTTCCCACACAGTGGGGACAAAAGGAAACCTGTAACATAACTCTTAGCAGAAAAAACAAACTTGCAGTTCGACATAACGAAACTTTTACTGATCAAAATCTACCACCCACACACGCATTCTTCCGAAGAAAAACCTATTCTCACTGAAATTTTCGGACCGCACACATCTTTGACTTTGCACTATCCATTAAGCGGAAGGGTAACTCATTCTCCCTATTGTACTTGGAGGTGGCTGCTTCAAGCATTATTTAAGCATTGACAATGACGACAAAAAGTTAAGGGGTTTCTCTTACACATAGAGGCAAAGACAGCAACAGTATTGTATTGAGAAAGGACAGTGTTGTTTGCTTCTTAGGGAGCATCGCCCAAAAAAGATTAGGTCTTCTCCCTATTGTACTTGCAGGTGGCTGCTTCAAGCATTATTTAAGCATTGACAATGACGACAAAAAGTTAAGGGGTTTCTCTTACACATAGAGGCAAAGACAGCAACAGTATTGTATTGAGAAAGGACAGTGTTGTTTGCTTCTTAGGGAGCATCGCCCAATAACGTTATTTTATACTTGCAACATTCATTTTGTGTATAGTATCATGTTCGACGATCAGAGAGGCTGTTTCTCGTTTCTTTCAAGCAAATTTAAGCTTTGACAACATGTTACTTAAGCTGAAAATATTGTCTCGTCTGTTACCCTCACGCAACTTTCTCTACTCTTGCCCTAACAATTATTACAAAATGTTATTTGCACTAACATCTTCGTGTTAGCTGAGATAAACGTTTTCACAAATTATCTCCCTGCTTATTTCCTTTTATGTGCAAGGAGGTATATTAGAGTAAGGAAGGCTTTGTGTACTGATCAAAAGCTACATGCAATTCTACTGAAAAAGCATTCACAAGGGAATTTTTTTGGGTCCATCCACATCTCTTGACTTCGCATTTGTTTATGTTCCCAAAACTCAACTAAAATCATGGAAATATCTCCAAAAAATCATACAGGCACACACACATACTCACACGTAAACACACACACACACACATACACCCCGCACACATGCACACAAATACACATGCACACCTACACACATGAATGCACAACCACACACACATACACACACACACACACACACACACACACACAAACAGACATACATACATACGCGCAAACACACGCACAAAACCGCATAAGCTTCATTTATAATTTCCTTAAATTAAGGACTTTATGTTAGCCAATGCATCACTTTTCACAAGGATACTCTACTCAGTTTTCTTTGTGAAATATCCGGGTGTTTAAGAGGACACTTATTTATACATTTATTTTCTTGTTTATAGTATCTTACGAGATTACTATGCTTGTTTAATCCTAGCAAGTAATATTTTTTAAATCGCACCAAAGAATAACGATACCACAATGCAGGAACGGTAAGCACCCGAGGAACGTAGCTGAATCATTGAACCATCAGCAATACAGGTTTCAAAGTAATGGGCAAATTTCAAACACTAAGTAATATCTCGCCTTATTATTAGTTTCTTTATTGACAAATTCGAGAGTTCTGGTCAAAGTAATTACTGCAATAACACATGTTAACATATATAATAACACCTTTCAATCATACAGAAAATTCTTTTGACTTCATTTCTACATAAACACAAATATTAAAAATCTGATGTGTTACACTCACGTGACTTCTACCCTCTTGTACTTCCCATTCTTACAAAATCTTATTCCTATATCTTCTTCGTGTTAGTTGAGATAAACATTTGTACAAATTATCTTATTGCTTATTTCCTTGCAGGTGCAAGGAGAATGTTAGAATACTGCAGGCTTTTCTGCCATAGTCTAATGTTTAAAAGCTTTGAGATTCTGTTGTCTTTGCACACTTAAGATATAAAAAATGAACAACGATGTTGCATTTCGCGAAAGTTTTAAGTTTTCCAAAACTGACATAAATAACGAAGAATATCTCCGAAATGATTCACACTACAAGAAAATTTATTCAGTCGAAAATTGTGTATTTTAGCAAGATCTATATTCTCTATAGTATGATTTGGTCCATCTCTAACGGTTTACCAGTTATGCAAAAGTTGCCCAGAATAAATACGACTACAGGGGCTTCACCCAGAAAATTCAAGAAATTAATAAACATATGACATTTTAATCAAATCGTTAGAGCAATTTCCAAGAAAGTCAAAATTTTCGAAAAATGTTCCAGGTAAAGGGTAGTTAAGGGGGGATATTTTCTTTTCAAATTCTTCGTGGCGCATCCTTGAAAGACATTAAACTTAAAAACTGACTTTGGTTTAACCGAATTTTCGTTCTGAGTTATGCTGAGCACAGACTGACACACACACACACACACACACACACACACACACACACACACACACATGCCTACACATACACACACACACATTTTTAGCAAACACACCTACACTCACACACACATTTAGACATACACACACACGCACACATACACACACACATACACACACTCACACACGCGCAGACACCCACACTTACACACATACACTCACACACATGCACCCAAGCACACCCATACACGCACCTTTTTGTAAACCTGCTTTTTTGGATTCAGGGGGCCTCGAACATATATTTCCGGTGAAATCTTGACTTCGAATTTTCGGGTGGAGTACGATACTTCCGCTATTGACCAGTAGAGAAAGTAAAAATAGAGGTTGCGACAACTGAGCATAAAAAATACACAACGCTAATTTCATTTCAATATATGAAACTCCTGATATTATTCTTTGTTATCAAATGATTAAAAATTGAAGTGACAGAATAATGAAAATTTCATTCATCTTACCCTTGCTATTGAATAAAGTTAGTGAATGAGACCTGATGCTCTGAAAGTATTTATTTTTTCTCAAGTAGTAATAGTTAAGGGGTTAATAAAATCTCAACAGGAACTTTTTGTCACTAGATGTAAGTTTATTTAATAAGTTTGCCAGTTTATAGCAGGTTTGTATAAAACAATTGTACTATTAAATCTTACAATCCAGAGGCTTTTAAGGGGAGAATATGTTTGGAAACAACTCAAAGAATGAGTGAAAACTGCGTGCAAATATTCATTACAAATACAAACCAAAACGGATAAGTGGGGCTTGTAGACAGAATACAAAACGAGCTCTATGGTGTTAAAGGAAATTAAAGGCGCAAAACTCCTTATGTGACTTAATCCCTGGGAATGACTGATGGTAGCATGGAGATGGGAACAATAACAATGATAATGAATAGGAATCCCGCCAGCCTATATTTTAAACATTTTGTTCGGTGTTATTCATCTTTATTTTTTTATTGAAGCATAACATTTCTTGTCATTTCTTACTGAACCTTCAGCATTCAGTTCATTGAATAAGAAAAGAGAATAAAGACATCATTCAGATGTTCATACATTCATTTTAAATTACATTAAAGGCTGGCTTTGTCACTTTCATTATAAAACAAGCTATTATGTATATCATTTCACAGTATCCAAATATTGGAAAGAAAGCTAACTTCTTAGTTTAGCCAATAGAAACAAAGTTCGGCGGGGTGGTGGGGTAGCTGTTTTACTGCGCAGCTGCACAGGTGTGGTGGGGGAAAGCATTCTAACCTATAAAAGGGTACACCGTCCGCAGGAGTGAACGGACTCACAAGACACACAGGTGTGATTGCAGTTCTAGAGGGCGAAACATCAGTTGGCATTTACACATCACTGCAACAATAACATACATTCCATAATGGCAGGTAAGCCCATTTTATTATACCTTAAAGAAACATTTTGGTGTCTTTCTACGAGTGAAAGTCATTAAATAGGAACAAAATACGCAGAAAAAAGTTTTTATATGTTAAATGGCATGTATTTCCTTACAATGGACTTGAAATTATCAGCTCATCATTCATTGCCTTTACACATTGAAAGATTAAGTCAAAGTGGAAATCCGAACTAACGATGAAATTGCCAAATGTAGGAAAACACGATAACTTTTTTTTCCCACTATTCATTAAATGTTTTCTCTTGTTGTTATTTTTATTATTATTCTTTTATTCTTTTGTAGGAAACATCAACAGGGCAAATGAATCTAACACGAGCATCAATGGCTCGCCCCCTGGACGTTGCACAACACGACTTGACAAAGTTACAATGCCAGTTAGGCCCAATAAATGCAGTTGTGATAGTTGTAAAAATATTTCATCACTGAAAAGTCTACTGGGGGAAATTCAAGGTAAGAATTATTAAATATTGAAATGCTAGTTTATATTGTTCCTTATTTGGCTCATTGTAGGAATTCCATCGTAAGCAATTTTTGTGTACATTCTGTCTTCCAGCGTTAGCATTTCAGCTCCAAACCATATGTTCAATCGAAATATCATATATGATATTTTGTTTTTCATCATTCATCTGACTTATAGTATCCCTTTTAATACTCTCTTCTTCATATCAAAGTGACTTATCTCAAATAATCTGTCTCTAAGCCAAAAACATTTTCTTTTATACCTGAATTAAATATAGTCTTTTATTCAATCTTTAATAAATGTTCACTTGCTGAATATGAATATCCACTTCAAATATTATAACACCATTAATTAATTTTATTGTTTCATCTTACTTCAGGCCCATATGAACCAATGGACCTTTCATTGAATCGCCAGCCTAAGGAGCAGCACACCATGAGACCTTCACAAACAGCTTTACACAGAGAATCAGCGCAAAAGAGGGAATTATATCATAAATCACTTTGCGATTGCAAGATCGCTAATCAAGCTGGGAAGAGCACATCTTCTTCAATATCGCAGAGTAATAAGCAGCCGCATGAAAACACCCATCAGATTACAGATGAACAATTATATCAACAACGCAAGTACAGCTGGGAACCTTCAAATAAAAGATGTCATACTCATACAAGGGAGCAATTCAACAGCCCGCAGCAAAGAAGTCAACAAAACTTAAAGGAATTGATCGAAAACAAGACAAGGATATGTATTCATACCTGTGAAACTATGAAATGTGATACTTTGAAAATTGCCATAGAACTTATTTTATAATTCAATAAGATTTCTTAGAACAGATAACCATCTCTTATAGAGATACGTTATTGACTTTGGCAGGGACTCTAGGTCATATCTAACGACAGTAACAATCATTCATCATGTAATTCATGCTTAGCCTGCAGAGTCGCAGTTATCAGAAGTAACAGGTATTCTATTTTATTCCAAGGGCGGAAAAACAGCATGATAGACACAGAGAGAGAGAGAGAGAGAGAGAGAGAGAGAGAGAGAGAGAGAGACTGACTGTTATGTGCAGGTGTTTTACCCATATTTATGAATTCTGTATAATATCCACAGGCATTTAGCCTGAAGCAGTATCTACTTATATTGTGAAATCATCAATTTTGTTGAAATGTAAAAAACGATCTTGATTCATTTAATAAAATTTATGAAGAGAAATATCAGCGTTATCATTTAACCTGCCCTAACCTATCCTAGCCTAAGCAAGCCTACCCTATCCAAATTTAGCCTATCTTAACTAGGAATGCATGCAGGAATAACATAATGTATGATATAAATTAACAAAAGAACATAATTACAATCAGATAATTTTATTTAACTTATAAAGATGAATACACTACCATTACCATTCAGAAAGCAAGCATATACTATTGAAAGACAATACATATATATTCATTTCATTTCTTAATCATTCAATGATGCCAGTCGATTTCAGTTCATTGATAATTCCTTGAATTTCCTTATAGTGATTCTGTCCAGTCGATTCTTGTGACATGATTAATAATCGTAAACGTTTTACTAATTCATTTGGATCGAACCAAGGATATTCCAGGCGAAAAGCAGCACTTGATGGAGCATCTTGCATGTTATCGGAGACTTGGAGATTATTACTTTCTTCCAATGAAGTCATGTTTCCAGATGTTTTTACAATAACGCTTAGCGTTGATTTTCCATCTTCATTATTAGATGTTTCATCAATTCCAGATTTTTCACTCTCTTGCAACGGAAATGCCCCTGATTCAGAATTAGCTATATTGTTCACAGGACCATTAGAAACCTCTTTCTTGCATATTTTATTATGGCGTTGAAGCCTACTCGTTGTCCTATTCTTTAAAGTCTGCCCACACTCACAGCATTTGAGGAAACGATCCTTTCCAAGACTAATATATGAAAAATTAAGTCTTGCGTATTTTGTGCAATACAACCTTTTACTGTGATCACTCATTGTGAAAATGCAAGTGAAGCTGACAATAACCGTTTAAGCAAAAGTTAGAGATGCTCGATATTTTATACATTGATTGTTCATATGTCAAATATAAACTCGCAACAATGCAAAACAATTTAGTGTAGGCAGACACCCTAAGTAACCACAGGTGAGCAGATGAGGTGACCATGGGTGACCATGGGTGACCAGATGAGATGACCATGGGTGACCAAGGGTGACCAAGGGTGACCAGATTAGGTGACCAGGGGTGACCAGATGAGATGACCATGGGTGACCAAGGGTGACCATGGGTGACCAAGGGTGACCAGATTAGGTGACCATGGGTGACCAAGGGTGACCATGGGTGACCAAGGGTGACCATGGGTGACCAAGGGTGACCATGGGTGACCAAGGGTGACCAGATTAGGTGACCATGGGTGACCAAGGGTGACCACGGGTGACCAGATGAGATGACCATGGGTGACCAAGGGTGACCATGGGTGACCATGGGTGACCATGGGGTGACCAAGGGTGACCAGGGGTGACCAAGGGTGAC
Source organism: Tenodera sinensis (assembly GCA_030765045.1). Taxonomy (NCBI): domain Eukaryota; kingdom Metazoa; phylum Arthropoda; class Insecta; order Mantodea; family Mantidae; genus Tenodera; species Tenodera sinensis. The sequence goes on from CM060972.1 coordinate 52,116,807, forward strand.
CATGGGTGACCAAGGGTGACCAGATTAGGTGACCATGGGTGACCAGCTGAGGTGACCAGGGTGACCATGGGGGACCAAGGGTGACCATGGGGTGACCAAGGGTGACCAGATTAGGTGACCAATTAGGGGGCCCGTGACCCAAGCATGTACGTGAGCAAAATAAGTGCAAGCTAATGTGAGACTATCAAACATTCAAGATATATAACCTAAATCTAACCTAAGCTAACATAATGTTACCTGAACCTGTTTGTTTGAATCTACTCACTGTAACTATTTTTAATTGAGGATTTCATTCTGCTTGCACCAACAAATATATCATTACCTAAGCTGAATTCTTCTATTTCAAACTTTTATTCTCGTAGCACATGCACTAAGTCATCCCATCCCATACAAATATTCAATTTCCGTATAACATAGCCTAATCTACTCTTAATGTGTTTCATGTCACTTAAGACACGATTCAACATTCAGAGAACAATGTCTCAGGTCGATTCTATAGACACAGTTAACAAATCTTTTCTGGAAAGTAATGTTATTCCACTATTCTTCCGCACATCACCCATACAGGCTATTCACACCAATCAGATAAACATATATCCTACCCTCACCTAACTCTAATCTAAATTCAAGCAAACTATTAAGAGAATGCTATTGTATTGTAGATGCTCTAATGAAGTCAATGTGATCTTTTCCTCTCATATATAAGTATTCAATACTCTGAACACCAAACCTGGCTTAATATTCTTGATAGCACGTAAAATAAATCACAATTAATTATCTTGAGAGCAAGCTGTTTCGATTATCTTCTGGAGTGATTGATTTTATGTGCTAACAAGAATATTAAGCCAGGTTTGGTGTTCAGAGTATTGAATACTTATATATGAGAGGAAAAGATCACATTGACTTCATTAGAGCATCTACAATACAATAGCATTCTCTTAATAGTTTGCTTGAATTTAGATTAGAGTTAGGTGAGGGTAGGATATATGTTTATCTGATTGGTGTGAATAGCCTGTATGGGTGATGTGCGGAAGAATAGTGGAATAACATTACTTTCCAGAAAAGATTTGTTAACTGTGTCTATAGAATCGACCTGAGACATTGTTCTCTGAATGTTGAATCGTGTCTTAAGTGACATGAAACACATTAAGAGTAGATTAGGCTATGTTATACGGAAATTGAATATTTGTATGGGATGGGATGACTTAGTGCATGTGCTACGAGAATAAAAGTTTGAAATAGAAGAATTCAGCTTAGGTAATGATATATTTGTTGGTGCAAGCAGAATGAAATCCTCAATTAAAAATAGTTACAGTGAGTAGATTCAAACAAACAGGTTCAGGTAACATTATGTTAGCTTAGGTTAGATTTAGGTTATATATCTTGAATGTTTGATAGTCTCACATTAGCTTGCACTTATTTTGCTCACGTACATGCTTGGGTCACGGGCCCCCTAATTGGTCACCTAATCTGGTCACCCTTGGTCACCCCATGGTCACCCTTGGTCCCCCATGGTCACCCTGGTCACCTCAGCTGGTCACCCATGGTCACCTAATCTGGTCACCCTTGGTCACCCATGGTCACCCTTGGTCACCCTTGGTCACCCTGGTCACCCATGGTCACCCCATGGTCACCCATGGTCACCCTTGGTCACGCCATGGTCACCCATGGTCACCCATGGTCACCCTTGGTCACCCATGGTCATCTCATCTGGTCACCCGTGGTCACCCTTGGTCACCCATGGTCACCTAATCTGGTCACCCTTGGTCACCCATGGTCACCCATGGTCACCTAATCTGGTCACCCATGGTCACCCTTGGTCACCCATGGTCACCCTTGGTCACCCATGGTCACCTAATCTGGTCACCCTTGGTCACCCATGGTCACCCTTGGTCACCCTTGGTCACCCATGGTCATCTCATCTGGTCACCCCTGGTCACCTAATCTGGTCACCCTTGGTCACCCTTGGTCACCCATGGTCATCTCATCTGGTCACCCATGGTCACCCATGGTCACCTCATCTGCTCACCTGTGGTTACTTAGGGTGTCTGCCTACACTAAATTGTTTTGCATTGTTGCGAGTTTATATTTGACATATGAACAATCAATGTATAAAATATCGAGCATCTCTAACTTTTGCTTAAACGGTTATTGTCAGCTTCACTTGCATTTTCACAATGAGTGATCACAGTAAAAGGTTGTATTGCACAAAATACGCAAGACTTAATTTTTCATATATTAGTCTTGGAAAGGATCGTTTCCTCAAATGCTGTGAGTGTGGGCAGACTTTAAAGAATAGGACAACGAGTAGGCTTCAACGCCATAATAAAATATGCAAGAAAGAGGTTTCTAATGGTCCTGTGAACAATATAGCTAATTCTGAATCAGGGGCATTTCCGTTGCAAGAGAGTGAAAAATCTGGAATTGATGAAACATCTAATAATGAAGATGGAAAATCAACGCTAAGCGTTATTGTAAAAACATCTGGAAACATGACTTCATTGGAAGAAAGTAATAATCTCCAAGTCTCCGATAACATGCAAGATGCTCCATCAAGTGCTGCTTTTCGCCTGGAATATCCTTGGTTCGATCCAAATGAATTAGTAAAACGTTTACGATTATTAATCATGTCACAAGAATCGACTGGACAGAATCACTATAAGGAAATTCAAGGAATTATCAATGAACTGAAATCGACTGGCATCATTGAATGATTAAGAAATGAAATGAATATATATGTATTGTCTTTCAATAGTATATGCTTGCTTTCTGAATGGTAATGGTAGTGTATTCATCTTTATAAGTTAAATAAAATTATCTGATTGTAATTATGTTCTTTTGTTAATTTATATCATACATTATGTTATTCCTGCATGCATTCCTAGTTAAGATAGGCTAAATTTGGATAGGGTAGGCTTGCTTAGGCTAGGATAGGTTAGGGCAGGTTAAATGATAACGCTGATATTTCTCTTCATAAATTTTATTAAATGAATCAAGATCGTTTTTTACATTTCAACAAAATTGATGATTTCACAATATAAGTAGATACTGCTTCAGGCTAAATGCCTGTGGATATTATACAGAATTCATAAATATGGGTAAAACACCTGCACATAACAGTCAGTCTCTCTCTCTCTCTCTCTCTCTCTCTCTCTCTCTCTCTCTCTCTCTCTCTCTCTCGTGTCTATCATGCTGTTTTTCCGCCCTTGGAATAAAATAGAATACCTGTTACTTCTGATAACTGCGACTCTGCAGGCTAAGCATGAATTACATGATGAATGATTGTTACTGTCGTTAGATATGACCTAGAGTCCCTGCCAAAGTCAATAACGTATCTCTATAAGAGATGGTTATCTGTTCTAAGAAATCTTATTGAATTATAAAATAAGTTCTATGGCAATTTTCAAAGTATCACATTTCATAGTTTCACAGGTATGAATACATATCCTTGTCTTGTTTTCGATCAATTCCTTTAAGTTTTGTTGACTTCTTTGCTGCGGGCTGTTGAATTGCTCCCTTGTATGAGTATGACATCTTTTATTTGAAGGTTCCCAGCTGTACTTGCGTTGTTGATATAATTGTTCATCTGTAATCTGATGGGTGTTTTCATGCGGCTGCTTATTACTCTGCGATATTGAAGAAGATGTGCTCTTCCCAGCTTGATTAGCGATCTTGCAATCGCAAAGTGATTTATGATATAATTCCCTCTTTTGCGCTGATTCTCTGTGTAAAGCTGTTTGTGAAGGTCTCATGGTGTGCTGCTCCTTAGGCTGGCGATTCAATGAAAGGTCCATTGGTTCATATGGGCCTGAAGTAAGATGAAACAATAAAATTAATTAATGGTGTTATAATATTTGAAGTGGATATTCATATTCAGCAAGTGAACATTTATTAAAGATTGAATAAAAGACTATATTTAATTCAGGTATAAAAGAAAATGTTTTTGGCTTAGAGACAGATTATTTGAGATAAGTCACTTTGATATGAAGAAGAGAGTATTAAAAGGGATACTATAAGTCAGATGAATGATGAAAAACAAAATATCATATATGATATTTCGATTGAACATATGGTTTGGAGCTGAAATGCTAACGCTGGAAGACAGAATGTACACAAAAATTGCTTACGATGGAATTCCTACAATGAGCCAAATAAGGAACAATATAAACTAGCATTTCAATATTTAATAATTCTTACCTTGAATTTCCCCCAGTAGACTTTTCAGTGATGAAATATTTTTACAACTATCACAACTGCATTTATTGGGCCTAACTGGCATTGTAACTTTGTCAAGTCGTGTTGTGCAACGTCCAGGGGGCGAGCCATTGATGCTCGTGTTAGATTCATTTGCCCTGTTGATGTTTCCTACAAAAGAATAAAAGAATAATAATAAAAATAACAACAAGAGAAAACATTTAATGAATAGTGGGAAAAAAAAGTTATCGTGTTTTCCTACATTTGGCAATTTCATCGTTAGTTCGGATTTCCACTTTGACTTAATCTTTCAATGTGTAAAGGCAATGAATGATGAGCTGATAATTTCAAGTCCATTGTAAGGAAATACATGCCATTTAACATATAAAAACTTTTTTCTGCGTATTTTGTTCCTATTTAATGACTTTCACTCGTAGAAAGACACCAAAATGTTTCTTTAAGGTATAATAAAATGGGCTTACCTGCCATTATGGAATGTATGTTATTGTTGCAGTGATGTGTAAATGCCAACTGATGTTTCGCCCTCTAGAACTGCAATCACACCTGTGTGTCTTGTGAGTCCGTTCACTCCTGCGGACGGTGTACCCTTTTATAGGTTAGAATGCTTTCCCCCACCACACCTGTGCAGCTGCGCAGTAAAACAGCTACCCCACCACCCCGCCGAACTTTGTTTCTATTGGCTAAACTAAGAAGTTAGCTTTCTTTCCAATATTTGGATACTGTGAAATGATATACATAATAGCTTGTTTTATAATGAAAGTGACAAAGCCAGCCTTTAATGTAATTTAAAATGAATGTATGAACATCTGAATGATGTCTTTATTCTCTTTTCTTATTCAATGAACTGAATGCTGAAGGTTCAGTAAGAAATGACAAGAAATGTTATGCTTCAATAAAAAAATAAAGATGAATAACACCGAACAAAATGTTTAAAATATAGGCTGGCGGGATTCCTATTCATTATCATTGTTATTGTTCCCATCTCCATGCTACCATCAGTCATTCCCAGGGATTAAGTCACATAAGGAGTTTTGCGCCTTTAATTTCCTTTAACACCATAGAGCTCGTTTTGTATTCTGTCTACAAGCCCCACTTATCCGTTTTGGTTTGTATTTGTAATGAATATTTGCACGCAGTTTTCACTCATTCTTTGAGTTGTTTCCAAACATATTCTCCCCTTAAAAGCCTCTGGATTGTAAGATTTAATAGTACAATTGTTTTATACAAACCTGCTATAAACTGGCAAACTTATTAAATAAACTTACATCTAGTGACAAAAAGTTCCTGTTGAGATTTTATTAACCCCTTAACTATTACTACTTGAGAAAAAATAAATACTTTCAGAGCATCAGGTCTCATTCACTAACTTTATTCAATAGCAAGGGTAAGATGAATGAAATTTTCATTATTCTGTCACTTCAATTTTTAATCATTTGATAACAAAGAATAATATCAGGAGTTTCATATATTGAAATGAAATTAGCGTTGTGTATTTTTTATGCTCAGTTGTCGCAACCTCTATTTTTACTTTCTCTACTGGTCAATAGCGGAAGTATCGTACTCCACCCGAAAATTCGAAGTCAAGATTTCACCGGAAATATATGTTCGAGGCCCCCTGAATCCAAAAAAGCAGGTTTACAAAAAGGTGCGTGTATGGGTGTGCTTGGGTGCATGTGTGTGAGTGTATGTGTGTAAGTGTGGGTGTCTGCGCGTGTGTGAGTGTGTGTATGTGTGTGTGTATGTGTGCGTGTGTGTGTATGTCTAAATGTGTGTGTGAGTGTAGGTGTGTTTGCTAAAAATGTGTGTGTGTGTATGTGTAGGCATGTGTGTGTGTGTGTGTGTGTGTGTGTGTGTGTGTGTGTCAGTCTGTGCTCAGCATAACTCAGAACGAAAATTCGGTTAAACCAAAGTCAGTTTTTAAGTTTAATGTCTTTCAAGGATGCGCCACGAAGAATTTGAAAAGAAAATATCCCCCCTTAACTACCCTTTACCTGGAACATTTTTCGAAAATTTTGACTTTCTTGGAAATTGCTCTAACGATTTGATTAAAATGTCATATGTTTATTAATTTCTTGAATTTTCTGGGTGAAGCCCCTGTAGTCGTATTTATTCTGGGCAACTTTTGCATAACTGGTAAACCGTTAGAGATGGACCAAATCATACTATAGAGAATATAGATCTTGCTAAAATACACAATTTTCGACTGAATAAATTTTCTTGTAGTGTGAATCATTTCGGAGATATTCTTCGTTATTTATGTCAGTTTTGGAAAACTTAAAACTTTCGCGAAATGCAACATCGTTGTTCATTTTTTATATCTTAAGTGTGCAAAGACAACAGAATCTCAAAGCTTTTAAACATTAGACTATGGCAGAAAAGCCTGCAGTATTCTAACATTCTCCTTGCACCTGCAAGGAAATAAGCAATAAGATAATTTGTACAAATGTTTATCTCAACTAACACGAAGAAGATATAGGAATAAGATTTTGTAAGAATGGGAAGTACAAGAGGGTAGAAGTCACGTGAGTGTAACACATCAGATTTTTAATATTTGTGTTTATGTAGAAATGAAGTCAAAAGAATTTTCTGTATGATTGAAAGGTGTTATTATATATGTTAACATGTGTTATTGCAGTAATTACTTTGACCAGAACTCTCGAATTTGTCAATAAAGAAACTAATAATAAGGCGAGATATTACTTAGTGTTTGAAATTTGCCCATTACTTTGAAACCTGTATTGCTGATGGTTCAATGATTCAGCTACGTTCCTCGGGTGCTTACCGTTCCTGCATTGTGGTATCGTTATTCTTTGGTGCGATTTAAAAAATATTACTTGCTAGGATTAAACAAGCATAGTAATCTCGTAAGATACTATAAACAAGAAAATAAATGTATAAATAAGTGTCCTCTTAAACACCCGGATATTTCACAAAGAAAACTGAGTAGAGTATCCTTGTGAAAAGTGATGCATTGGCTAACATAAAGTCCTTAATTTAAGGAAATTATAAATGAAGCTTATGCGGTTTTGTGCGTGTGTTTGCGCGTATGTATGTATGTCTGTTTGTGTGTGTGTGTGTGTGTGTGTGTGTGTGTGTGTATGTGTGTGTGGTTGTGCATTCATGTGTGTAGGTGTGCATGTGTATTTGTGTGCATGTGTGCGGGGTGTATGTGTGTGTGTGTGTGTTTACGTGTGAGTATGTGTGTGTGCCTGTATGATTTTTTGGAGATATTTCCATGATTTTAGTTGAGTTTTGGGAACATAAACAAATGCGAAGTCAAGAGATGTGGATGGACCCAAAAAAATTCCCTTGTGAATGCTTTTTCAGTAGAATTGCATGTAGCTTTTGATCAGTACACAAAGCCTTCCTTACTCTAATATACCTCCTTGCACATAAAAGGAAATAAGCAGGGAGATAATTTGTGAAAACGTTTATCTCAGCTAACACGAAGATGTTAGTGCAAATAACATTTTGTAATAATTGTTAGGGCAAGAGTAGAGAAAGTTGCGTGAGGGTAACAGACGAGACAATATTTTCAGCTTAAGTAACATGTTGTCAAAGCTTAAATTTGCTTGAAAGAAACGAGAAACAGCCTCTCTGATCGTCGAACATGATACTATACACAAAATGAATGTTGCAAGTATAAAATAACGTTATTGGGCGATGCTCCCTAAGAAGCAAACAACACTGTCCTTTCTCAATACAATACTGTTGCTGTCTTTGCCTCTATGTGTAAGAGAAACCCCTTAACTTTTTGTCGTCATTGTCAATGCTTAAATAATGCTTGAAGCAGCCACCTGCAAGTACAATAGGGAGAAGACCTAATCTTTTTTGGGCGATGCTCCCTAAGAAGCAAACAACACTGTCCTTTCTCAATACAATACTGTTGCTGTCTTTGCCTCTATGTGTAAGAGAAACCCCTTAACTTTTTGTCGTCATTGTCAATGCTTAAATAATGCTTGAAGCAGCCACCTCCAAGTACAATAGGGAGAATGAGTTACCCTTCCGCTTAATGGATAGTGCAAAGTCAAAGATGTGTGCGGTCCGAAAATTTCAGTGAGAATAGGTTTTTCTTCGGAAGAATGCGTGTGTGGGTGGTAGATTTTGATCAGTAAAAGTTTCGTTATGTCGAACTGCAAGTTTGTTTTTTCTGCTAAGAGTTATGTTACAGGTTTCCTTTTGTCCCCACTGTGTGGGAACGCATTGAAGTGTTGGGGGGGTTGGATGGCCATTTCCGCACAATACGGTCATTGTGAGGGAAGGCAGGGAACCCTCTCAGTGGGGAACCACATGGGTGGTCCTCGTGTCAATACAGAAGTATTCTTTCGCTATTGAAAAGGTTTCTTCCTGCAGGTGGGCGATCTTTGGCTGCTTTGTTAAGAGAAAAACACTAAGCCTGTTCAGACAGGAAAATGGGGATGTCTATGCTCGCCCCCCCTTGCAAGATGAAGCCTTGTTCTTTTCAAAACTGTCAGAGGGAAACATTTCCAACTGTCACATAAATATATCAAGATCTGAAAGGGGCCATTCATTGTAGGGTTTCTTACCCTCACGTTCTTCTTTCGAAAACACGTGCAGACACTAGAATAGGAGGGTCAGGGGGACATTAATTACCCTTCCTTTGTCATCCTCTATGCTCGCCGTTCCAAAATGAAGCTTGTTCTTTTCAAACTGTCAGAGGGGAACATTTCCAACTGACACATTCGAAAACACATGCAGACACTAGAATAGGAGGGTCAGGGGGGACGGGGGTCATTAATTATCCTTCCTTTGTCATCCTGATCGCGACAGCCCATCCGACCTCTCTTTTCGGAATTCCCACGTGTCCAAAGAAATACCCATGTCACTTAAGGGGGGGGGGAGGGAGAGGAGTGTGAGGGGGCGGATTATTAATGGGGAAATTATGCTAAGTGGGGCAGAGTCGCTATTACCTTTTGGAAATTCCCACATGTGGGGGTGGAGGGGCAGGGGGAGGGGGAGGGGGGAGGGGGGGCGTGACAGGATTTGATTAATGGGATATTTATGCTAAGTGGGGCAAAGTCGCTATATATACCCTACTAGCAACGTTAAGCTAATACTGCAATGTTTAACATTAAGTAGATCGAAAAATAAGATAGTGGATAGAGAAAGAAATGTGAATATAACAGTTTTAAGTATTTCACTATCAGTTAATCTTGCTATATCCCTGTTGTACAGCCATGGAAGAAATGATAGAGCGCATTAGAAGAGCAGAATAGAAGTCCCCACGTCGTGTTGCAGCGCGGTTTACACGAGTCGGTATTTTCAGCATGCAACCTGAGTTTGATAGTCTTTGTTCCATGTATTATTGTCTGTTGGATACAGCCTATTTGTGTATCTGACACGATAACGTATGGAGCATACTATCCATAAACTCAGTTGCATGTTGGAAATATCGGCTTGTGGAAATCGCGTTGCAACGTGACGTGGGACTTGGATATATTCTGATCTCCTAATGCGCTCATTTTTCCACGGCTGCACTTGCAGTGTATAGAGAATGCTAGCATTTGGAGTTCAACAAAAGCCAACTTGGATACATTTACCCCCAATATAATACTCTGGTTACTTTTAGTGACATTCACTCTGTTCAGTTGGCAGCAATACCAGCAACTGTCTTTAGAATATACCTCAGGTAAAGATATGGCCGTAATAGTTGTTAATGGTAGTTCTCGAAGTTGGCGATACAGGTCTTGAAGGTAGGTATACTGTTAGGTTTAAATAATCAAGCAGATGTCTCAAGCATGCATATTAGCATATAGTATGGTTTTAGTGCCTAAAATAAGTGTTTAATACTTCCTCATTGTCGACACAATTAGTATTAATAAAATACTACCTGCAAAGTGTTGTTTCAAAACAGGATTTGCACGCTAGGTTTTACGGGCTGGTTTGCTAATACTAAATCCCATTGTAAGGTTGGCAGTAGTTCGATTTAGTGTAACCTCAACTATTGGGAGCTGCCGCTAAACTAATTCTCCTATAGGTATAATGAAAGCATATCTGAAAACGTTTATCTCTGTTAACAGAAGATATAAAGGTAGGTTTTGTAACAGTCGTTTGTACATGAAGAGTGAGTAGTGGAGGTCATGTAAATGTAACATATATAAAACGGTTTTATTCCCACTGTTGGTTGATACTGCACTGGAAGTTAATTACCTCGTCCATGTGGCAGATACCTCTGTCCCCATAATTACGTAAAACGGTAGAGGTAAGAACATAATTTCCGCAAGTATCTTTACGGCTCATTTACTCTGCAGTTTTGAGAGCATGCCGTTTCTTTTATCGTGAAAATTCGACTATAACTGTTATAGAGAAACGAGTTTTCGTCACATTCATCTCCCTTGTGGGAACCGAACCGAGATGCCTGTGATCGCAAGCTAGCCCTTAGGCAACAGACATGGCAGAACAGCTTCGCTTTGATTTCTGAAAGCGCTCTTTCTGGGTTATCGATTGGCGAAGCGTCGGGGTCAGGAAATCGAACTCCGCACCCCGTCTCTGAGCTCCTCTGAAGGAACGCGGCCAGCGTTGCCAAAATGACGATCTACATTCGCCGTATTCCGGACTTGAATTTGGTTCGTTTGTTTTTAACCAATTTTGCTGCGCCATTTTTAAACTTCGGTTTCACGTAATTGGCAGAAATAAAGCCCCAAGGAATTTACAATATCTTCACGTTAAAATGACATCTAAATACTAGTTCCCAGATATACGACCTTAAGTTTTATCTAATTCATACCTTATTTCAGTTTATGTACAGCCAATATTTGGCTTGGAATCTCTCTAATTGGATATGATTCCTATAATTCCAGTCCCAAAGGACACTAAAGCAAACAGAACATTGTTTGTCTATATAACTCGCTGATCTTCGACGTTTATCCGAATTCAAAATATACTATTGATACTATAAACAAGCAAGAGTATTTTTCTTTCACTTAATAAATGCTAACGATAAAGTCGCCTTGTTTCCTCGCAATCAAGTATTTGCGTAAAACATGAAAAAATAGCTCAAATAGCATATGTCCGCAACTTGGAAAATTTGACATGTTATAAATACGAATAATATAACCTAAACCGCTGATTGAACACAGAAATTAAAGCAATGCTGACGGATGAACGCTATGGTAGTAATTTTACATGTTACTGCACTGAGTTACCAGTTTTTAATGTTACCCATACGTTTATTTGGCCACATGGTCGTTGCTACAGAAATAATGGCTGACACAAAATTTTTGGCGGGTGGCTCAGTGCAACATCCCCAGAACAGGCTTGACATGCCTTGCGGTGTTGTAAAGCCGGTGATATAAATATCGTTCGCGCACACAAAATATGTTTGCACAATATTAAAGGGAATTGTAATGTTCAGCTATTAGTCGCCATTAAATTTTGTTTCTGCCAGAATATACCTATGGTATGTTTCTGGTATTGTGAAAGCAGTGAACACCTAAATATCCTAGACCAGTGGCATACAACCTTCTTTCTCCGCATAACCCAAGACAGTTTTCCATACCAGTCACTTATACTCCTAGGGCTAGGTCCTAGGCCCAGCCCTAGAGGTATCCTTAATTGAAACTAATATCTAAAATAGATTTAAAATGTTATAATTTATTGTTTTGTTGAATGGAAGAAGGCAGTCTACTCTGTGTGGATAATACCAGATATCAAATGCTGATATGTTCTCGATTTTTATTTTCAGTGAACTGTCAACGGATATTTCCAAAAGTCTCTTAATTTTATGGGAAGATCAGAGGAACTGTTGGCGATGGTCCAAAACAGATTTGTAATCCAGCTAGTGTATTATCGTCTTAATTTCTAGAAAATACTTTAAAAACTGCTACATGAGATTTTGTAGGTGAAATTTCATTAGTTCCAAAAGTTCACCAATGCTAACCGGCAGAGTAAGCAAATTGTACAGAGAGCGATTCAAATCTCTGACTGAAATACTTTTCGTTATTTGTGATCATTCAGGAGTCATGTTATACTGACTATGGGTATTTCAAAGTTTTGCACCCCTAAGAAGTCTTCGCGTACACCAGGTTGAATATCTAATGTTTAAACCAGGCATGCAGAACTGGAATAAAATGTTGGGCTGACTCAGAAGCAGCGTACCTCCCATCCACTCACGGAACACCAAGGACAGGGATGTGTCATTCACAGAAGTGGTAATTTGTCACCCAAGAAGACTGCGTGTGGACTATGGAAGGAAGAACCTATGTAATCCCCTTTTTGATCTCCCTCCCCTTGCTTTCTAATGCGTTGCTTTATATTAACGGTACTCTAATTTCAGCATTAATCCATTTCACCCAGCGATGCTAGGTGTAATATTAGGAAAATGCTTTTGTGAAAACTTTTTAGTATGGCTAGTAAATAAACGTTCCTACGAGATAAAGAAATCGCACATAATCGCGAATTACATGATAAGGAATGGAGATTTCTGTCGTTCAGAGAATCGTGTGCGCCTATGACGTTGGCAGTATTGCGGAATAACACTCCAGACAGATGAAGCGCAGATATACCTGGTCGGCACACTACAATAATTGTGGTTGGCAATACTTCGGATTTTTGTTAATTCCGCATCGCCTCTTGGGACACGGTGAACCACGCCCTGGAAACCCCCCTGTCGTCCCAGGAACAACCCTCCTCCCCCGTGCGACGCGTAATTGGTCTCAAAGGGGAGGGAGAGCGTAGGCCAACGCCCGTGCCGTACCGTGCAGGGCTTGGCATCGCATCCGGGCGTGCATACTTTACTCATAAGCTTACATTCCAGCTAGAGAGTTTAAAAAAAAGCAGGAAATACTAAAGAGAGGGAAATGTGTTATTAGTTGGTAATTTAATAATGCAAAACTTCGCAACGCAGCCATAAGAAGTAATATCTTTCAAATCACTTTGAACTATTAAAAATATATTAATCTAGTGTAAACAAACTTAGAGTTGTATATTTCGTTTTTAGGAGTATTTCCTTTTTCATATTATACGTTTTACTATTTCAACCAATTTATTTGAAATTATCAGATTTGATCAACCTAATTATAATAGAAAATTGTCATATTCCAATGTACCTAACCTTTTAGAAAATAACTTCCAGAAAAATGAAATATGACGAACGTATGAAATATTTACACTTTTAAATTTGCCACGTTCCTGAATATAGTTCTTCAGAACCTAAGATTACATTTTCTGCAGCATTATGACTTTTTCAAGGAAAAATAATAAATCCAAAGCTATATTTCATTCGGAAAAGACTAATTCTTTTCATTTTCAGAGAATGTATACTGAAACTTGGTTAACGATTGCCAAAATTGCATCTTAATTTAGAGTGGCAAAAGATAAGAGAACGAAGTTTCAAAACCTCACGTGCTGTTTGCACACACCTTTTTCCAATGAAACGTAGCGTTTTGGAGGCAAAGGGCTAAAACCATATTGAGATTTTGATTCTACAGTGTTTGGAGATTTATGTTTCAGTGGAAAATTTGAAAAAGTATAATGTAATTTAGTTCCAATGCAGTTTGAGATAAGAGTAGCGATAAAAACTGGGATACATCTGTTCAACACAACTATGAAGTAAAAGGAGTCTGTCGATGTTTGAGAACATTTACAAATACATGTATAAAACGTTGCATCCCTGGTTTCATACCATGCTTTTGTTTTTATCTTAAACTTCAAATAATGGCCTTGCAGTGTTACAGACCCTCTGTATTAATGGTAAATGTTAAAACATGGAATGGGCTAGTAATTAAATATTTGATATGTTTGTGAAAATCTAAAATCACATTGTTAGCTTATTCTTAAATACCTAAAATTAAATTATTAGAAATATCCCGTGGTTCACCTCAAGGAGTATTATGAAAAGCTTGAATTTGTGTACGAAGTTAGTTAACGAATAATCCCTCGGTAAGCATGCAACTAGAAGTTGGAATTTTTAGGGGCGTGATATTAGTTTTCATGGCTAGCTCAACATTTCAGATTAACTAGTTAAGAATGCCGAATTTTGAGCATGTTCGCGAAGGTAACTTCAACCGTTTAAAATGATTGTAAAACTCCTAAGATGTTTGATGTCAACATGTATCTTCCATCAATTGAAGATGGAATATTGTTCTTGCATTTTGGGTTGAATTAGAGAAAGTTCCCCAGTAACCAAGTATTTCCTCCAAAAAAATTCCAAGTGTTTATTTGTACCCCAAATTTAAGGGACTTCAAAGATTTGACTTTGAAAGATGTTGAGAATCCCGAGGAACAAAGATTTGTGTGCATTTCAGAAATTACTAGCAATGATTTCCAAGGACTATCTCAGTTATTTCATCACTAGTGACGAAATTAGACTTATAGTCCCTGAATCAGCATTTAGTAATCTCCTTTTCCCAAGAGTTCCTGCAAACATGATTTCTTATTTCGATCTGCCAACATTATCACTAACTGGCAATACTCTGAGAATACCCATAGAGAACACAACTTATTGAAATGCCATGGTAGATACCTGCACCATAATACATTTAGTTTCCAGCGCTGTCCAGGTTAAGAACATCGAATGTGCTTCGTGCAGCCTGAAACTTGCTCGCTGCTTGGCCATTTTCTCTTCTGTCTCAATTCAGAGCTGCTCAAAGGCTTTGTGAATAAAAGACGACGTCTCGCCCGTCTTCCAGGATTGGCACGCAAATTCGACAGTATGTTCAGAACTTTACATCACCATTTCAGAATGGACCACATAATCGTGGGCCTGGCTCATCACAGAGCAGCTATAAACTTGAATTCCCCTATAACAATTGCCTTATCATTGGTTAACAAGTGATCTCGTAATTGAAGCCTTTGTTTTTTTCAAAAAGTTTGCAAGAGAGAAACGGCTTGAATAAAAATTCTAGCAGTTCTAGTGCAACTAATAAATTAAACCGTAGCAGAAGTGTGACCTACCGGCTTGGCAAGGAATGGAATTTTGGAAGTGTTCGTGCTTCGTTGAACTGAACGTGGTTATGTAATTGCAATGTGCTCGGTTTCAATCCCATTTGTATCAAGTAGTTTGACGGAGAGGTTTCTACGTGGGATTTTCTCCGTGCATTTTTTATCATTGTTGGTTTCGAGCTCATTTGGGCATTAATACATTCTGTCATTTACTCATATTGGCCTGAAATGACACAGGATTAAGCTGGCAACAAACAAAACAGAAAATGGAAGAGTGTATCTTAACACATTTTCATTGAACGTGTTGCTAAGGTAGGAAGAAACATTTGCACGCCGCTGGGCTGCGACACAGCAACGTGATTTCATAGTGTAACGCTATCCGAAGAGATCAAATGACGTCAGAAACCCGACTGGAAAGGCGTGTTAGAATTGCAAAAATGTTGCTGTTGCTGATTTCATCCCAGTCCTTGCACTGTGCTTAGACATTCGTTGCTGCTTTGAGTGGCGGAATTTTGTGTTAGCCTTTGTAAGGCTCCAAAGTTGCGGCTTCGATCCCATCCCAAGACGATGGTATTTAAGGTGTGCGTAAATGCGTCAGTCTGAGTGGAGTTGCAAAACACATGGGAAGGTGATGTCATATGCAATATGTACTTTGTAAATTTGGTAGCAACATACTGTCGGTTTTTAAGTAGGAATGAGTTGGAAACTTGAAGGACCTGGTAGGCAAAAATGTTAATGTTGCTATAGAAATTCAAGCAGATATTAAAACTGTGCTCTCGTTTGAAACAACGTTTAGTTGCTATAGCACCCTTAAATTGAGGTACATAGGTGATATACTTTTATTTTCAACAACGTTATTAATACACATCTGGTAGTTGTTATTTATGCCAACAAACTTACTGTGCGTGTGGGCAAAGTTTAAGAGGTATAATCGTAACTGAAGAAGTCGCATTGTCTCTGATGTGAGACTGCCTTTGTGGTTTACCGGGAGAAATATGAATTGGTTGGAGAATTCAATGTCATTCTGGCAGGTTATCACGTAGCTTAATGGTTAGAGCACACGTCTGGTAAGCGGAGGGTCTGTGGTTCAATTCCCAGCTAGGGCATTGAATCTTTGATTCTACTCAGGGTTGCCAACATTTAAAAGTAAAATGATCGTACCAGCCACTTAAAATTATAGATTTGGATTCAAAATTATCGTACATCGTAAACCAAATGCTACAACAACAAAAATATCAGTATAACACTTATGAAAATGTAACAGTAATGGTGTTTATGATATCCACTCAACCAGTATTACAACTTTAGCACTCATGTTTCTCACACTATTCATCTTCCTCAACTGTTGCAGGATTATACAAATTTGTTGTTGAGATAAACCTTAACATCATCTCGGTGACTTTCCGATTGACCACATTCTTTTATAACCTGAGACGACAGAAGAAGTTAATTTACCGTACGCCAAGCTGTTTCTAACTTTGGTTTTTATTAAACACAATTTAGAAAAAAAAAACTCTTCACAAGAAGTGTTTCTGAGGGGCAAAGAAATCACTGATAATGCAACCTTCGCCAGTTCTTTGAAATCAAGTACTCCCACCAAGGTGGCATGTGTTTAACAGCACTACAGAAACTGTCAGGTTCAGGCATGTTCTTTATTTCACACAGAATATCACTTATTCCGAGTTTTCTCCATTGATCATCAATTTTCTGAACAGTGCCTTCTTCATTGAGATTATCAGATCTGGGCATTCTGGCAATAACAAGATAAAGGGTAGGAGGCTTAGTAGGATATGAAATGATTGCCTTACTTAGAGGGTTGTAGACAGGCCATGAGGGCAAAAAGGTGTCGCTATTTGTAATTAGTTTAATTTCGCTGGTGTGACAAGCCAGTGAAAATATTTCGCTGGTATCGAACTATCGTGCATTCAAATTATCGTACACCCCCATAATTATCGTACGGGTTGGCAACCATGTGTACAAACATTACAATTATCGTATGCCCCCCTAATTATCTTACGAGTTGGCAACCCTGATTCTATCTCTCACACACCCGGTAATTCAGGCTTATTTTGCACGACCATATTGCCCTTAGAAATATCTTGTCCTCTTCATCGTAGTTATGCCAACTGGCGGAGTCTCTCTCCAAAACTGCACAGGCACTTTTACTTGTCTATATCCTGTATTTGTGAAATTACTCTATGATAATCCAGAATATATATTTTATGGATAACCATTTTCTTTATCACAAGTCCTCAACGATGAAAAAGCATCCTGTATTCAAGAAAAAGGTCACGAGGCCTGCGGAGGTTGTATTTCGATTTCCTTAACTGGCCCCCGATAGCGTTCAAATCGTGGAAATAAATGTATAGCCCGCATCTTTGGTTGTGAAGCAATGTCGAGAAATATTCGAGCTATCATAATAGTCCAGTTAACTCTGTACCTTGTCTTTGGCCATGTGGTTATAACACATAACGGCTTCGCGGTTTCCACGTAATACAAAACCAATTTAAACGAAATAGCGAATCTCGACTTGCAAAGACAGCAAATTAAAAATTAGGAAATGGCTCTTAGCCTACAACCGCGAGTAACACCCCCCCCCCCCAAAGTAATTTCTATTACTCCGAAGTAATTTTATCTCTTTATATAATTACCACTCTGGCAATGAATTTTATTGCAACATCCACAAACTGGAACAGAACTTCCCTATATAATGTATCGTGGAACGAAACACCCGCGGCATACATTCTCTGTCAAGTAGGAATAATTTTCTACTCCATAGCATTCTCCACGAGAAGTCAAAACCATCTTCGCAGTAAGTTCTGTTTATAACTCCAATATGCTCATATCAGAACAGCGATGTCCAACGTTTGCGAAAGAGGGGAGGTTGGATTTACCTCCTGCCACTGTATGTGGACTGTGCCACTCATACGTTCATTGTGTTGCAGTGGCGGTTTGCTTACATGTACACTGCGTTTTATTCACGAAAGCACTTTCAAATCTTATGCGATAAATGTCTGTTCATTAGTTCCTTTTTTGGTACTGCTTATGTCAAGATGTCTATCAATATTTGGCGACAAAGTCGAAGTGCATAGCGTTAGAAGATACACCAAGTGATCGTCGCGTAACATATTGCGACACAGACTTTTAGTATAGTTCAATTTGGAGAAACTCTGTTCTACAAATATATGTAGGGCTATAGTCACTCTTATACACAAAACTCTTACAAATGCTTATTTCTCTAATCGACATAAGATTTTCAGAAATTCTTATTGCTAATTTTCTTGTATGTGCAAGGAGAATATGGGAATACGGTAGGCTTTAAGGGATAGTGAAATGTTTTAAGAGCTGGTTGCTATGCGATGTCTTTGAAATTCCGTTCTCTTTGCAAGGCCAATACTACATTAAAAACAAAACAAAAAAACAAATATGTCCGTATTTGAGGCAAATGTAAGTATAGGCAAATTCAAACAATATCTCGGAAATGGTTCACTCAAAAGAAAAAGGTAAATTGTGAATTTTAACGAGATCCGCATTTTTTATTTGGTAAGTTTTTGTCTGTCTCTTACAGTTTACCATTTATACAAAAATCATCAAGAATGAAGTTGTCTTCTGAGGACATTCCCAGAAAATTCAAGGTATGACTTAAAACTGCCATGGAATCGCTTGTTTGTCCGTCACTGGATATTGACTGCCTGCTTGTGATTTTACGTCACAGACACTAGGTAACGCACCCTCCAGAGAGACAAGGTTGGACATCGCTGATCTAGAACATTCGTTGTTTTTTTTTTTTTTTTTTTTTTTTTTTTGGTGGGTTAGGAATTTAAATTAACTATAGTCTTCAAAATAGGTTGGTTTCAGAAATTACATACATTGAAATGTTATTTTTGGAACATTTGGATCACATACGTAATAGAACAAAAGAACATCTGCAGATTTCACCACACGGTTTTATCGCGGATAGCTGTGCTCCTTGGTGGCTGCATTTGTTTCTTCCCTCTGTAAGATCTGAATACGATACGATCTGTACTTGACTTGATCCCTATTTTGGTATGCAAATGGTCATTTTATACAAGTGCAGAGATGTATAATTTTTCTATGAATGTGATTCAGTCATGATGTATGATACTTGTTCAGTAAAAGCGAAGTAATGCATACATACGTAAGCATTGCACACCAAGTCTTTGTTGTAAATGTGATCCCCCTCTAACTCCTACATACGTCACCAATAACCAGTTTTTGAGTGCCAGCATAGACTGGCCACTAGGTGTGATGGAGGCGCCAAGTGTTCCTGTGGACGTCTATACTGGATGTGTTTCTTCACAGGGGCTCTGTGCCATCTCCAAGAAAATATATAAATGAAATTAAAGTTTAATAAACAAAAAGTAGGATCTCTCTATTTTACATTTCCACCGCTTTCTCCTCACTGGTAAGAGCTATTGGGCTCTCCGATGTGCTATAGAATTAGAGGTAACCTGATGTGACATACTTGAAATTCCTAGGCTTCAGGAGAGTTTGATGCTTTCAATTATTAAAAATGAACCAAATGGAATTAAAACCTATCTGGGTTTTGAGCTAGCATGTCTGCCTCCATTCAAGAGGTCCCAAGTTCGAATCTCTTCGCCGGCCTTACTTAAGGCAGCAACGTAAACTGTACGTGTTGAGTGATTATTGGCTGATCGAACCGCACAACTTCCATGTCAGCAGGCGCAAATGAAAATATAGTCCGTTAACTAACATACAAAATGGCGTTAAATTTAAAATAACTACAAGAATTACTTACAAAACACTTTGGAAACCTTCTAGCAAGAATAAATGGAATACATAAATATGAAATTTCTTTGTTAAGACATTTAACTGCGAGAAAAAATGCATTTGCACGCACCCGTATAAGAAAGTGGAGGAATAGAACAGTTTGTTAAAATAGCGTCTATCTTGAAGTACTTAAAGTACTGTCGCCAAGGAAAACCATTAGGAAGTGATAAAAAACGAATTGTTTTAAGTGTATTTACAAATTATTGTGAGAATTACCCTTCACTATAACTGTTATTCTTTAATGGTCGTAAGCAAAAGCCTAGATGATAGTGGCACTCCTGTGCAGCACAAAGTTCAAAAGCCAGAGGCCACTCACGTGGTAATGACAGTTTGTATAACGCAATGTGAAGTCTCGCCTTGTTTCTGCCAATCATAGGGGCCCGCGGAAGAGTATGGTTTTGCACTTTGCTTACATTGCTACCTAGAAGTCCGTCGAAGGTATTGACTAGGTTGCCCGGATAAGGTTTTTTCTAGGGTTTTCTAGGGTGTCTGTAAGTTCTATGGACCCTGGGTTCATTCAAGCATCATTTCACCCATTCCATTGACTCATCATCGAATGTGACCTAAGGTTAAAGGACATAGAATGAAATTTGAATTCTGCTAGTCGTCAAACCTCTTATGACCTAATTATCAAAGAAAAAATGTTTCTGCATCTGCAAAGAAAATCTAAGTACAAAAACATATTGCATTAATTTGAATATAACTCGCTCATAAGTTAAACAAATGCCACCACCCTTGAATTGAAAACCAATGTTTATGGGTTTCTGTCACACGTTAACGGAAACTAACTTGTTAATATCTATGTATTCACAGATTTGCGGCTTGTATTACCACTTTGAAATTGATAAAGTATCTTGCTCGTGGAAGTAAATTTAGTGTTAGAACAAATTCCTCAGAAAGAAATGAATAAAAGTCACTCCCTCTTTAAAGCAAAGTATTTGCTCAAGAGCCACGGCAAATGCTTGCGGGAAAATGCCTTCGAATGAGAATTTACTATTCTCGTTATGATGGAAACGGTTATTTCAAACCGTAAATGTATTGATTCTTCAGAATGTAGCAGATTAATACTTCAGTAGTTTGTTTCTAGTACTAAGATTAAGAAAGTTTAATTCGTCTCCTCAGTCAACTCGTTTCAAATAACTGATTTATTAACCTCCATTAAAATGTATCAACTGGTGTTATTTTAACGCACATCCTGAGGGAAAGATCTCGTAGTTCAACATTGTAGCAGCCGACAGTATATTTATCAAAAACGTGCTACATATTAGAGACCATATCAAAATACGTATCGCACACAGGAGAGACATTTATGGCAAATTTATGATCAACAGAACGATTTGTCATTTTCCGAGACTGTGTTAACGCGCTTTTTCAGCCCAAAAGCCCATAAAACAATCTTTAAAATTATGTAAGACCAGATGTTAAGTTTCATCTAGAAACACAGGGTACGTATATTAGTGTTTTTGTCTATGGCCTTGTGGTTGACAAGTGAACGACGTTTTACACCCTGCTTCAAAAGTGACTTATATTTTCTTTCCCGGGACAATAAATATTACTAATACATTACCGCATTAAACAAAGCAGTTATACTTTCAGTAATATCACTAGTGAATTATGTTTGTTGGGGACTCGAACCACACGATTTAATATTGTGGCAACACTGACGCTGCTTACAGTCCAAGTGCCTTGTAGGCAGTAAGTTTGAACAGCTGATGTTACTCTTATTTACATTGCACCAGAAGTACCCCGCTCCACAGCGCGATTGCGCGTTGGACGACAGAGGTATTCTCCTGAATTAATGACGGTAGTTGCCGTTCAGGGCCAATCTGTATTGTTTTACTAAGGGAGTCTGAATAGGAAAGGACGATAATCCTCTTTTCGATTATTTTCTTAGAATCGTCCCACAAATCGCGTTATTGCTGAGCCGTGCTTGAAACAAAAATTCAATTCAAACTATGTAAGCCATGTTAAACTCTTTCGTAATGCCAACTTCCTAGAGGTTCGCTGCAATAATTCGACACAAATCCTCTTTTTAAGAATATTAATCAGCAGCATTCTTAATAGGAATTGCTTGAATATTAAATTTTGGAAGATGGTTTCTTTTCTAAAGAAAGGTGATAGATCGCCAGTGTGAATGACCAAAAAAATGCTTCTATCACCGTGGCGTAATTGTTCGTATAATTGATACATATGTGATTTCTTTTGGCGAGAAAGCATAGGCATCCGATTTAGAAAGGGCCAGGTCTGGTCTGTCTTTCGAAACGGAGCGAAAACAGATTTGCGAGTTTGTTAATGGATGGTGCATGTGGTCTCGCAGCTTTTCTCTCTTGGAGTTTTCTTTGTTGGAACTGGAAGCAAGCGAGCCGGTCACGTCAGGCGCGAAGAGAAACCTCGAAGAAACTCCATAAGGAGAAGCCTTATCGGCATAACTTTCCAGCGCACACAGTGAGGGCTCTTGCATGTGACTGGGTGCTGTGGGGTTACTGAAACTAGATCTGCCCTAGCGCAAAGGACACGTTCGAAATATTAAACCTGCAAGTTCTCATTGTCTTATTTGCCTGACAACTGCACTAATAGAATACTCAGAGGTACAGGCACAACGTAAAAAGCATCTCTTTAAAATACGAGCTCCGTAAATCACTAGGTACCTGCCTGTGTTACATAGTAGAAACTAAATATATCGTTCCTCTTTAGGTGTGCTGGTCACCTATTATTTGCAATGCTGCCTGACTAGATGTCTCGAAATCACATTACTACATTAAATTACGTGATTTGAAGATACCTTCTGTAAATGCTGGCAATTCATACACAGAACATATCTGCATGTTATAAAATACAATCAAAATTGTTCTAGGTTTCTGTGTACCTCCTTCAGTTTACGCACCAAAATTAAACTTGTAAATATATTAGATTTTTACGTGAAATTTGTATATTGTGTGTTTGAAAATTAAAGACATGCTTACACATCTGACAATAAAACCAGGGCAAATTTCATTTGTTATGCCTGTGAACTTCATTAGTTTAATACAAAAACTGCCCCGCAAGGAACATTTTACAGAAAGAAAAATGCTGAAAATATCAATAGCGAGAAAACGGTGATAAAAGATTTGAGTGCATAGCTCACATTTAAACATGCAATAGAGTATTTAAAATGGCATGTGGAGGCAAATAATAAGTTTTTCTCCTTTAGTCGCCATTCCTATTGGAGATAGAAACAATGACGTCATGTTAAGAGGGCATACTGAAAGCGGTGCATAACTCATTTTAACTAGGTTAATATTTGTTTTATACAAATCAAGCACATTTTAATCTACAGACCTGAAGTCTCCATTTCTTTACACACATGATTACATCCCCAGAATTTCCCGTCCCCCCCCCCCCCCCATTTCATTTCACCTTCATTTCAATCCGGTCTTTCAGAGTCGGACGTATTGGCAATGGGCGAGTTCCGCACTGCTGTGTGGACACTTCACGAGCTGTAACTGCTGTTCTCGGCGGACCGTGGTGTCGAGATGAATCTCCAGCACACATAAGGGACCCTCACGCAGGCGCGCGCTACTCGCTGATGTTCCAACACGCCCATGGAGCCCTGTCACTCATTCCCTCCTCCCGGGGTCAGACATACAATAGTTAAACGGTTGACTCGGTGCTGAATACCCTCTGATTTGCTGTGTACTGGACTTCCATGAAAATCCATCCAGAAATTTCACTCGCAGGATTATTGCTGTATGCAAGTTTGCCCTAGTATTGCATAGCGACCAACTAAAAGTAGCCGCAGAAGAGATCCAAACTGACTACAATTAAGGAAAAAGATTTTTGCTCCATTATCTCTTCCTTCTATAGCGGAGTGCTCGGTAGCAGTGCAAGGGTCAGAGTGCATCTCCACGTGCCAGGTTTTGCAGCCTGTGACCTGATACGCGCGTTACCTTGGGTCGGTTGGAGGTACATACAAAGCGAAGCCTGAGAAATTTGCTAACTCCGGGACAGGTGATTTCTGTCTAATACCCAGCCAGAAAGCATTTAAGTAAAGCTGCTTTTGTATGCATTAAGGTCCAAGGGAAATGCCAAATGAAACCGTCGCGTGGGGGCTTGGCCCAATCCAGGGTTCAAATTGGGGCATAGAGCATCAGAGAGAAGACCGGTAACCTAATCGTTGACATTCGTGTTTAAAAATATTGCGAGAAAGAATATATCACTTAAGAACACTCGGTTGCAGTTGTTAAATCAGTTTTCAAAATTAGTTAAGTGTACTGAACGTGTTCGTGCGTTTTACCTGTTAAAACGCCAGTCTTTTAGGTAGCTGATAATTTAGCGATTTAAAAACATGCACATCAATGAACTAAATTGAGATAATTTTCCAGAGCGATTTCTGAAGTTACCCTAAGTGGGGAAACTTGTTAAACCTTGAAGTAATAATGACGACAGAAGAGAAAGTTGGCAGAATTTCCTCATTCGTACAATTTATTATGGAAGGACATTACTGTGTTATTACTTATATGTATATTCGTATTCCCTCGATGTTTATTAAGCAGGTTTGTGCCCATGTAGAATATATTTTTCTTGCCTTTAACACTGAATTTAATGTTAATGAGTTAATGAGAACAGTTCATGATGGTGATAGTACGGACTCTTTTAAGGACATCAACTGGGTGGCTCAGTTGGTTAGACGCTGGCCTACTGATGCCAAGGTCGCGGGTTCAAATCCGGCCTAGACCGATGGTTTTTAAGTGTGCTTAAAAACAACAGCTCCATGGCAGATTTACTGGCATGTAAAAACTGCGGGACAAAATTCCGACACACCGGCGACACTGATGTGATCCTAGCAATTGACAGCGTCGTTAAACAACAAAATAATTAGCTTCTCCAAGTAGTAATTTGGAATGTTAGGTCAGTTGGATTTGTTGTAAATATTAATAAACAAACATTGGCATGTTTACTAAAGCGCAACTATATTTGTTATAAAAGGAGCTTAAAGCAATGACAAAGGGCAACGATCGTAATTAAATCACATATTCAAGACTTGGCGTTTTTATACCTGTTCTGGCTGAATTGGCACGGTACCCCTAACTTCAAGAAAACACACGTGACGCTGACAGTGTTGAGAAACATTTTCAAAAGATAGAGATGAAAAGAAACGTAATTATATCTGACCATAATAAGGCCAGTAGTCACCTATTGTTGTGAAGCTTGGGTACTAAAAGAGTAAAACAAAAACTAAATCTTTAGAGGAGAATCCTAAGAAGGGTGTTTGGACCCACTAAAGATAGAGATAGCAACTGCAGAATGAAAAGCAATAAAGAATTATGTGGATTGATACATAACCAAAATATTTTGTTTCATTAGGGCTGTAAGATTAAGCTAGCTTAGACATGTTAAGAGAATAGAATATCAAAGGCTGGTGAAAGGAATATGTAAATGGAACCCTTGAACTCGAGCAGCTGGTAGACCAAAAATCCATTGGAAATGTTATGAAAGATTTGAGAAAATTAAGAATTATCAAACTGGACAATGCCCTTTCAGAACAGAAATGCCTGGAAGAGAGTTGAGAAGGCCAAGACATTTAACTTTGAAGTCGTAGTAGAGGAGAAAAGCTATTATTTCTCCGTCATGCCAAAAGTTAAATACGGAAGCAAAAATTTGTACGAAAATCACATGCTGTTAGGTGTATCAGCTTGCAAGGTGAAAGCATTCCACATGAACTCATGTTCATCTGTGTCCTGTTTGAAATGGTTATTGGGACATTCAGCAGTCCATTGCCCTATTGTTTTCAAAATTACATTATTATTATTATTATTATTATTATTATTATTATTATTATTATTATTATTATTATTATTATTATTATTATTATTATTATTATTATTATTATTATTGATTCGATCAGCTAATAAAGTGCCTTGCAGATCCGGAAGCAAAGACAGTAAACAACAAGAACAGAAGGATTACATAGGGCCCGTCTGGCACTAAATAGTATTATATATGTATATGAACGAAGTCGAACTAAGAATCATCCTGCTCCTTGGAAGAGCAGCGAGTCCTGCGAGAATCTCTGATCGGGGAACTACATTAAACGGGGCACAAACTGAGTGAATGAATGAATGAGCCTGAGAACCAATATATGCGGAAATGAACTTGAATCAAAGGTCGTGATGTAACTCAGTGTTGCGTATATACCAAGGGGCATTCAATATGAGTCGTAAAACCGTTCGTTTTTGAATACTCGTAACTATGAATCTTGGACATACAATCCAGTTGGAAAGACATATAAGCAATGGACGTCATAACTGTATATTAATATCATTATGAAAGAAAAACAGGATATTTTAAGAATTCTTCCCTTTGCAGTGTTGGTTTACATTTTCTATTAGTAGCGGATTTAAGTGCAAATCTAAATTGCATTACATCATCGACATCCGATAAAAGAATAATTCTAGTATTCTCTTAATCGTTTTCGAAACTACTTATAGCCAAAACCGGTCTATAAAAGGTTTGCAAATATGCTTTGCTTTTATTTTCTCGGGGGAATTAGCATTTCACCCAAAAATTTAGTATCGAGATTTAAAAAAAATACGCATTTTAAGGTTTCCTCAACTTAAATGCTTTTTAGAGAAAGGCGGAAACAGGGAACATTTAAATATACATAGATTAAATTATTTCTGTAATATATTCAAACATTGTGTCATTTGTTGCTGTAGAAAGAGATCGGATAACTCACGAAAAGTTGGATAAATCCAAATTTGGTAGGTATTTGAGTTTAGTTTGTTCCAATTTCTGAGATATTCCTTACTGTTGGTTTGAATTTTCCAATACTTATGGCGATTCATGTTTTCTCGCGAAAAAAATGGAATTCCAAAGCCAGCATATAGCGATTCGCTTTTTACATATTTGACTATTGCTTCGAACTCCAGTATAGTCCCTTACCTGCATTTAAATACGTGATAAAACTATTTCTGCAAACATTTATATCATTTAGTATGAAATGGAAGAATAAGCTGTGGGCAGAGAAAATTGTGTAGCTAAGTGCAGCCCCCCCCTCCCGTGTGTGTGTGTGTGTGTGTGTGTGTGTGTGTGTGTGTGTGTGTGTGTGTGTGTGTGTGTGTGTGTGTGTGTGTGTGTGTGTGTGAGAGAGAGAGAGAGAGAGAGTTAAACAAGCTGATTTTACAGTCAATGTATACATCCATTCGGAAGAATTGAAAAAGCAGATGTATAAAATTAGTTTAGTAAGTAAGGGGGGCTGTTAAAATTAATTAAAATGTAGGCTTCAAGTGCATGTTTATTTCTTTTTGGAATTAATTTCCAGAATATTCCTGAATTCTTTAAATTGGCACTTACAGCTAACATCAGCTATTTTTACAAATATATACATTTGCCTCCTAACTACAACTAAATATATGACTATTTTGTGGCTAAATGATATAGTGATGGCGTTGGTTTAAAAATGCATTCCTGCCTAGACAAGAACAAACATAAATAATATTCAACCTAACTGTAATTCCTCATCAAGAGTTTTGGCCTATCCAAAGATTTGCTATACAATATGGCTATATTGACGCCAAATGCTCTACAGCTATTTTTAGAAATCACGTATATATGGATATATACGTATATATGGACCATGATGACCTTCGTGTTCGTTATGTTTTGTTACCTACTTTGTTACTTTTGAACCAGTATTCTTTGTCTTTTTGGCAGCCTGTAACTGTGACAGGAAGGTGTTAAAGAAATAATATTAAAATGAATAGAAATGACACTCCATGCTGTAGCTGTGACAGGTATGAAAATTTAATCGGCTGTGAGCTATACAAAAAACGAATAGATTAGCTATTCCATGGATCTACTACATTTTCTAATATCTAACTGCTTTTTTGAAGAAAAATCATTTATCACGCCAGAAAATGTATTTAAAAAATCTGTGTTGCACTCACATGACTTTCTCTACTCTTGTACTAACCATTCTAACAAACTCTTATTCCTATATCTCCATGTTCGTTAAGATAAACATTCGTACAAATTAGCTTACTGCTTATGTCCTTGTAGGTACAAGGGGAATATTAGAATACAGAAGGCTTTGTGCGACAGTCAAATCTTTTTGACCTTTGAGATTCCGTTCTCTTTGCACGATTAACATATAAAAAAAATGAACAACGTTGTTGCATTTTGCTAAAGTTCTAAGTTTTCCGAAACTCGCACACATAACAAGGAATATCTCCGAAATGGTTCACCCTACAAGAAAATGTATTGAGACATAAATTGTGTATTTTAGCAAGATCTACATTTTTTGTGTAGTATAATTTGGTCTATCTCTAACGGTTTACCAGTTATGCAAAAGTCGTCCAGAGTAAATACGACTACAGGGGCTATAGCCAGAAAATTCAAGGTATACATTTCATTTGTCATCAAAATATCTCAAACATATGACATTTGAATCAAAATCGTTAGAGCCATTTTCAAGAAAATCAAAATTTTCGAAAAATCTTCCATGTAAAGGGTAGTGTAGGGTGGGGCTATTTTCTTCAAAATCTTCGTGTCGCATCCTTGAAAGACATTAAACTTAAATACCAAGTTTGGCTTTTAACCGACTTTTCGTTTTTGAGTTATGTTGTCCACAGACTGACAGACACACACACACGGACCTTTTTCTAAAAATGCTTTTTTTGGATTCAGGGGGCCTCAAAACATATATTTCCGGTGAAATCTCGACATAGAATTTTTGGGTGGAATACAATACTTCCTCTACTTACCAGTAGAGAAATGAAAAAGACATTTTGTCAAGAATATTACATTTTTTATTTAAAAAAGGAGGCTAATGAATATTAATTTCAATATAGAGCCTCAGTTAATAACAAAGAACGAAATAACTATTTGTGCGTGGTTACGCATCCTGATTATCATGAAGGCTTTGCATGCGTTACATCCTACAGATGTGAAACATAACCCTAATAATGATAATGAATAATTAAGATATTTTCGCAGGTAGACATTGTGAGCACGAGGACAGGTTTAGTGAGAAACAAAAAGATGGTGTGGCCGAGGATGTAGGACATCCCGCTAAGTAACAGGATCTTCCTCGCGTCCAAGTGGGCCACAGTGCATTGTGAGAGGTTATTTAACGAGTGCATCACCATTCTGCATACAGGCGCCATTGCACGGAAAAACATTTGAATTACAAATATACTTATTCAGAATGGCAACCAATATGTTGTTTTTCAGGAGACCGTTAGTGGCATTTGGGTTGAAAATTAAGAACCTTTGTGAATTAATATTAGCTGGCTCCGACTTTTCAGGTGTGTCGTCTTAAATTCGAATGGCATTTAGTTTCATTTAGCTCCCCAGTTCTTGAATTTTATGATTTATCCCTCCGTACCTCCTTATTGTAATTTGTAGACCCGTCTTCTCCTGATACGGTGGAAAGGACTCCGGATGTAATCTCCCCTGACAGTGGAATAATCATCGGTCAGATGTTCGAGTATTTTTTAGATAACGGGTTATATTTATAACCTTTTTTCTTCTCTTAGATTTCGTAGTTTAATAAAATGTACATGATTTTCGTCAAGGCAGAAGCCCTTATCATAAACATCAAAATAGAATATGTAAATCCTGTTCTCCCAGGCACAAAGTTGATTGAAAACACCCTGCGACCATCGAGGAAAATAATTATCTCGGTTAATTATCGGTCCGCTGTTTTCTGATATTAGTAGTTTTCTCTCCCTCTACAATTATTTAGCATGTGCTACTAACGAACTCGATTATAAGAGCAAAGGAAACAAAGCAAAGCTTTCTTGCATGAGCATTCTTGAAATATTTTGGCATTGGTATCGTACCAATAATAGGCAGGTTGGATTCATTCTCTTTTGTTTTGCTGTGTCGTATATATTAGTCTGAAATGTCAGCATGTCTTATTTTACACTTTTTTCGTAGAGTAACAGCTATTTTTATACATTGACACACACACACACACACACACACACACACACACACACACACACACACACACACACACACACACACACACACACACTGTTCTTACCTAACTATATATTTGTATAACAAGTAAAGTCAAAATTTCTGAACCACTGAAATAGTTGTGCTCGTTTTATTATTTTTAGTTATTGCAAATATAACTCGGATGCATTGAAAATTCCCTTTATCATGATTGTAAACAGCTTTAAGCAGTACAAAAATGGACCATTATTACACCAAGGACGTAACTGAAGGGGAATGTTTTTGACAGTTTTCAAAGTGTCAGTTACACAATTGGTTTTATAAGGAAGACTGGAGGGAGTCCTGCATGTGCGGTCACGTAAGTTGGATATTACAGTGCGGCTTCACGCTCTAAAATACACGCAACAGAAGCGTAAGATTGAGGCCAGTTTACCAGAAATAGTGAGCAGGCATAATATAGATTCAACGTTTGTTGACAAAGCATATGTTTGTTCTCTTCTCCCCGGTTACATAATTCAGCTTTCTAAAGGCAAATAATATCGTAGACCTTCATTTGTTCATGTTAAATTAGTGGGAACGTAAGGAAGTAATGGATTGTGTCTCAGGTAGCTTTGCGCTTGCTTCTGAGAGGGAACCGTTAATCACATACTAAATGAGGCCATGGTTACGGAGATAAAACTGTCGTTTTCGTTCTTTTAGTGCTAATTGGTTGGCAAAACGGTAACAAGTTCGATGTCGGAAAACAGCTGTTATTTTTCCTCGCATTGGTTCGGAACTAGTCGGGCACTGCGAACTAGGTCATGGATAAATAAATTGTGTAATAATTTCATTTTGCACACTTGTCTTACAAATTGTGTAGATAACATTGCATATCTTTCACCTGGAGAAAAAGTCATACCCAGGTAAATTGTGACTTAAGGGCGTGAAATTATGGAATAAAATGTTAGTCTTACATTTTCTAACGAAATGCAGTGTCACGGACGGTGAGTTAGGCGTATCATATGAGCTTGTAGAGTAATTCCATAGAAGCAACTTGCATCTCTTGGAGTGCAATATGGACGTTTCTTGCATATTCTCTGACCATATATAGAGAAGCATAATTTAATACCAACTGTCCAAAATGGATTTGTAAAAAATAAATCTACCATAACTGCAGTTGTCAATTGCATCGTAGAGACAGTAAGGTTTATTGACTCAAATTGCTTTTCAAGCAGTGTTCTTTTGGATTTAACTAAAGCTTTCGACTGTGTTGAAAAAACTTAGCTTAATGAATAAATTAGAAATGCTTGGTATCAGGGGCTTAGGTTATAATATCATAAGGTCATATATGACTAATAGGAGACAAATTGTAAAATTAAAAAATAGATCTGTATCAATATCCAGCTCTGAAAATATAACACATGGAGTTCCTCAGGGTTCGATTCTCGGCCCCCTATTATTTGTGCTATATATGCATGACATAGATAACTATGCTTCTGATGGGATAAAGATTATTCAGTTTGCTGATGATACAACCATCACTGTAAGTGATAATGACATATTAAAGCTAGAAACCCGTTTAAACGATGTAGTTAGTAACATTGTTCAACACTTCCATAATTTAAATTTAAGTGTTAACCCTAATAAATGCGAAATGATAAACTTTGGATTCAAAATTATGAATCATCCACTACAATTAAAAATTGATACAGAGCTAGTAAAAAGTGTGGACGAAACACAGTTGCTAGGGATTGTTTTAGACAATAAGCTCACTTATAACTCACAAACTGACAAGATAGTAGCTAATGTTAGTAAAAATCTATATGTCCTGAGATGTCTAAGAAACTCTATTCCTATTTCTACTGCTAAAACTATTTACTTTGGGCTTATCCACTCCTTTTTGTCATATGGAATTGAATTATGGGGAAATACATCTAAACAAAATTTTCAAAGAATATTTGTATTACAAAAAAAGGCTACTAGGTATTTAGGTGGTCTAAGGTATAACGAATCATGTAAAATCACTTTTATTCTGCTGAAAATCCTTACATTACCAAGCTATATTTAGTTCAATTTAAATTCCCAATGAAAAACATGTCAGATGTTCACACATATAATACCAGGAATAATCAATTACTAAATCTCCCCAGAACCAGATTACATTTATCAGAGAGGGTCCCTAGTTATATGGGAGCAAAGTTTCATAATGCTTTGCCTGAAAATCTAAAATAATATGAAAATTATAATACCTTTAAAAATAGGACAAAAAATTATTTAATAACCAAAGCTTTTTACAGTATTGAAGAATACCTAAACTTATAGATATTTTCTATAATGTTTTGATTATACTAATTGTACTTTTAACTTCTTATCTAATTATATTGTATATACTATGTAATTACTGAATTCCTTTTTATTTATGTTTCTCATGACATGGGCCCTTATAGGGTACCTTTTTATATCATATGTATTGACTCATGATATGGTTCAATTGTGTGTTCCACTGTATTGAACTGAATGAATGAATAAATAAATATACCATAGTGAAGGGGACATAGGTAATAACTAAAGCCCGGATTTCTAAACAAAATACTTAACTTTTAAAGATAAGCATAAATGTTATACTTATTAAGATGAGCAGTTTTAACCATGTTTCTGCTTGCTTATTTTACGATGTTTAATTACAGCAAAATTTTTGCCCAAAAGCGTAAATTTAAAAGTACATATTTCATAGTTATCCGTGTCATACGCATAACATTTCAGTGGAGTGAAAACTTTTGAATTCCCTAAGTGCAAAATATATAGTCAATATTGCCAAAAATGGCATCCAAGAAAAGACATGTATATCCATAATAATTTCTCCAAAACACTTGAAATTTTAAAGCAATTGGAAGCTCGAAAAAATTCCTTGGAACATTCACTTCTCTGACGCCTGGTCCGATTGTGTAATTTTGTTTTAAACAAAACTATTTTGCAATTATTATTTGAAACGTTTGAGCAAAATAATCATGCAGAATTCCTGGTAAAGAAATACTGCGATAATTTTGACACCGATGGCCACAAAATATACATTATTTTGTATCTCTTAATTTTCAAGTCCGGACTCGGCCGAGTCCGACAAACATTTTTCAGCTTGGCCCAAGGGCTTTTGGTCCAAGCCCGTAGAGACCTCTGGTGTGCGCCCAGGATGTTGCATGAATCGTTCTATTGTACAAATGTTTTGTTTCTCTACCTCCCTTAAGCGTACTTGGTAGGGACAAGATCCAATATCAAAACTGTATTTTTATGTTTAATTCCCTCTAGCCACAACAAAAATATGGCAAATTTTGCATTTGAGAAACCCAGTCAGGTGCTAGAGAAAAATTGTTACAAAACATTGTCAGATTTCTGAAAAGCTTTCTGGCGAAAAAATGGATTGAAGAGGAATTCACCGTGCACCTGGGACATCATGCCAGGTCGAAAGAACATTAATAGGCGCAGGAGTTTTACACAGGAAATGACCTTCCTTGGTACTGTAACAGTTCTGTGAAACTTTATCATATTTGCGTGTATTCGTTTTTGATTAATTTGCTGCTTATTTTCATCATTTTTCTTGCTAATTCACCGTTTTATTGTGCTTAGAAATCCGGGCTTTAGTAACAACGAACGTTTGTCTGTTCAGTGAACTTTTGAAGACGAGGCATTTAGTATCGGCAGTTGCCAAAAATTCAGTATGGCCGACATTACACTAAACTGCAGTGGACATTACACCAAAAGCAATACTGCCAACATACATAAAAGCATTATTTCTAACCTCAAATATCACAGGTTGAAGTAACATGCTTTCAAATGATAATGCTTGAACATCGTTACCACACAAGAACCTACTCGACTTCGGCAAATCTTGTTCTGCAAGAACACTTTTGGATAAAATCACTTCCGAGTGCTAAATATCGCAGTAGAACACAAAAATAACGGTGTATGCTCTAAAATAAAGGCAAAATGATCCACACTCGAACAATACAATGGCGTCCACAGATTAACACTGTGTCTAAACAGAATCTATCGGCTGCCTTCCCTGCAAAAATAAGGGCTACTGTGGCAACATAGCGGAAGTAACAACACCAACTATGGCCATAGCGTTACCATGGTTATATCTTACGAGCAGTTGGAAGTGCTAATGCAACCTAAAGGTAGAATATCACCAATTATTATAACCAGACCGCGCCATAATGGGTGGAAAAGGTCGGTTGGTTTTTTGGGGTATTCCAATAAACTGTTTCCTCTATATCTAAGTTGTGGCAGTGTTGTCAGTCTTAGGGAGACAAGTTGTGTTGTACTCTCAAGGACGGTATTTTCATAAATAGGCGGGAAAAGTGTGGACTTGAGAAAGCATAATTGCGAGTATTGGGATTGTTCGTTCTTTTGGCACATCTGTTCTGTAGATAAATTCTTACATTGTCACTTTTTCTCAGGCATTAGGAGGGCCCGTCCCAAATAGCAGCGAAATATGCAACCATTTATGACCTAAAACTTATATAAATATGACTTTTTTTAAAAGATTCTTATTGATTTTATTATATGCCAAATTTACTTTCGGCATGTTGAACCAAACTGACTTAACTGTTTAAGCTGAATAATGTAGCAATATGCGAGATGTTTGTTACGTCGAAAGCCGTCTTGTTGACTTCGTGAGTGTTTTGTCGACCACGCGCAACAATACCGACTAGTGCGTTACGCTGCTTACTTATAAAGCGTTATAGTAATTCTTTCTTTGTGACAATACCATCTGAAACATTGTCATGTGAGCAACCTTTTCATGTTTTTATTCTTGTATGCTCGAAGATACGACAGACATGAATTTTTGGCTAAAGTTGGCCGAAATGACCTATTACTAAAATTCAGGTGTTTCACTCACACGACTTTCTCTACTCTTGTACTAACCATTCTTACAAACTCTTGTTATTCTTCTGGCTGGCAAGTGGAAAGTGAGCTGTTCTAAACATGAGCCAAATTTAAATACCAAGTTTGCTATTCACACATTTCGTGTAATGCCCTTGCGTAAACACTGCTTTTTCTTTTACTCATATATAAAGTACTATGAAGTGTGTATTTCCAGTGAAATCTCGATATCGAATGTTTGTGTGAAATACAATTCTTCCTCTATCTACTAGATACATGGTGGAAAAAAGTAAAATGAACAATAGCCTTGGCTGCGGCTGGAGGACGCAGCGGCCGAGCGATGAGGGTAACCTCTGCATAGGGGAGATGCCCTAGGGATTTATTACACAGCTTTATAGGGAATGTTTACAAAAAGTCGATATCTGTTTGTGATTTTCGAACTTTCATCTATGTTGCTAATAGCAATCCAATTTTAATCTTGGAAAGCCCTCGTAAGGTTTGCAAAAAGGGAAATCGAAGGAACTCGTTTGCGCAGAAAACTATCACTGAGTTGCAACGATTTGGGCGTAGAGATGCAGTATATTGTCAATTGTGGAGTAAACTCGTGAACAGTGGATGCAAGAAGCAGTCACCCACACCTAAAGCTCCATAAAAGTTGGTATGACTTTAACTCACGTGGTGTTCTGTTAAAAAGCAATTAAAACAGTATTCTGTGTTACAGCACTTGTTTAAGGTAAACTCTTTCTGAGAGGGGAAACAAAAGCGATTTATATGTACTTTACTTTCAACGGAATATATAAAATTGCTGGCATGTATTTTAGTGGTGAAATATCGCCTTAACCACGGTTTCTTTCATGTCGGGAATGCGCACAGCGTTCTTTTGGGCTGGTATTGACGTTTAGACACACGATATTCGTCTTTTCCATTTGCATTATCCGATACCAATACTCCTGCAGTTTTCCCACAACTATGCTGTAGTAACTTTACTGGATTCTCCGATACACAGCAACTGCTTTTCAGCGATTTTCAGTGAAGCACAAAACTGCAGAGAGTTTCAAAAATGTATTAATAACATCAGAATGCTAATGTATATTCACGTTTCTCGCTATACAAAACATAAGAGAAAATTGCCGCGATGTCTTGCACATGCTTACTAGGAAAAACATTGTTGTCGCGTTTTCGTTTGAAAAGAGACAGCAAGATAATGTATAAAAAAAAAAACAACAGGCTTTCTTTTAATTTTATTGTAATTGTTACCTACATAATTAGTTTATTATTGACTTAGAGGCAGTTTCCTAACTTCAGTTAAATAGAGTGGCGTTAACAATTGCGGGAAGTTTTAATTTCAAAGACGTTCCGCACATTCATGCAGGCGATAAAGAATGCTTTCATATGCCTGCCGGTTGTATAACCTGAAATTGGGGACAACTATAGTGGACACAGTTTATCGGCAGTTCCCAAGAACTCAACATGGCCGACATTACACTAAACAGCTGACGGAAGTATCCCAAAAAGCATAACAGCGAATCATTTAAATATTTTATATATCTAATACTTTAAGTAATCATGAAAGTTGTAAATAGGTTAGTTTTTTTACTCTGCCTGTCATGTTTAACTAAATGTTTCTAGGAAAATGCGCCCTCTACAAATGCCCCATTACATTATAAATCACTAAATGCCAAGTTCATGTTTTCGTAGTTATTTACGTTATGCAAGGTCATGTTATAGAGACAGACAAAATATGAAGTAAATTTTGCCAAAAAATAAAGGAGGAGTAAATATTTAAGTCAAAACCTCTTATACTTGAAGGGTTTAGGAAAACTTCCCTTCATTTGTTCAATAAATAAGGTCTTTAAGAGTTTGTATTTATTTAATAATAAAATATCAACTGAAATACAATAAATTACTCGGACTTCATAGATTTTTAATCACTGTGAAAGCCCTTTAACTTATGAACAATGAAATTACTGGTTGCTTTGGTCTTTTTTAATATTAATTGCAATGTACAGCTGTTCCGAAAATAAAAGCTGTGCAAGAATAGAGGGCGTTTAATTTCACACGCCACATCGCAAAGTGACTGCTAGATTCAAGCGAACATACTTGGCTTGTTGGAAAGGGTGAAGCGGGTTTTTCCAGGCGCATTTCCTGGAACTGTGTTTCAGAGAAAATTGTTCGAATGTAATATCTAAAATCTTTGTACAATATAACAAATTATTTTCAACGTGAAAAATCGCCATGTTGCAAACTATGAAAGGATATAAGATTTTCGTAAAATTTGAAGACTCTACCAAAATAATATGAAATGTATCAAATGCATTGAACTCGACACAGTACAAGACGTAAAATGAGCGTATAAGCACTCGCATGACTTTCTCACTCGCTCCTGCACAAAATATTCTTAAAAACGCTTATTCTATCTACTTCGTGTTTACACATGGAGGTAGAAATGATTTTATAACATGCATAATACAGCCGGCTTAAATCATAGTCAAAACGTTTGAGATGGTCACTTTGTGATGGCTTTGGCATTTTATTCTCTTTGCATGGCCAGGACGAATAACGACTTTGTACCCGAGAAAAGCATAAATATTGGAAAATTCAAAGAAATAACAAGGAGTACTTCACAAAAAAGGGGGGCAAAAATTATTTCACATACATCGTGTTTTAAGATCGACATTTTTGTGCAGCAAGATTCTGTCTTAAGGTTTACTAGTTATTCAAAAAGCATCCAGAATGTAGAGGACTCTTACGACATTCCTAGAAAATTCAAGATATACATTTAATTTCTCATGAAACTGTCTTAAACATGTTATTTTAATCAAAATTGCTCGAGACATTTGTTTAGAAAATGAATTTTCTAAAAATGTTCCACGTGAGTAGGGAACTTTTTTTTTTTGCCTATTTGGTATTCAATAGATGTGGGATGTTTTGATAATCTGTAGCTTGAGTTGTATTTCCTTTTACTGTTTGACAGATTAAATGATAAAATCGAATGATATATCAATAAAATGTGCGTATAAAATATTAGCATTAAAAATACATCTTTTACTGTTATTAATATACAGACCGCCATTTTAATTTCCTCTTAACAGTCGAATAGATGAAGGACGAAGCTTCTGCAGCTCTTCGCTATTGCCACCATGGAAGAAATAATTTGCCTAAGAAACAAACAATTGCACGTTAAAGGCGACAGTTTGAGAACTATACAATTAAAAGGACAAAAGTGGCAGAATAGGAGTTGTGATTGATCATATTCAAAGCATAAATGTGAGTCAAAAAAAAAAAAAATAAATAAATAAATAAAAAAAAATAAATAATAAAAAAAAAAAAGGAAAGGTGTGGAATAAATAAAATAAAGAACATGGATGCAAATGCAACTTAAGACATTTGGGTTCATGTTAACGAATTGCTCTCACAAGTAAAATAGCACTTTTAGGACTTGTATTATAAGTAACTTAGAGATGTCGATGTTCTCACCATTTATAGAAAACTGGAGATTTGTCATTTGTTTGTATGCAGCAAATGTGGGCTCACGGAGGATTTAGTTGCGCGGAGTTGGTAGCACTGCCTCCTGACCTGTTGAGTTGCAGTAACCATGGCCTGGTGACCTTACGTTGCCTACTTCCAAAACTTGCTTGCCGGTTTGCACCTGTCATGGTTATTCCATTTCCTGAGAATCACGCACAGCTGTTTCACACCCAATTCTATTGTTACACTGGGGTGCACAAAAATCTAAACAAATTTGCCTAAATTTCGATGCAAGTTTTGATAGCACTTCTGTTGAAGGCAAAATATAATTTGAATGTTTCTGAACATGTGTGAAGCAGATTAATATGTATGATATACGTTTTCCACACAGTTTTCTTAACCTGTGTGACGTACAGAAAATAACAAATACCTGTTTTTAATAGGCATACTGTAGGTTTGAAACTGAATCCAGTGAAACGTAAGCAGTCTTATCTCAAGTTTTTCAAACGACGATCGAATAAGCAACTCGAGCGTTTATGTCACTGAGGTTCCATTGTTTGAAATGGATTGATGTCATAAGAGATTGTAACTACATCAGGAACGGCTCATGTATTATATTAGTACAGTATAACCCCGTTAATAAAGTGACTGTAAAAGTACAGTTACTCATAAATTACACGGTTTTCTTGAGAAAAATTCAAGCTGGCGTTCAAGGGGAACATGGGCGTCGCGAAGGGGGAGCAAGGGAGGGTCGCGGCCCCCCTTGGAAATTAATGAACTTACGTGCTGACTATTAAGCTATTATTTTAATTTTTATGTAAAGAACAATTTCTATTTAGCGCAAATTTATACGGTTATCCGCAACAAATACTATAACTTTTGACAACAAAATAATGAATTAATATTATCTGATTGCAATAACATTTGCCCCCCCCCCCCCCTGGAAAAAAGTCTGCCAACGTTCATGAAGGGGAACGAAAGTACCTTGTGATTTCTGCTCTGGAATTGCTGTTTTCTTTGTACCACCGTCCACTTAATTTGGAATCTTTATAGATGTTAATGCACACATTATTGAATTTATGTAAATACCGTACATACTGATTGTTGAGGTGATAATCACGACTGCCGACCTACAATACGGTAGACACGAGTCAGCAATGGATATTTAGCTTTGTAGTCGAGTTTCTTGCACTCATTTCGAAAAAAAAAAAATTGTCGCTTAAAAATACGTAACATCGGAAGTTTGTGTTAGTGAAATTTAATTACAATTACTGAAAGGTCCGTAATTCGCATTAGCGAAATTCGTGTTAACCGATAAAACTTAACCGATAAAACTTCCCATAAGAACTAATGTATTCCTGCTGTGGCCAATATTTTCTTCGCGTTTCGTCTTAAGCGAATTGGTGCTAACGAGGTAGCGTATTAGATAATAGAAGAAACGATATCCATGTTTGGGAAAATAAAAATTAAGTGATTAAATTTTCTTATGAGGAGTAGTTTGGGGTTAAGGGGTGTTTCTAAAAATACTTGCCTGGTAGCTGCAAACGTTCTGTGACACATTTTTTCCCTGTACTCGTATCAATTTCTAAAATGCTTGATGGGGCATCATGGCACCAATTGTGTACTTCGGCAAGTCTATATATGGAATAGGTACTTCCTTTAATCAACATACGTAAGCGGTAGAGAAAGTATAAAGTTAATCTTGTACTTTCCCTGAAAAATAGTAGTTACCAGCATGTCTGTTAAATATTGGATCTGCAATACCATTCAAACTGTTTTTGACCACTGAAACCACGCAATTTGTTTTTTACGTATACACATAATAGCTAATTGTAGACAAAAGCGTAATATATGCTGTTGTTTCTTGAAAATAACGATGTTAGAAAAAACACAGCATAAAATAGAAGCTCCAAGGATTTTGGCTGAAACGATGTTCCTTGCCGTGCCGGTTTGACATTTACCGTGGGAGTTGTTGAAGCTATTTTCAGGCTTTAAGCGTTATTTTAATGGGATCATGCAAGTTGGCCGAGTATTGGCAGAAAGCCGATAGAACTACAAACATTTGAAAATGACTCAGCTGATGAGTTTTTTCTTTCCACGACCTGCTTATCGGTTACAACACATGCTTGCTTTACTTGCTAAAGACCCAATAGGTACTTAATTTGTCCTTAATGCTGCTCTGGTCGCTAAGTAAGCTCAATTGCCAAGATCATATCAGCGTCACCGGTGTGCCGCAATTTCGTTCCACAGAGTTCTTTCACATGTCCGTAGATCTATTGACATGGGATTGTCGCTGTTGTGTGCGCAATGCTCGGATACAAACGTTGCGCTGATCGCGTTATTACTCCATTATTCAAGAACACAGTAATTCCCTAACTTTTGTTTCACAAACAATTGCCAAGGCAGTGCAAATGACTTACTAAGGAATCGATTTGAACTTAGCGCTTTATTTGATAATATGCAGTTTATATACCTACATCGTCA
Source organism: Tenodera sinensis (assembly GCA_030765045.1). NCBI lineage: Eukaryota > Metazoa > Arthropoda > Insecta > Mantodea > Mantidae > Tenodera > Tenodera sinensis. The sequence continues at coordinate 52,157,490 of CM060972.1, forward strand.
TTTTAATCTAAAATAATGTAATTAAATTGATTTTGCGTTGATACGCATACTCATAGGTTCGTACCTTGCAAATCTATCCTCTATTTGTGCACTATAGTGCAGGCCTGTAAATTCAATATTCTGTGTTGTCCTCCGTGGTCTAGGATTGACATGCTAGCCTCTGGTTCCCAAGCTCGCGGGTTCAAACCCAGCGGAGAGCGATGGATATTTTCGGGCGTAAAAATCCTTATAATGGCTTTCTTCGGAGGGAAAGTGAATTTACGGCACATAAAAGAACCTCAAGTCTTTGATCAAAATTAAGCGACGTTAAGAACCACGGCAGTTAAAAGAGCGTCCGTAAATAAAAACTCAATTTTTAACTAAACTATCCACAAAAGCAGGTCTAGTGAGATTACTACCGGTAAAAACGAAAACTTGCAGAAGAAAAACAGCTGATAGTAATACGTGCTAATTTTTATATAGGCCTTTATAAGGCATTTATAACGTTAAACTGTCCCCATTATTGGACATTCCAGTGAAGAAATGCCATAATGCAAATGTAATACTTAGGTAACAAATGAGGCATTCCTTGCTGTTACCCCCTCCCCCCTCCCGCATGATGGGACCCTGTATTTTCCTAAACTATGTCTCTGGATTGAACGCAGGGCTTCCTCACTGCTAGATAATGGATGCGGAAAGTACAAACGCAAACAAAATTTGGCAAGTTAATCGCTGAACTATAAGAGCCAAGCCCTAAAACGAGATATGGCCGCACATTCTTGAAGCTGTGGAACAAAGACTACGGAGCAAGTTGACCTTGAATTTGGACTGTGTCACGGGCGGACCCATAGCCCCCCATACTTTACTGTGGTCACTGCGCTCTGCCGACCCAACAAGTCCAATGCCCCTCCGCCCGTCCTTCTCGCGGTGTTGCCAGGGTGTAACAACCTGAGGGGGGTGTCCACTGGCAAATGCCAAATTCTTCATGTAGCACACGCTGTGCACGTACATCATAAGTACATGACAACTGTGCAAGAGTTACCACCTATACAGGATTGTTCCGGTAGAGAATAGAAGTGTCGCCTCCCTGTCTAGAGAATACAAATCTGGTGCGTTAAAAATACCAAGCATGAAAAATAATTCACTTATTTTCGTATTTTCTGCAAATTACTCCTACAAACTATATTTCATAATGTAAGCTCAACGTTGGCAGATCGGCTCAGAAAGCCAAGGATCCGTGGTTAGGAATTCCTGCCATGTCATTGAATTTTTAAGGCCGATTCAACTTGCCAAAAATATCAAATAGGTCTGTGGAAATATTCACATTATGCAAGCTGTGAAGAAACTGCAGAACTGTCGTTCCCTTCAACTCTCCATCTGGCCATATCGGTGCAACAAAGCAATATAATTTAAATGAGATTTGGTGAAATAAGTTGCAATCTGTTCTCTGCCACATTGTACTGCTTGCAGTTCTGTGCAGCTTTTTCTCCTTTGCATATACTTTCTCAACAACTTGGCTACAGTAATTGCACTCCTCTCAAAAATTCGATATGGAAATTTCTCCTGAATTGCACCTTTTGAGGTCCCCTGGATAACAAATAGACAAAGCTAAGAGAATGGAGGGCGGGGGAACAGCAACTGCAAATAACAGCAAATGGAACATTGTTATTAATTTTTTACATGTTAGCCGTGCAAAGAGAACCTAATTTGAAAGCTTTAAGATTTGACTATCACTCAAAGCCTGCTGTATTCCCATATTCCCCTTGCACCTACAAGGAAATATGCAATAAGATAATTTCTGCAAATGTTTATCTCAACTAACATGAAAATGTGGGAATAAGAGTTTGTGAGGATGGTTAGTACAAGAGTAGAGGAAGTCATGTGAGTGCAACACATCAGATCTTTTATTTATATTTCCTTTTTAATCTATTTTTGGCAAATGAACAGAAAGCAGCATGACGTAGAATCAACTGTTGGAAAATGATTATTAATCCTATTTTGATGCATCGTAATATAATATCAGTACATTAAAAGAAATGTGGGATATTTGTTAAAGAATGCAGTTATTTTCTAATGGCTTTCACTGATTATGCATATTCCTTAGAGGTATTTGCATAGGCAGTTGCAGATGCATTCCGATTCCAATTAAACATTTTGTTCCTTTGTTTCCATCTGGCCATATCGGTGCAACAAAGCAATATAATCTAAATGAGATTTGGTGAAATAAGTTGCAATCTGTTCTCTGCCACGTTGTACTGCATGCAGTTCTGTGCAGCTTTTTCTCCTTTGCATATACTTTCTCAACAACTTGGCTACAGTAATTGCACTCCTCTCAAAAATTCGATATGGAAATTTCTCCTGAATTGCACCTTTTGAGGTCCCCTGGATAACAAATAGACAAAGCTAAGAGAATGGAGGGCGGGGGAACAGTAACTGCAAATAACAGCAAATGGAACATTGTTATTAATTTTTTACATGTTAGCCGTGCAAAGAGAACCAAATTGGAAAGCTTTAAGATTTGACTATCGCACAAAGCCTACTGTATTCCCACATTCCCCTTGCACCTACAAGGAAATATGCAATAAGATAATTTCTGCAAATGTTTATCTCAACTAACATAAAAATGTGGGAATAAGAGTTTGTGAGGATGGCTAGTACAAGTGTACAGAAAGTCATGTGAGTGCAACACATCAGATCTTTTATTTTTATTTTCTTTTTAATCTGTTTTTGGCAAATGAACAGAAAGCAGTGTGACGTAGAGTCAACTGTTGGAAAATGATTATTAATCCTATTTTGATGCATCGTAATATATCAGTACATTAAGAGAAATGTGGGATATTTGTTAAAGAATGCAGTTATTTTCTAATGGCTTTCACTGATTATGCATATTCCTTAGAGGTATTTGCATAGGCATTTGCAGATGCATTCCGATTCCAATTAAACATTTTGTTCCTTTGTTTCAGGACAATGCCCGTGCTCGCCGACAAGGTGCCATCATAGAATCCATGCACCATCATGGAAAGGGAGTTTACTCAGGCACATTCTCAGGTTAGTTGAAGAAGAACTATGTCTATGAACACCTTTCATTTGAAAGACTGAAGTTGCCTGGTTGCAGGACAATTTACCAAAATAGATGGCCTTAACTTTGCTACAAAAGTAAGAGCTGAAATAGAAATTCTTTAAAGCGTAACATAAGTAATTGAGAAAATGCTGTATTGAAGTTAAGAATTTGTTCATTTTAGAACATACAATTCCATATACCAACACAACCAACGGAGTAGTTTAATTATTTATTGGATTGTTTTAATTAAAATAAATTTTTAGTGCATGCAATTATGTAAATGTATGAGGAATGAAAGTGGGCTTCTGTATCATGAATTTATTCTGAATATTAGCAGAAGAATTTAGCACAGAGTTGTGTAAATGTGTATTGTATTTGTTACCAATAAAGGTAATAGTTCAAATTTCAACTTGCTTGAATATCTTATTAAAACACAACCCATCATCTTAACAACCACATCTGAAATGAGAGGCAATGAACTGGCATAAATGGTGCCCAACATGGTGCATCATATTAACCCTGCTGTAAGCGCCTCCCAAATGCTATGCATACAAAAAAGATGCAGCATAAGAAGAAAGAAAATAAACCGCTAGTGTACCAATCTTCAAACAAGCAAAAACTTTATAATTTGCATATAATTCTTGGTATTGATTGAAAAACTCAAATTAGAAAGAAAAAAAAATTCAGCAAAATAAGATTTAGCCAAACAGTGGTACTGGAGTGACACAAATTAGACATAGATGGAAATAAAGATAACAGTTGAATGCTCAAGGAAATAGTGCTGCAGCTAGTTAATTTATCAACAAACACAGAAAATTAAGAAGCTAAAAGGAATGTAAAGAACACATGGAAATGCTATTGTAATTAAACATAACATGGAGCAAAATGCAACAGTTTAACACAGATAAAGTAATGGAATTGAATAAGTTAGAACACAATGTAATGTAAGAGCTTACACCCAAGTAGAAGTTAATAGCAATGAGAATATAAATGATATTTCTAGAATAGTAGGCATAATAACTGACACAAAGTAAAGTCAGAAAAAGTGATTAAACAAATGAAAACAGAAGTAGCTAAAGAATAAGAGAAATTTAAGATACTACTTTTTAGTAAAGCAGAAAGAAATTGAGGAATTAGAAAATAAAGCAGCTAATGCAAGAAATGGCTAAAGTAGAAGTGACAAGAGTTAATGTCAGAAAATATAAAGTAAATAAAACAAATGCATAATTGAATTTTACACAGTTGTTTCCAAAGTTTCACCATAGGCTCCCTTAACCATGTGCATATGTTCCTAACCCAGAAATTATGCAGCCCACAGGATGAATGGTTGCCTTAAGCATGTTTAATGACCACTGCTTCAACTAGGGCAGTAGCAAGTCATACAGGATACTAAGCAGGCTTGCCCTTCTTTGGAGACTAAGACCTAATATTTACGAAAGAAAACAACAATGCCCCATAACCTAACTTCTCAGCAAAGTAAGATGCTACAGCAGATCCTAGACAACAAAGAGTTCTAAACCATGTTTATGCAACAAAAGCACATTCATTTCAGTGAAACACAATGTCATACTTGTATAAATGCAGGCTGATCCCAAACACAATTATAAAACAGATAAATGAAGTCATATGCAACATGTTCGGCATTGATATTTAACACCCCCATAGTTGAACCCATGAAAGAGTTTTAAGACATTGGCACTTGTTTCGCACACTCTGCCATGTGAACCATAAATGTTGGTACTATACTAACATTAGAATGTAATGAATCCTTCAATAATTTTTTTTTACACTTTCAATTGCCAGGATCATATCAGTGTCACTGGTGTGCCAGAATTTCGTCCTGCGGGAGTTCTTTTACATACCAGTAAATCTACTGACATGGAGCTGTCGTTTTTAAGCATACTTAAAAACCATTGGTCTGGGCTGGATTTGAATCTGCAACCTTGGTAATTAGTAGGCCAGCATCTAACCAACAGAGCCACCCAGACCAGCAATGAATCATTCAGTAAACCCAGCCATAGAATTTATGCCTCGTAAACTGATGACAAATGAATAACCAAAATCTTAATATCCCCACAGAAAGGAAGAACTCAATGAAAAGGAAAAGTGTAGAATTGTCTTGAATTAGAAAGTGAGAAATGTCTGGAGAAAATCAACATGTGAAGGGAAATGAGTGCCATGCATATGCAAGGAAGTACTTATTGTTAGAGGTAACATTCCTATCCAATTCCTCAATAAAACGCTTGATCATTAAAAAATTTTCTCATTCATACCTACAAGAAATAGAAAGAAATGCCAAAGATAAAAAATGGATTACACTACTTTCCAACCCAGATATAATCCCCCAGACACCAAGGAAAACAGCGGTTGCAGCCTTCCGACTACTGACAAATCACGACTGCTTAGCAAGTCATCTCTACAGAATAGGTATCTCAGCTTCACCAATATGTGTCTTGTGTAACGATCCAGCAGAAATGAACGAAGACCACTTGAAGACCTGTGAAGCATTAAGATCAGAAGAAACTACAGTTCAAAAGTATTGAAAAGCACAAATGCTAATGGCTTCATTGCCAGATGCAAGGCACTAGAAAACAACAACATTCCTATCCAATGCTGATAGAAAAATTTACTTCAAAATGCATTTCTTATACGAAGGATAATATAACCTAACAATTTGTTGAACTGGCATATGAACTAAAAGACAATAAAACAATAGGAAGGTACACACAAGCATAAACACCAAAAGCATACTTCGGTACAATAAATAAACTCCAATTAAAGATACTACACCGACATACTTTTGAAAATAATTGTAAATCGTGTTTAAATGTGAATGTGTATGTATACTAGGGTGGTCCTTAATTTTAAATTTTAGAAATTTACATGTGGCACCCCTTAGTTACATTCCATTGAGGATAAAAGTAATTCAGGAAAAAAAAAAAAAAAAAAAAAAAAATTAGGCAAATCAATGAATAATAGCACATGCCCCTGTGACCATCAATTTTGTAGAAATTATGAAGTGTGTTAGACCACCCATGCAGTGTAACAGCTTCAAATGCATCAGCTATAATCTTCGCAAAACTTAAAGGCATATGGAGGTGGGGTGTACTGCGGACTCCAGTGAATCCTACACTTGCCCCTCCTACCAGCGCTGCCGAATGTGGTACATGCATCTCACACAACCTTATGTACAGAACCTCTGCTGGTACATGCACTACGCTTGGCAACAGCGCTCTGCTTGAGCATTGGCCAGCGTTCACATGCCTTTAACTTTTGCGAGCGGTATAGTGACCAACAAGTTGTATAATGCTTTTAACTACCTACTGCACGAGATGAGATAATCTGAAATTATCTGCAGCTACTGGGTGGATCAGGACATGCTTAGAAGAATGGGGGTCTTATAAAGTTCAGGCCATATATTGTGATACAACATCAAATATAGGTAGTTTGTGTGGAGCACGTGCATTACCGGAATGGCAACTTGGAAGATATCTATTGTATTTCCTATGCAGACCTCATATACACAAAATATTAAGAAGCAAAGATGGTATTATTTCTGGTCCTAATGTACCACTTTTCAAGCTGTTTCGAAAGAAATGGCAATCATTCAATGTTCAACATGTCTGACCTGGGTTGAAGACTCTGTAGTAAATGAACAGTTGGAAGATTCATCAGAAGATATTTTTTCATTCGCAAAGGGGGCTTTACATAGCCAACAAGCAAGAGAAGATTACAAAGAATTCTTAGAACTTGTGATATTTCTATGTAATGCTCTACCTCGTGGAATATCTTTCAAGAGCTCCAGGAGCAGGGAGGCATGTGAAGGCATGTTGAAGACAACCAACAGTCTTAAAATATTCTTATTCCGCAGTGAATTTATAATCAGTGAAGAGGAATTCTCAGGTATATGTGCAGTATGAGTATTTTTCATATCTGTTTATACTAAGGCCTGGTTTTGCTCCCACATTGCAGTAGAAGTTATTTCTGCTCAAAACAATACAATTAAACCAACTTGTAACAAAATAAATACACCAAAAACATATCTACAATCAATTTTATAATATTTTTACTACCTTGTGAGTTGCTAATTTTATTCTTTGGCCCACCTTACATTTTAACTCCATGGCTATTTATGTATGGTTGGGTCCATCCTGTTCCACATTATTTCTATTCAGTGTTGTATACCATTTTTCTCTTATTTTTGCCATAAATTCCCCTAATAGCTTTATATCACCTTCCATACTTAGCTTCATTATCATAATCTTATTAACCTCTTCATTATTCCTCCCCCATTGCTTTGGCAAAAATCATTCCCTCCGCAACTCTGTTTCTCCACATTCTAATCCATAGTGAAAATCACTGTCCTGTTCCCCACACAACGGACGTATATCCAAGCTTATTCCCTTTCTCACTCCTCTTAATCTATGTATACATAATCTAGTGCATGCCCAACCATCTCTTCCCGCCCTGTTACATACATCCACATACTTTTCTCTAACCCATTCCTCCTTTAGTTGACTATATAATGCTAAAGTTTTCTTTTCTCTAAGACTTTGAAATAATTCCTGTCTCCCTATATCCTCAACCCTCTTCCTTACCTCTTTCCAAAAACCTCCAGCCAATTGTTCTCTCTCCTCCCATAGATTCTCCATTCCAATTTCCTGTAGAGTTCTCTTCAATCCCTGAACCCAATTTATCCCATTAGGGGCTCTTTCCTGCTTTATTAAACATTACCTCAATATATTTTGATCTTGCGTTAATCTTAATCTGTAGATATTTTAATATTCTTTCCACAATCCTTCCCTTACTACACAACCTTCCCATTTTCATGATTGCTGCACCATTTGGTGCTGATATCTGGTATAGGTAATCCCAGCACCTGTTTGCAAAATAATCTACTTATTCTATCTAGCTCATCCCATCCCTCCTCACTTTCCCGAATCTCTACACCATAAGCTATTTTTGCCTCCACCACCATTGTATGAATTCTTTCCAGCCACTTGGTTTGTATTCCTGGTATCTTTTGTAAACATAGTCTTAGAGCATTCATCGCCATTTTTCCCTTAGCTAAAGCATTAACCTTTTGATCATTCCATCTCCCATTACTGCTCAATCTCACTCTTAAATAGTCAAATTTCCTCACCACTTGCAACTTCTCCCCTCCCACATTCCACCTTTCCTCCCTTTTCACTTATTTCCTTTTTTTTTAAAACCATTACCTATGACATTTTATAATTCATTTTCAAACCCCACTTCTTGTAATAATCATGTACAATTTGTCTAACCCTTGATAATCCTCCATTTGAAATTGAAAAGCAAAACTTAGTTATTACAGGGTCTACTGTCTTATGAAAATATCGATCATGTGATTTCTCAAGTAACTTTAAACAAGTTATGCTCCCATAATTGGTATCTTACACCTGAGAATGCTGCACTCGCATTTTTTGACAGGAAAGTTCCCATTAAAGTGAAGAATAAAAAAAGGATCTAGGCTCCCAAATGCCAGAGAAATCAGTTTAATATGAAAATGTGAAAAGAATAGTCCTTAAGACAACAGCTATTTCTAGCTCACTGTCAGACTTTATTTGCACAGTCTTTTAATTCTTTAAGAGATACAGCATTTTCATACATTCCCTGTCCTTAGATCCCAGCACTATGAAAATAATTAAACTTATTTGCAGGGATATGATATTGTTATATCTTGGAAAATAGTTGGTGATTCATTAGAAAGGTGTATTAAGTTAATGAACAACTTTTATAGTTTAAGAGGTAGAACTGGAACTTAAAAATTCAATGCCACAACTGGCATTAAAAACACCAACAGTAAGTTTGTTGGCATAAATAAATAATAACTTTTATAGTGTTGACAAAAAATGAACAAAAACAGTACATGCGAGTTGTGATACAATCTGAAGCAATTTTCTGACTGCAAAAGGGAACACTGACACAATCAGATGAGTTCTGTAACATCTTAATTCACTTAAGATGTATATGTATAAGTGAACTCAACATTTATATCAATCAACAATTTAAAATTAAGTACAAAAACATTCAAGTTAAAATTGTTTTGTGTGTGATATACAAGATATTAATATATTATAACAATGCTGTCAATTGCCAGGATCACATTAACATCGCTCGTGTGCCAAAATTTTGTCCCGCAGGAGTTTTTACATGCCAGCAAATCTACTGGCATGGAGCTGTTGTTTTAAACACACTTAAAAGCCCTCAGGCTGGGCCAAATTTGAACCTGCGACCTTGGGATCAGTAAGCCAGCGTCTAACCAACTGAGCCACCCAGACTGACTACAAGATATTAACATATATCACTCCCATTTATAAAAATACTAAGATCATGTATCAGTTATGTCAAAAAATATAGTATAACCATCTTATCACAATGTTGTCGGAGACTATTTTTATTTCTACTAAAAATGTCTAACTTTGAGGTTTAAGGCTCAGGTTAAAATTAATTAATCTTAACCAGACTTGGCATAGGTTGTTTTTCAGTGCAATGGAACAGATTTATGGTTTGCCGTTATGAAAATTTAAGGAAAAGTAAGTTTGCGTATCAGCTAAGGGCCACCCTTATGTATGTGCATGTTGAGTGTTATGAATGTTAAATTCATTGTTTAAAAAGGAATAACCAGAAGGAGCATATTATCAGAGTCTGTTTATACACCGTCAAAATCTTATGAGTAAAACAAACAAATATTTAATTTAAAACATTTTGGAAAATGGTAAAGCCTAAATCATATTCTGACGAGACATTTGGGATGGAAATTCTGTGAAGCATGTACAGAAAGAATTTAGAAACTGCAAACTTGTTTTGGAGTCTAAAGTAAGAACAAATTAGAAACTAAAAACTTCACTTACCTTAGTAATATTGCACCAACAACTTGCAATATTACTAGATAAGTGAAGTTTTTAGTTTTTAATTTGTTCTTACTTTAGAATCTTGTTGCTTCACTGTTAATAGCTTCAATTTCCCTAATTGTTTTTGAGTGTTACAATCATACGTAGATATGAGATACCCAAAGCAGAAAATTAATTATGGATTCTTTTGTTTTAATTAAAAGATAGTTAATGTTGCATTAAATTACATCACATAAGTGTGTAAAATAAGCTAACAATGTTATAAATCTATTAAATGTAATAATAGCAATGCCCAGAGTTTTAAAACTAAAGAATTGGTTGCCAATAAGAATCAAGTCTTAGTATGAAGAACGAAACAGGACTTCCATATCTCGAGTTTATTCTGAATATTAAGAGAAGAATTTAGCACAGTTATTTAAATGTGATGTATATGCTACCAAGGTAATACAGTGAAACTTGGATAATTTGAAGCTGAAGAGATGAGAAAAGTTTGAAGTATCCAAAAGTTAAGTCTTGCACTGGACATGCGGTTTACTAGGAGATACTAGGAGACTTAGTGACATTGATTTGCAACACAGTGAACAATAGGAAGCTCAAGCGACAACCAGAACCCCATGTTGCAAACAAGGGGATGTGGGAGCAGGTATAGCTGGCAGCTTGGAAAGTTATTTCACCTCCTAAACAGTATTCCAACAAAACAAACAACCCTGCAGCGATGACCTCTTTTGCAGAAACACATGGATGAAGTTATATTACATTTCTGTATTTATATTACTTTTTGGCTAACATTTCTGAACAAAAACTTCAAATTAAGGAAAACAAAATTCAAATTACATGTGAGTTTTTTTACATTGCTTTAACACCAAATTCAAGGAACCAAGAAAAATCTTTGAACTATCCAGGTTCCAGTGTAGTTCAAAATTCAGTGTGCTTGAATTTCTTAATACTTGAGACACAATACAGCATCTTTGTTATCATGCCTGAGTTGAGAAGAGATCTCAGACATGCAACTGCAGCTAGGCTGGGTAACCTGTAGCAACTGGCTTCAAAATGAGATTTCCCTGCCTCAGAGCAGATAAGACTTTCAGCACTGTGTTAATAACTGTTAAAAGCGCTAGCAAAGTTGTTTCAAACATGCACATTTGTAACACTTGACAGGCCACTTAAGACATTGTCTATAAAAGGTTCTAGGAACTTCCATTTAATGGACAATTTTACTGCCATACTTAAAGATATGTTAGTGCACTTCATTCACAGCCATTTCAAATGAATGTGAGAAAAACCCAAAGGTTCGCTGGCACTAGAAGTAATTTTTGTAGAGTTTGCTGAAGTTTAAATTTTATTAGTTTTAGTAAATCTTTGTTTTCTTTAAATTTTAATTCTCTCTCCCCATACCCTTCCATTGCTGTATATCAGTACTGTCCAACTTTGTGCTCAAGCACATTTAACTCATGCCTAAGGAGGCACAGATGCCATTACAACCACCGTTAGGGAAAGTACCCCTTTGAGAGGAAAAAGGGAAAGCACTGATTTGGAAAGTAATGAATACAGCTTTAGGTTACGAAAATATACTTCATGGGAGTGTACCGGCAAGATATTCAGAAGGAAATAAGTTTATTTTGAAATTGTTAGCAGGGCAAGGTGTGAAATGTTGGTATTTAAGATGGTTAAACACGGGCAGTATACTGTTTAACCACAATTCCAAGATACAAAATGTAATGATTTGTACCTACCAAGCATTGCAGTCTCAAAATAAAAGAAATGAACCATTTCATATGCAGAATAAATTACAAAAGTAAGCAAACAGTGTGTCATTTGCAGTATTAAGATTACCAACAAAATAATTTTGTCTGAGATGCACTCAACTCCTGTCATTGGCATATTAAGTAAAATATAAATATTTGCAGGATTACTTTTAGCTTATTTCAGTTTGAGTTCAATGTGGCTGTTACATGGTTGAACTGTATCGGAATAGAAGATATAAATATTGATTCACTAAGATGTATAAAGATCTGTTTGAGCCATTATAAAAGAAGCATTATAACAGAACAAGAAGAATGTTACAGTCAACACAAAGTGATTTTGCACCGATAAAACTTCATAGAAAACTCACATCCTGAAGAGTATTTAAATGATAATTTGAATTTTTTTAAATCAAACAATGGCATCTTCAATAACAGTTTATATTTAATAAGAAAATAGCAGCAACTTACAAACAGGATGTCACTTCTATAAAAATGAACTTAAAAATTCCTCAGCCACAAAAAGTAACTACTCACAAAAACAGTATTTATAATACAACTAAAATGTTGGTATTCATTACTTCATAGGATGCCTTTAGCTTTAATTATAGCATGTAGTACTTTTGGTAGAGAATAGACAGGTTTTTTAACGTCTGTTTTGTATTTGGTTCTGTTCTTCTACAAGAGCAATTTTCAGTGTTCCTTTGTTAGAAATTGTCCTTTTTCTCAAACATTTCCCTAGGATGTACCACTTTTGTTCAATAAGGTTAATATCTGGAGACTGCAGAACGGTATGGAGCTGTTTTGGATAGGTAATTATCCTGTGTAACATCCAGTCTTCTTGGAGGTCCATCTTCTCCACACTGTTACACAACTTTTGTGTAAGAATGTACATACTTCCTATGATTATTATCTCTTCAATAATAAGTAAATTGCATACACCTTATGCACTCGTGCAACCTCGGACAAGGACAGATCCTCCACCATTCTCCACTATGGAAATATTTTTTGGCTCCAGTTTTTCTTCTTTTGTCCCTTATACACTTTGGGACTGTGGTTCAAATCAAATACTTTGAATAGACTCATCTGCCCATAATACTGTTTCCCCCAAGTCTACATCCTTATCACTGTACTTACAAGCAAATTCTAGGCATATTTTCCTGCTCTGTGGGCTGACAGAACTTCTTAGTGCTACTCTGGCATTGAACTGTTTGTCAACAGTGTTCGCAGTGCTTACTTAAATGTTAGCTCCTGTCCTCTGCAATTCAGCAACAATCTGGTGAGCAGTAAAAAAATTCTAAAATTGAACAAAACCTGGCATCCGATACTCAAACATAAAAAAGAAGCACTAATGCAGAAAAATCATGTAAACCAATCAGCAATCGGAACGGAGAAGTCCTGCCCGTCAAAGAGACACCTCCTGCTCAAACCTAGCCAATCCCCTGCGAGCGGCCCATATATAAATATGGCACCACCAGTCATAAACAATTCTGTTGTAACTGAACCTTCACCAAGAAGACTCAGACTATGCCACCGATGCTGTCCACCACAGGTGTGGACGAAATGTCTGGACCTCAAAACTCGAGCAGACCATGGCTTTTAAACCCGGAAGAAATTTCTAGCCTTAATTCTAACTCCGGCCATGAAAGCTTCCGACTGCTAAGTAAAAATACTGTTCTCATGTTTATTCATGAGGATTTTAGATTGGCCACATCTGGTTGTATTTAGCACATTTTCTTGCTTCTAACTTGTCAATGATGTATTGATTGATTGACTGTGGTCTCCCAATTATCAGAGAGATCTCACAGAGTGTTTTGAGAACATTGTCTTCTAATTATTATTTTTCTCCCACTTTGGCAGTGGTTTCTTTATTTCTTTGGTCCATTTTACCTTATCTGTGCAGCAAGTGGACTAAGTTTCATGAATAATTATGTTGCAACAACATGGTTCTACATTTAGTTGATGTATGAGGGCTATTCTCAACCCCCGCCCCCCTGCTCTGCAAAGGTCCGGTTAGTTGGGAAACCACTGTGAAAATCAAAAATATTTTATATGCAAGATTTAGCTACACCTACATGCTACTTCCATGCATGGTCGCTGTACTGATGTAGCCATTTTTCATAGCATGGTACCAATTTTCCAATCCCCTCATCATAGAAGGCAGTCGCCTGTGCTTTCTGCCACTTCAGTCATGATGGCATACAAAACTGACTGAAATTTTGGGAAACGAATCACTCGACACAGAAATTGTGGAATGACAATTTTCTTGAAGCACCTGTTCCACTCAGTGAACAAGATTGTTGACATTCACTTTCTTCCCTTACCAGTTGCATCATGTACATCTGTACATCCTGCTTTTAAGTTCCTGCGCCATTGCCGAACTTTGCTGTCACTCACGAAAGTTTCACCATACACGTTACTCATTCGTAGATTAAGTTTGGCTATGTTGCATCCCTCTGCATTAGAAATCAAATTACAGCATGCATGTCACATTGGCATGAGACTAATGTTTTGGGCATGCTTAAGCACTCATTGCATGCTCAGAACTGACAAGTGTGATGTGACATGATCAACAGGCATTGTTCTAATTTGCTGTAGCCACTAGAACCCTATCATAACATGGCAAGATTCTACAGATAATTGTTGAAAGCCTTGTAGTATTTTTTTACCACATCACACCCTTTAATGCATTTCTATTTGCTTGATTCTCTACATTTTAAATCTTGATGTCGGCTTTTGTTTCGTTTAAAGGTTTCCTGTATATTTAGCCATGATAACTGCAGAAAGCCTTACCTTGTAAATGAATGTTTGGTTGTGTTTAGGCATCCACATTGTTGTAAAATATGGATTGGTATAAATGAACATAAAATTTAATGAAAGATGTACTTAGTTTTCCTACCAATTTGTACCTTCAATAGTCTTGTAAGCTCCAGGCAGTGTATAAACAATAGAAAGTCGTGTCTATGGCTGAATAATGTGTAAAGCTCTAAACTTACGTATTTTTATAAATCATCTTGTCTTTGACTGAGCTGTTTAGAGGTAAACAAAATAAGTCTCTTAAAGACTATTTCATGAGCCAGGCATTCAGACCAGTCCAGTTCATAGCCCATGTACAAAAGCAGAACTAATCAGTCAACATTCACTGAAATCTTGTTGCACCTTATATTTTAATTGTTATAAATTGTTGCCGCTGATTGTGACTATTTCTGTTCTGTAAGTTAAAGCAACAATGAAAAGAAAGCTTTGTTTAAACATATAGAAGTCTATGCTGCAGTACAACATTGGTATGCATAATGTTCAATTAAATTATACGTTAACTACCTATGTTATTTTAGTCTTTCTTTCTTTCTTTCTTTATTTATTTATTTGAATCAGCATGCCCCATTGCCTGCAATATTGTAATACTGCATGCTATGTTTACTGTGTATAACATTCATCAGTGAATATTTTAGGAAATACCGTTCTCCTTGTTTGGATTTCCCTCGTCTGTATGTGGTTGTGAAATTTTTGAGAAGGTAAACACTTGTGAGAAAGTTTGAGTTTGATTTTTTGAATCACATTTGTACACTCACCCTTGCTTTAAAATGTTGGAAAAAACATACTTTTTCAAGATCATTTGATCTCATTCTCAGCCATTGGGGGACTAGGCTACCTTTCTCCTGCTCCATCTGTCTGCTGTTATGGTCCTGTTGCCATCTTGTGTTAGAAATGCAAAGTTTTAACACTTCGAGAGGTAGAACTGGAACTTAAAAATTCAATGTCACAGCTGGGATTTGAACCACAGACCTTCCTGCCCACACATGGCTTGTATGTTTAAAAACACCAACAGTAAGTTTGTTGGCATAAATAAGTAATAATTTTAACTCTTCGTTTAGTGGGGGATTTCAAAATTGATTGCTTTATTACTGATTTTGATGTACTTGTTTTCTGGAATCTTGGAAACGTTTGTTTTTCAAATTTTAAAGTGAAGGTGAGTGTAAAAAAGGGGGCTCAAAATCAAACTCAAATCTGAAGAATACTTCACAGTCAATAGTGCTTCTATTTTTAATATTTACACGTGAAAATGTTTATTAATAAAGTTTTTGATTGAGAGTTTTATTTTAAATAATGTGAACGAAACCTATTGAAACTGCATATATGGCTGTATCTCACTTAGTGACTCTTACTTTGCCCTTTGATAAGTGCTGCAGCCTTATGACCATTATACAAGTAACATGCATTGCTTGCAAAGGCATTTAAACTAAAAGTATGCAAGTCATGACTTAAGCACATCATATGTCAATAGGTTCATCTGCAGAATTTACAAAACCACTGCCAGGTGTTTATATTATGTACTAAAATGTCAACAGAAAGTAGCTCCATTTTGTGTTTGAGGATTGGTTTCGAGTATAACTAAAACTGACTCTCGCTCATAATGTATTTGTGTTTAAATGAGAAACCTCCTGCTCTTTGAATACCAAATTGATGGATGCCATTTATAGTTGTGTAATTTGCTGCTTGCGTTCATGCACAGGATATGTCTTCTATTCTTTTTGAGGGGGGTGGGTCAGAATTTTGCACTGCTGTACTAGGGAGTTTAACACAAGGTGGCTAATCATTAATTTATAGTGCACTTGAGAGGTATGTGTGTTGCCTGTAAAGGTTGCTATGCTGATGCACTAATTATAATAATTGTGTGTTTCAGGAACTTTAAACCCTGCTCTCCAGGATCGATTTGGCCGTCCCAAGAGAGATATCAGTACCATTATCCACATTTTGAATGACCTATTGTGTGCCACCCCGCAGTATCGCAGGCATGCACGCCAAGGACACACCATCACTGTAGAAGCTTCAAGTGGGAATCCAGCAAAGTCTGGCACTTCTGGAACCAGTGGACCTGTATCTGGAGACCGAGCTGGACAGGGAATGGAATTTAGTGGTATGTATTCAACAAATTCCCTTTTGAGAGATCTCGTAATCTTGCTTTCATTAACAAATGTTTACATGTGAGAATTGGCTCTGTGATCTGCAAGAGGAAATGGATTGAGACCAGCTTCAAATATGCCCGGCCACTTCTAGTGCCCCATCCATCAGTGAAAAATATTGGAGAGCAAGAGGATTAATGACTTCATTGTCAGAAATCCAGCATTAGCTAACAACATGTGAGAATAAATGATGGATACTTCGTCTCACAGTTTCAAATGCTAAGAAAATAAACAATTATGTAGAGAGACGTTTTAGTATTACAAAATGATAAAATCTGTCGGTTACTTTTATAACACTCCATTATGTTCTAAAATGTTACCACAAATTCACAACTTTCTTCTTGTTAAGTCTACAGTCTTCTGGGCAATCACAACTCACAATTTTTACTTATACTTTGCTCAGTCCCTTTTAGCGTCTTTCTTCAGTTCTCCTGTCTCTCATGCACTAATTATGACGATGTAATTACGACGCTCGTTGAATCTTCTTACAACATACAGCTGTCTTGCACTCACTGACACACTGACCTACTCATGTCTGTAACTGTAACTTTAAAACTCACAGCTATGCTCTTCTCTGGTCTCCTAATATACTGGGGATATTGTCACACGGACCTATGTTGAGTTCCCTCACACTTTCTTGCGCACACTCATAATATGTGCATGCACACCTGAAATGATACAGCTAGAAGTTTCGCAAAAAGTTCTCAACCCCTTTTGTTTCTGTCGCTTCGATTGTTAATCATGTACACATGGCAGACACGTGAGGCAGCCTGACCTTTAACATCTTTGCCTGGTTACTGGCCCAACATGTGGTGTGAAGTAGCTTGGCCCTGTCCATCCTATGTTGTGCACCAAGTCCCATGTCACTTATTTTTAAGCATTATACTGGATGATCAAATTTATTCAAAATTTCTCTTAATCATTTTGAATCAACATTATTTAAGACTCAATCACTTTGAACAAAGGAAATGCCCAATGGGGTGACATAGGGTGCTTCAAGATTGGGAGAAGAGAGGAAGAGAAAACTGCCATTTCAATTTTGTGGCATTCAAAATTTTATATGGGCTGGCAAATCAGTTTGTGGATACAGTTTTATATTTTATTCACGGCATTGATAAAGTTTCGCTTGTTGCTTGCTATAGCAGTATGTGCAATAATTTCTCATATTACTATGTTCACATTTTAAAGATAGTAGCATCAAGGGCTCTAAAATTCCATACTCTTTCCATGACGTGCAAGAAACATTTGAATGACAAAAGCCCTTCAGATTAATGAAGTACTAAAAATGCAAACAAATGTCAAATGTGTGCTAAATGTCTGATGCAGTATTAAAAAAAAAAATTAGCTGAAATAAAGTAGATTTATATAGAAATGTCTCTAACCGTTTACCAGTTACATAAAATTCATTGCAATTAAAAAGAACTTTGCAGGCTATTCACAGAAAATTGAGGATGCTTATTTTAATAATCATATAAATGTTTTAAACATGTAGCATTTTAGTCAAAATCTAACCAAAGGGCAATTTTGAGAAAATTAGAAATGAGAATTTTTCCAGGGGTAGTTTGGGGTGGTGAGATTTTCCTTAAGGTTTAGTGTTTCATCCTTTGAAGAACATTGAATTTGAGTATAAAGTTTGAATGCCTGTTCTCTTTCTCTCTCACACACGTGCGCGCGCACGCACACGCACACACACACACACACACACACACACACACACACACAACCTTTTCTGATTTGTTTTATTCAGATCTCAAAGCATCTATTCCAATGAAATCCTGATACAAATGTTTGCATAAAATGGAGTGCTTTTACTACATACTATAAATAAAATGCTAGAGAAATTAAAAATTATAGTTCCTGGCTTTAGCAGTTTAAAATTCAATGTTTTATTTAACAAATCGAAACTAAAGATAAGTTTAGCATATCAAAGTTAACTGGAATGTTGAACTAGTTCATCTTGATTAATTTTAAACATTGTCAGTGAAACAGGTTCAAAGAGTTAGGAATGAACACATCTTATGGTGAACATGTATTTCTCTTGTGACGTTCTAACCTCCAACGAAGTTAGTTGGTCCTGTGTATCAAAAACAGGACTTTTATGAAGTATAACTTTAAGCTTTATTTTTAATAAGAAATTCTTTATTTTTATGCTAATTTTCTATTTCTATGTGTTCAGAAGAATCGGTGACCCTTTCACGTGAGAATCAGGCAACCCGTGGGAAGATGGAACAGCTGCGTCTCATAATGGAAGAACGTAGAGCCCGACGCAGAGCTCGCCGAGAAGCCAGATCTGCTCCCTACACCCTGACCCAATGGTCAGCAAAGTCAGAATCCCTTCCTACCCAGAATGCTGCAGGTGCAGGTGCTGGCCCCTTGGGAACACATGGAGATGAACCAATGGATACTGCTGCATCTGCAGCTGGTGAACAACAACATGTCTGTGAGCTGAATCCACCGGAACCAGTTGTGGCTTGACCAAACACAACCAGCATAGCAAACATGATGAAAGTATAATTTTCTGCAAACACGGAGGGTGATGAGCATCAAGAATATTTCACTTGGGACTCTGGGACAACTAGTATAAATGATTGTGGGAAGCACAGTGAAGTGATATTCTTAACAGCTGAAGAATTGCCACTCATAGCTTCACTAATTGACACAAGGAAAAATTTGCAAAAATTAGTGCCTTCAACAGCAATTGATAAAATGTTCTAATTTTTATTAAATTTTCCTTATGTTAATTGGTAAAGCCATGAGTGATTTTTATTCAGCTGTTATATATGCTAAGTGCATGTGGGATAAATTAAATGGTTTGGTTGTGAAACATGAGAAATGCAAGCACCTTGACCTATTTGAGACAAAGTATACTTTTTTTTTATTTGTTGTCATTTCTATAGAGTGTAAATATGTAGGCTACAATATTTATGAAGAATGCCACAAGTTACTGTGGTTTGTAATTGGTGAGCTTATTGCAGATGGCTTTAGCACAAAACAATTGAAATTGGATTTTACAACCATACCACTTAAGGTGGCTCCACTACCAGTGATTGATCTTTACCAGTATCTATTCTAAGTGGTCATGTAACTATACATTGTATTCTCTTTTTGTGCCATGTTGCGTCACATGCCCTAACGGAGCGCTTGAAACAAAACGGAAGGTGGCAAGAGACAAAGATAGAAGTTATTTTGGTCCATGCATTTTAAGAGTTCTTAACAGGGAATTGTAAGTATGAAGGAATATATAGGTTTGAAAACCAGAAATCTGTTAAGTTTAGATAGATGCTGAAAAATATTTAAAAACTACAGTATTTAAAGCCACTTATGGGAACTACTTGAAAAATAAGTTTTATCCTTGTTCACAGTCCTTTGTAAGGGTTTCACTTTACAAAAGGGGACCAATTTTGGACTGTTTTGATAAAAGAACTCGTGTCAATTTGATCTTGTAGATATAATTCTGCATAAGCAAATAAAGTTTGTGAAATAGGAAAGCATTCATGAATACCTTATTTAAATATGACCTAAAATGTTAGCTGTTATTAAACTTAATATTGTGATAGACCATTATTGAATTTTGTTTGTAACAATGTTCCAAATGGTATTTTGGAAATAAACCATAAATCTATAAAATATGAAGTTTTAATTCTCCCACAAATACCAACCCTTGATGTCTAGAGCTAAGTACTTTGTGTTTTGCAAATTTGGTGTAGAAAAAAGTTTCATGAATGCCAGATGGTTGCACATCAGGAAGTTTCCTAGATATATAAATGGTCCAGTATTGGTATCTTCTTGTAAATTTGTGAAAGAGTTTTATGCATACAACTAAGAAATCAAGAGAGTTCGGCTATCAATAGAACTTTACTGAATGTCAAAGCAGCAATCAGTTGTGTTTTGTGTACTGTCAAGTTTCTCAGTTGAAAGTTTCTAGTCCATTTTGCTCTTTGCATTAGGTATGGAAAGCTTTTGTGCTTCCACATTATGTAATTGTATTTGGGAAAATTTGTTTACTTCAGACCTTTTGTACTAACCTTAAGAGCATCACACTCGCCTGTTTGAGCAGTTCAAAATTTTATTCCTCCATACATCTGTTTAAAATAATGCTCTTTTCTCTTCATTGTATATGAGAAATCAAAAGCCTGAAATGGGTGGGGGGGACAGCTATTTCGCTTTTTACAGAATTGAATATTAATAACTGTATCTTTCCCTTTGAGGAAATGTTCAAGGTAGTGATAGTGTAGTATATCTATATGCAATCAGTTGTTACTTTAAACAAAAGTAGAGTAGGGTTCATGTATGCTAAAAGTCCCTCCAGATCTAAAATAGAACCTAGTTCTGCACACATTTAAAAATTAAACAGAGAAGAAGAAAAAGAAAGAAAGAGAGGAATAATGGAATTGTAGATTTAAAAATAGTCATTTGGAAAACATTAAGGAGAAAAAGAAATATGTATTATAATGTATAGTAAAGTATGTATATTATTAATGTATGGTTAAATGTGCATTTACAATTCATTATGTATAGATTAAAAAAAAAAAACTAAAGACAATATGTCTTGTGTGTATGTATTGCTTTAGTTGCACATGTAAAACACTTGAAGCATGTATGCATAAGCATCTGCAATGTGGTACTTTTTGGGGGTTCCTAATTTTCTTTTCAATTCAGAGACATTATTGGCTTTATAAGAAAATGATAAACACACTTTTACTGTGAATTTTTTTTAAAGCGCTGGAACCACTTAAGTTCATTTTCCCATTTTATTGCACGTAAGACAAATGTGTTCTGTTAAGCAAAAATAATATTCTGACAGGCTAAACTCTGGTGTTAACAAGACACCAAACACTAGCCAAATGGAAGCAAACTGTTGTTTGCAAGTAGAGGCATAAACTGGAATAGTGTAGTGCAGTTTGTCATAGTATTTTTCATAATGGAATTTGTATTGTTTAATTGTAGTGAATTATCAGTTCCTGTATCATGCAAGCTTTTGTACATATTTTCTCACCTTTTAGTCCACGTAAATGTTGAGAGTGAACTCGTGTTGCTACTTCAGAGGGGAGGGAAATTTTGTTCTTGTGTAACATAGAATTATTTGCGTTTCTTGGAATATGTTGAGATGTGGGATTTATTTGCGCTGTGAAGTTATCGGGATATGTCTTGGTTTATACCATTTGCTGTATGCAAAATAAAAAAAATATAAAGGAAAAAGAAGAAAAAAAATTGTTTACATCTTAGATAATAAGTTATGCTTTATGTAGGCTGAATTATTGTCTGTAACAGTGTATTCCCTCGCCGAAAACAAGTTGATGTTAATTTTTGTTCTTATCAAGTACAAAAACATTTCTCTACAGCTTTAAAAAGGAGTTTCATTTTCCATTGTTTCACAGAATTATCTTATCTACTTTAAAACAGACCGACACAGTTGAATCAGTAAATATCCTGCAACAAATATTTGTCTACTGATTGTAATGTCTTTCATGTTTTAATCTACTTTAGTTAGATATTATGTTTGAAATATTTTAAGATACTGTTGTATTCATATTAATATTTAGTGACTTCAGTTAGGCTTCCAGATAAGTAAATGCAAGTTTGTCACTTTAGTTGCTAGGTGATTAAGTTTTCACTGTGGTTGAACAGAGTGAATGATGTTTCCATGTGTATAGTTTGCGAATGATTGAAAGTGTTTTATGGAAATAAAGATGGTTCAGAACAGAATTGCATTGTGGGTGGTGTCAGTATGTTTTGTATCTTTGATTGGATTGCATGTTAGAATTAACAGAGCATAGAATGAGTGCGCTGAAATAAAATAAATCAGATAAAGTTAGTCAGTTACAAAAAGAATAAACATAACTACTTAGTGTGATATATTGTTTCATTTCATAAACCATTATACTTATCCTTTCTCTTCTTGACTACTCGGAGAACTAAAGTGCTGTATTTAAAACCACCCACTTAAATGCCTATTTAATTGCTGCAAATAAAGTCTCAAATCTTAGCATTTAAATTGCTATCTTAATCACAAATTCAGTACCGCAGCTTAAATTTGAGACCTTAAATTGCATGTATGCATGGTTCACTTGCATTGCAGCATGTGGAGCATGCATACACACTGTCCATAACCTCGCTATAAACTGTATAATTCATTTTCATATCTGTTCTGTAAAAAATTCATAAATACAGCTTGTTTTTCTGTTAATCAGGATAAATGTATTCCAAAATGGTGATATGAGCTAGAGAAACCTGCTGCTATACAGTGATAAACTTACCAGGCTATCATCCAGTAGTTGGCAAACAAGAAATCTTATCCCTTTCAAAACTCAGGGAAGATTTATTCTAAAATCCACGATCTCAAAAAATGAACCCTTCCTCCTAACAAAGAAAATTCACTTTCAAAGATCAACCCTACACAAACTCTAGATATTGAATACTATATAGATCTACTGGAGAAAGTTAAAAAACATGACACCCCAAATGATGTTCTGAAATCATTCAAATTATAAACAATTCACGCAAGATTCCCTGAACATTGCTTTATATCGTTACCGATGGTTATTTGTTGCCAAACCAAAACAGAGCAGGTGTTGGAGCTACTTAGCTCTTCTACAAGCCTCTTAGATTTGGTACCACAAATTTTGATGGAGAGGTCAAAGCCATATGCATAACACTTCAAAATCTTCTGTACAGAAATTCCAGAATGCAGTGATTCTTTCTGACAAGGGCAGTTCTTGTAACTATAACATCCACTTCAACGCCAAAAAATCAACAAATTCTTAGTTTTTCAGTGGGTACCAGCACATTGTAGACTGTCCGGCAATGACAACACTGATTATCTAGCCAAAAAGGAATGCAGTAGTGTACAAAAGCCTGTTACACAACTATCATTCCACACATAAACCTACAATTCCATGACTCACATCACTCTAAAATTTCGAAAGATAAAAGATGGAAATCTATCATAAATCAAAATATCCCTGGAGACCCAAGAACAAGTGCAGTTGCAATCTTCAGACTATTCATAGGCCACGATGTCTAGCAATGCATCTCCATAGGATTGGGATTTATTCTTGACCACTTTGTGATCTTAGGGGAAATGTATCAAGATCATCTTTAATACTGTCCAGATATCACCAATGTGGCATCATTAAGTGAAAAATACTGGAGAGCAAGAGGATTGATGGTTTCATTATCAGAAATCCAGCATTAGCCAACAACATTCCAGAATGGCTTTAACACACAATTTGTTGCAGCTACACAGGATACAGAATGCTGGTACTACTGTCAAATGTTTGTTTAAGGTCTCGCTATAGTGGTTACACTTTACTGAAGATTATTAAGGTACATTTTGACAGTTTTACACCATTATGGGACAGGTCACTAGAAGCAGGTGATATTTAAGTTGTTTGGCTCCATTCGTAACTGGCAATCTTCCTCAAATACACACCTGATACCTGTATTAAACCCCTAGCGCAACAGCCCATGAAGGGCCAAGGGATAGACCTTATAGTTGGTTAAACTAGAAGCCCGGGACATAAGTACTTACAATATTGTAAATTGCCATTAAGGTATGTTGTCTCATATAAACTGAGATCTCCTTGTGTGTTTTAGTGGGAAAAATGCAAGTGAGTTGGAGAATTTAATGTGGTGTCGGCATGTTGGCCATAATAGCTTAGTGGTAAGAGCAGCTGGACAGTAACCGGTAGATCCGTGGTTCAACTCCCGGTCATAGCATTCAAGTTTTCAGTCTCACTTTATCCTTTCTAATCATGTCCCACACACGGCTATTGTGTGTAAGTACATTAATAACAATGACTTATTTTAAATGTTTTCCGTTCTAGACTTGTTCTCAAATGCTTCAGAATTTGTAAGTCATTGCATGTAAGTTAGCCATGGCACTGGTTGTGTCTTTGTTGTCATCAAAGCTGAAAACATGAATGTCTATCGGCACTGATGATAAAATAGTCCTGTGTCAAACTTGTGATAAACGTTTACGATGTGCAATGAAATTTCAAACTGAACAATGTTTATAAAGCAATCTATGTATTAATAATAAAAACAGGGTTTCTTCAAAAAAAGGTACTACCTACACATTTCCAAGGCAACCTACATTACTTAATTATACATTTTACAAAAAAACTGTGCATGGTAATTGTTGCAGGGAACATGCCCTGGAAGAAACTTAAGGTACCTGAAAATAAAAATTTCTTAAGAAATACTGCAACCACAACATTCCCAGGTCCACTCTGAGGAACAATTACTTGGATTCTTTTTATGTCAACATAGAAAAAATCAGGACTGACAGGAAAATTATGCATTTCTGCTGATGGAGATGACGGAAGCTGTAGGCTATTTCGTTACTAATCTAATAGTGTGCAAGTTTAACTCTGAGGTTACATGTAGATAATATTTAATTTATTGTAAACTTGTGGAGGCAACAAATAGTTCAACAATTGCTAGATTTATCAATGATGGGCTTGAGGTGAGGTACTCTGGCCAGATGGTGTAAAAGAAGATAGGGTCCTATTGATGTTCACAGATGCATCTCCATACATGTTGAAAGCAGGTAAGTCGCTTAATGTATTTTATCCAAACTTAGTACATGTTACATGTGTGGCTCATACATTGCAATGAGTGGCAGAGACAAACATAAATTCCCAGAAGTAAATATATCGATATCAACAATTTGTAACTGATTATAAAAGTACTCAAATTATCACATTCATGTAAACTTGGAAGACTTGTTTTGATACAGTTCCAAGGATGGAACCATTGTTTTTATAAATGTTAATATTATTGTTTGCCTGTCAAAATTTGGCATTGTAACTGAATGAATACTTGCAAAAACGAACTAACCATCAGAGAGGTAGAACTGGAACTTAAAAATTCAATGCCACAGCTGGGACTTGAACCACAGACCTTCCGCTTACCAGGCAGCTGCTCTAACCATTGAGCTACTTGTGACAATCTGCCAGAATGGCATTGAATTCTCAAACCAGTTCGTATTTCTCCTGGTAAACCACAAAGGCAGTCTCACATCAGAGACAATTACCCCAATGGTGACTCACTATTGTAAGTACTTTGTCCCAGGATTAAATAACCTTCAGATGGTAATTATTATTTATTTATGCCAACAGTAAGTTTGTTGGCATAAATAAATAATAACTAACCATCAGTTTGCTTTGATCTACTACAGCAGAGTCTCTCAAAGCTTATAGTTGTACCAGGTGCAATCCAAAGTTCAGAGCTACCATGCATCATGACAACTCAACTCGCACGTTGCAAAGCGAAGAAAGATGTGCTGATAGATGGCTTGCTTATATCAATGCAACAGGAATTTCCTAAGCTGCATCAAGAAGTAGTAAAGGTTATTTCTATATTTGAATGAAAACTAGATTGCGTGCAAATATTTCTGATTGTAACTTAAAAAAATACTCCCAGAATTGTTATCAGCCAATCCCTTGTTCCAGATACTACTGGTATTGTTATAAATGGAAAAGGAAATAAGAAATAGAATAAACGTCTGATCAAACAAAACTTAAATAGTATTTTTATTTGTTTAACATTTTTTTTCACTGGTAACCATCGCATTGAACTGAGCATATTCATCCACCACCAGAGTTGCCAACTCAAGTTCAGAGAAATAACAATATGAATGAGAAAACAGCCTACTTACTATATTATCTAAGAAAATAAATAACTAATCAAGGGGAAAACAGTTTAAGTCCTATGTTAGCAATACACAATTTGCAAAAGTATAAACTAGATCATTAAAAAGGATACAAGATTTAGCATAAAAGACCAAACTAACCAGTTTAACACTGTGCATGGTATGTAAACATTATGCAGTGAGGAAGAAACAATGGTGAAAGCAAGAAAGGAGGGGGCAAAGCAAGCTGCAGAAGTGTAGGGAAGAGGGACTGGAGGTTTGCACTGAGGTCAGCCATAGCCATTTTTGTACCTTGCAATGCATTGGTGCATGCACCCTGAGACAGCCTGTACTACAGAAACTGCAATACATCCTCTCTATGTATAGCTAACCTCAAGGAAATCTTTATGAACTCTTTCCGTCCCTTGTTGTCCATGGAATCTGGGTAGGAGGCAGTATCTGTGGCAATTGGACATCATGCTGTCCCCCTAAGATGGTTCCAGAAGACCTAAAGACTTTGGGATGTTGTCAAACTTGGGAAACCTTAAGGACCTCTGTCATTGTCTGTACTGTTAGTCTGGATTTGGCAGCCCAGTGTCTCCTTTTAGCTCATCTTTCCTCCAGGGATGCCCCTTCGGGGACATAGGTATAATAAGCTTGGCTTCAGTGCTGAACCCCCTCCGTATCTCTCCTATTCCTACACCCACTCTTGGAAAAACTCACATTCCTATTTAACGGCTAGTATAGAAAGATTTGCTTGTGGGTGAATAGTGAGTGAGTGATTAGGGTTTAAGGGCCCGTCGACAGCTAGGTCATTAGAGCCCACTTGTGGGTGAAGGGGAAGGGTTGTTAATAATAATGTCAGTTGATAGATATCACTGTTACAATGTGCCAGCATTTCATTCTGCAGGAGTTCTTTTGCTTGCCAGTAAATCTACTGACATAGAGCTGTCACATTTAACCACACTTAAAAACCATTGGTCTGGGCCAGGTTTGAGCCCACAACCTTGGGACCAGTAGGTCAGCACCTAACTGTGCCACACACAGGTGAATGGATGACCATTGTTAGAGGTGTAATAATGAATTCATTTGCCAAACTAGGAATGAGATGAGCTGCATTTTCCATTTTTTGCATTAATGAGTGTGCAGTCAGTTGCTATAATTTATAGGCTTTACTGCAGTTTTGCAAGACTTGCTTTAAAAAAAATCTCTTAATTTGTTCAGATTTCTCAAACAAGAACATGGAACAATTGAGGCGTGGAGCGCAACAGTGGCCCAACCACTAAATGTACATAATGGAGTGTAAAAAATATCTGTGATTTGAAAGTTTTATATTGACTTTAATAACTAAGCAAGAGTCATGATATTTGGAAATTTTAATCAATATAGCACCGACATTGTGATACATAGTTACATACATGCAGGAAGGTTGGACCACTGTTTCTATCCAGGAAGCCAGATTCAGTTCCATGCAATAACACACTTCTCATGCCATCTGCCGGTGGTTGTAGAAATGTGGTATAGGCCATTACTGCTGTTCTAGATTTTGATATGGGGAACATGTCTGTGCTAATAACTCAAGTTTCTGAATTTGGCCACTGTTGCGCTCAACGCCTCAATATATTACTTTCTCTACACATGTGGTAAGAATGGGGAAGTACACCCAAAAATTTTATGTTGAGATTTCACCAGAAATATACACGCCAAAGTCCCTTGAATCCATAAAAAGTATTTTTATAAAAAGGTCTGTGAACAAGAATAACTCAAAAACAAAAATTTAGTTAAATATCAAACTTGGTACTTAAATTTAGCATCTTCTGAGGATGTGACATGAAGATTCTCAAGAAAACCCTCCCCACTGCAAACTACCCTTTACATGGAACATTTTTGGAAAAGTTTGACTTGATTTTGATTAAAATACCAACTGTTTAAAACATTTTCATGAAAAGTGAAATGTATATTCTGAATTTTCTGGGAATAGCTCTGAAATCCTCTTCATTCTGAATGAACTTTTGCATAGCTGGTAAATCATGATAGGCCAAATCTTACCCCACAAAAACTGTAGTTCTCATTTAAGTACACAATTTAAATCCAAGTTATTTTTGTGGAATTAACCATTTCCAAGATATTCTTTGTTATTGGTTTAAGTTTTTAAAAATCGGAAGCCATATATTTTGTTTGTTGTTGTTTCCCCCCCCCCCCCCCCCTACTAGTTGTGCAAAGTTCGAGTGCGACGATGGGCGGCGTCGGATGCGTTCGCACTGGAAAAACGCTAGCGACCCTGTTCCAGCTTGCGTCTGTCGCTCATCCGGATCTGGTCGCCCTTTAGATCTTTCCTCTATTCCCTCCCTCCAAGGGGTCACGGTAGAAGCACAACGATCCTAAAGGGCCTATGTGCGGCTCTCTGCCCCGGTTGCTAGGGCCCCTCCGTTATAACTTCAGTATATTGTGGGGATCGGAGAGTGCCCAACGGCCTTCGCACTTCGACCTAAAGATCGTTTGTGCTATCTCTTACTTAAAGTCCAGTAAAATGGCTTAAAAGTCATACACCTAAGGTTGGGATCGAACTCAGTAACATCCATTGCCACGCTCTTATTCCATTGCACTACGGCAGGCAGTAGAAATAGAGAAAGTGAGACCACAAAATATTGAAACGAGCAATAACGGGTATCTCGAAAAGGCCGATACCACAAAAATAGTTATTTGAAATAGGTTGGTGCTTAACAGAGATCTACATATTTTGAGCAGTATGTTCTTGTTTCTCTCTTATGGTCTACCAGTTAAACACTATTATAGATTTCCTTCCAAATGAAGAGGACTTCACAGGCTACTCTCAGAAATTTCACTAGTTACATTTGAACCAGAGGCGGCGCCGTGGCCGAGCGGTTACAGTTCACAGGTGAGTTTACTGTTACCATCTGTTGGACGGTAACTTGCATTTGTATACGCACGTACTCGCAAATACAATTGCGAAGGAAGATTCAAGGCACGGCCTATTTGTGTAATGTAATGTGGACTATGAATAAACTCAGCATGTTGGAAATATTGAATTGTGAAAATGTCCAGCAACCACGGGCGCCGCGAAGGGGGGAGGCAAGGGGGGGCTGGTCCCCCCTTGGAAATTAATGTGTAGTCAATTACTGAGTATTAGACTACTGTTTTAATTTTCATGTAAAGAATAATGTTTACTAGCACAGCTTACTGTTTTGTATTGAATCGTTACTTCTACGTGATTCTCTAAAGTAAAATATGTTTTCTTCTAAATTATAGTGAATTAAGGTAATATAATGTATAACAATTAAGGCTCTTTAAAATACAAATGGCAACTCCTTGTGAATATTAATTTCATAAATCTGCTTATTCACACTATGTTAATATATACACGAAAAACGAATTTATAATTGAATAATTAAATATAAATGCATTAGAGATTTCTCCATGGTACAGGAAATTGATGATAGTCTTTTCTATTACGCAATAATAAGTTACCCTAGTAACCGAATTCATACAAGCTTGTTTAAATTACATTTAATCCCATCATTCCGTTTCACACCGTTCATCCAACCACCCATCCCCACACACACATAATTATGGCATTACAGTTTTCAAAATTTCCAAGAGTTTTACCCTTCCTTTTGCGCAAAAGTGGATTAGTGCGTGCTTTCACTTGTGGTGAAGAAACAAAATCTGAAACAGAGAAGGTAAGAAAGCTTCATCGACATTGTGCAAGGATTTGCAACAACGCTTGAGCACGCATGTTAGCACTATTATATCTACGGTTTTGCTCTCTAGCTTTACTCTAATATAATTTGATTTGTTTACAGAAAGGTCTTGTTGTGGGAGTATACACACAGGGAGGTTCTGACTTCAAATTGACTGAAACCGCATCTCTCGTCGATAAACTTTGTGGAGGAAGAATAACGAAGCTTATAGATGAGTAAGCATTTATTATAGTATTAGTGTTGCATTTTAGAGCAGCGTGTCCGATCACAAAAACCAGTGCAATTATATGTACATTCATGGGCGTCGCGAAGGCGGGGGGGGGGGGGGTGGGCAAAGGGGAGCCGCGGCCTCCCCCCTCGAAGTTGGTCAACTTAATGTGCAATCAATTACTGACTATTAAACTACTATTTTAATGTAAAGATAAATTTTTATTTAGCACAAATTAATATGGTTATATGTAACAAATATTATAAATTTTGACAGTAAAATAATGAATTAATATTACCTGATTGCAAATTTCAAACATGTGCCCCCCCCCCCTGGAAAAATGTCTGCCGTCGCTCATGTGTACATTTATACCTTTTTATAGGCGAACTTTGGAGCATAAATATTTCATTGTTTAAAATATTCTTTATAATCTACGTGGAGATCGTCTATGAACATTTATAAACGTTGTTATTTAATATTTTGCATGGAACACGTTTTTTTTTTCTTCACAAACTCAAACATTGTTTGTGTCCAAACTTCCTCGGAGTTGTGCTGTCATTTATTCACGGGTCCATGCTGCCCAAAATACTGGCCACATTTTGGAACACCTTTTATGAGTAAAAGCATACAAAAATTAATTTCACAACGCTGATTTATTGGGTCATAGCATTCTGGAAGGAATACAAAATTGTCAAAACTCAGTTTATTTAAAATGCAATTTTATGCTCAAAATCCATTATTTGGTAATTGTTTACTTTAGCACCTGGGACCGAATTGTTTCAAATGTATTTTAATATCCTAAAGGCTGTTTGGTAGGGACACAATTTTATGGTGAATAAAAATTGTGAATGTTGATATAAAGAGAGGGCTCAAAACGGGATAAAAGCAGTGAAATAAAATACCAAATATTACTGTTATAATTTACATTTACGATGGTTTATTCACCATGCTCATTGAAATAACAAACATGATTTCTATGATTCTTTTACCTGACAAAATATGATTCTGGAAAAGCTCTTTCACAATCAGCATTGGAAATTTAAATATACATAGACTGGAGACATTTTAAACCAAGTGTTGGACAATCTTTATTAATCCTCGTAAAGCTTGTTCTACATCACTTTCCTGACAGGAAGATGTTTGACTCTTTGCAGCTGTATACAGAATTTAGCAAATCCACGAATCAAAAAGTGGAATCGCTTTTTTCCTTGTCTTAGGTTTGTCCGCGTCAAAACAAACGCTGTTGTATACTGATATCCGAGTATTGTTTACAGCAGCAGTTTCTATTTAGAATCATGGCGGACGGCGGCGGTGAATTTGCTGATATAATAACAGTACAACTCCGAGGAAGTTTGGACACAATGTTTGAGTTTGTGAAAAAACGTGTTGCATGCCATGCCAAATATTAAATAGCAACTGCTGGCTGTAAACAATACTCGGATATCAGGTAATTGACACGAGTTGCATGTTGGGACTTGTAGCTTGTCTCCCTAAGTCCGCTCTTGCATCTTCGTCGACTTTCACATTTCACTTTATACAGAATTTAATACGCACGTGTGCATGTGTATTGAACTGAGTGAAGAATTGAACTATTAATCTATCTTGATTGAAAGAAAAATAAGATCTGCTGCTGTTTGTTCATATACCGTTTACATAAAAAAAGTTTCGTTACTTTTGATCTTCTCAAGAATTGCTGCGACGATTTTATTTGAATTACCATATATTTAAGGTATATGGCAAATAAAATGAATACCTTGGAACTTTCTGAGAATAGCCTATGAAGCTCACTTCATTCGCAAGGAATTTTGCGTAATGCCGGGGTTACGATGAATTTTACATAACGCGATGGGACGTAACGTGGTGTAATTTAAAAGTTTGACTTTTGACTTCATATTACTTAAAGTTTATATGTCAGGTGACTAATTTGATCCAATCGGCGAGAAGTAGTACCATACAGTGCTTCTCTATGTAACTATTTGTTCAGCACTCTTTCTCTGTTACTTTTGTTTTGCTGCTAAAGAAGGTTATGGCCATCTCCATACTGTGTTTTCCGTTTAAAGATATTTCTTGCTCCACATTTTCGTATTCTTTTTCTTCTTTACCTGATTACCCTCCTCTTATGTAGGACTTACATCCCTTGGACTTACAAGCTAGTACCTAGGTTTAGACGCCTTCGGGATGCACAGGAACGTATGGACTGGACCACGATCGGACAGAGTGAAGACCTGGAAACGGGTGGTCAGCCAAGCACCAGGTATCAGTGATGCCAATTTGGTTGTTTTTAAACTAAATCTGGCCTTTCTGGGAAGATCTTTAGTTGTCAAAATTTATAAATTTAACATTGCTAGTATATGGATTTAGTTGTTTGATAAACTGCATTTGGTTGGACAGAAATGTTTTTAACATTGGATATAACTTTTGGTTAAGGTTTCATATGTAAATGCGAAAGACAAATGGTTTAAAGAAGGAAAATGCACATACTTTACAAATCTAAAGCAGTCGTGTTACTCTGAAAGCTTGCAACCCACCCGACCTCGCATTTTAAGATACTTTCATATATACGAAATAAATTCTAAATGTCAAAAAAGTACCCCACGTTACATTTACGCATGTGTGGAGGAAAGTGCCAACACGTTAGTGGCGAAATCCACGAAAATAGTGATTTTTTTAGCTCTTTCCAAATACACTTGATAACAATTTATGTATTGCCCGTTATTTGAAAGTTAGGGCCTTCTCCCCCGCGATTCTGGATCATTGGAATTTAGCTTCACAGACCCTTCGGCTGCGCATTATCGTTATTCCGCGCAACTGTTTCACTCGTCTTCTTATACAAAACCCCCTCAACTAAGCTTTGCAGCTTAGGGCCCCCAATCCTTCGGTTAAGTTTTGAGGCTCAGTAGGTATTCTCAACCCTGGACTACGCTTTGCACTGCATATATGTATGTGTTTTGAATATCCTTTCCAAAATATGGAAAAATGTGCAAACCCTCTTTTGTTCTGTTTTTCATTCAGATGTTGGCGACTCTTCCTTATTTACAGCGCAGCCATAAACTGCGCACTACCGGCCGAAGCATTTGCGGGTAGTTTTGAAACCGTCGGATTTTTCAACATTGTCATTCTCTCTGTGCTGTCATTATTCAATTGTTTCTCGCAATGCCATGGAAAGAATATGGAATTTCAAGGCTAGTATGTACAGACTTGCCTCTAAAGATGTCTCTGTACATACAAACACAATGTGTAATTATACTATTGTATCTGTAAAAGTTTAATTCTATTAACATAAACAAGAAGAATGTGTAAGAATAGCCTATAAAAGTAATATAAAATAAACAATAGTGAGTAGAGAAAGCCATGAGAATGTAATACATAAGATTTTTTCCAATGGGTAATTCTTTTCATTCTTGCAGTCATACTCTGAGCATGAAATCTGCTTTTCAAAAATCTAATTATTGCTGTAACCCAATGTATTCATTTATACCTGCAATAAAAAGTGTAAATGTATACTCAAATTTTATCTCAGTTAACAGGAGGATACAAGAATGAACTTTTGTCAGGATAGTTTGAAGAAGAATGAGTAGACAAAGTAATGTGAATGTAACATCAGATTTTTACTTTATTATGTACTTAAACTAAGCAGAGGATATATTGTCTCCCACCCAAAATTTTGGTTTCAAGATTTCACCAGAAACATGTTTTGAGGAACCCAAAAAAGCATTTTAGGAGAAGGCTGATGTGCACACGTGCATGTATGCCTGTGTAACACATACTGAAAAATCTGATGTTTTGCACTCACATGACTTTCTCTACTCTTGTACTAACCACTCTTACAAACTCTTATTCCTATATCTTCTTCATGTTAGTTGAGATAAACATTTGTACAAATTATCTTATTGCTTATTTCCTTGTGGGTGCAAGGGGAATATGGGAATACAGTAGACTTTGAGCGATAGTCAAATCTTTTAAAGCTTACAAGTCTGTTCTCTTTGCATGGCTAACATATAAAAAGTGACTAGCGATGTTCCATTTGACAAAAGTTTGTTTTCCAAATCCCACACAAATAACAAGGAATATCTCCAAAATGGTTCATTCTACAAAAAAAGTATTTGGACATAAATTGTATGTTTTAGCAGGATCTACATTTTTTGTATAGTAAGATTTAGCCTATCAGTTTACCAGTTATAAAAAATCTGATGTGTTGCACTCACATGACTTTCTCTACTCTTGTACTAACCAATCTTACAAACTCTTATTCTTATGTCTTCTTCGTGTTACTTGAGATAAATATTTACAGAAATTATCTTGTTAGTTATTTCCCTGTAGGTGCAAGGGGAATGTTATAATGCAGTAGGCTTTGAGCGATAGTTAAATCTTTTAGAGCTTTGACATATAAAAAAATGAACAGCGATGTTGCATTTCATGAAAATTTGTTTTCTGAAATTGACACAAATAATAAAGAATATCTCCAAAATGGTTCACTCTATAAAACATTTTATTTGGACGTAAATTGTGTGTTTTAGCAAGATCCATATTTTTTGTACAGTATGCTTTTGTCTATCTCTTACGATTTAAGAGTTATTCAAAAGTCATCCAGAGTAAACAGGACTATATAGGCTATAACCAGAAAATTCAAAATTTACATTTCATTTGTCATAAAAATATCTTAATCATATGGGATTTTAATTAACATCATTGCCTGGTCCCATAGCGTAGTTTTAGAGCACCTGTCTGCTGTGCAAGGAGTCCTGGCAGGGGGGTAGGAATTTTTCTCCAGCCAAGATTATTCCTCATCTTTCCCTGAGTCTGGAAGTACAATGGCGGTACCATGGCTGAGTGGTTAGAGCACTCGCCTACCACCTAGGTGGTCCCGCATGTGGTATTCATGGTGGACGAAGCGGCGCCTGAGCAGGTTTTCTCCAGGTTCTCTGGTTTCCCCCACCATTCATTTTACCTATTTCTCCATTATCACCTTTCCAATCATTCATTTCGCCTGCACTTCATATCATCCTCTTCCTCACTATCATACCTGGTACTTGGCTGACCACCCGCTTCCAGGTCTTCACTCTGTCTGGTCCAGAGGTTCCTCTGCTCCCCAACAGTCGTCTGACCCTAGGCACTGGCTTGTAAGTTGTAAGTCTTAGGGGGTGTCAGACCTACATAAGGGGAGGGTAATCAGGGAAAGAAGAAAGAAGAATTAAAATCGTTAGTCATTTTCAAGAAAATCAAAATTTTCGAAAAATTTTCCTTGTAAAGAGTAGTTTAGGGTGGGGCTACTTTCTTCAAAATCTTTGTGTCGCATCCTTGAAAGACATTAAACTCAAATACCAACTCTGGTTTTTAACCGACTTTTCGTTTTTGAGTTATGACTGACAGGCAGACTGAAAGACAGACACACACAGACCTTTTTCTAAAAATGCTTTTTTTTTTATTCAGGGGGTCTCAAAACATATATTTCTGGTGAAATTTCAATATAGAATTTTTGGGTGGAATATAATATACTTCCTCTACTTACATACATTTTCAGTGAAATCTTAGTATCAAATTTTTGGGTGGAATACCATATCTTCTCTATTTACTATGTACAAGACAGAGAAAGTAGCAAGAGTTTCAGTTTATTGTTTCTAACAAATTTGTTACAGATTAGGAGGTTATATTGGACTGGGCAATGTACAAGTCTACCACAACTTGACCCCTGAGTTTTACGCTGTAGCAGTGGCTGGTCTTGGTTCTGATGAAGCTTGTTTCAATCAATTTGAATGTATCGATGAAGCTAAGGAGAATGTGAGGATTGCAGCTGCAGCGGGTGCAAAAGCATTGCAGGCTGGTGGTGCAGATTGCATCCTTGTGGAACCTTTTGGTGAAAACTCTGAGGCTGCTGCAGAGGGTGCCTGTCTAGGAATTTGGAAATTCCAGGATACCAAGAATGCAGAAGACCAACGTC
This sequence comes from Tenodera sinensis, assembly GCA_030765045.1. Lineage (NCBI taxonomy): Eukaryota > Metazoa > Arthropoda > Insecta > Mantodea > Mantidae > Tenodera > Tenodera sinensis. The sequence goes on from CM060972.1 coordinate 52,193,613, forward strand.
CTATTCCTTCTGTTAATGTGTATCAAGATGAAGACAAGTAAGCATATTTCTTCTTTATCCTCTGTTTCCTCATAGTTAGACTGCCATTCTCACTTTTACTTTTGTATCATTCCCATCAACCTGCTTTTTAGGGATAGGTTCTTAAATAGTTTTTCAAATAACACTAGCTAACAAAATGGTACTTTTTTCTGTAACTGGCATGAAGATAAGCTAAACTTTGCTTTCAGGTGTGCTGACAATGAAAATGTTAGTGAAAATGCAAGATCAGCTTTTGTTTTGGTGCAGTTTTTGTAATTATTATTAACGTTGTGTCTTTTAGCTATTGAGATCTTTGTGATCTCAGGGCTTGGTAACGGATGGAATGAAAAATCACACAATGTTTCTTCACCACAATGTATTATTTTATTAACACTTTATCGATATTTTACATTAAATAATTCCTCTCAGCACCATTCTAAATGATTTAAAACGTTTCCACTTTTTCATTTAGTGGAACTAATGCTTGATGAAAGTCTGGTGAAAATTCTATGTTCACACGCTATACCAATACGTCCTCATGTCTTGATTACACACACGCGAATGGGCAGATTATGGCGTCCTCACGTGACACCGCCTTTATCGTATACATCCGTGTATGCGTCCATCAAATAGTTCTTTCTTGTTAGGGAAGCGATCCCTAACCATCCTCCCTTACTTTTATTATTGAACACATATAATTCTAATATTTATACATATATATTAAAATCAAATATGGAAAGATTTATGACGTTTTTGGGCAAACTTAGTTGTTCGTAACAATGAACATTTTTAACACGTTTTCGCCATTTAGCCAACTCATACCAATATCAAAAAACAAATTACACTTTTAACAAATATTCACATAAACGATTTTATTTCGGGGTCTTCTAATGTTCTGTCTCAGTTTTGAAGTTATAACTATATGTAATTGCCTATATATAATCTTATACATATTTTTATCTCCCTCAGATGGTTACTGAAGGTGCAACCACTTTGCCTGGCATTTGTAGTTTTCTGCTGGTGATTCCTTGATTAGTGTCCAGCAGTGATCGGCTAACATTAATGTACTCCACTTTTCCTGGTATCTCATTCCCATGTCCAAATTTTGCTGGTCAAAGTATTCCCCATGCTTGTCGCTTACAGCACCACAGTTGTCAGGAAAGAAGTGGGAATCTAAAAGATGTTGCACCCCAGGCTATTGTAGCAGTACAGACAATTTGTCACAGAATGTTGGAAAATGCTTAGCCATCTAACAGCACTTCAAAAACACCTAGTCTTCCAATGGATACCAGCTCACTGTGGACTGAGTGGTAATGAGAAAGCTGATTTTCTTGCAAAAAAGGGTACCAGCGGTGTACAAAAATCTATAGTCAATCTACCATTTTATGCAGCTAAAAGATTAGTCAACTCTGAATTCAAAAATATTATTGCAAAATATTACAATGAAAAATCAAAGAATAAAAGATGGGAACTACCAAACATTCAAACAGTAATTCCTGAGTATCCTCGAAAAACAGCAGTTGCAACCTTCAGGTTGATTACAGGACATGATTGTCTAGCAAAACATTTAAACAGAATTGGGATATATTCTTCATCACTCTGTCCTCTATGTGATCTGCAAGAGGAAATGGATCAAGACCACCTTCAAATATGCCCGGCCACTTCTAGTGCCCCATCCATCAGTGAAAAATATTGGAGAGCAAGAGGATTAATGATTTCATTGTCAGAAATCCAGCATTAGCTAACAACAACAATTTGTCACAAGATCCTTATAGTTTTCTACCATTTTGTTTTCTAGAAAATTTGTTGGCATTTGAACAAAGGCATCCCAAGCCAATTTTTATCAGCTTTCAGGATGGTGTTGAAATGCTCATCTTTCTACAGTTTGCATGTCTGGGGGACCTTAAAAATTCCCTCTTTTATTTTTGCATCACTAAGACATGAAAATTTCTTGTGCAAATAAAGAAATGCTTCCCCAATTTTGCTCATGACCTTAAACGTTTTCATCAGGCCCAATTTTACATGAAGAGCAGGAAGAATTATATACTTGGATTTGACAGGTGCTTTGTGCATAACATTGTGGCATCATTCTTTCACAAAGGCTTACAAAAACTGGTTTCCCATTATGATAAGTGGCTAATAAGGCTGGTAACTAAGTGTCCAAGTAGTGAAAGGTATAATGTTATAAATGATGGTAAAGTATTTGGAAAATATTATTTTTTAAAAAATTGTGGGTACTTTAAAAATATGCCCCGTAATCAGTGGCATCATACTTGACAGGGGCTGATGTCTTAGTGATAGTTGTAATGTGCTTTATATTAAAAATCACTCATAAAGAAGAAAACCATTTATTAGAGAGGAGACTGGTTTACTGGGAGAAATACAAATTGGTTGAATTCAATGCCATTCTGGTAGGTTGTCACAGTAGCTTAATCTCTATGGACCTTGGGCTCATTTGAGCATCATTTCACCCATTTCAGTCACTCATTGTCCGATATGACATTACGTTGGAGGATGTTATCAAAAAAAAAAAAAAAAGTCAATAGGTTAAGGTTAGAGCACCGGCCAGGTAAGCGGAGGGCCTGTGGTTTAAATCTCTGCTGTGGCATTGAATTTTTCAGTTCCAATTCCACCTCTCAAACATTGCCCACACATGGCTTGTGTGTTTAAAAACACCAACAGTAAGTTTGTTGACATAAATAAATAATAATAACCATTTATTATTTTAATGTGAGCTATAACATTGTGTATCATACAAAACTGCCATTATTGAAGTTACCTTTTTCAAAAGTAGATGCTTATTTGAACAGCAATTGTGCTCTCTTATTCTTCTGCTCAGCAACAAAAACAATTTTTAGATTCAACTGTTGCTGCTGGAGTTGTTAGAACTACATTCAACAATTTTCCTATTTCTGCCTTCTAATAAAGAAAGAATACGGAGCACTAACAGAATTTATGTTCTTAATCCCTTCACTAGAAGTGCATGGAGTTCACTCCTTACTTTTCCCTCTTCTATGAAAGGGAAGTAATGCTACAGTTGTGACAGTCATCAGGAAACTTGGACTTTGTCATTAAATTTGGTAGGATTAACAAAATTGAAACACTCTGAAGTGTTAAGTTGCACCAAATCGTTCTTCACCTTGCTAAATAATAATTATATCACAGCATTTAAGAGTGCACACTGTTTATCACTTTTTGATCTCTTACTGGAGATGTTACATATCACAAAACTATCATCTGGTACCTATTTAATGATTTGAAGCTTTTCCAGCATTGATTATTGATGATAGTTTCTTGGGCTAACAGCCAGGTTAAATTTGGGTAACTGCCCAAGCTTTCAGCGACTAACTCTGCTGCCATCCTCAGGGTAACTGAAGCTAGACTACTTATGCTGAAATATTTATTCCTAGCCAGTGGGGATAAAATCTGCCTACTTTCCTCCAATGTTCAAGCTGAATGACTGCCATGTCTCTACACCACAGCGCAAGGAAGCCTCAGCAGTTACCTGATCGGTTCCACACTTGTGTCTCCATTGGCCGAAGCTCGACCATAATCAGGGCAAGCTGATGTGCACAGCAATGCACAAAATGAGCACATGGATACATTTATTATTTATTTATGCCAACAAGCATACTGTTGGTGTTTTTAAACACACAAGCCATGTGTGGACAATGTTTTGACAGGTAGAATCAGAGCTGAAAAATTCAATGTGGTTCAAATCCCAGCTGTGGCATTGAATTTTTCAGTTCCAATTCTACCCCTCAAAGCACGGATACACATCCCTTACAAGTTCCTGAACTCCATGCTGCACTCCTTGTAATACAGATCTGCCATCATATGTTTGAGAGACCAGCTCCAATGTTTTTCTAATATGCTTTGAGCTATCCCTGGTGCAGATCTTTCAGTAAGGTGTATGAGACCATCAAAATGTTCCACTGCTTGTAATTCCTGAGCAAAAGGAAGAACCATTACCAACTGTGTTTTATTGGAGATATTGCTGTTTTCATCTGCCAGTACAGACATATATATTGCTTTGCTTACTTCATGCTGGAGGGTTTCTTTGTAAACCTGGTACATACACTCCAGTTACTCATTTCATATTATTGCTGATGTATATTTGTTTACTTTGGATTCCTCCAAATGTTCATGCAAGTTATCTAAGCTTAGCAATTTAGGTGAACAATAATTCTAATTTTTTTGTGTGTGTTGGATTTTGTGACAGTGATGTGTACTAATTTTATTACTTAGTCAAGTTTTTATTCTACATCACTTAGTTTAGCTTTTATTAAAAAAGACATGTTTCAGGAGCAATTGCTCCCATCAGTTCCTGTTTGTCATGCAGTTTCTAAGAGGGACATGTTAGTATTAAATTGTGACTAAATTAATTTGAATTAAGATAGAAATTCATTACAGCATTGTTCACAGTGTTTGTGTGATAGTTATTGAAATAATAAACCATTTATAATTATTTGTCAAGAAGCCTGATAGCTCCAAATATGTGACACAAGTTATTTTTTTGGCAAAAATAGCTCTTTATTGACAATAATTGTATTGTACATATTTGTTGCACTCATCATGTAGAATCCCTGGTTAACATATAGCCAAAGCAGTACCTTCCACCTGGTATATGAAGCCAGTGTTGTAGAGTATATCTAATATTAACTGTCTGCAAAGACAATATTAAATAACTACAAATAGTTCACTTGCCATGATAGTGGTAACTGTTATTTTAAGCATGATGTCACGTTACCATAGAAACCAAATATATTAAAGTGTAAACCAGGCATTTTCTCCTGTATTGTCAGTAGCACTAGGTAGCACACATTGGTTATGACTGCTATCATAGCCTTGAAGACTGGCTCCTATTGCAATGTTTTCATATGTGAATTGTACAGCAAACACATCACAGCTAGGTGAAAATTATAGAAACAGTTCCCTCTCATTTCCAGGAGCTTCTTAGGAAGCTGCTATTGAAATGCCTAGCACATTTGCAAAGGGGAAGAGGCAGTGTTCGCTTGGTTACATGTCAGATACCATGTAGGTCTTGGGATGACAGTATACTGTAAGTCTGTGATGCCTACATGTTGGAGATGGTCTTGACTCAGTTGCACATGCCACTGCACTTTTCTGCATGGTTGCATTTATAAGGGAGATCCTGCTCATCTTTGTGTGTTGTGTGGCAAGCTTCTGTCGATCTGTCATGTGTTGCCAGAATGCGTTTCCCTGGCACAGCATAAGGAGTCTCTGGAACTGCTGGTCAGTCTTGCAGAGATCCTGGCAGATTTTAACAAAGTAGTCAAAAGAGTTTTTAAATTTTTATCAAAAGTAAAGTTCCAACCAGTGATTTAGTATTTTAGATACCAAGATTTCAAACATTTTTGTCTTTTTTTGTAAATTCATCTTTATTTCTGGCTTGTGCCATGATTAGTTCTGTATATTTATCTATTGTTTGTGACTTTTGCTAAGATTTTTATTTTGTATTCATCTTTATATCTGGGCTTTGCCATAATTCGTTTTGTAAGGGAGCTGATGACCTAGTAGTTGAGTACCCTTAAGTGTACATCATCTTCATCAGTTTACGTTACCAAGTAAAATTGGCTAATCACTTTCAGCTTGTTAATGTATTTGATTTAGGTATATTTTGTGTTAACACATATTCCAACCTATGGGGAGCTGAAACTACTCTTTAACTCAAAACTAAGAAAATAGTGACTTAGATACCTGTTTACAATAAGCCATTTATATAATAAATTTGGCCTTTGTTGGCAACTAAGAGTGTCCACTTGTTTCCAGGGGTGGCTGGCAGAGAGGTGTCAACAAGGCAGAAGCACAGAATATTGCAAGGCGTCTTAGTGATATGCCCTCTAATTTAATGACACCAACTCTATTCTCTCAGGTTGGTGATATTTTCAAAGATCTACTATCAATTTAGCTATTAAAAGGTGCTTGTAGTAAAGAAACAATGTTTCTTTTTAGACTGCAGTAGATTACCTGTGCCCTTGTGGCATTCAAGTCCTTGTGAGGGACAAGGAGTACATTGAAGAGCACAAGATGCGAGCCTTCCTAGCGGTTTCCAAAGGGTCTCTTGAGGCACCAGTCCTACTAGAGTTGATCTATCATGGTAGAGGAGATGAAAAGCCCATTGTCTTGGTTGGTGAGTGGTAACATTTTGAAAGAAAAATGAGTAAATTTTTTTTTTGATGCATATATACTTAATTGTACTTTTAGTCGATGATGAATTTTCCTCAATAACATGTCACAGCTTCCTCAAGAGAGACTTCAGCAAATGATCATCAATACCACTCTCTCATTTTTACTTTCTCTACTGGTAAGTAGGGGAAGTATTGTATTCCACCCAAAAATTCGATGTCAAGATTTCACCGGAAATATATGTTTTGAGACCCCCTGAATCCAAAAAAAGCATTTTTAGAAAAAGGTCTGTGTGTGTGTCTGTGTGTCTGTGGACAGCATAGCTCAAAAACGAAAAGTCAGTATTTAAGTTTAATGTCATTCAAGGATGTGACACGAAGATTTTGAAGAAAATAGTCCCACCCTAAACTACCCTTTACATGGAACATTTTTCAAAAATTTTGATTTTCTTGAAAATGGCTCTAACGATTTTGATTAAAATGTCATATGTTTGAGATATTTTTATGACAAATGAAATGTATATCTTGAATTTTCTGGCTATAGCCCCTGTAGTCGTATTTACTCCGGACAACTTTTGCATTACTGGTAAACCGTTAGAGATAGATCAAATCATACTATACAAAAAATGTTGTTGTTGTTTTCTAGTGCCTTGCATCTGGCAATGAAGCCATTAGCATTCGTGCTTTCCAATACTTTTGAACTGTAGTTTCTTCTGATCTTAATGCTTCACAGGTCTTCAAGTGTTCTTCATTCATTTCTGCTGGATCGTTACACAGGACACATATTGGTGAGGCTGAGATACCTATATTGTAGAGATGACTTGCCAAGCAGTCATGATTTGTCAATAGTCGAAAGGCTGCAACAGCTGTTTTCCTTGGTCTCTGGGGGATTATATCTGGATTGGAAAGCAGTGTAATCCATTTTTTATCTTTGGCATTTGTTTCTATTTCTTGTAGGTATGAATGACAAAAATTTTTAATGATCAAGCGTTTTATTGAGGAATATGAGAAATTGAATTTAGAATTTTGTTTTATTGTTGTGCCTTTCTTTGCAAGTGAGTCTGCAGCTTCGTTCCCCATGACTCCACAGTGTGCTGGAATCCATTGGAGATGAACAGTCTTATTAACTTTTTGGAGTTGTGTTAACATTTTGTAGCATTCTCTAATTTTTGTTGACTTCTTTGTAGCATTTGAACATATTCCCTGAATTGCAGCTTTAGAATCTGAAAGAATTACTGCCTTGTTAAATTTATTTAAGGGAAGATTTAATAATTGTCGGAGAGCAATGTATATAGCCTCTATTTCTCCATCATAATTTGTTGTGTCTCTGCCAACAGGATGATAAAAGGAAAAATGTGAACATGTAACTCCAGCTCCAGTAAGGTTTTCCTTCGAGGATCCATCAGTATATATGTGCAGCCATTCTTCTGTGGGATACCTAGTATTGATTGTTTCCAGAGCTAGAAGTTTTTGTATTTCTTTTGGTGTGTCTGATTTACTTATTTCCTCTATTAATTCCAAATTGAAGGTAGGTTGCAATAATTCCAATGGATTTTCTCTAATAAGTAGATTTTCTCTGGTGTTAGGAATGTTCAATTTGGATTTAATCTGTGTTACCTTTTCTAGGAAACTACTATGAGTTTTAAGGATTGAAGGGGGGAGGTTCTCTTCTGTCCATTTAGAGTTTGGCAGTCGTAACATTTTCTCGTGTTGGAGCAATGCTTGTTCTTCTATTTTTGTTGTTATTGATGGGGTCCGTGTTAAGGCAAGCATGGCATCAATAGGTGTGGATTTAACTGCTCCAGTGATTAGGCGAAGAGCCTGATTTTGTATTTGTTCAAGTTTATTGATGTTAGCATTTGCTGCTGTTATTAAAGCTTCAGAACAGTACAAGAGGTTTGGTTTAATATACATTTTGTATGTTGTGTTAAGGACTCTCCTTGAGCAGCCCCATTTAGCACCAGCTAACCTTTTCAGGATTTGCAATTTCTTTTCAACCTTTTCTGAGATGTTTGTTATATGTTTTTTCCAACTTAGCTTTCTGTCGAAAGTGATGCCTAAGTATTTGGCATCATCAACTGCTTTGAGTGGTTTACCATTATAATTTATGTTAATATTAACTGGTTTGTATTTTAGTGTAAATAATTCATAATTTGTTTTTTCCTCATTAATAGTCATGAGGTTTTTGGAGCTCCATTCATGTACTTTGTTTAGGGCTGTTTCTATTCTGTCTTTAATTAATTCAGGTTTTTTTGGAGAGCCTGAAGTCCAAATGACTACATCGTCAGCAAATAAAGCAATTTTGGTTTCTAAAGTTTTTATTATTGATGGAAGGTCATTTATATATATGTTAAAGAGTGTTGTGCTCAGAACAGCACCTTGTGGAAGTCCTCGGTGTGTTTGTTTATATTTGGAAATGTATGTATTATATTTTGTGGCACAAAATCTTTGTGAAATAAACTGAGTTATCCACTTAAGCATGTTACTTTTCACACCTATTGATTGCAACTTCTCAACTAATTTATTTCTCCAGACTGAGTCATATGCTGATTTAAAATCAATGAATACCGCCAAGGTATCCTCCTTTCTATTGAAAGCTTCCTTGATGCCTTGGCTTAGTAGGAGTACATTTTCACTTGTACTATGATTCTGTCTGAAGCCGGTCTGTGAACTATTAATTAAGTTGTAATATTCTAGGAACCAGTTAAGTATACAAAAAATGTAGATCTTACTAAAATACACAATTTATGTCTCAATAAATTTTCTTGTAGGATGAACCATTTCAGAGATATTCCTTGTTATGTGTGTGAGTTTCAGAAAACTTAAAACTTTCATGAAACAGAACAGCGTCCATTTTTTTATATGTAAAGTGTGCAAAGAGAACGGAACCTCAAAGCTTTAAAAGATTTGACTATCGCTCAAAGCGTACTATATTCTAATATTCCCCTTGCACCTACAAGGAAATAAGCAATAAGATAATTTGTACAAATTTTTATCTTAACTAACATGAAGAAGATAGAGGAATAAGGGTTTGTAAGAATGGTTAGTACAAGAGTAGAGAAAGTCATGTGAGTGCAACACATCAGATTTTTTTAAAACATTTCTTTATGACTTAATGGCTTTCCATGACAGCAGTAACAACAATATAAGAACTACACCATCTATACCTGGGGGATTAATTACTTTGGAATTGTCTAATGAGTGAGATGACTCCACGATAACCTGTGAGGCTCGCATTTGGGAGGTTGTGGATTCGATTCTCGTGGCCGACCTTCTGGACCCATGGCTTTTTTTTTTTGGAGGTTTCCCCGGATTGCCAGTGAGAGCCGAGAAGGATAATTATAGCACCAAAATTTCCTTCCATTTTGTTTCATTATTTCATTCATCCTTCAATCCATTGGTTCTTTCAGGGTTGCAAGTGTCAACAAAAGCATGCCGGTTTCCCCGGATTGCCAGTGAGAGCCGAGAAGGATAAGGTCAGACGCCTGTCGGGGAGCAGAGGAACCTATGGACTGGAACAGAGTGAAGACCTAGAAACGGGTGTCAGTCAAGCACTAGATATGATATGAAATGCAGGCAAAATGGATGATTGGAAAGGTGATAAATGAGCAATTGGTGAATGGGTGGTGGGGAAAACCGGAGACCCCAGAGAAAGCCCATTCAGATGCTGCTTTGTCCACCATAAGTACCACATGCAGATCCCTGGGATTGAACCAGGGCCACCTAGCTGATAGGCAAACGGTCTAACCACTTGGCCACAGCGTTGCCCGGGTTATGCATTTCAAAGATACAAAATACACTTAGGTACATCATGTCATAATAAAGTACCGTAAAATAATCATAGTTACCGTTTAACATTTATCTTTAAATTCTACGAGGTGTCTCTTGGAATTCTTCATACTTGTCCAGAAAATCATTAATGCAGCAGTTCACATTGTACTGATGTCCTGCTTCATTCAGCATTCCTGTTCAAAAATAGGATTCCAATATTTAGACACAGTACTGTATAGTCAGGTTCACATTGTCCTCTACTAGCAATGGTGTGCTGTATCATATTCAAAGATCTGAAGACATTATTATTTATTTATGCCAACAAACTTACTGTTGGTGTTTTTAAACACACAAGCCGTGTGTGGGCAAAGTTTGAGAGGTAGAACTGGAACTTAAAGGTCTGTGGTTCAAATCCCAGCTGTGACATTGAATTTTTAAGTTCCAGTTCTACCTCTCAAACTCTGAAGACATGTTTCCATATCATGCAGATAGGTTCAAAGGATACTCTCATGGTATAGTTAGGTAAATCTTGAACACAATTGCTAGGGGATAGCTCCAAGTGAAAAATTTCCTAAAAAGTATACCTGACACCAATCACCAATACAGCTGCCAATGTTGATAGAAATACAACTATACATCATTAGAGGTGCAAAGTAGAAGTGAATTTCTAGGAAATCTTAGACTCACTTCAAAGAGTGACGTCATAAATTGGAAAGTGAAGACACAAATAAGAATGACCACCATGTATTTTTGTATGTATGTTTACATACATATACATGATCATAGCAATATCCTTTTGGTGCTGTTTTTATAATTATAAAAGGTGATGTTGATGAGCTTTTGACTCTTTCGTAATCTCGGGTCGTGGTACTGGATGGAATGAACATACACTCGGGGTTAACTTTAGTGAAATATTTTATTTGCACCTTCTTGTTCACAATATTTAAGTCGTATCACAGTACCAAGTCTTTTATTTCAGTAGATCGACTTCCCTAGCATCGCCGAGATTTAATGTCTGAAAATTTAGCGATATTTCGCTAAATGTGTTTTCTATCACTTTACACTTCGTCTATTTTACGTCGTTTCATTTAATTGCACACTTCGTATTAACTAACTTGTTAAAGTTAGCGAATGTTTCACTTATTCTACTGAACTTAACGGTCTTTAAACACTAAGCAATTTTACTTTCACTATTTTATGACGCGCACACACAAATATGCGTCCATCTACACCAAAGACCCGGACGCTATTAACTAGACAATTGGTGCCGCATCACACTTCTTTTTGTGTACATCCACGTATGCGTCCATAAAATAGTTCCTGTATTGTTAGGGAAGCGATCTTTAGCTATTCTCCCTTCGCTTTTAATATTGAACACATATAATTCTTTTATTTATACATATATATTAAAATTAAATATGGGAATGTTTATGACATCTTTAAACAAACTTAATTGTTTGTAACAATGAACAATAGTAACACATTTTCGTCATTCAACCAACTCATACCAACACCAAAAACAAATTACACTCTTAACAAATATTCACATAAACGATTTTCTTTTGGGGTCTTACAATATCGTGTCTCACTTTCTACACATGAGGAAAATTTGAATTAGATATACAGAAAGCCCACCTGGGGACAACTACAACTTGGTCCAGCTGAAGACAATCATTGATGGTAATGCTTTGCCCTTGAAAAACATTGCTTTACATGAAATTAAGTACTCTTGCAAACTGCTGAAAGCACTATGCATTCCTCTCATACTTGATTAAAATGTCATTAATTGCTGTGGCATTTTTGTATAAGGTGGATAGCAGTTTTTTTTTTCTCTGGGTCAAATGAAATGGGTCGCAGATAAAGATGGCGAGCACTAATATATTTTCAATCAAAGTTCAGATTCCACTAAAATCAATTTTATTATAACAAAGATAACATGTTATCACAAGTTATTTCACTCTTTATAGCAAATATGCTAAACTGTTTGGTTTATTATCATTACATAATTTTCTTTTATTATTTCTTTATACACCAAACTCATAATGGTGCCACTTTATCTATGCACTTCCTTCACTAATCAGTAATTAGCTCTGTGGATATAATTATGTAATATAATTATCCTATGCGATAGTTATTGGAGTATTTGCTATTCCAATGCTTGATTGCCGATTCCCAATGCATTGTCTGATACTAATACATGCACTCAATCACTCAGAAGGTCTTTTTTGTAAGATGTCAGGATTGCAAATGTACTAAAGAAGTTACAGTATTTATTTCACTTGGACATCTGGCTAACAACCATTGTTTCTCGCTTGTCTTTTTTTCATAATTTTTACTTATGATTGATGTTGGCGATATTCCTTTCCACTGAATACCTTCGGATTCAGTAGTAAAATTTTTAAATATAAATACAATATTCATATTACAAGAAATTGACATGTTTTTGATGGATATAAATTTGACATAATATATTAGCCTGAATTTTTCTATTAATTTTTCTTGGGCACACAATTTCTGTCACACTGTTAAGCCTTTTTCAAAAGTAACTACATTTATCATCAGAGAATATAATATTTCATTTTTCCAGTGCACAAGTCCCAGATAGAAGATGGTTATGAGTGTTAACAGATATTTGGTGCAAACTATACAAAGGTCATTTTTTTTATACCTTTTACACTTAGAATCTGAGTCATTTCATTGAAGAAACTTGCTTCTTAAATTTCTTAACTTTGCACTTTAATCTCTTCAATGAATATGATTAAAAATGAATCTGTCTTTTTAGATATAATAATATCCATTGTATCTTATATCAGAAATAAGATATATATATATATAGATATATATAGATATATATAGATATATATATAGATATATATAGATATATATATAGATATATATATATAGATATATATATATATATATATAGATATAGATATATATTAAAATATAATAATAGTATGTGAAAATGAAACTAACTTATTCTGCTTGCTTGCAGGAAAGGGTATTACACATGACATTGGAGGACTTTGTGTTAAAAGATGTCATTCTATGGCTGAAAGTAGGGCTGATATGTCTGGGGCTGCAGCCATTGTGGGTACCATGAGAGCAATTGCAGCTCTTAACTTGCCACTAAATGTTAATGGTATGCTTCTTTTAATTCTTTATATTATCAGAAAATTATATATAAATCTGCAAATCTTAAGGATCACATTAATAACTCTATTGTAAGCAATGGATGATAATAGGCTTGGGATAGGATGCACCTAAATACTCTTGGAAAAATTGGGATTGAGAAATAAGCCTGTATATAGTAGTAGATTACAGATGGAAACAGGTTCTGGTAAAAAAGGAGAAATTTAAATGTAATCAAATTAGGTACTATCTTTCACAAAAGTAAATAACCAACTTCAGCGAGACCTGTGTGAAGGGTCACCTATCTTCAGGTGTCCTTCTAAAGATCGTATGAGAATTAAATTTGTTATGTACTCCCCTTGTTGCTCAGATGGCAGCCATGGGCTTACCTCATAGTTTTGAAAAACAATATTTCAGCAATCCTTCTCCATTAATGGGCAAATGTTGCAAATTTAACTTCAGAGCACCTGTAGAAAACATATTCTTATTCTGTTTCCATTAAATTGTAGACCAGATGTAAAAACCATTCCAGTGTTGGGTGCTAGATTTACAAACGTAATCTAAAGCAGCAAGACCTGGTTTCCATGTGTGGGATACTGCCGAGCGCCAGTGAAAAAGAAGCAGGATAAAATTGCCCTAAAAAGTGTTAGCCAAACACTAAAAAAGGGTAAATTTATCCGACCACCATGTCTTCAAAGTAATGGAGAGCTACGTTTGAGTACTTATCTCATAATTACCATGGCTATCCTGCAATGGAACACATGCAGAATTAGAACACATTGTTCTATGCTTAATAAGAATGAGCCATTGGTTGCATGTTTGCTAGAGACTAAGCTCTGTCTGTAAGATTGCTTTAAATAAGACAGTACATCCCAGTATGTGTGATCTTATACTGCAAGGGGGTATTCCTGTGCAAGGGGAACCTTTGATGCTCATAGGAGATGATACATTTGTGGAAATCTGTACCCTCACTGCCTGACATCCAGTCAGTCACCATAAGGATTCAGCTGCCATTAATCTAATTTACCATTTGCAATATTTATCTGTCTCCGTCTGATGACCTCTTGTTAGTTGATTTAAAAAAATCTAGTTTCCCGGTTACCAACACCTTTTCTGTCTATGAGAGATGTCAATGCCCATCATCCATTTTGGAGCTCTATTTGGACTACTGTGAGAGACAAACTAATTGCTGGGAGAATCATAGCCTGCTCTCTTGAGCAATGGAGAGCCTACATTTCTGTTTGACTCCTTCAATAGCTTCTCACACCTTGATCTAGCAGTTTGTTCATCACACTTAGCACTTTCCTTACAGTGGAATGTCATTTCTAATTTATACTCTAGTGACTATTTTCAATGTCTTATTTGTCTCTTAATACAAGATATATATTCCACACATATGCCTAGATGGTGCTTGGATTGTGTCAACTGGAAACTTTACTCCCAGTTGGCTGTGTTTACTTACAATGAGCATGACTCTGTGAACTTGAAAGTTGAGAAGGACCATCATCTTCCTTCCAGCTATCATCACATTTCCCTCACCATTTGCATGTGGAAGGTCATAGAATGCATAATCAATAGGCAGTTGGTGTGATAGCTGGAAACTTACAACCTACAAAAAACACCCAATGTGGTTTTTGATGACACTGTTCAATGTGGACCATCTTCTGTTGACACTGATGCAGATAATGATTGGATTCACAAAGAACTATCAAACCATTAGCATACATCTCAGTGCACACCATTTTTGGAAAGGTGTCTGCAGCAAATTTTTACACAATCTTTGAGAATGGATCTCTAAAAACTGCTTTGGTTTCCCAACTGAGAAGCCAATCTGCATTAACCATTGATGCTGCAGGAGACAAGTACCACCTTTGCTGCGATTTGGTCCAGATTTACTTCCATTTGCAGATGCGTGTTTACTGGGGTTCACCTTTGAAAGGAAGCTTAGCTGGTCATTATATATGGTAGAGCTGAAAGCATGACCTGTCCATCTCTGAATATCATGTGGGTACTAAGTGACAAATGAAGGGAAGTGGATCAAACAATTTTGCTGCGGCTATATTGAGCAATGGTCTGATCCAAACTAGATTATGGGTATAGTGTTTATTCTTCAGCATGACCATCTGTGCTGAGATTATACACAGTCCATAATCAGGGCATGTACACAACAGTAGGAGCTTTTCCAGTAATCCCAGTTGTGAGCCTTTATGCTGAGTTAGCAGAATCCACCCTGCAATATCAGCATGAGGTACCTATAGCATGTTGGTGTGGTTTTGGATTATAATTATGCTGTTTTCAATGGTTTGATATATAGGCTTCTTTACCTACCTCTCAATAGAACAGAATTCAACAAAGAAGAGACAATACATCAATAGAATAGCTGAAAATAATAGTTTCAATAGAAAAAACAATAGACAAGAGAATCCAAAAGGGAAAAAAAGTACCAGAAGAGGACAACCACCAAATTGTCCATGAAAAAAGAAAACTGCAACTGCACAAAGTTCACATATCATCCAAAAGCCCACACCCAATTACAAAAGTATTCAAAGATCACAATATTATTACAGCACCTAAAAATCCCATTCCATCCAAAATCTACTACACTCTGAACTGAAGGACACCATGCCAGCAAAAGAAAAATTGGGAATATACCAATTCAACTGCAAAGATTGCAATAAAATTTATACTGGAAAAACAAAAGGAAAATAGAAAACAAGGTCTAAAGAACATCTTAGGAATCTAAAGTATAAACAAGTGGAAAAATTGGCATTTTTGGCTAGAAAACTATAAAATCGATCCTGAACCTACATTATTAAAAAGTATCTCTAACAGGAAACAACAACCTGGGAGAATATATTCATTTTGAAAAATAAAGCCTGAGTCTTCAACTTTGAGTTGTCCTGAAGTGACTAGTTCACCAAAAAATTCCTGGAAAAGACACCAGTCGATGGCAGCATTGCAATCTCCAACATGACACCACGTTCTAGCAATTGGTATCAGGTTGAGCATGAGAGTAAGCGAGCTCTTGAAACTTGTCCCATTTTTAATAACTGAAGTAGTCAGTAAATCAGAATCACTTTACTATCTAGATATTATTTTACATCACCGTATGCAAAATCTTCTGACAAAGGAGTATAACAAAGGAGTATAACATATAACATTTACTGTTTCTTATGTACCAGTGCTTATATAAAATTCAATATTTTCTTAATATCGTACTTTCATTCGAGTATTCCTCCATGAAAAATTAACATTTTCTGGCAGATACATCCTCAGGCTATTTCTTAACCTTCTGAGGGAAGTAATTTGTTTTATTTCAGTAGGAAGTTTATTGTAAATATGAATTCCATAAAGAAAGTCAAGTTCTAAGTCTGTAAAAACCTTATGTAAACAACACATCCCAACAGAGATTTGAAGACAGGCTCTTCAGGTTAGAAAGAAGATATGCCGCCATGGAGGTGGTGGAAGGTTGAATTTTCATTTTATGAATACAAACTAAAGAAATGAAGTGAGGCTTTTCTTGCCAGTTATCAGATGCATTTTTAAATTTCTTATCTAGGTGTGATCCCCCTGTGTGAAAATGTGCCCAGTGGAATGGCAATGAAGCCAGGAGATGTTTACATGGCTGCTAATGGACGATCTATTGAAGTGCAAGACACAGATAATGAAGGTCCTTTGATCCTAGCTGATGCCTTTGTATACTCCTTGGCACAATACAAGCCAAGGATGCTGATGGATATTGCCACAATGTCTCGTAAGTACAGATATTAATGTTTCCTGCACCGTACATAATATACATAGATTACACAAAAAAAAAAAAAATTGTAGTAGTTCAACTAAAAACATGAACATACATAGACTTCTTCTTTCCCTGATTACCCTCCCCTTATGTAGGACTTACACCCCTTAGGACTTACTAGGGTCAGATGCCTGTCGGGGAGCAGAGGGACCTCTGGACCAGACATTGAAGACCTGGAAGCAGGTGGTCAGCCAAGCACCAGGTATGATAGTGAGGAAGAGAATGATATGAAATGCAGGCGTAATGGATGATTGAAAGGGTGATAATGGAGCTATTGGTGGAATGAATGGCGGGGGAAACTGGAGAACCCGGAGAAAACCTGCCCAGATGCCACTTCATCCACCACAAATACCAATATGGGTCCGGCCTAGGTAGTAGGTGCTGCCATTATACTTCCAGACTCAGGGAAGGATGAGGAATAATCCTAACATACAAAGACACAATACAAAAACAAAGCAGAACTATTTATTATTTATTTATGCCAACAAACTTACTGTTGGTGTTTTTAAACACACAAGCCGTGTGTAGGCAATGTTTGAGAGGTAGAACTGGATAACAGATAACAGAAGAAAAGAAATTATTTTTTTTAATGCAGTAAGTTGATTGGCATAAAAAAATAATATGTAATTACCATCTAAAGGTTATTTAAACCTGGAACATAAAGTACTTATGATTGTAAATCACCCTTGGAGTACTTATCTCAAATATGAGATTCCCTAGTGGTACCAAGAAAATATAAATTAGAAGAAAAAGAATTTTAAGTAACTATGAACCATCTGGTAGAAAATGTGTGCAAATCTGTAGAAGAGTATAAACTGCTATGTGCATATAGACCTTGAAATTGTAATGTATCACTGTACTTCCTGTTGTACAAGTTGTTTCTCTATTTTAATATGTACATTATTCTTCTGTATGTAACATTTATACTTAACAAATTGACAATTGTTGTAAAATGTATTTACAATTATTGGAGCTAACAAATGAATGAATGAATTAAATGAAAGGAGCTTAACATGGATTGTGGAGATATGACTCATTATTCTAGAGATATATGTATAATTCATATGTGCAGAAGGAATGCGGCAGGCAATGGGTGCTGGAGCAACAGGAGCTTTTGTCACCAATGACAAACTGTGGGAAGAGTTGCAGAAAGCTGCAGCCTGCACTGGAGACAGAGTATGGAGATTCCCTATATGGAATCATTATAGCAAAAAGATAACACGTGAGTATAACTGACACTGCAAGCTTCTCATGTAAAAATAGCTATAGCAGAAACACATTTAGGGATTGACAGCTCACATGCTATAAGCATCTAGCATTGCAACCGCATGCACATTATTCAATAAATGTGTTATAAAGTATTCAAACACTGCAGAGAAAAATTATAAATCTGCAAAAAGATTTACTGCCGTTTCTAAGAGCAAGAGATTTATATTTATTTATGCCAACAAACTTACTGTTGGTGTTTTTAAACACACAAGCCGTGTGTGGGCAAAGTTTAAGAGGTAGAACCGGAACTTGAGAATTTAATGCCATTCTGGCAGTTTGTCACAATAGCTCAGTGGTAGAGCGTCCGCCCGGCAAGCGGAAGGTCTGTGGTTCAAATCCCAGTTGTGGCATTGAATTTTTAAGTTCCGGTTCTACCTCTTAAGAGATTTATACTTTAGAAAGCAAGGAGAAGGTCAAGAAGGAAGGAAAGAAAGAAAAGCAAAGTTTAGTAGCAAAGCACCAATTTATTGTTTTAGTCACACTAAACTGTGTGTAGGCAAGCTTTGAAAGGTAGGATCAGAACTGAAAAATTCAATGCCATCGTTCAGGTATGTTGTTGTTGTTTTCTAGTGCCTTGCATCTGGCAATGAAACCATTAGCATTCGTGCTTTCCAATACTTTTGAACTGTAGTTTCTTCTGATCTTATAAACTTAAATTTACTGCTTAAGCTAAATACAGGATCTGGCATAAGTCAGTTAACCAGAAATGCAATGCTGTTAGAACAATATAACATATATGAGGAGTATCGTTTCAAAACGCGAAAAGTCCACAAATAACAATTTTACAGGAAAGCCGAAAATGTAATAACTCCTAAAGTGAACAATACTTTTAAAATATAATTATGTCGTTGTGATCTAAAAAATGAGCGTATAACATGACGAGTGTCAAAAATCACAGCCTTAATGCAAAGCTGTAATGGCAGGTTAAAATATGAAAAATGCTGGACTTATCTTGTTTTGCACCGAATAGATGGACATAAAGCTTTTTGAACCGTTCTTCCATTTAACAATGTTAATTTCAGTAAATTGCTTTATTGCAGATTTTTAACTCTTACATGCCATTGTAATTTACAACACATCTTCTCTGTTCATAATGTGTTGTCTAGGACACTGTAACTCTTTCAAATGTTTGAAACAATACAATTTTGAAAACCAATTCAATGTAATAATTATGCATATTAGAAGCAGACATGCAGAAAATCCTGAGTAATGATCATGTGTTCTGAATAGTAATGTGTTATAACACCACTATATTTGATCAAACGTAAAGGAAAAATCTATTCCATTCTATGAATGCTCTTAGAAATTCTAACACTTATGATTGGTAGTTATCAGGGTGAAACAAAACTAGTTTAATGATAAGCTTTGAGACAGCTCTCAAATGGAATTAAAACCTTGTTCTTCTTCCAAACAATCACAGTCCTCATTCTCACTTCCCTCCTCCATTTCTTGTGCATCATCTTCGTGCTGAATTAGCCTTGCATAAAATTTTAGCTTATTATTACTGTACCATTCTTCACCAAAACGTTGTTTTAAAAGCTTGTACAAATCATTCTTTTTTTCTAATTTGATGGACTGTTCCAAAGGCAGAACTGGGGGCTCTACTAGTTGTTCGACTGCTATTCCTCGTTTAAGCATGGAGACGAATTTCTTGGATTCGTCATTCAGTCTATACGACATTTCCATTTTCAGAGAAACGTAAAATTTATTCCCCTTAAGCTTCTTTTTTAACATGACCCTTTTCATTTCCCTTATACCATCTGGCTTTTTTAAGTAATTGCAAAGCGTCTTAAAGTCATGCACATGCCAATCCTTGCCCAGTTGGCGAACAGTACCAACCTTACAATACGTTTCAACATACTTCTCTGGAGTTAATATCTCAGACTGTTTTCTAAGATCCTTTTCCAAAACTCCAAACATGCGGTGCGCAGGTAAGAAAGAATGGCCTCTCACAGGAAATATCATACATATTTCCTTAAGATAATCTGGAGACTTTTTCAAAAGCCACCAATAGAGTGCATGGACCACGTGGGCATTTCTATTTTGGCCAGCACAGCCATCAGAGAAAAGCCTTAATTTGGATACACCATCCTCAAATTGCTGTTTGCTTAGAAAATTTGTTAATGCAGAAGCAACTTCAATAGCTCCACGGCCTGCTTGATTTTCAGTCCAGCAATAAAATGCTGGTGATTTATTATCTATGTCAGTTATGCACAGAGCATAGAATGATAGTTGGCGAGCATAATAGGCTTCACCTATAGCAAGCTTAGGCAATGGTTGCACCTGCTGTAAATCGAAGCATAAGGACATGGTAGCTGAGTCCTTTTCTCTCATCATTTCGTGGAATGTCTTTGCTTTCAATTTATGTGCAGTGAGTTCAGCTTGTAACTCGTTCTTTCTATGGGAATTTTCCATGACTTGCAGTTGATGTTTTGTCCTACTGCAATAACTGCAAACATCTACAGCTGGTTCACCAAAACCGAAGTTAAATTTATTAGAAAAAATAGTGTGGAAGAACCACTTCTTTACTTTTAGTGATTCAGCCACACTAGCATTGTACATTTGGAATAACTTGTTCACACTTAACTCTGAAGGAAGGTAGAGCCGCTTGCTTTTTTGTCTTGAGTAATGACTCTCTCTAGCTTTTAGCTTGGATAAAAAACTAATTACCGATTCCTTCTTTTGGGCATATTGTTTGGCTTTTCGGTCACCTCCCCTTCTTTCCATTATTGGTTTACCTGCTATTACAGAAGCTGCTATGTTGTTTACTCTTGTTGTGCCAATGCTAAAAAGAGCTCGAAAGAACTTAGAACAAAGCAGAATAGTTTCATTGTTTACTCTCACAAGATATTTTATAACGACTTCGTTAATCTGTTCTGATTTTCTTGATCTGCGCCTTTTGGGAGATGATACAAACATCATTGTTGCCAGAAGCCTGTCTTGTTGTGATTTGTTTGTGTAGTTATACACTAATTTTCTTGCTCTGATGAGGTGATAGGCAGGAATGGTACAGCATTTAAATCTACCCTCTGTGTGCGCACATGGAGACTCGAACTCCAGCATGTTAGGATCTTTGTCAGAATACCTGAAACACACCAACGAATGATGTGGTAAGAACTATACTAACCACAACGTGGTTCTGAACACATTCCTGTATAACTAGTTTCGCTAAATAATACCGATAATTATTCTTCTTATAAAGCTTAAATAGTATTTACCTTTCTTCTTGTTCCCTTTTCCTTTTTGTCATACTCTTTTGCCTCCTTCTGGAACCTGCAGAACGTTCACCTACAACTACGCTTTCTTCCATGCTCATAGATACAACTACACGAACTGCTTACGAAACTCACAATAATAGCAAGACTTTGTAGAGTTAGACAGTGCAATCTGATCAAACAATGAGGTAGAATGAGAAACAGATGTTTTTCTGATGCCGTGACAAAACAGGCGGAAATTCCTACGCGCGAGTCCGACAATGTGCGTAAGAAAGTGGACTCTTCGCGCTTTGATCCGGTCAAGCCACTGGACATAACGCATTTTGCACCGAACCCACATTTTCGTTCTCGATTTTAAGGGGTTTAAAACATGCTTTGAAGCAAACAGGAACGTAAGTCCGATGCAGGGCATGCTAAAGTGTTGAAATTCACTTCAAACTAATTTTCGATCGCGAGTGGACTTTTCGCGTTTTGAAACGATACTCCTCATATCTTTTTATAAGCTAGTAACAGTGATGTGAATCTAAATTAATGAAAACTGAGTTGGATTGAAACAGAACATCATTTACATGTAATTAGTCTTGACTGGTTTCAAGAGCTTAACTTGCTCCCATCATCAGAATTAAACAACTGGTTCTTGTTGATTGTTTGATGTATAGTTGGTTGAGATGACATCTAGCAGTGAGCCAATAAACTTCCATAAAGGATTTTGTGGAGGCAAATCAAAATTCACTACGCAGAGCTTGTTTTTTATTATATGAATTTTTTCCCAAGCATCCATCTCTATAGTGTATTTTATAGCTTTTGTAAGTTTTATGTTCGGTTTATTGTTGTGGTTGGATGTCCAAAAATGGTGTACAACTGCAGATTTATCCATCTGTTTGTATTTGATGCATGTCATGTGTTCTTTTAGCCAGGTTTCTAAATTCCTTTTGGTTTTCCCTATGTAAATCTGGTCACAGGTGGATAAATCTGCAGTTGCATACCATTTTGGGGCATCCAACCACAACATTACACCGAACAATAAAACTTCTAAAAGCTACAAAACATGCTGCAGAGTTGGATGCTTGGGAAAAAATTCATATAATAAAAAACAAGCTCTGCATAATGAACTTTGATTTGCCTCCGTAAAACCCTTTATCGAAGTATTGGCTCACTGCTAGATGTCATCTCAACCAACCATACATCAAACAATATCAACAAGAACCAGTTGTTTAATTCTGATGATGGGAACAAGTTAAGTTCTTGAAACTGGTGAAGACTAATTACATGTAAGTGGTGTTCTGTGTTTCAATCCAACTTAGTTTTCATTATAATATAATATACATTCATTTTCCACAACATTTAAATATAGATTTACATATCTTGTTAAACAACTTCCCACCATTACTGAAAATGTTCAAACTGTCCTCCATTGTTGTCTAGACATTTAACACAATGTTTAAACTTTTATTTACATATCTTGTCACACAACTTCTCACCATTACTGAAAATGTTTTCAAATTCTTGTTCAATCATATCCCTTAAATGCTGTAGGTTTAATGGTTTCATAGCATAAACTTTGTCCTTCAATATCTCCCCCCACATTGAAAAATCACATGGTGTGAGATCTGGTGATATTGGAGGCTAATCAATTTTATCCCGCTTTCTACCCATTCTTCAAAATTGTCATCCAAAAATTCACGGATGCCTAATCCGTAATGTGGCGGAGCACCATCTTGCTGCCAAATGAGGTTGCTTCGTACAGCTTGAAGTTGAGGGGTATTGTCTAATTCCATAATAACTTCTTTTAACGTTTCAAGAAACCTTTCTGCAATTTTCTCCTATGCATAATGTACACTTTTCACACAAACAATGAATACACAAATGATGTCACTTGTTAATAACCAGTCCTGCCATCACACTTTCAATAAAACAAATTCCATTACAATTTTGGGTAAATTTCAGGTAATAATGTAGCAATTGTGACCTGAGCAGTGCTTAACTGACTTATACCAGACCCTGTATTTTACAAGGATATAACACAAAGATTTTAAACAATGTCCCCCTCACCCCAAATTACCTTTCATAGAAAATATGTTGTTAGCTTTCATTTTCTCAGAAATGGTTCTAATGCTGTTTGGCCAAAATTTAGTGCAGTAGAGTCCCAAAATAGTGCGGTCTGAAGTACAGTGGATTCTGATTTAATGCTGGGGAAAGTATGTCCCTCGAATATATATTATACTTTTTATTTATTTTTTATTTTTGGAAGTTGAGTTTAAAATGTTATTCAAAGATCTGTATACTTTTCGTTACCCCACACCGGCAACTTTGCAGAAACAGATGTATACAGGCAGTTTTGCAGAAATATACTGACTGGCTCAGTTGGTTAGATGCTGGGGGAGGGGGAGGGAGAGGGGGAGGGAGAGATATGGTATGCAGGCTGTTTTGCAAGAGATTTCTGGGTTAATCAAAATGTTTACTAGGAAGAGTGAGTTTGGCAGAACTAGAAAGTATAAAAAGGAAAGGTGTAATAGTCAAGAATTTTGAAATATTGGTACAGATGCTTTAAACTAGAGACAGTAATATAATAAAAAATGCTTGAGGGATTAAAGGGATGGAATGGGAAGAGCCAGTTTGTTTGGAGATGTGGGAAAACTGCAGGAAGAGATTGGAATAGGCGGTGTTTGGTGATGGGGGAAATAATGTCAGTTTGTTTTGAAGAAAAACAGAGTAGAAGACAGGGAAACCAACAAACTTACTGTTGGTGTTTTTAAACACACAAGCCATGTGTGGGAATGAGAGGTAGAACTGGAACTTAAAAATTCAATGTGACAGCTGGAATTTGAACCACAGACCCTCCGCTTACCAAGCAGGTGCCCTAACCATTAAGCTACTGTGACAACCTTTCAGAATGACATTGAATTCTCAAGCCAGTTAAGTTTGTCTTTCAAGGATGCAACACAAAGATTTTGAAGAAAATAGCCCCATCCTAAAATTTTTCAAAAATTTTTATTTTCTTGAAAATGGCTCTAATGATTTTGGTTAAAATGTCATATGTTTAAGATATTTTTATGACAAATGAAATGTATATCTTCAATTTTCTGGCTATAGCCCTTGTACTCTTATTTACTCTGGACGACCTTTGCATAGCTGGTAAACCGTTAGGGATAGACCAAATCATACTGCACAAAAAATGTAGATCTTGCTAAAATACACAATTTATGTCTACTTTTTTTGTTTGTGTGAGACCACCCGCATTCCATTGTAGAAGTCTGATGTTAGATCTTCTATTAGTATAATGTTTTGGTTCTTGAGAAGTAGTCCCCGCCCGGAGATCCGAATGGGGGACTATTTTAACTCCAGAACATTTTACCCCTCGAGTCATATTTCATAAAAAAAGAGAGCAATAGCAGTAATAGTAACCGTTTTTAGAGCACCATATTTTTATGTTTTGGCGCTCACATCGCTCTCTCACAACCCCCAGAATGTCTGGGGGACCACACCTGTCGTTGGTTTACGGGTCTCACCGACCTGACCGGGAGAATTATCAAAATAAATTCACTGACCATATCCTCTGATTACCAATCAGAAGACGTATTACATGCCATGACAGGTCAGCATGTAATACCGGCTCACTGTGGACTGAGTGGTAATGAGAAAGCTGATTTTCTTGCAAAAAAGGGTACCAGCGGTGTACAAAATTCTATAGTTAATTTACCATTTTATGCAGCTAAAAGATTAGTCAACTCTGAATTCAAAACTATTTATTGCAAAATATTACTATGAAAAATCAAAGAATAAAAGATGGGAACTACCAAACATTCAAACAGTGATTCCTGAGTTTCCTCGAAAAACAGCAGTTGCAACCTTCAGGTTGATTACAGGACATGATTGTCTGGCAAAACATTTAAACAGAATTGGGATATATTCTTCACCACTCTGTCCTCTATGTGATCTGCAAGAGGAAATGGACCGAGACCACCTTCAAATATGCCCAGCCACTTCTAGTGCCCCATCCATCAGTGAAAAATATTGGAGAGCAAGAGGATTAATGGCTTCATTGTCAGAAATCCAGCATTAGCTAACAACAACAACAGCAGCAGCAACAACAACAACAACAATTTATGTCTGAATAGATTTTCTTGTAGGGTGAACCATTTCGGAGATATTCCTTATGTTTGTGAGGTTTGGAAAACCTAAAACTTTTGTGAAATGGAACATCGTTGTTCATTTTTTTATATGTTAAGTGTGCAAAGAGAATAGAATCTCAAAGCTTTAACAGATTTGACTGTCGCACAAAGGCTACTGTATTCTAATATATCCCTTGCACCTACAAGGAAATAAGCAATAAGATAATTTGTACAAATGTTTATTTCAAGTAACACAAAGAAGATATAGGAATAAGAGTTTGTAAGAATGGTTAGTACAAGAGTAGAGAAAGTCATGTGAGTGCAACATATTGGATTTTTTTTTCTTGTGGTCAAGGAAAAATAATGAAATTTCAGCCATCACATAGCTACCCAATTTTGTAAGATTTGTCTACTGTAACCCCCTTGTTTACTTTCTCTACTATTTACCTATAGTAAGTAGAGGAAGTATTGCATTGCGTCCAAAAATTGTACACCAAGATTTCACTGGAAATCACATTCTGAGGCTGCATGAATACAGAAAAGAACATAGTTTTTGAAAATGGTGCATGTACAAAAAGCTGCATAACTCAAGTTTCACAAGGTTTACCTTGCATTATTATCAAATATAAACTCAGTAATTAATGGCCGATTAATTTCAACAATTTGCATCATATGCATAAGACTAGTGAAGCCTAGTCTCTAGTTATTTGTTATATTAGTAGATTCTCTAAGTTATCAATATTGTAATCTATAATTAATACACTTACTGCACTACTTAAGCAATTAAAATTAATCTCTAAAATATAAGACCTACCAGAATTCTGATATGAAGTTGAGAGTTGTGCACAGTGGTCACTTAATTGCAACTTAAAATTTCCCATACTTATTTGCAGAAACCAGGAATGCTGATATGACAAATACGGGAGTTGGACCAGGTGCAGGTGCTTGCAAAGCTGCAGCTTTTTTACATGTAAGTTATTTATTCCTTTTTTCTGTGTTTCTTTTTTTTTCTCCACTTCATACTGGTAGTTCTTTTTTCTCTACTTCATTCTAGTAGTTAGAGAAGATATTGCATGCCATCCAACAATTTTTTGTCAAGATTTCACTGGAAATACACTGCTTTGAGGCTACATACAGGATGGAAGGGAAATAATCTGCCAGAGTTTAATAGAGTTTTTCATATTGTGAATAACGAAAAACTCTTGTACCAAAAGGCTGAAAAGTGTATAGTATTCTAGGAAAAAAGACTTTTATTAAGAAATGTTGAGTTATTATTGATTAAAGGATCTTAATTTATGGCTATATTCCTAGAAGACTGAATAAACAACAACCTTTTCCTTTGACGTATTTCAATCAATTCAATGGTTTTTGTGTAAATTAAATTTTAAAAAATCCACAATTTGCTGTTTTTTAAATCTTTTTAGAAATGGTGACATCCCATCAAACTCTTTACTTCTTCTGACATCAGTGTAGATCGAGCAAATGTTGACTTAACTGCATGCAATTATTTTTTGTTTAACCATATTGTGGTGGAAAGTAAATTTTCATTGTAAATTTTGCTTTACTAAAGATTTAGCAATTATTAGCACCACATGTTTAAATGCAACACAGAATAACGGTATTAATCTAGTGCCCTATGCATCAGTGAAAAACATTGGAGAGCAAGAGAATTAATGACTTCATTGTCTGAACTCCAGCATTAACTAACAACAACATAATGTAAGAGGTGTTTCACACATGAGTAACATAACCTTTGGAATGTTGTCATAGTTGCAGTACATACATCTGGCAGACAATATTAAAACTGTACCTGTGTTCAATTGATGTTCTTAATGTTAGCAACAAACACTTGGGTATCATCAAATGGAGCAATGTTGGCCGCAATATTGCTACCAACTGGGTTTTATTTTATTTACATTTTTTTTTAAATTAACGTCTTCCAACGTAATGTCATATCGGACAGTGAATGAAATGGGTGAAATGATGCTCAAATGAGCCCGAGGTCCATAGAGCTTTAAGTTACCTGACATTCATCTTCTCAGGATAAGGGAAAACCGTGGAAAAAACCTTACCCTGATAACTTACCCTAAGTGAGATTCGAACTCACAACCTCTTGAACATGAGGCAGACATGCTAACCATCACGCTACCAAGGTGGGCACCAAATGTAGTTTTTACTTGGAGCTGCCCCCTGGTGACTGCAGTATTTCAATGACTATACCACAAGCTTTGAGTAGTTATGATGCAGCACATCATCACTAGTAGAGGGCAATATGAAGCTGAAAATATAGCACCATGGGGGATATCAGTACAATATGTACTGCTACATTGATTATCTTCTGGACAGATATGAGGAATTCCAAGAGACAGCTTGCAGAATTCTAAAATAAATGTTAGACAGTAACCATGATTATTTTATGATACTTTATTGTGGTATAGCATACATAAATGACACACAGATATACATACATATTTTGTAGCTTTGAAATGCCTAACCTAAAATAAGTTCATTCCTTACTTTCAAAACCTGTCTCAGTGTGGAAGAAGATAAAGTCCTTAATTAAAAACATCCCCTTCTTAGCAATGTTTAAGCTCTTGGTATGTTTTTTATGTAAGGAAATCTAATCCATTAAGTTTCCTATGTAATGCATATTTATTGAAATATCTCCAGACTTAACTCAATAAACACTTTTAAAAATTTACAGTTGACCAAGCCACTGCCCTAATATGTATGCACATGTCTATCAGAAAGTCCTCTAAGTCCTCCACCAGAAGAGCTTAGTTGTGTGCTCCATGAGAAGCTTTGCAAATGCCAAATGTGGGCCTCAGTAACCCTGCAACATTTAACCTGGTTGGAGTCATTCTTCAAGTTATTACTACTAAAGACTCGCCATACAGTGGTCATATCATGCATGACCATCAAAGGAACAAATAAAATGAACACTGTATATATATATCAGTAGATTTTAAAATAGTTGTGGATAATCTGCAATGCTATTAATCCAGTTGCAGATAATAAGAAAATCTCCTGTACTAACAATGAAATGAAAGTATTGGAATTGTTGTGATGAAATTTGCCTAAAGATGTCCCCACCCGGAGATCCGATTGGGGGACAGTTTTAACTCCGGAATGTTTATCTTTAGGACTCATATTCATGTATGTGGCTTTCATGTAACTGTTTTCTTAACGGGCACCAGTTTTACAACGTGGCAGTTACACCACCCGACTTAAACCCCCATTTTGCAAGGGGAACCACACCTATCGTTGGTCAACGGGCCCATCGGACCTAGCCGGGAGGACTAAATAGGTGGTATTTAGATCCACCGACCTTCCCCTCATGTGCCTCTGAAGGACGCTGTTGTGCTGTGATAGGCCAGCACATATGTAAATGACATTTCCTCCATTTTAGATGAAACAGTTATACAGTTATAGCCTTCCGACTATTGACAAATCACGACTGCTTAGCAAGTCATCTGTACAGAATAGGTATCTCAGCCTCACCAATATGTGTCCTGTGTAACGATCCAGCAGAAATGAACGAAGACCACTTGAAGACCTGTGAAGCATTAAGATCAGAAGAAACTACAGTTCAAAAGTATTGGAAAGCACGAATGCTAATGGCTTCATTGCCAGATGCAAGGCACTAGAAAACAACAACAACAACAACAACAATGAAATGAAATGGCAGAACAAACAAATGATTCTACAAACATTTTGAAGTATGTAAACATGGCTGAAAATTTAGAAAAACTTCATTCCTTTTATTTAATTTGCTGTTATCTCTTTAAAAACCCATGAGCTCTTTTGTACAAACCCTTGAATACGTACATTACCTATATTATTTTACTGTTTCTAGCAACCAATATTGCACAAACGCCATTAGAGTTAATTATATATCACTTTGATTGTTGTTAGCTATTGCTGGATTTCCTACAATCATTAGTCCTCTTGTTCTCCAATATTTTTCACAGATAGATGGGGTGATGGAAGTGGCTGGGCATATTTGAAGGTGATCTTAGTCTATTTCCATGTGGTATTAGTTGGTTAGTATTTTCATACTTGGTATTGGTGTGGTGTTGATAGCACCTGTAATTAGTCTCAACTAATTGGTAATCAGAAGATATGGTCGGTGAATTTATCTTGATAGGTTGCTGAGACCCGTAAACCAACAGGTGTGGTCTTCCAGACATTCTGGGGCTTGTGAGGGAACTATGTGACACCAAAACTAAAAAATATATTGCTCTCCAAAAAGTGGTTACTTTTACTGCTATGTTGCGGTTTTTTAATTAAAGTATTGCTGATGGTGTTGAGCTTTTGACTCTTTCGTTATATCGGGTAGTGGTACAGGTGAAATAATACGGATACAGGATAAAACCTTTTCACCATATTTTATTTGCACCTTTTCCGTTGAATATTACACGCGTGACACTTTAGTTGACATTCCTTACGCATGAACTGACTTCCTCAATGGTTTCTTTGCATTGCTTGTCATTTTAAATCACACTTTTAGCATCTAAACCTGCACATATCAAAAACATGTCTTCTCTTCTTAGACGCTAAGATGCTAAAATCTAGTATTTTCTTTAAACAATGCATGTGTATTCCTACACGTATATGTTCATTTCCTATGGCATCTCTTATGACATCATTTTACATGTTAAATAGTTCCCGGAATGTTGGGGAAGCGATCTCTATCCTCCCTACACTTTTAATATTAAATATAAAATGATCTTATAATGATACATATTAAATTTGAACATATTACTTAACATTAATGACGTTATTAAACAAATAGTATTCATAACAATGTAACAATGGTAATACACTCTCAGTACTTAACAAATCCTTACCAGCATGAAAAATAAACTATATTTACAATAAATATTTACATAAATATTTTCTTTTCGGGGTCTGACCACATATTCTGTCTCAGCTATATAACACTTTGATTGTATAAAATATGTAACTAATGGAAACTTAAATGAAATTTCTTCCTAAAAAGAAATCTTGGTGTGTAAACCTTTCTGAATAAATTTTATACTTCCCTGTTGATGTGAATAACATATGCTTCAGGAGTTCATTCCTTGTGGAGACTGGATACACCTTGACACGCACGGTACTGGCATGCTACATCATGAAGCTGATGTTAACTACTTGGCGCCAGGCGCAATGACAGGAAGGCCAACACGCACTCTCATACAGTTCCTTCAGCAGATGGTTGATTTTGAAGATTGAATTCCCTAGTACTTATCATCACAACTTCCTAAATTATGCACAAAATTAAGATTCACGAAGCCTTTTGGTGAAGAATGCCTAACTGGACATATATCTGTAATCATTGTATCATATCTGTAAATAGTCTACTGTGTATTTCTTATGCAATGTACTGTTATGAAAACCACATTGAGAAAAAAAAAAACAATAAATAAACAATCATTAACAGCATATTCATTTACACAGGGTGAAACAAAACTATTGCATTAGTAATTTCTTCTTATCTATAATTTTACCCAAATCTGAACCCTCAATAGGTGAGAGAAATAATCTAAAAGGATTAAGCCACAAGTGACATTGGTTAAGAAAAAATTACTCGTCCGAAGTTACCCACATTTGGGGCAATCGCAGGGGTTAGCCGATCCGAAGTGCAATGGAAAGGCCTCACCCTGGAGGAACCGCCTTCATGATCATGGTAACCTCTATGCCAGGTAAGTATATTAATGTTCAGTTTAATGCACTTAAATTTGTAATTTTACATATTGAAATTAGTTAAGTTTGTTTACAAGCTATGAACATTTGAGTGTCAAATGTGGAAACGTTATGTCTTTCAGCCAATCAATATGCTCATTGATACTTGAATTACTGATGACAATCTTCAAATTATACTATTTACTTCATGGGCCAACCATTTGATATTGACTAATCCAATTCATATCACATGTTAGTTAGGACCAATTCATGGGTGCCGGCAGACTTCTTTTTCAGGGGGGGATCTGTTGGAAGCTTGTAATTAAACAATATTAATGTATTATTATGTTTCCAAAAAGTGTAAAAGATATGAGTTATTGTATTTGTCGTGGATAAGCGTATTAATTTGTGCTAAATAAAAACTGTTTTTTACTTAAAAATTAAAACAATAGTTTTACAGTAATTGACTGCACATTAAATTCATTAATTTCCAAGGGGAAGCCACAACCCCACCCTTTGTGGTGCCCATGGACCATTCATGGTAGATATCAGTCAAATCTTGTGAAAATAACAATCATATAAGGTTCACAATTTTTTGGAAACTGTCAGGTTAATTCTAAATTGTTTCTGACTTGTAAGCCAAAGAAATGGAAAAAACTTAGAGAACCTAGAAGGCCATAGGGGAGGAGTGGGTATAGTGAGACACAAGCATTAAAAGTAAAAGTATATTTGAAAAAGATGTAATTAAGAAATTGTAACTTGTGCTAAGAATTTACAATGAACCTAAGTATTAAAAAATGCTGTGATTTTATGTTTAGCTGTGCTTTTCTGCTTTGAACAAAATTTGAAACAAATGTGTCTTACTATACCCATAAGGATAGGAGTAATAGTAACTGATGTCCTAGCAAACACAAGAGCCAAAGTTTATCTTAAATGAAATGGTAGCAGATTGTTGATATTTTGTCTTTTCATGAGTTGTAGGGTTAGGCAGTAACATTTTTATGTACCTTTTATCAACAAAATCGTGAACTAACAGCATCACAAATTTCTTATCCAATTTTAAAGCTTTTCTTAGAAATACAATTTCATACTCAGCTGACTGGCTACCACATGAAAGTACTTTGCCTATATAATAAACATTGTTTTTCCACTAAAACATATGAGGTGCTCCTGATCACAAGGGCAAACTCGACAGATGAGTATTTGTTGTTTAAGTGTTTGCCTCAATGTGCACATTTTGGTACATGAATGTAGTCACCTTAATATTCTATGAAAAATGGCCAGAGATAAATTGGAGTGGTTCAGTTTGAACCATAGGTAGAAAATTAAAATGAAATTTTACTTAAAACATATGTTTGTTGAGTTTGCCTTTCTGGTCAGGAACGCCTCATAGGTAGTCTCCCAAAGTGGGGAAGAACTCAAATTCACAAGTTCTGATTCTAGAATAAGTTCAGAATGACTACAAGTTTCATCATCTGATGACTCCATTAATTAAAGTTCATGAGCATCACTACCACTAACCATAGTGAAACAATGAAACAATGTTCATTTTAGTTTAGGCCCTTTTCTTTCTTTTTGTTTTCTTTCTTCTGCTGTTTGTTTATTCTCTACCATTTCTGTTACAACCATTGTTCTTACCATAGGGTGTTGATAACTGTTTTTCTCAATTTAACCTTTGGAAGTCTCCTTATGTCCTTTGGTGGAAGATAAGATCCTGTGCAGGATTTTCTGGTGAATATTTTGAATTGGTTTCTCTTGATAGCATATTGGCACTAAATTTATTTGATGGCTGTCTCACACTTTGGGAAAGATGGACTTTACTGCATGTACTCGTAGTTGGCTCTGGATTTCCATTTACAGGCCAGTCAATTAGAGGAGGAAGAATATCTTAGTTTCAAAAACATAGCAGTCAAAGGGAAATATGCTAGCTTTTTAAATCCAGATATTATGTTGGGTGGAGTCACTCCTCAGGAATAAGTTTTTCCTAAACACACTACTACATCATGAATTGAATTTGTCTCACCTGGGTGGTCCACCATCCATGATTTCACAGCAGCTTCATAAAACATATAGGAAGGCTTCATAACACTAACATTAAGCAGTTACAGTTTATGGGTACTATGGGTGGTATTGTCAAATTACTTCATTATTCTTACATAAATCTAAGGCCCCTTTTGGGAGGCGACTCTCGTGAACTTACAGTCAATGATAAAGATAGACTTTTTTAGAGCTGGCAGAATGCTTGAAGTGTTCTATCATCTTCACAAAACACTCTTGTCTTTGGTAGCTAGAACTAATGTGCCAGTTGGTGCCCAAGATGTGCTCTTTGTAGTGACTTGTGGAAATATAACAGTTGAAACACTATAACTCAGAGCATTTTTTGATGTTCCATGTTCTGCACGCATAGCTTTGTTGACTTCATTCCTTTCAGAGTCAAAATCTGAGATTTTTGGACATTGGGTTGTTCCTGTCTCATACCAAGCAAGATGGCTCTGTGGTAATGCACCAGGCTCACATTTGGGAGGTTGGTAGGTTTGATCCCTGCACCCATGGTTTTTTGGGGGTTTTCCACGGTTGCCAGATGAATGCTGGGTGGGTTACTTTCATCCCCTGAATTTCCTCTCCCTTCATTTCATTCATCCTTTCATCCGTTTGATCTGTTTCAAGGTAAGCGTTGGCAGGAGTTTGGGTGCAGTACAGTGGGGATGAAATGCTTTGAGTAACTCCATCCCCTGCCATGTAAGCTGGAATCAGGATTGTGTCCCCACTGAGGCCCTTGAGCCATGGAGGGCCCCTGCAGGCAGCACTCTGTGCAAATTGGTGGCATTCCAGTGTATTGGTTGGTGTTGGGGAGTAGGGACCCCTGGGGAAATGTAGGGACCCCTACCCTCTGCTGTGCCTGCACTCCTTTGGTCTGGCTGCCCTAAAAGGTTGTAGTGCCAAAGTCTCCCTTCCACGTCCGCTACTCCTACTCCTGTCTCATCAAGGTTGAATAACCTTGAGCCATCAGCAAATCACAGGCGATATTTAATAACATCTTCCAGTTTATTATTTATTTATGCCAGCAAATTTACTGTTAGTGTTTCTAAACACACAAACCGTGTGAGGGCAATGCTTGAGAGGTAGAACTGGGACTTAAACATTCAATGCCACAGCTGGGACTTGAACCATAGACTCTCCACTTACCAGGTTGATGCTCTAACCATTAAACTACTGTGACAACCTGCCAGAATGACACTTCCACTGGTAACCCTTATATTATACCAAAGAACGTGAGTAAAGTGGGCATGCGTTTCTCAATGATGAACGAGGCGTGACGTGACGAGACATGACATGATGTGACTTGACGAGACCTGTGTGGCATGACCTGAACATCAGACGAGACGAGACGTGAACTCAGGCAACCAGGAAAGCCCCAACCCGCCACTACGCTCCCGGTCCCGCACCGATCCGTCCACCTGCGGCCCGCTCCCCCAACCCGCCCCACCCCACCTCCAGACGAGAGGAGACGAGGCCCGCATCGCCCCATCCAACCCCGCCCGACCCCATCCGACGTGACGTGACATGACGAGACCCGTGACACGTATTACACGTGACGTCAACGTCAAGCAAGACCAGATGTGAGGCGAGACGAGACCGGTCCTGCCATTCCCCTCTCGGCCCTGCACCGATCTGCCCAGCGTCGCACTGCCGCCCATCCCCTCCCAACCCGCTCGCTCCATCACCAGACTAGACGGGACGAGACGACACAAGACGTAACGTGACGTAAACTGACGAGACGTGACGTGACATGATCAGACGATACGTGACGTGACATGATCAGACGATACGTGACGTGACTAGACGAGACCTATGACATGTGACATCTGTGACGTGTGATACGTGACGTGAATGACACAGGAGACGAGATCCGCTCCGTCCAGCACATCATGGCTCCACCTAACCCCGCCCAACCATCTCCGCTCCCCGCGAACTAGACCAGACCAGGCGAGATGAGGTGAAACGGCAATAGACGTGACGTGACCTGAGGTGAGGTGACGAGACGAGACGAGTCGATACGCCACCAATTAAATCTGGTTGCAGAACAGGCAGCAGTGCAAAATTCTAGTGCGAGTATTTTTACACACTTTGTCGAATATCCCTGAGCTTTTAAACAAATCTTCGCAATGAGTAGCTCCACCTGAAGGAATTGGTGCTAAAAGGGTTTCTACTGATGCTCCAAGCAATGTACTTTTTTAAATCGAGGATGGTCAGCACTGTGCATGCATGCAAAGACTCTTTAATTGAATGTTTCTCAGAATTAGAAAAAAACATCTTTTTTAAAGATCAGCATTCAAGAGGCAACGGACTTAAGACTACCTTTGCGAGACGGGAACTTCAAGCTTTAGGTTTGACTCTTTCATGAAATAATGCCCCATTTGAAAGTTCTGTGTAAACAGTTACAGGTTACATAGATTGACTCACTGAAGGCTATAAACAACTTTGTCATGTAGGGACAAAGAAATTGGTTACAAATGTGAATGTGGAGCAAAACTGCAGAAATAAACGCAGATTAAACATTCATAGGATAA
Source organism: Tenodera sinensis (assembly GCA_030765045.1). Lineage (NCBI taxonomy): Eukaryota > Metazoa > Arthropoda > Insecta > Mantodea > Mantidae > Tenodera > Tenodera sinensis. The sequence continues at coordinate 52,229,334 of CM060972.1, forward strand.
TCAAGGCTACGTAAGTTTGTGACCTATCACCCAGGAGGTCCATAGTCATTTTAAAATTTTGATCACTATTCTACAAACAAATCTATCCAAAGCTGAAACTTTTCATTATCTTCAAAAATGCTCCTGACGAGATGCTTAATGTGAGTAATGGTTAGAGCGAGGATAAATATCCCATCGCCTACAATGTTTGCGCGCTCGTACTATACACGCTCCGTGGTGACTGGCAGACGGCGTAGCACAAGTGTTCAGAACATGTAAACAAACGGGCAGGGCTGTGTAAGAAGCTCTAGTCCACTTACATCACTTCATGACGTAATCTATTCGTTCCTCAAAAACATTGCAGTGAACAAGAATACATTTTTTAAATTGTCCAAAAGTAAAACTTGTCATCCAAACAATGTTTATACAGCGAGAAACTTCTCTCAACGTCACATGATATAACGGGAGCAAACGTAAGATATTTTGCATTGTGTTCGTCATACGTAGATGTCATTTTGTCTAGCTGTTGTAAACCAATTTTTATATGAACCATTGTAGCGTAGCCAGGATTTCTCTCCAACACGGGTTTCAGTTTATTTCGCACTGCTTCGGTTACAGGCGCAGGATCTACATTTTCAATTTCCATATAAAGCTCTTCTATCAATTGTAAAGCATCTGACAATTTGTGGTTTCTTGATTCTAAATGCAGAATCGTTTTGGTGACATCTGGAAAATTCTTTTTAATAAATAACAAATGTTTAAATAAATTGCCTGAAATCAGTGACTGAGCAGATTTAATGGCACAGCTGTCTTCACTATCCAAAACATCGATTACTTTAACTGTTTTATCACAATCTGCATAATATACGAGAAGCAGCATTTAGCCAGCCACTCCATCGAGTTACAACGATCTGGGAGGTAAAGGGACCCCAGGGGCCATTTCTTTGAAAATCAGTAACCTGCTTGGGGCTTTCAGAAATATTTTTTTCACATTAGCAATGAAGCTGTCTACATCACTGTACCAGAAGCGTATCATTTCGGCTACATGATGAAGGCCGTGAGCGATGCACGTTAAATGTACCATGTTGGGGTGATGTGTAGTTTTAATTTATTTAGCTGCTTTTAGCATGTAGCTTGCATCATCTGCCAGAAAAAGTAGTACATTATCAGTTTTGATCCCCTCTGGCCACAGCAAAATTATACTCTTTTGACAAATTTTGACAATACTTTTGTGGTTAACCTTATCAATAACTTCAGGCGTCAATAGAAATGATTTAGTAGGTCTGTCTGGCGAAAGTACTCCCACATTACATTTGCAACAAACCTCCCCACAGAATCCAGAGTTTCGTCTATGGAAATCCAAATTTTATTGTAGAATTTGAGCCATAACTTTATCATAACATTTTGATAGATACTATTTACGTAGGGTTGTTGCACTGGGAGGCTCCCGCTTAGTGTATTTTTATGAAGATTTTAAATTCAGCATGTTCTACTTTGTGAGATGGTATGTTGCTACGTACCAACATTTTGCACATGTCTTAAAAAAAACTCCGATTGAAGTGACAAATAGTAATAACCTTGAGTCAACCTGATGTCTTCTGCAGTGGATATATGTCCTCGCTCTAGTAATGGTTCAACTTTATAGTGTTTTAAACACGTAAAAGTCGGGTAAAAACAGAGTTTACTGCCTTTTAACATTGGCAAGATTCTCGTAATATTGAGGAACCTGTTCCTTTCTTAACACTGCATTTTATCGGAAGATTTGGACGTAGCCTTTAGGGAAGCGAAAATTCATCTCACTTCTGATTACTATACCTGTGACAATTGCAAAACCAGAAAGGCGTTTTTCAACTCCTTGACAGATCTAAACCTTTCTAAGGAATAAAATGACTGAAAAACGCCTTTCTGCAATATGCTATGTTGTCCACCGAAAAAAAAATTGCTACAAGAATGGACGACTTCAACAGTAGGCTGATAAGCAAATTTCCCAAGCCTTAAGATTGGCAGGTGGATTTCAGTTTTCGTCAGTTATTAGGTGAGTTTGAATTATTTCATCAACTCGTTTTTCATTGTCATGTCGGTCTGGGTGGCTCAGTTGGTTAGATGTGTGCCTACTGATCCCAAGGTCGCGGATTCAAATCCGGTCCAGGCTGATTGTGTTTAAGTGTGCTTAAAAACTACAGCTTCGTGTCAGTAGATTTACTGGCATGCAAAAGAACTCCTGCGGTACAAAATTCCGGCACACCGGCGATGCTGATGTGATCCTGGCAATTGACAGCGTCGTTAAACAACAAAATAATTTTCCAAAGCTCGTTTTTCATTGGTTTTTCATATTGCATGTTGTACGTAATCTATTTTAACCATGAGCCGCCACTGTCTACAAAACACCACAGACCTCTTCCACTGCTACACTGACTGTATCTTACGGATTTACTTTCTCGAATCTCTCGCGCTCAAAGACTTTATCGATTGCATACTAATTTCATTTTACCGAAGGTTACTGAAGTACCACTTTGACCTTTTCACGCGGTTTAGGTCAGGATATTCCTTATTACACAATTTTCTCTTTTGCGGATTTTTTTCATTTTAACTTCCCTTTTTCATGAATAAAGAGAATGCAAAGGCAACTAACTCCTTGTTAGTTGCTCTAAACCATTGAAATTGTTGAAAAACATGTACCTCTATTTATACAAAGGCTTTATTTACTATAATTAACGACTTATGGGCAATCCGCATATGCATACAGGGTAACGTGTGCATGTTTTTGACATTGACATTTGATATCCATGTGCTACTTGTTGGTACGCCTGATTGTTATTTGTTTTGCTGCACGACCTAGTGTTTTTTTGCCGAAGTATGTCAATCATGGTGAATTGTGAATGGAGTTCGAATAATGTTACTTAAGTTTTGTATAAATGTGGTGTTTATTCGCAATTGTGTAGTATTTAGCAGATTACCCTTCCATCTTTTTCTTACCTATGTTCACCTGTGAATAACTTGGCTATTTGGCTAGCTTTTAGTAAGGTACGTGGTGAGAAACAAATACATGATAAAATGTAACCAAAACAAGTTATTGGTGAATACAGTGTTATGCAGTACAGATGATACATTTCAGGTCTTCATAAATTATGGTTTTGAATTTCGTTGTTATAACGATAAATTAGGAAATGTTATGCTTTGAACTTAACCAATGTTGTACTATAATGGATGTATGATACAAGTAATCAGCGTCGCTTGAATGAAATTCCACACACAATGGAATTTAAAAGATGTTAACAGTACTTTAAATGTTTCGAACTTAAAAGGAAAAATTATCAGTAATACTGGACTTTTTGGGGCGCGAGTTAACCTCACTTGTCACCTTTCTTCGACCAAGTAGGTTCCGCCCACCACTGCTTCTATTTAAGCAAGTCCAATATTACGAACTTATGTTCTTAGCGACAGAGGCTTCTGTGATTGATCTCTGGGAAGATTATCTTGCTGGTCAGTCTTTGGAGGAAGATGAACTCCAAATTAACAGTGCACAAAATTCTTGAACCACTGAGTTACATAAGCAAGTGTGAGCTACAATGCAATTTTTCCCTCACTATGTATTTAAGGAGTTGAGGCTTATTGTTAGTAACGACTAAAGAGAACTGTACATTTATTTTGATGCTCAGATAAGAAAATCTAGCATACTTCATGTCCAGCCTCATTTCTAATGTCTTCCTATAGATGCCACCTTACACATCTTTATGCCTTTTCTTTACAGCTGACAGAATATGAGTAACATACACCTCCAATGACTGATTTTGTGTAACTGAGGGACCTAAGCTGCAAAATGTAGCCAAGGGATGCTCTTTATAAGACGCATTAAGCCGTGGCATCCACAATAACACAGGGACACAAGTCCCTGTCATATCACATTGGGAGTGCTATAGGCTAACACATATTGCTTTCGTAATTTGTCATTTCTGTATCAATATGGTGATTTGCAGCGAAATAAAGTAACATAGGTCCTGATACGAAACTAAACATAAATTATATGAACTTCAACAATGTTAATAAGAAAAACTTAAAAGTGAAGTGTAAATACCTAGCTGAATTTGTATGGTGCACCGTGGGAGAATCATTGTACCAAAACTGACATTATGTTGCATTTGTTTGCTTGCAGAGTTCTCATGTGTTCTCTGAAATATGACATCTTCCACGCAAAGGTCACTACACATGTGCATTTGTCACTAAAATAAACATTAGTTTTTTTTTTCATTTCTGAAATATTAAGAACAGCCTTTGATTCCTACCATTTAAAAATTCATTTTCAAACTCTGTGAAGTTCCAAGTGTGAAACACTGCATAACCCCCTGCTACAATTAGATTTATGAAATCTGTTAATTTTGAGGTATACTAATTTTGGATATGGTCTTGGCAGAGTTAAAATACTATGTCTGGTCTCTAAAGTTTACTTTATTGATATCAATTTCAGACAAATGTTTAATACATACACAAGCACTTGTACGATACAAAATCAAATCTGTGTATAGCACAAATCCCTGTTCAGAAGGAAATGAAAATGGTCCAATGTGCTTTTCCGTGTTTGAGAGGTAATTAGAAATGCAATTCGGCACAGTATGTATTTGAGTGATTCTGTAAATAAAAAATTTATAAGCGCAGACGTTAATAGAAATTCATATCTTGAAAATGCCAATTAGGTTTATGTTACAGTAAAACCATCACATTTTATTAACAGTTTAATATCTACACTGTAATGAATAAACCTATAATAATTATTTACATTAATTATGTTTTAAAGTCACTAAAACTGGAGTTAAAGCTGCCGAAATAAATCAATCTACTAAATAATATCAGATAAGTTTTTACATTTTAATTATAAATTTCGCATAACCATCATTGTTTAACAATGATTCTTTACAAGCAGGTAGCCATTGCTTCTTAAAATGTCAATATACAAATATATACAAACATAAGAAGTGTATACTAAACATAATTGCTTAAACTGGCCAAGAAACACATTTATAATGTGTTTGATTACTAGCACAACAAAGTGCCAGCTCACCATTATAGCACCAAGCTTATGATGTAATATTCAGCTGTCAACCAAATCAGGCTGGAATTTCCTGAACACCATAAAGAACACCACATTAAAGAGATGGCAGAACGTTGCTGAAGGAACTGTGTAATTGAACCCCAGTGATAAAAACAAATGACAAAAACGAAAATAATGATAAAAAATCAACAATCCAGTAAATTTCACTTCTCATTTAGGTTTGCAGTCCCCATAGTGCATACTCAGTAACGAGAAGACAGCCATGTTTGTTGATATTTTGCTATTGTTTTTGTATAAATTTAAATGTTCTAAAAAGTGAGGGTGGGTGGGTGGTTACAGGCTTTGAAAGTGAATGGTGTTTTTGAACTACAAGGTTAACACACAAAATATTATTTTTATAATAGTCAAGCAACTAAAGAATGTACAGAATAAGAAGGCACACAAGGTGAAGCTAGATGAAGGTGGATGTGAACAAGTAGCCTATCCTAGAGAGGCGACGTTGCCCAGTTCGGTAATGCGCTGTCTAGTGCAATATTTGCTTTTCACTTTTCTCTTTGTGCTCAACAAATCCATCAATGGCTCATTATTATAAAGTATTCCTTTGAAAAGAGCTAGAAATGTTGGAGCTGACTGTCCAAGAAACAATATTTTAGGTGGCCTGTAGCCCAAGATATCAGTAATTCAATAAACACTGCTGTCAGCGATAACAAACGCCATATGCCTTACATCATTGTTGTTTATTAAGTCATCTCAAATCATTTTCTTCTCAAGGAGGGAGATGCCTGCAGAAAAGGAGAAATAGTTTAGTTTATTGTTATGAGTCTTCCGAGTCATATTCAAGATATATATTTACAATGATATGTGTGTCTTACACAGTGATAAATAGTCACTTTCCTCTGGGGAAGGGGTGGGGGAGAAGAATGTTAATGACATATACATTTACAAATAGATATGAATTTCTCAGGGGTAGGAGGAGTTTTTAATTTCCAGAGGGGATCTTCCCCCCTGGGCTACCTCCTGAATTCATTACTGGTCTTACAGTTACTATAACTAGTTTTGCTGTTAAGAAACATGACATTATCAAAACCTAGTGGCTTACAGATGAGTAGATCAAAAGGGAAAGTGTTGCATTCAGATGTGCGGGCAATTATTTCCAATGTTTACACTTTTTTAAAAGAGTCGGCCTCAGAAGAAATGTATGCAAACACTGCATTTAAAAAGAGTCGGGTGCTAACAGCTAAAGCATGCAATGTAGGTGAATGTTTAGTGTACTTTGTGATTTCAAGTATATGTTCTTTAAACTATGTAGTATTTTATGGGGAGTGATAGGTGAATTTTTGAAAATCCCAAGTGCTTTCCTGGGTGTTCTAAAATTATAAAAAGTGTTGTATCTGTTATAAAGAAGTGTGGCGTAAAGTTTGATGTATGTATGTTAAGTCATTCCTGGATTACGTGTTTTAAACCACAAATATAAGTTATTTTATAAAAAATTCTCCTCACGATGCAGTGTTCAACATTTTTACACAATACTGCATATTTATGTTCCTCAACGAGCTGTAAAATATGTTTGCAAAGAAATACAGTTTTAACACAATTGGGTTATAAAAAAAATAAATTTGTTCATTTGTGGGTTTCACTTTGAAAAAAAAATGTATGTATCCAAACCTTGATGAGGATGTTGTCGTAGCACACTTGCCTTGCATTAATAACTGCATAGCAAGATTTAGTTAGTGCGTATTGGGGAAACTATTCCCCTAGTTTTACTGTGATAACTTACAAATTGCATCATAAAGAACATTTTAAATGCTGAAAAAGGTCTAAAATGCACAACCAAGAAAGCCACACTGGAAAAATAATCGTAAAAAAACTGGCCTGAAATTGTGCTTAGTCATTTGCATACATCATTTAGAAAGTGATTTAACATATGTGCACAAATATTGCATAACACTTTTAGAAACTATATGAAAAATATCAGAAATGGCTCAAATATGCAACCAACCATGCCCTCCACTTAAATTTATTTAAATCACCACACAACTCTTTTATTTTCACTCTGATAACAAAAATATTTACACAAAAATGTTCCTAAAAATCATATAAAAATTGAAAAAGCCAGAATTGAAACTTTTAACCCAAATTTCATCATGAAGTATATAAAGTCCCTTGAAACTATAGATTGTGAATGAAAATTGCCTGCTTAGATGAGGAGTTTATATTTGAAGCAAATTGTAGGATTACAGTGCTATCATCTCATTTTAAAGAGAAGTTGTTATGACTGGTTTTAATTTGGCATCTTGCAATATTTTGCCACCTTTGCTGCTGTCTCATGGGCATGTCTCCCCTCTCTTTCTTTTGCATAGCGATATGCTCCAGCAACAGTGCACTCTGATTAGGGATTGGAGATACTCATGTGCCTTCTTATTTTGTATGCCCTTTAGTGTTGGACCACTTGGTGTAGACTGAACCTAATGGAATGTCAAAGCCATCATATTGCGACCACCTCTTAAAGGATTTGATTATGACTTAAGCGTGCTGTATACTCCTATACCCATTCTACCTATAAGGAAATATGTAATAAAACCATTTCTACAAACATTCAAGTTCAGTTTATTTCATCCTTGAGGACATTTACATGTTGTGGATTTGTCACTACAATAATTCTTTAACAGATACTATATTTACAGATACAATATTTACGAATACAATTTATTTACAGTTCTTGATTAAAGCCCCACACTCCAATTCCTCTAGACTATAAAAATAATTTTCTGTTAGGTACTTCTTTATTTCTTTCATAAGGCGAATGGTGTTCATCCAAGTTTCTGGATGTTAGACTACTACTATTTGTTTCTTTCGCCTTTAGATCAGCATTTTTGATCAATTTATTTTTTTAGATAGCTTATTATAAAGGTCTTTACTCATGTTTTTTATACAGCATCTGCTTAAGGTGTATTTAAGTACTAATCTGAAATCACATGTCTCGATTAACACAAAGTAGATAGAACAATAGGTGCTTTTAAGAATAGTTTGCACAAGAATGAGTAGGGAAAGTCATGTGAGTGCACACATCAGGTTTCTTCTTTTAAGGTAATTCACATTTCTACTACATTTGATCATATTTTCTCAAAACAGTCCCTGCCCAGACACACGCACACGCGCATACACGTCAATGTGCACATGCACACACACTTCTACTAAGCATAGAGCTATTTATAGCATTGAACTTGAGATGCATGATTTACTTTTGCTTCTACTTTTATGTAATTTTTTTCAATGGCTTATATTTACCTGTTTGTAACACTGTTGGGTTATTTCTTTTCAGTATTAGTTAATAATGGCACCTGTACCACTGGAGGGACATCAAACTCCTGTGGGAAACAATATCCCACAGGAGGGATCTCGAGGAGGCTCCATGTCCCTTGCTGTGCTAATCGACTTCATCATTCAGAGGACGTATCACGAGTTAACAGTGCTGGCAGAACTGTAAGTACCACTACATTTATGATTGTGTATGTTTAAATGCTATTGGAATACTTTTAATCCATAAAACTTCATATATTGTATATACATGATGATCTGGTAACATGTCATTAATGCAAATGTTAAATTAAGCTTTAATGAACCTTAATATCAGAATCAGTATGGAGATTCATAATTATTACCAAAGAAGACTGCCTCCATAGTGCAGTTGGTAGCACGCTTGCCTCTAGCATGGAGGACCAGGGCTCGATCCCCAGTACCAAAATGGGGATTTTCCCCCTGCTGGAAGGTCTGGGACAGGGTGCACTTAGCCTCATTAGGTCCCAGGGGGACCAATCGAGGAGCTACTTGCTGGAGAAGTAATGGTCTCAGGTCGAGAAGGCTGCATAACTAGCTGGGAGGGTTTGGGTCGCTGACCACGTATCACCCTCCAGTACCGCACCCCATCAATGACGCCCGTTGTGGGCAGAGGTGGGGGACGTGGCAGTTGGGCAGCAAGCCTTGGGCTGTTGCACTGAGGTTTACTTTTTAATTATTGCCAAAGAACAAAATAGTGCTTAGTTGAAAGCATCACAAGATATGGAGTTGCTATTACATTCAGCTTTCAGCATTATACGGAAGTATTAAGCGAAATAAAAAAATATAAAAGCTGCATATATTTGAAAGAAATTTAAGCATTATTTAGTTTACACTTGGATATGCCATAAATTGGCTAATAAAACTCAGCGGCAAAAATCTTATTTATCCACTTTAAAAACTTAGTTGAATGTTTATTAGAATTGTGTTAAATTTAATGTATAAGAATCAAGTATTTATCAGCAAAAATATATGTATTGCCCTGTTTCATAGACAAATAGATACCAGGGCCTGTACATGCTGTAGAAATCATTGTGAAGTTAGAGGTAGCCACCCAGCTGGTCAATGGCTAATTTGGTGACGTTGGATGTAAAGCAGAATGCTAGAACGCCTTGTTGTACTCTGAAAATATGAGGGGCGTTTGGAAATGATTTACAATAATCATTTTTATACCTTATTTATCAATAAATATGATTTAGTGTACATGAATATCTCAACATACTTGCCACCAATGTCAGTGTACTGCTACCACCTTCCAGCTTTATTACTGCAACATAGAAGCATTGTTTGGGGGGACACAGCCACTGTGGAGAGCTGCCTCATTTTCTTGTTGTTGCAGAAATTTTACCTTGCATTGTGTCCTTCATGTTGTTGAACAAAGACTTTCTTCTCAGCTGTATAGTAGTGATTCATCACCAGTTTCTCCAAAAAGTCTGGATCTTCATTCTCCATTTCTAATAGTCGACAACACACTTTAACTCTGCTTTCCTTTTGGGCCTGCATCAAGTCCCACTGAGCCCAGTGTGTGCACACCTTTCTCACATCCAAATCGTCATGAATAATGGTATGCAGGGTTGTCTGTCATCAAAGCTTATGCAGTTCACATTCATAATCAATCCAGACACAAGCTCAATGTTCCTCGAAGACTGCAATATTGACGGATGACCAGTACTCTCGTTCTTGCGTGAAGATTCTCTGTTGTTGTTTTCTAGTGCCTTGCATCTGGCAATGAAGCCATTAGCATTCGTGCTTTCCAATACTTTTAAACTGTAGTTTCTTCTGATCTTAATGCTTCACAGATCTTCAAGTGGTCTTCGTTCATTTCTGCTGGATCGTTACACAGGACACATATTGGTGAGGCTGAGATACCTATTCTGTAGAGATGACTTGCTAAGCAGTCGTGATTTGTCAATAGTCGGAAGGCTGCAACCGCTGTTTTCCTTGGTCTCTGGGGGATTATATCTGGGTGATGAAATTTGCCTAAAGATGTCCCCACCCGGAGATCTGATTGGGGGACAGTTTTAACTCCGGAATGTTTATCTTTAGGACTCATATTCATGTATGTGGCTTTCATGTAACTGTTTTCTTAACGGGCACCAGTTTTACAATGTGGCAGTTACATCACCCGACTTAAACCCCCATTTTGCAAGGAGGACCACACCTATCTTTGGTCAACGGGTCCATCGGACCTAGCCGGGAGGACTAAATAGGTGGTATTTAGATCCACCAACCTTCCCCTCATGTGCCTCTGAGGGACGCTGTTGTGCTGTGGTAGGCCAGCACATATGTAAATGACATTTCCTCCATTTTAGATGAAACAGTTATACCGCTGTGATTCGGTCCCCAGAGCCTCATCTGTTAAATGCAGGGTTCACCACAGGCAGGATGAGGATGGGAATTGGTTAGGAGAGGCTATAGGAGGCGCATCACTACCCCTTACTACCCCCGTGCAGATTCTCTTCTATTGGCAAACCCATAGATCCAGTTGTAAACAGTGTTTTGTGGAGGAGCTTCTAAACATATACCACAGTTAAACGTTATATCTGCTGTTTGTACTTTTTCCTTACGCAAAAACTGTGCAGTCCATCTTTGTTCATGATGGCCGCCTTTAGTCTTTCCTTGGCTTTCCTACTTAACAAACAAACTGTGTTCTTTCACTACACACTCTTTTCATAACTGCCATCTAGCATCTAATGGTGCACAAGTATCAGTTCATTCTGTGAGAGGAAGTATCTATGGATTGAGTGATATTTTTTCAACAATGCTGTTGTAAATCATATCCGAATGCCTTCATAAATGAAGTTCTGCATATATACCTAAGTTATGTCTTTTATTAGGGGATACTTTGTTCCAATTTCTTTATATTGTCTTTTTTTTGGTCATCTATGATATTGCCCTTGTTGCCAGACCTGGTAGGCAGTGACATTACAGAAGCATTGTTATAACCTGACCAAGGCCAGTGCAGTCCTGCTTCGGAAGGTGCCACTTGTACGCGTTATTGCTTGCCCGCCCTTCTGTACAGTCCGGTTGGCAAAAGGTGAACAATAACAGGTCTCATGTTGGCGTTTTCTCTGTGTGTATAACTGTATTATGTGTACATATGTATTATATGACTAGTTTGATAGGGTTCAAGTTCGGGTGATAAGGTGGTAATCTAAGTACTGTAAAGCCTGCATCTGCGAATAATTTGTCAATGGAGTATGTTTTCTTTGGTCTGTGCTGTTTTGCGTGAATGACAAGTTCCGCTTTAGTCATTTCAGGGTCAAACGTTATATTATTGTTCCGTAACCATTGTTGTATTTCTGACTTTAAATTGTTGATTGTGGGCATTTTATTGTCTTCTTTATTGTGATAAGGAGCATTGTCAATTACAACAATGCTATTTTGTGGTAATCCAGGTATCAGTTGGTTTTGAGCCCACTTGGAGTAGTTTTCATAGTTCATTTCGTTATGGTAATCTGATGTCTTGGATTTGGAATCGTAAAAGAGGCAAGCACCTGGAATAAATCCCATTTCCCAGCCAGCATGCAGGATAATAAGATGCTGTCCAGCACTGTCATTTGCATACACTCCTGGAACATCGTCACTTTGCCAACACTTAGAAACTGTGTAGAGCGTGTGAATCCAGGTTTCATCCAGGTATATCACTGGCTTATTTTCCCTGCGTTCATTTCTTCTAAGTGTTCTAAGAAATGATGCCCTTTGAGCCACTATATCAGGACGTTCCCTCAGTACACTCCTTTTATTTTTACATTCTTTAAATCAAAATCCAATAGATTTCACTATTTTTCTAAGTGTTTCTTTACCCCCCGTGAAGTTAATCTCTTTCTTGCAAAAGTTCAGTAATTTTCGCAGCGTAGGAATTTGTTTTTTAACCTCGTAACACTCCTGATATTTTCTTCTAATGATGCACTTGTCCATTTCGTCCAAAAGTATTTTATTTCCAGGAGGTTTACTAATCTTATGAGGTGATTTTATTTTATCTTTCTTTCATAGAAGTTTGAAAACAGTGTTGTTGTAATTAATTTAATTTAAAAGGTGAGTTAAATAATAACACTGAACAACACTTACAACATATTTCTCCGGGACGCGTTTCGAAGGTAACTTTCCTCCATTATCAACCGGACAATCACTGGGTTTCCATGGTGCTTGATGGTGCAGATGGTGATGCTTCTTCTATTGTTTCTTCTGGTGGCGGTTCGATGAACTTACTGAAAATGTCTCTCTGAGGAATGTCGAAATTAAATACTCGGTTTCTAATTGAAATAGCACAAAAAAACGGCTTTCCCAAAGAATTAGTAGATAAAAAGGTAAAACAAGCAGAAAAGAAAAAATTATTAAAAGAAACTACAACTCTCACAGCAGCAAAAACAAAAATGATATTCAAAAAATTCACATATCATCCATGGGCTTTTGATAAATTTAAAAAGGTGTTCAAGGAATACAACATTGAGCTAGCAGCAGTAAACCATTACTCCATAAAAAACCTACTACTTTCAAACATCAAAGATGCTATTCCACCTAACAAAAAATCTGGCATATACCAAATTGAATGCAGTGATTGTAATGGAATATACATAGGAAAAACCAAAAGAAATTTAGAAATTAGATCCAAGGAACACGTTAGAAACATTAAGAGTAAACAATTAGAAAAATCAGCGGTTGCATTTCACTTTTGGACAAAAAATCATGACATAAAGCTAGAACCGAAACTTCTTAAACACATAACTGGAAAACAAGAACTGTCCACATGGGAACAAATCTTTATTTTAAAAAATAGAAACCGAGTATTTAATTTCGACATTCCTCAGAGAGACATTTTCAGTAAGTTCATCGAACCGCCACCAGAAGAAACAACAGAAGAAGCATCACCATCTGCACCATCAAGCACCATGGAAACCCAGTGATTGTCCGGTTGATAATGGAGGAAAGTTACCTTCGAAACGCATCCCGGAGAAATATGTTGTAAGTGTTGTTCAGTGTTATTATTTAACTCACCTTTTAAATTAAATTGATTTTATTTTGCTCGCCCACTTTCTTCAAGCCGGCCCTCTTTCCTAATCTTGCATACCGTTGTCTTACTGCAGCCAGAAGAAGCGACAGCACGTGATTTGTAAAAGGTATTTTTTGACCTTCTTTCTTCTCTTCATCACAAAACTTAACAACATTATAAACAACACGCCGAGCTTGCTCATGAATAACTTTATTTCCTTTACGCTCCATCACTAGCACAATCTCTGTGAACAGTACGCTGCACGCTAGTAAATCAGACTGTACAGCATTTCGTGATGTATTTGTGTCGTCATCGCGTTAGTTCGCCTGCTTGCCGCTTCCCATGCAGGACTGCACTCGTCTTGGTCGGGTTATAATTATGTCCGCAAAAAGACATACAGAGAACTTTTATTCCATATTAATGACTTTATACTATATGAGAGTATAAAGATGACATCCTAAACATAAAAGGATGGAAGGGATGCATATCTGGGCTTAGATGAAATTTCTTTTTTTGGGGTATGTAGTGTGATCCTCCATATTACTACTTACCCAAAGTACTTAAAACACAATATTAAGACCTATTTATATTTAAAAAGGCAACATAAAACTGTGGTATTTCAATTACAAAGGTATAATTTGCACAGATTCACTTTCAAATTGAAGATAGATTTGACAAATTTAAAAAGGCATTCTGCCCAAGTTCCGGTCTCTAAAAATAATAATGAGTGATTTTTAGTAGATAAAATTGGTATACATTGTGTCCAAAATCAGGCTTCATAAAATATTTAAAGTTGTTTTCTAGTGCCTTGCATCTGGCAATGAAGCCATTATTTAAAGTAAAAGTTAAAATTTAATTGCTTTCAGGCTTCCACGTAAGACTGACATGGAGAGGAAGATAGAAATATACAATTATTCAGCCAGGACTCGTCAGCTTTTTGTGAGACTCCTAGCTTTGGTAAAGTGGGCAAACAGTGCCTCAAAAGTGGACAAATCTGCAGTAAGCAATTCAGTTCAATAAAAAGTTTCTAGTATATATAATAAACTTGCAACAAACATATTTTATTTTACATTTACTTGTATCCTTTATCATTAAATTAGTAATGAAGACAGAATTACATACATTGTTACTGTAATTCTTTGAATACAAGTTCTCAGCCCCAATTTTTTGAACCTGATTTAGGAATTTATCATGTTTTAAAAAAAGACATGATTACATTATTTTTAATTGAAAATTTAAAACAGCATTGCACATGACTTGTGTAACTTTGAGACAAACAACACAACAATGGATGCAGCAATGAAATGACTTTCAATATGTCAATGGTCTTGAGTGTACATGGACAGTGATAGCATCCAATAGAATTCTTCAACCCACTAAGATGTTTATTTCATGTGATACAGTTTGTAACATAATGGGTTACTGTAATGTGAACGTGCTTGGTTTAGAATCTTGGAAAGAAATTAAGAATAAAAGTGGGCAAGAATAGCTTGCCTTTATTTAAAACAACAAGAAATAACAAAATATAAATATAACAAACTCGAATTTAACTTGCCTTGAAAAACTTGCAAACTCACTTGACAGATTCATATATTAGAAATGTCACAAAGCTATATTTTAAATGAAATAAAAGTCTTGCGAATAAACTTCTGCCATCCAAACCTTGTTAAAGCCATTATCTAACGCAAAACACAAATCAAACGAAGTTAGGTAAACCAGAAAGGCATTTAGAATGAATTTAGAAAAAGTTACAGATAACTTGAGCACATGTTAATGCCTCCCTACGAAGCCACAAAGAGCCGACTTCCTCTCACTCCGAGAGCTCAATCCAGAAGACCAGGCATTTCCCACGGCGGTCCAAGCCTGGTTGAAAGTAGCCCTGCGCATGCGCGACTCATTTGCTCACTGTAGTCTAGGAGTGCTGAATTTGGAGTATACTGGCTCCCTCTCTGATGTTCTGCTTACAACATCCTCGAGTGAAGGCGAACAGTTTAACTTATTCCAGAGGGAGCACTGGATGATTTATGTCCTTGATGAATATTGATCGAAATATTGGCTCAAGTTGTGGTTGTTCACTTCCCAGCTTTTTACAAAATTGTGTTTAAACCATCAGAATCAGAAAGAAATGATGATGGATGTGATTTTCTGCAAGATGCATATAGAGCTATAATAATTATGCATATAGCCTACATCATTAGGGATTTGCATGGAAATGTGTATGGTGGATGGAACAGGGTGGGAAAAGAGTGCACAGTAATATCTGTCTTTTTCTGCGTATTTGATTTTGCCACTTTAAAGAAAGTTTTTCTGCCCATGAGGATCTTTATAGACCTTTGAGCACTGTCAACAATCTGCTGGGATTATTGTTCAGTTGTCTAACTTACTGGTGCAGAATGAAATGTGAGTAACCAACTGAATTTGCGACCTTACAGTAAGCTTCACCACTTTTTTGTGGGTATCTCATCTTCCCCATCTCAAATCCACAAGGTTGAGAGTTTATTTGTTCCATGCACCATTCAAAAATTTTATATTGCAAGGCAACCTGTGATTTCGAAAATGAATGTTTTTAGGAAAAAAAGTATTTAGTATTTAGAGGGATACAGTATACAATATGAAGAGAGTAGCTAGAAACATAGAGACACAGCATCCATAGTGATAGCATTACAATATCAGTCTGTTGTTTGCAGCACATCATGGCATTTTTGGACAAACAAGCATTGCTGTTTGTGGATACAGCAGACATGCTGGCCCGAATGGCAAGAGATACTTTGGTACATGCTAGATTACCAAATTTCCATATTCCTGCAGCAGTTGAAGTGCTCACCACTGGAACTTATTCCAGGCTTCCTGCATGTATTAGGGTAGGTACTTACTGTTTTTTTGTAAATAGACAAACTGCGCATGTTTCATAATTAATGTATATGTAAACTAATTAGCACTTTACTTCACTATTTATATAACATTTTTAAAGGGATTTTGTATCATTGGACTTTCTCATAGAGTGAAACATAATATGCTTCATTGATACATATACACTTTAGAGAGTTATTTCTTCAATATGTGTAAGCTTCTAAGTAGCTGCATGTGTATAAAGTAACTGAAAGTGATCTTGCTGAAATAGGTGTTACATTTTCTAGGAGCGTATTGTACCGCCGGATCCAATCACTCCATCTGAACGGAGATCAACACTCTTGAGGCTGAACCAGGTAATCCAGCATCGTCTTGTCACTGGGAATTTACTGCCACAAATGAGGAATCTCAAGGTAAGCCCTCATTTTTCTTTAGTATTCTGCGTTCATTGCAGAATGTTTTCAAATTATAATACATCAAATTTATAATCTGTATACAATGACAAGCATATGGCTTCCTTAGCTTTTTAATTATAATTCATTGCAGATCATAAAACAAAAAAAATCTGATGTGTTACACTCACATGACTTTCTCTACTCTTGTACTAACCACTCTTGGAAACTCTTACTCCTATATCTTCTTTGTGTTAGTTGAGATGAAGATTAGCAGAAATTATCTTATTGCTTACTTCCTTTGCTTATTTCGTTGTAGGAACAAGGGGAATATGAGAATACAATAGGCTTTGAGTGACGGTCAAATCTTTTAAAGCCTTGAGATTCCGTTCTCTTTCCATGATTCACATAAAAAAAAAAGAATAACAATGTTATATTTGACAGAAGCAAAGTTCTCCAAAACTCACACCAATTACAAAGCATATCTCTGAAATGGTTTACTCTACAAAAAAGTTTATTTAGACATGAATTATGTAGTTTAGCAAGATCTACATTTTTTCTATATTTGGTCTATCTCTTACGGTTTACAAGTTATGCAAAAGTCATTCGGTGTAAATGCAAAGGGGCTATAACCAGAAAATTCAAGATACACATTTCATTTGTCATAAAAATATGTCATTTTAATCAAAATCGTTAGAGCCATTTTCAATAAACTCCTAATTTTCGAAACATTTTCCATGTAAAGGGTAGTTTAGGGTGAAGCAATTTTCTTCAAGATCTTCATGTCGCATGCTTGCAAGACATTGAACTTAAATACCAATTTTGCTTTTTAACCAACTTTTTGTTTTTGAGTTATCCTGTCCACAGACTGAGACACACACGTGGACCTTTTTCTAAAAATGCTTTTTTTTTTTATTCAGGGTGCCTTAAAACATATATTCCCGGTGAGAGCTCGACATTGAATTTTTGGGTGGAATACACTTCCTCTACTTTACTAAATGTAGTAGAGAAAGTAATAAAGCACCTTCCAAGTTTGCCACACAAAGATTTTTATCAAAAGTCCTCTGCCCTTAACTACCATATACATAGAAACATCTTTGAAAATTTGAGAGGTAGAACTGGAACTTAAAAATTCAATGCCACAGCTGGGATTTGAACCACAGACCTTCCACTTACCAGGCGGGTGCTCTAACCATTAAGCTACTGTGACAACCTGCCAGAATGACATTGAATTCTGAAACCAGTTCGTATTTTTTCCCAGTAAACCACAAAGGAGTCTCACATCAGAGACAATTACCCCAATGGTGACTTACTATTGCAAGTACTTTGTCCTGGGATTAAATAACCTTCAGATGGTAATTATTATTTATTTATGCCAACAAACTTACTGTTGGTGTTTTTAAACACAGAAACCGTGTGTGGGCAATGTTTGAGAGGTAGAACTGGACCTGAAACATTGAATGCCACAGCTGGGATTTGAACCACAGACCTTCCGCTTACCAGGCGGGTGCTTTAACCATTACACGACCTTCTCAAAAGTAGCTCAGATTATAAAAAATTTTGATTTTCTCAAAAATGTATAACACAGAAACTTCAAAAATTTAGATTTTCTCACAAATGGCTGAGATAAAAAATTTTCAAAAATTTACATTTTGTCATAAATTGCTCTGATAGAACATTTTCAAAAATTTTCGATTTTCTCAAAAATTTGTCAGACGATAGATAATTTTCAAAATTGTCAACCTTCTTAAAAATGACTCCGATGATAGAAAATTTTCAAAAATTTGGATTTTCTGAAAAATGACTGTCTAGAAAATTTTCAAAAGTTTTGGATTTTCTGTAAATTGGCTCAGACGAATGATTCAGACGATACAAAATTTGCAAGGATTTCAATTTTTACACTAGAGTATTTTTAAAAAGTTAGGATTTTCTCAAAAGTGGCTCTGATGGCTGCAATTTCTAAAATTTTCGATTTTCACAAACATGTTTCTGAACACGGAAAATTTTTAAAAAATTTTGTTTTTGAAAAAAATGACTTGGAGGATACAAATTTTCAAAATTATCGACTTTCTCAAAAATGATTGGATGATAAAAATTTTCAAAATTTTCGACTTTTTCAAAAATGACTCGGATGATAAAAAATGTATTGAATATTTAGATTTTCTCAAAAATGTATCTGAACGTGGAAGCTTTAAAAAAATTTAGATATTCTCACAAATGGCTCAGACGATAGAAAATTTTCAAAAATTTAAATTTTGTCATAAATGGATCTGATAGAACATTTTCAAAATTTTTGACCTCAAAAATGTCGGTTTGACTCATGTCATTACAGCTATTGCCCCAAGCTACATGATTGTTTACAGTATTAGTAAAAATGAGTGAAAGTGAAATCACTTGGTGAAATTTCAGAAGCATTGCACATTAAAAAAATAATAATATTTTTGATTTATATTGTTTCACTGTCAATAGCTTCAGCTCTTTCATTGGATTCATTGCTCAATTTTTGTTTTTTACAAGATTGTCAGTCCTATGGAATTCAGGAGCAATTATTAAAACTGTTAAATTTATAAATTTGAAAATATGTCAATATTTAGAAACAAATTTTATTAAATTCACCTGATTAATTAGTTGGCTATCAGCCTCTGCATTTTTTATTCTTTTTTTGGCAGAACACAACCAGAACAGTATGATAGAAAAACCTGGTAAATTAAATTTTCTTAATGTGTTCAAATAAATGTTAATATGGTAATTATTATTTATTTATGCCAACAAACTTACTGTTGGTGTTTTTAAACACACAAGCTTTACCAGGAGAAATACAAACTGGTTTGAGAATTTAATGCCATTCTGGCAGTTTGTCGCAATAGCTCAGTGGTTAGAGCAGCCGCCTGGTAAGCGGAAGGTATGTGGTTCAAATCTCATTTGTGGCATTGAATTTTTAAGTTCCAGTTCTACCTCTCAAACTTTGCCCACACACTGCTTGTGTATTTAAAAACACCAACAGTAAGTTTGTTGGCATAAATAAATAATAATTACCATCTGAAGGTTATTTAATCCTGGGATATAAAGTACTTACAATAGTAAGTCACCATTGGAGTAATTTGTCTCTGATGTGAGACTGCCTTTGTGGTTTACCAGGAGAAATACAAACTGGTTTGAGAATTTAATGCCATTCTGGCAGTTTGTCTCAATAGCTCAATGGTTAGAGCAGCCGCCTGGTAAGCAGAAGGTCTGTGGTTCAAATCCCAGTTGTGGCATTGCATTTTTAAGTTCCAGTTCTACCTCTCAAACTTTGCCCACACACGGCTTGTGTGTTTAAAAACACCAACAGTAAGTTTGTTGGCATAAATAAATAATAATAGCATAGAGTGTTAGTTTGACTCAAAATTATATTAATTTTGTGCTTTACTATATCATAGTCCTACAATTCAGTAAAATTAACTTCGTTATATTGTTGATGTATTTGATCTAAATATTTAAACTATTGAAACTGTAGGTATATCAATAATATTTAATCTTAATTTAAATTGCTAACTAATTAGTAGCATTTTTTAAAGAAAAAATAATATAATAAATATTTAAGGAGAGACACAGCAAAACGCTTATTTTTCCGTAAGTTTGTAATATACACTGTTATGTGTAAAAGTATATAAAATTATATTAAATATAGCAATTTATTTTATTTTAATTTAAAAGGTGAGTTACTTAATAACACTGAACAACACTTACAACATATTTTCTGGGACGCGTTTCGAAGGTTAACTTTCCTCCATTATCAACCGGACAATAACTCACCTTTTAAATTAAATTAATTACAACAACACTGTTTTCAAACTTCTATGAAAGGAAGATAGCAATGTATGTTTTAGTTCATATCCATTTTCTGTTTCTGTGTGTCTACACATAAAGGAATAGTATGTAATTACATCAGAATCCAGGCTGTAGTAATGACTGAGTCCATCTCTCATGTATAGATTGAGAGTGGTCGAGTAACATTCACAGTGGAGCATGAGTTTGAAGTCTCACTAACAGTAATGGGAGATGGCCCAAATATCCCTTGGAGACTTCTGGATATTGACATCCTGGTGGAGGATAAGGAAACAGGAGGTAAGCAAATACCTTTTGTGCATATAAAATTTATTATGAAAAGGAAGGGCTTAAAACAGGTAAGCATGTTATTAAAATCTTAGTTAAAATACTTGCCTCTATTAAAAAAAGAATTATAAGTAAAGCAACAGGCATATTTTTTAGTGTCGACAAGTGTTTAAACTAAGATTTTACCTTTCATGCAACTTGCAGCTATTGTACTATTCCATTTCAGTTCTCACTGATAATTATTTTGCAGATGGAAAGGCTCTGGTACACTCCCTACAAGTGCAATACATCCATCAGGTGATTCAGTCACGTCTGGTGGACAATCCTCAGCCACTCACGGAAGTTTATAATTGTCTTCACTTCTTTTGCCAGAGCCTGCAGCTAGAGGTGAGATGATAAGTATATGCTGCAAAAGTCAAATATGCTTAGTTAAAAAGAAAAAGAATTGTGTAATTGCATAGTTATATGGGCAAATGGAAAGAAAGCATATGAAAAATTGAAAAAATGTGAAAAAAATGTGAATAATTGACTATCCTGTTGTTAGTTCATAAATGTGCAAAATTTAAGAGAGGTAGAACCGGAACTTAAAAATTCAATGCCACAGCAGGGGTTTGAACCACAGACCTTCCGCTTACCAGGCGGGTGCTCTACCATTGAGCTACTGTGACAAACTGCCAGAATGGCATTGAATTCTCAAACCAGTTTGTATTTTTCCTGGTAAACCACAAAGGTAGTCTCACATCAGAGACAATTACCCTGGGACATAAAGTACTTGCAATAGTAAGTCACCATTGGGGTAATTAATTGTCTCTGATGTGAGCCTGCCTTTGTGGTTTACCAGGAAAAATACCCTGGGACATAAAGTACTTGCAATAGTAAGTCACCATTGGGGTAATTGTCTCTGATGTGAGCCTGCCTTTGTGGTTTACCAGGAAAAATATGAACTGGTTTGAGAATTCAGTGCCATTCTGGCAGTTTGTCACAATAGCTCAGTGATAGAGCACCCGCCTGGTAAGCGGAAAGTCTGTGGTTCAAACCCCGGCTGTGGCATTGAATTTTTAAGTTCCAGTTCTACCTCTCAAACATTGCCCACACACGGCTTGTGTGTTTAAAAACACCAACAGTAAGTTTGTTGGTATAAATAAATAATAAGTACAAAATTTAATTCATTGTCTTCTTAACTGAAACAATCTGCAGTATGGAACATGAACATACACAAAGTGGTATAAACAATGAAACTTTTTAAAAGATTTGTAGAAATATTTGAGTCACCCTATAGACACTTTTAGTTTCACTTAACTTACTTTTTATCCAGACGCATTTCGTCTTCATTATCAACGGTTTCTCGATTGTCACTTAAAGGGGAAGAATCTGTTTTGGTTGTGACTGTGCTGTTATCTGGGTTGCTGGATGTCAACTTTATGATGTTGTCTACTTGTGGTACTTCAAAATTCATGCCTGGGTGAACAACCTTCTTAATGTATATTTTTTCCCCAAATTGTTAGTTTAGCTGTAATTTTTACATGTTTTATAATTTTATATCCTGTTTTATGGTGCATTGGATTGACTAGAAGTGATGGGCTATGGCTGATTTGTTAATTCATCAAAGTTTTATGTTCCTGAGGTGTTCCTTCAGTCATGTTTTTAGGTTCCTTTTTGTTTGGCTAATGTTCCAGGAGCCTAACATTAAGCTAGGCTGTTACAACAAATTCAACCTGCTAATCCGTTCCTTAAAAGGTACAGTACCAACCACTTAAAAAACCAGTGTGTACCAAATTAAACACAAAGATTGCCCCTTAAAAAATATTAATGAGCGAGACAAAAAGAAACTTAAAAACTCGACTTTAATACTTCAGGAACATAAAACTAATACAAATTGACAAATGAGCTATAGCCCATCATTTCTGGTCAACTCAGCTCACCATAGAACAGGATATCAAATTATTAAAACATGTAAAAACAGCAGCTGAACTGATAGTTTGGGAAAATATACACATAAAGAAAAATGTTCACGTAGATATGAATTTTGAAATACCACAAGCAGATATCATGAAGTTCACATCCAGCAACCCAGATAGCAGCATAGTTATAACCACAGCAGATTCTTCTTCATGCACCAGCTGAGAAACCATTGATAATGAAGATGAAACATGTCCAGATGGGAAGTAAGTGAAACTAAAAGTGCATATAGGTCGACTCAAATACTTCTACAAATCATTTGAAAATTTTCACTGTGTATATTGCTTTATGTATACTACGTGTAACTGTCTGCAAATGTTGAGTGCAAAACAGGTGTTGCAGACCAACAATCGAAAATGGATGACTTTTGCACCAAGCACATGTAGATCAGATTTGAAAAAAAAATGTATGTATATATGGCAGTTGAACTGGTTGCTAACATGCCAATATGCCCACAAACTGTGTTTCTTTATTTGACATGTATGCCGCAGGTTTGCTATGCAATCTGCAGCCTACCTCTTGGTCTCCTGTTTTATGTGTTTAACTGTTTCAGGCTCCCTGTTAGGGCATAACCTCATCAGGTTCCTCTCCATATTGAGGTACATTCTCATTAGCAAGATTTTCATGGTTTTCTCCATTAGTTTGGTGTTCTGTAATTAAGAATATTGAAAAAAAATGTACTACATATCTTCTGGAATTGTGTATTATTTATGCAAGAAAATGCGCAAAAACATCACAACTACAATTTATTAGTAGTAACCTCATGTTATCAAATCACGATGTAGAAATTTCTATAAAATATAATTTTATTACCTTCAGCATGATTTTTCACTCTCAAAGAAATTCTCTGAACTCTCCTTCAGATCATGAAATATTGAAATGTTGAGCATTTCTTCTTTGGTAACCTTGTTTGAACCATATATGCAGTAGAAACTGTAGACATGCAGGCTTTCAAAATAAAACATACTACGCGTAGCCCGCAATTAGACCAAAAGGTGTTAATAGTTTTGGTGCCAGAGTTATGTTAGATTTTTGTCCAGAAGTAAATGGCAACTGCTTATTTTTATTTTTTTTAATATTTATTTTGAGCGACGAGCTAAAAAGCTATACAGGCCATGTGTAATAAAAATATAACAATAAATAACATTGAAGTGGGTCATATGACTCCATGAACATATTTACAATATTGTGTGAAAAGGAAGTAAAGAAATTAAAGGACATACAAAGCTAAAAGGAATTCAAAAAGGGTAAATGACATATAGAATTAAGAATATGAAGTAGAGGTATAGAATTAAGAATATGAGTGTACAGGTTTGTAATATCGGAATTAGAAACAAATAATGTTACCCAGTATTATTAACTAATAACAGTGTTCAAGTATGAAAAGCTATAATGTGTACAATTTAAGTTTAACTGGTATTACAGTCTTTTATGCTAGACTTTGTTGAAAACTTGAGCAATATCCAAAAAAATGACTGCAGTATGAGAGGTAGAATTGAAACTGAAAAACTCAATGCCACAGCCGGGATCTGAACCACAGACCCTCTGCTCTAACCATTAAGCTACTGTGACAACCTACCAGAATGTCACTGAATTCTCCAACCAATTCATATTTTTCGTGATAAACCACAAGGGCAGTCTCACATCAGAGACAATTACCTCAATGGTGACTTACTATCGTAAGTACTTTATATCCTGGGTTGAATTGGTTGGAGAAAAGTGAACAGAATAAATTTCAGGATCTACAGAAAACCAACACAGACAGACAATTATGTCAAATCTGTGGAACCATCCTGCTATCTAGTGAGATAACTTTGCATAAGACATCCCCACAAATGTGTAGCAATACATGTGGAACATACTGTTATCAAACATGTGAGGCCTCAGCTGTTCTTAAAAGCAAACTGTTATTTCTTTCCATATGCATAACAGATGTTCTTAACGGTAAAGAAATTGACATGGAAGAAGGAAATTGAAGGGAAGTGTAGGAACAATCCAACCTACAGAGGGGTTTACCAGCAGTTCCTGTGACTGTTGTACTTGGGTGTTGTGAGACATTTCAGTTTTGAATGTGAAAATACTGTGATTTTGGACTGCCTTTTTCCTGTCAGCAGGGGCAATTAATTTTGGGAAAATTAAAATGTACTACTTTTGTACATTGCTTGTCTATCTCATCATATTACGACATAACTGATTATGTAGTTAAAACTATATTATTTATTTCCAGGTACTGTACTCACAAACATTAAGATTGTGTCATGATCGTCTGGATGATCATATTCATGTAGAAGAGTACACCCCTGGCAAATGTCTCTCCATTTCATATTGGAGGTGAGTATATACCATACATATAGCATTCAAAGACGAAGTATTCAGTTAAGCTAATTCATTATTATGTTTACATTGTTGGGTGACATGTTTCAGAGAATTGACTAGCAAGGATCCCAGATCAGAATTGGGATATCGACTCACTGTTCAGGTAGACACACATGATCCTGCTCGACCACTCACTGTGGTTCATGTTCCTTCGCTTGGCAATAAGGTAATTTCTTTCAGAGGCAAAAGATTAAACATTAGTAACATTTGCGTAGTAGCAGAAATAAATAATATTGTGCTATCTTATGTTCCAGGAATGTGAAATAGCAGATAGGGCCATCAGATCAGACTTGCTGTCCATGGAGAGGCTTCTTGTGCATACTATCTATGTGAGAACTCGTAGTCGTTTGGCTGACCTAAAGCAGGAGCTGCAGACCATGCTTAAGGATGTAGAATGTAAGTTAGGCAGCATTCATCAACATAGTTACAGAAATATTCAATGCTGTGTTTGTACTGTTAGCAACTTATGTTATTTAAGCGAGGCAGCTTTGATAGCTGTAGTCCATTTAAGGTTTTTAAACTCTAAACAGGAAAAAATTGCTGAACAATGTAGTCACTAGCATCTAAAGGAAGAACAAATTAGAAACTAAAATTTCTAATTTGTGCTTACTTTAGATTCTTGTTGCTTCACTGTTAATAGCTTCATTATTTCCTTATTTAGTCACTAGCATTTATGATCAAACAGAAAGGTTCAACTGTAATTATATTGTTAACACATATCAATTAGGACATGCTGTAAAAGCTATAGCCTTGAAAATGTGTTACCAATCAATCTGATGATGAATGTATAAACAGATTTATGAGAATATTAATATTTGTGGAAATTGATGACAGTGTTTTTGGAATCACATTAAAATAAAAATGAGTCGATTACAACACTAACTTTTAAATTTCCCAGAACATTTTTCAGAGGCTAGTTTCCTCCATTATCAACCTCACATCAGCTGAACTTGTTCGTCGAGGTTGCTTCTTCCATAGACTGTGCTGATGGTGATTCTAAGAACATGTACAATGGGTCGTTCTGTGGGATATCAAAATTGAAAACTCTGTCCTTGTTCTCACACATGAAGATCTGTTCCCTTGTTGACAGTTCTTGATTTCCTGATACTTGTTTTAATAGTTGTCAAAAATTTCCCTTGAATTTTCAAAACCTGGCAATGGTACATAAACAACATTTTTGCAATACCAAAGAAACACATTGACGATGCATAAAAAGTGTGCAGTGGGTTTTATATCTAGCGTGGCTAGCAATGGCATTGAGGTGCACTTCTATAATTAGTTTAAATATACGTTAGCCTCGGTACAGCTTCAGTCGGGAAAGTATAATAATTCCTTTCTTCTCTCTGAGTGCAATGTGAAGTAATTCTATCTTTCCACTCTAATTCCTTCATCGCAGTGGGTAATTGGTCATATATTACTCATGATAATCATTGTTTTATCGTTTTATTATTCATTTAACTATAAATAAACTTTATACTTCTTTATATCATTTTACAAGTTAACATACATATAAATCATCTCTATTTTCTATTTGTCTGTTTATATCATTGCAGTTGTTGATGAAATCCATTTTTACTTTCTCTACTGGTAAGTAGGGGAGGTATTGTATTCCACCCAAAAATTCCATGTCGAGATTTCACCGGAAATATATGTTTAGAGACCTCCTGAATCCAAAAAAGGCATTTTTAGAAAAAGTCTCTGTGTGTGTGTGTGTGTGTGTAAATGTATGTGTGTGTGCGTGCGTGTGTGCCTGCCTGCGTGTGTGTCTGTGTCAGTGGACAGCATAACTGAAAAATGAAAATTAGGTTAAACACCAAAGTTGGTTTAATTTAAAAGGTGAGTTAGTTAATAAGCATCACCATCTGCACTGTGAAACACCATGGAAACCCAGTTATTGTCCGGTTGATAAATAGTGGAGGAAAGTTAACCTTCGAAACGCATCCCGGAAAAATATGTTATTAATTAACTCACCTTTTAAATTAAATTAATTACAACAACACTGTTTTCAAACTTCTATGAAAGGAAGATACCAAAGTTGGTATTTAAGTGTAATGTCTTTCAAGGATGTGACACGAAGATTTTGAAGAAAATAGCCCCACCCTAAACTACCCTTTACATGGAAATTTTTTCGAAAATTTTGATTTTCTTGAAAATGGCTCTAACGATTTTGATTAAAATGTCATATGTTTGAGATATTTTTATGACAAATGAAATGTATATCTTGAATTTTCTGGCTATAGCCCCTGTAGTCGTATTTACTCTGGACGACTTTTGCATAACTGGTAAACCGTTAGAGATAGACCAAATCATACTATACAAAAAATGTAGATCCTGCTAAAATACACTATTTATGTCTCAATAAATTTTCTTGTAGGGTTAACCATTTCAGAGATATTCCTTGTTATGTGTGTGAGTTTCAGAAAACCTAGAACTTTCGTGAAATGGATCGTCGCCGTTCATTTTTTTTATGTGTCAAGTGTGCAAAGACAACAGAATCTCAAACATTTGACTATCGCACAAAGCCTACTATATTCTAACATTCCCTTTGCACCTACAAGGAAATAAGCAATAAGATAATTTGTACAAATGTCTCAACTAACAAGAAAGAAGATATAGGAATAAGAGTTTGTAAGAATGGTTAGTACAAGAGTAGAGAAAGTCATGTGAGTGCAACACATCAGATTTTTATGTATAGGTATGTGTGTGTAGTGTTTAACGCCCGCTTTTACTACTACGGCACCACAGGCGGTGACAGTGATGATACATGGAATGAAGATGGAGCACCGGTGGAATGAGATGGCGGGGGAAACCGGAGAACCCGGAGAAAACCCGCCCAAATGCCGCTTCGTCCACCACGAATACCACATGCGGGTCCCTGGGATCGAACCCGGGCCGCCTAGGTGGTAGGCGAGCACGCTAACCGCTCGGCCACGGCGCCGCCATGTATAGGTATGACTATAGATTTCTTCAGGCAATCCAAGAATACACCTGATGTAATAACACAGTTAATTAAATTTAATAATGGATCTAACATGAAGGGAGTGCGTTGCTACAGTGTAGTATTAGAGATACCATCTGGTCCAGAAGAGGTTTGGAGATGAGTGAAAATGAATTCTCTTGTGTGCTTGGCTTCTCACATTGAATCTATATGCACAACATTGAGGCATTTTATTTTTCACAATATTACAAGGGTAATTCAAATATAAAGGGTAATTGTTGCATATCACGGAGGAAGCAGTTCTGAGTGGGGCAGTGTAGGGGGGGGGGGGTTGAAGGTTGGTGTGTTAGGGAGGGGGAACTAGATTTGTTGGCTGCTTTGCTAGGTTCTGGCGTCAGTACGGCCATGAGTGAACAAAAGGTTCCTTCATCTGTTGTGCAATGCATTATTATCAAGTTTTTAACCAATGAAGCAGTTAAACCTTAAGAGATTTTAACTTGTTTAAGGGCACAGTTTGGGGACACTACACTGTCACAGAATCAAGAGTTTACTTGGGCCAGACAATTTAAGGGTGGCCGAGAATTTGTGGAAAACGAAAGTCATGCTCAATGCCCAAGGTCAAATCTCACACATGACAACATCCGTGCCGTTCAAGAGCTCCACTGTTGAAGGAATCGCTTCAGAAGTTGGTTGATTTTCTTCATGATCGACGTACAGTGACTGCAGCTTACTATTGCCAATTGTTAAGGTATGTAAAAGCTGCCTACTGAAGCAAAAGACGTTGTGTGCCCATCAGAGATGTCATCCTTTTCCAAGGCAACACAATCCCTCACAGCGCCAATTTGACAATGGACACAATGGCAGACATGCACTGGGAAACCCTTGAACACCCTACCTATAGTCCAGACTTGTCCCCCACCAGACTATTTTTTGTTTGCACCCATGAAAGAATCGCTTGGAGGGAAACATTTCGAAAGCAACAACGTCAAGGAGCATTTGCACATTTGGTTGGCGACACGCCCTCAAACTTTTTTTGAAGAAGGAATGTTCAAGCTTCCGAAACGTTGGCAAAAATGTGTATAGTGTGAAGGAAGCTATATAGAGAAATGTTGATATAGTCACCTGTGTATATATTTAATCAATAAATATTTTTAACAAAATTACCCTTTATATTTGAATCACCCTCGTACATTGTTTGTATAACACTAAACTGACTCAGTAACACCACCATAATGTACACTGCCCTTGAACTCTAACACCAGCAAGAACAATTTATGAAAACATATTAGTTCACATGCAACGTAAGCCAGTTGTGAATTTCCACGTACTAGCAGCGTGCGGATGGAGTTGATGATATGTGAGTCGTTTAGTATTTTGCTTGCACAGCTTAGGAAGAAAACAATCTTACCACTGTATTTTAAAGGCTGTAACCTTCATTTAGGAAGAAACATGATTTTTGTGTTTCATTCCCCTTTAAAGGTTTTTGAAGCAAATAATAACATACTCTATTTTGATTTGTTGCAGGTCACCTACAGGGTTCCCCAGCTATACTGTCAGTACCAGTTTTACAACCATGTCTCAGAGCGGAGCAGTTACTGGTTACAGTTGACACACACACAGGAATGTTACAATGTCATGTGCCTCAATATGATGCTCCACTCATTCCAGAGCTGCAGACAGCACTGAATGGTGATCACTCTCGCCTCCCCACTCTCGTATCAGAGCTTAGGTAAGCTGATTTCTTGTTGGTATTGTGACAAATAACAAGTCTAGTTGCTTCTAATGTCACTTTATTTCTCTTTCAGAACTGCGTCACAAAAACAAAGCTTCACTTATCTTAGTAATATTGCAAGATCTTCCAGAGCTGACATGTTTTGAGGCCTTATTACTAAGATAAGCAAAGCTTTTAGTTTTCAATTTGTTCTTATTTTAGATTCTGTTGCTTCACTGTTAATAGCCTCAATTTCTCCTTAATTAACACAGTCCTCTGTTTTATCGTTAACACGGTTTACAATTTGGCATGACCTCGCAACTCACAGCTGTTCTGTCCTCTCGTAATCTTGACACACACGTCATGCTCTTTCTACTCTCTCTGTCTCACAAACAGCTAACTTTGACAATACATTGACTAAACACTTTCTCAACACTCAAGTCATGTGCTCCAACACTTAATAACTAAACTGACTATCTTCTCTTGTCATCCCAACTTGCTTATATAGGCCAGACGAATTACCGGTGAATTCTCTGGAAAATACAGCTTCTCTTGAAATTTTTCATAAGCTGGCAGTCAAAAGCTTCTCAGAAGTCTAGAATCGGTTTTTGTTCTGGCCTGACTATTGTTGTCCTTATTTATTGGCTGTGCATTGCCAAGCAATATCGTGGTGTGAGTTATCTTGACCTTGACAGATGGTTGGCATCACAGTTTGTAAATCTAATGTAGAGTAAGTGTAGTACTATACAGAAGTGTCAGAGGATTATTTTTGTTTGCCACCTACCTTTGGAAGGTAGAGGAAGCATTTATTCTATCCAAAAATTTTATATTGAGATTTCATCAGAAATACACATTTTGATGTCCACTGAAACATACAAATATAATTATTTTTAGAAAAAAATCTCTGAGTATAAAAGTACTAAATTAAGGTGATCATGGAGAGGTAGAAAAAAGAAGTATGAACTGATGAATAAGCAATAATTGTGCTCTTCCATTGATAACTTACATTGAACATAAGAGCATCATCCTCACTGCTAGCTTTATTTTAAAACAACATAGTCTGTAATTAAAGCTACTTTTTTCAGCATTTATTTATTCTTAGTTTAATTCTAAAAAGTTAGGATAAGTTTGGGAACCTTTGTTTCCATCGTTAGCTTTCAATCGACTCAAGTGAACAAGCATCAAGTTTGGTCTTTCATGTTCACGGTTCTTACAGATAGCAGCTACCATTACATAAACTCACATGCCAACCATGCAGCTGAATGCATGTTATAATGACTCTGTAACTTTGTTGGAACATACATATTAGGTTCATTCCAACTAACCAACCAGATTGTGATAAATTCTCACACAGTCTGTGATTTCCTAATCCACATGTTGGTTTGACATGAGTCGCCACTCAGAATTTGCACTGTTTATCGGTACATACTGATTCTAGCAGGATCTGAAGTTTGTTGGGATGCACCAACAGTTGTGATATTTAATCCACGTGCTTAAACTATCAGGGACTGATGTTGGAACATATCTAAAAAACTGCAGGCAGAATAGTAAATCTGGAAATCCAAAATGCCAGCTATAAAATCTGAAAGGAAATATACATCAAATTTATCCTTGGTAATAATATGCACATTTTGATAAAACTATCAGGTGTGATCAAAAAGTAACAGGAATTTTTAAATTTTGTGTGCTTTATACATACAGTTTTCAACACTTTTTTTATCTTGTTGGTACATATGATTCTGATGTATGTTGCATTTTCAGCTGTTTTGAATATTTAGTTTGTTGTTGACAGTCGAGAAGGTTACTACGTGTTTTCGAGTGTTTGGCAAATTTTGGCAAATTTTTGCTTTAAAATGGAATGCAGTGCAGCACCACATTTGATTTGTTGACTGTGGCTTTTTGGGAATCTACTATGAGTAAGACAAGAGTTTGAGTGATATAGACGCTTCAAAGAGGGTTGAGATGTTAAAGACAACAACTGCCCTGGATGCCCTAGCACATCAATTACTGACGAGAATGTGGAGGAAGTAAAGAAAATGGTTCTGGAAAATCGCTGAATCACCACCCGAGAGGTTGTTGATGTTGGCTTTTTCTTTGGCTCATATCAAACAATTATTTTCGGATGTTTTGGGCTTAAATGTGTGGCAGCAAAGTTTGTTCTGAAATTGTTGAATTTCAACAAAAATATCAAAAGGACACTGCTCAAGAATTGTTAAATGAAGTTGACAATGAACCAGAACCCCTTAAGCAGGTTATAACAGGTGACGAAATTGGGTATATGGGTATGACATCGAAACCAAGGCCCAATCGCCCCAATGGAAACTGCCTGAAGAGCCAAAACTTAAAAAAAACCTGAATTTTGACAAAAATGATGCCACAAGGCCACTGCTCAAGAATTGATGAATGAAGTTGACAATGACCCAGAACTCCTAAAGAAGGTTAATACAGATGATGAAGCATGGGTATGCAGAGAACGGTTAATAAGGAATACTGCCTGGAAGTTATGCACTATTTGCATGAAGCAATCTAAAAAAATGATCAGAATTGTGGCAAAACCACTTGTGGAAATTGCATCACGATAATGCTCCTGCTCACAACTCAGTGCTTGTTCGCGATTTTCAAGACCATGTTACCTCAGTCACCGAATTCACTGGACATGGCCCCTATTCCTGAGCATGAAGAAAACCATGAAAGGACATTGTTTTGCCATCTTTGAGGAGATATTAGCAGAATTGCTGAAGGAGCTGAATGCCATAACAAAAAGTGAGTTCCAGAAGCGCTTCCAACATTGGGAAAAGCACTGGCACAAGTGTATTGTATCTGAGGGGGATTACTTTGAAGGGGGCAGAGTTGATGTTGATGAATAAACAAATATTCTTTAAGAAAAGAAAAATTCTCATTTGTTTATGATCACACCTCGTCTTAAGAGAGGTGCCATTTGCTATTCATATTATGTTTCACATTAACTTGTGTGATTCGTTTCTTACTTTTAGATGCAAAAACTGAGAGGAAAGAAATCCAAAACTGGATAATGTTTATAGGGACCTTTTGTCATCAGTGACAACACTTAGATGTTGGTTTGACTTCAAATATGGTTGAACATCTGTTTTTTTTTTTTTTTTTTGAGGAGAACCCAAGATGCCTGCTAGATATGGTTACTGAGGAAATCATTTAGAAAGTCCACAACATGATTGTTGCTGCTCATTGAACAGAAGTTCACAAAGTAGCAGTGGCCAAAGGTGTATCAATGGGAACAGCAGTTCATAATCTGCACAAGTTGGAAATGAAAAGGTTATTGGCCTGATGGGTGCCCCATTTGCTCTCATTGAACAAAAGGCAGCTATGTCTTTTAACTTCAAAGCTATCCAAGCAAAATCTGAATTGCATCGAGTTGTTACCATTGATGCAATCTGAATTCATCATTATACTACAAAAATCAAACAATCAAAATAATTGTTTGCTTCTGGTGAATCTGCTCCAAAGAAAGCAAAGATGGTTCCATCAGCCTGAAAGTGATGGCAATGATTTTTTGAAATGTGGAAAGTGTCACACTCATTGACTTCTAAGAGAAAGGAAAAGCAATTACTGGACAATGCTACAGTGAGTTATTGGCCCAATTTGACAAGAAGTGTAGACAGGGCCCCATTTGGCAAAAAAGAAAGTGCTGTTTCACCATGACAGCACACCAGCACATTCATCTGGTGCTGTCGTCAAACTGCATGAATTGCATTATGAATTGCTGCTGCAGCCCCCCATATTCATCAGATCTGGCTCCCTTGTTCCCGAAGATGAAATGGCTCACAAGAACAAAATTTAGATCAAATGAAGGGGTCATCGTTGTGACAGGTGTATTTTGCAGAGCTTGACAATTCCTATCTCTTGGAGGGGTTAAAAAATGGCAGGAATGTAGGGTGAAGTGTATATCTCTAAAAGGGCACTGTGTTAAGAAATAAATAATTTATGTTTGAAAAAATTGGCATCTTCCCTAACATGGGTACTTGGTGAACTGCCCTCATATTTGTAAGTTTATGACCTGTGTAACACACAAAAGCTGATGAACTTGTGGAAAGAGGTAGCTATATACTCCCCACCTTTCATTCATCTTACTTGCGCAAATTATTAATGTAATGTGTCATTTTGAGTCTGACAGTATGAAAAATAATACTGATTTTGGGGAAAAAAGTACACTGCTTTTCACAGAGAAAAAAATAATTTTATAGGTCTTCAGTAATGGCGACTGTTAACTAGTGGATTAATTACACAACATTTCTACAGAAATTGTACCATTGTTTCACAGTTTTTTTTAGTCATGCTGAATAACAAAATGAAATGGTATATTACATGTCGTTTGTTTCCAACTCTCATATGGGAGTTGTACATAAGTGTATATCGAAAGCTAACTTGAAACTTCACACAGAAGTAGAAATCACAATAGAAATATAACATTGGATGCTTAAATTAATTAAAGTACTTGAAAGCCTATCAGGAATGCTGTATTTAAGAACAACGGCAGACACTTGTTGCCATTAGTTGAGGAGCCTCAAAAATGGAACCACGGTGAGCATTGGAGAGACATCAGCAGTTAATAGTATCAAAACTGATGGACTCGACACAGCATGGCAGGCCAGGGTGAGGCATGGCATTGACCACCACACCATGCTGACAAAGCTGTCCAAGGCCCAATACTAACTAAAGAGAATATATATAGAGAAGCGAGTAAGAAATTCTTTGATAAAAATCCATTTGTCACTGGGAAAACTGTATACAATAAGCTGCCAGCCACAATTAAATAATCAGCTGGTTCCAAGTTTAATAAATGCTTAAAAAATTACTTAATTGAGAGCGCTTTTTATGACATAGATGAATATCTGCAATTGTGATTTTGAAGATTTTTTACCATGAAGACAGTTACTTTAATTATTAATCTCTGTACATGCTTTGTAAAATTTTTAAATCTTGATGTATATAACTAAGTAATCATTTACAATCTTGTAATTTGTAAACTTTTCGGACGAAACTTGAAACATGTATTTCATGTCTATAAGTGAATAAACCATTATACATTATACATTACATATGGGCCAGAATGTATGTAAAATTTTATTAATATTGTTGATGTCACTAGAAAGACCAAAATTAAACTGTGTAAGAATCTCATT
Organism: Tenodera sinensis; assembly: GCA_030765045.1. Taxonomy (NCBI): domain Eukaryota; kingdom Metazoa; phylum Arthropoda; class Insecta; order Mantodea; family Mantidae; genus Tenodera; species Tenodera sinensis. The sequence goes on from CM060972.1 coordinate 52,264,169, forward strand.
CAACCAGTAATATTATATGGGCCAGAATGTAGGTATTTTATGTAACCTGATATATACAACAACATGTATATGTTCTAAAAGGATGAAATAAAATTAACCCTTTTAAGTTTACGTATTTCCAGTTAATTTAATGTTTAGTGTGTATCTAAATGTTGTATTTGTCTACTGGTATGCAAAGTTTGAGACCAACTTTCAATGTGTATTCATGTACAGTTCCTTTGCCAGATGATAACTTAAGCATACTAATATTGGAGAAAAACTTCTGTTGCAGGTATTGGATCACTCAAAGACGTTGTGAGAAAACTTTACAACATCTCCCAGCTACTCCCCATGAGCGCTTGCCTTTGCTGCATCATCCTGATCATCCCATGGCCAAGATCGGACGTCATCGAATGTTTGTGAGGCTGCATCGGCACCCCACAGTGATATTGGTGAGTAAGACTTTGTTTTATGAAATTTGTGTTATGTGCAAGAGTTTGTAATTGCTGTTACTCTATCTCACATACATGAAGCTTTTAGTTTAGGAGATAATCAACCAATTTTGATTAAATATAGGGGATGAAGAATCAGTTTAAAATTCAGATTTTGTCATTTATTTTAATTATTTAGCTCTTAATAGAAAAAGCTTTTAATTGAAATATTGTTATGATTAAATGCTCTACTCACTTGATCTCTTATGTTCTGCAGATTGTTGAATTGAAAGAAAAGGAATCAAGTCCATGTGAAGTGGATTGCTCATTTTATCTGGCTGTGGTAAAACATTCATCCATTGAGGACGATCCACATGATGATAGTATTGAGACAGAAATTCCCAAGAAATATCTGAAGGTGTTGACTCTCATAGAATATGACGCATTTGCTATTACACATGGGCCATTTACAAGTGTTGATGGTATGTAGTTATTTTTATTTTTTCATTTATTGAGTCCTTTATTTGAGTACTATTAACCCTTCATGAGCAAAAACCTATATATGGATGGTCTGTCCAGATCCTCATGAGCAAAACTCCATTTATAATTTGATGTAATGCTCAGAATATGCATGTGAATAAAACACTAGATGCGCACTCAGTTGAGTCAGTGTCAACTGCCTCTTCTCACACCATATTGTGTGGTACCTGTCACCATGAACACTCACATTTGTTTCCTGGTTGATGGTATTTCATTATTTTGCACACTTTGAAGTGGAAACCATGTGTTGTAGATCTAGTCACCACATGTTGTAGGTCATATAGGGGTTGAGTCCAGTCTTTGTAAATCGTTACATCCATCCAGTAAATGTCATGCTCCTTTTCATTTCAATTGCATGTCCTGCAACAGTGTCTCAATGCTAGGGGTGGATGGCAGAAAAAGTTGAAACTGCAGGTCCTCCACAAGTGGCAGCTCTCCAGTCATGACATATGCTAGCTAGGAGGGAGTGAACTTTGAAAGGTCTAAGGCTCTTTTCAGATATCTACTCTTGATCTTTTCTAGGTCTACCATATTTTTATAACTTAGATGGGTTCATAAGTTGCACAATTTTTGCTTGAAAGAATTTCAGTGCTGTCTGAAGTGTCATCTCCTGGAGGTGTTTTATGTTACTTATTATTCTCAGTGCAGTGTTCACTATGTCCTTGATATGTGATGGGAATACAGTCCCTGTCAACTGCAGTGTTACTCCGAGGTATTTGAACTCCAATGATGTCAGATTTGTCCTTTTGTAGACTAGGTGTGCCTCTTTTCCTCCTTTCCTGAAACTCATTATGACTATCTTCCTTTCATAGAAGTTTGAAAACAGTGTTGTTGTAATTAATTTATTTTTTAAAAGGTGAGTTAATTAATAACACTGAACAACACTTACAAAATATTTTTCCGGGAGCGTTTCGAAGGTTAACTTTCCTCCATTATCAACCGGACAATAACTGGGTTTCCATGGTGTTTCGTGGCGCGGATGGTGATGCTTCTTCTGATGTTTCTTCTGATAATGGTTCAATGAACTTACTAAAGAGTGACTTACTGACGGTTACCAATGTCACTCTTCAGTAAGTTCATTGAACCATTACCAGAAGAAACATCAGAAGAAACATCACCATCCACACCACGAAACACCATGGAAACCCAGTTATTGTCTGGTTGATAATGGAGGAAAGTTAACCTTCGAAACGCGTCCCGGAAAAATGTTTTGTAAGTGTTGTTCAGTGTTATTAATTAACTCACCTTTTAAAAAATAAATTCATTATGACTATCTTTGCCTTGTCAAGATTTCGGTTATTTCTTTCTGCCCAGTCTGCCGCACTGTTGAATGACTTGCTGTAGGTTTTCATGACTGATGGATGTCAATGCCATGTCATCTGCACATTCATTTGAAATATTGTGACATCTGCTGTGGCTGTGGTGAACAAGATTAGGCTGAGTGGATCTCCTTGTACTACTTGGCAAAGCCATGAGGCATATCGGAAAGAATGTGAAGCTGCCAAGTTGTTTACATGGGCTTATTGCACACATATGGCAAGACAGTATATGTACACTGTTCAAATGCAATTATATCTTCAGTACAACAATCATATATTGAGATGTTCATTTGCATTGCATTACTGACTGTGCACCAAGTTACTGTATTTCTCTGTTGTAGTAAACAAGATAGGCAATCAAAGCACTAGACAACCAAGGTCAATATATCTTATCACTTTCTCAAGTAGTAAGATCACGTTTGTTTGTTCTATTTTTTTGGACTTGGTGATGTTAATTAATATCTCTTGCTGCTCAGCAGGTTCCTGATGAGTCTCAATTTATGATTGTTGTCTCCTATGATGCCTTCTAGTTTAACTAATATTATCTGCCTGTTCATACTGTCAAATGCCATAGAGTAATCCAAGAATGCAGCATGCAATTTCCCTCCTGGGGTCATCAGTGCTTTCTCATTTGTGGGTCTGCTCTTCTCATTCAGGTAGAGCAGATATAGTCAGCATACAGGAAATGTTCTTTTAGACATTGGTGATCGCTTAATTGTCTGTAGGGCTTGAAACTATGGTGCTGTAGTATGTGTTTGATTCAATCAGTGACGTTTTTGAAGTACGGTATCAAGATGGTCTTCAAGTCCACCAGACAATTAACCTCTTGAGGGATATCGACGTGAAATCACGTCCATTTAAAATGGCGGATGAGCGATATGGGTGTCCTGTGCGTTTAAGCATTTAACCCTTATTTATCCCTTATCCAACTCAACTTATTATAATTTTCCCTTTATGAAACATTTTAGTAAGGTCTATATACTTTATTGGCTTACCTTAATATGTTCGTTCTGCAGTGATTTACCTCAAAACAGGGATAAACACACAAGGGTACGTACATCTCCACATTCGCAAATTCCCTTCTTGCGGCACACGAAACACTTTCGAAATGGGCGGGACTTCTTTGCTGTAGGTGGTATCCTTTTAGGATAATGTTTTCCTTGAAGTCTGAGGGGTGCAGGGGTTTTAGATTTTCAACCCCCAACGTGGTATTGTTCAATTAGGCTGTGAGCTATTTATAGTCGGTAGTCAAGGTCGGTCATTGTCCTGTGTGGGTTTAGAGAGCTGTCCAAATCCCCAAACAATTGTATATGATTATATCCAGTTGGTGCAAAAACACCTTTTTATACCACTTCTCCCTTCAGCTACAAGCAGGAAAGAATACGTATGTATTTCAACAAAGAAAGACACGGACTCTACTCAGTTACGAAACTCGTGTAAGCAAAAGTTGTAATGTTGATCTATTCTGATGACTCAAGCGACCACGCATGCAGTAGCGATTTATTACACAGTATGCTGACGCATAAGCCACACATACAATGGGTGTTTCTTTACTGTATCTCTCCGAGAACTAATATTACATGCGTTCGACAGAGCAAAGTTGACTTTTCACCACAGTGAAACAAAATTGTGCCATTTCAACGTTTTGTAAATACAACTCAACTTTGCTGATGACGTACATTTATACTGCAAATAACGAGTTTTATACCAGTTTTTGTTTCATTAAAATAACTTAATATTTACACAAAATACAGCTGTGTATATACGAACCGCATTTAACAATTTAAATGCTAGCAGTTCTCGGCTCGCGGACGTTTAAATGGCCATCGCTCAAGAGGTTAAGTAGTCCAATATGATCAATCAAGGATTCCTGGGAAGCTCTGTCATTGGCTGGGTATACAGTATTCCTTGTTGTGGCTCAGTTTACATTGGAACTATTCAGTGCAGCATTAAGACCAGGCTCACAGAGCACAAAAGAAGCTGCTGTCAAGATGTCTACCACAGCTGTAGATGAAACGTCTGGAACATCAATCTCCAGCAAACCATTGCAAAGTAGCCCGGAAGATATTTCATCTTATAACTGTAAAAGATGTTTTTATCCACAAAAAAATAAAAGATAATTGTAATTTTAAAAAAAATTTGCTTACAATCCTTGGGCTGCTAAAAAATTTAGAAAATTTTTTAAAAAATATGGAATAATTGTTATTTTATGCCAATCAACTTACTGATGGTTTTAAACACACAAGCTGTGTGTGGGAAATGTTTGAAAGGTAGAATCGGGAGTGAAAAATTCAATGTCATAGCTGGGATTTGAACCATGGATCTTTTGTTTTAGCTTGGCTGCTCTAACCACTGAGCTACCATGCCAACCAACTTACTGATGGTCTTAAACACACGAGCCATATGAATGCAATTAACAATTGCCATCTAAAGGTTATTTAATTAAACCTGGGACATAAAGTACTTGTGATTGTAAGTCGTCTTTGGGGTACTTATCTCAGATGTGAGATTCCATAGTGCTCTGCCAGGAAAATACAAACCCGTTAGGGAATTTAATGCCATACTGGCAAGTTGCTATGGTAACTCAGTGGTTAGAGGCAGCCGTGTGTGAAGCAGAAAATACATGTTGGAATATCGACTTGTGTAAACTGTGCTGCCACACAGCGTGAAACTTAAAAATATTCTGCTCTCCTAATGTGCTCAAATCATTTTTTCCATGGTTGTACCAATATAAATAAAAATTTGGAAAAGAAATTAAGATTTAAAAAGGATAATGGTCTAGATAGTAGCTTAGAAACAACTATGATTAAAATGTTAGATAAACTTTCAGTTTGGAACAAATTAAAATACAAGGATATTAAAAATCAGTGTCAACCAGTTACGTTACTGACACCTGAAGTTAATAACCTGTGTTATACTCGTAAATTGTGGACTGTGAGATTAGTCCATAGCATATGTTTGAAAAATGGATTATCTTAAACAAACATCTTACGTTAATTATTTTTTATGCCAATCAACTTACTGCTGGCTTATTTAAATACACAAGCCATGTGTGGGTAATGTTTGAGAGGTAGACTCAGGACTGAAAAATTCAGTGCCATAGCTGGAATTTGAATCACGGATCTTTTGCTTGACGTGCAGCTGCTCTAATTACTGAGCTACCATGGAAGATCTGTGGTTCAAATTCCAGCTTTGGCATTGTATTTTTCAGTCCTGATTCTACCTTTCAAACATCTTATGTGTTTAGCATGTTATTAAATTTAATTTTAAGTTATTTAAATGTTATTTTGTGATAAACCTGCTGTGTCAGTAAGTTGTTTTATTAGTCATTGCATTCTGAATTTAGATCAGAGTGAGAAGACACCTGGAAAGCGAAAACCAGGAGGTCGTCAGGAGCCTGGTTCACGACGTACCAAACATCCTGCTTACTTCATTCCAGAGTTGGCACATGTTGTGGCTATGTGTGATGAGAGGATGCCCTTCATTACTCTGTCTGAGGAGGTATGTCACATATATGTTAGCTTGAGGCTGTTATACTTTTACTGGTTTTAATTAAGATGCAAATAATTATGCTTGCTTACAACCTTACTTTGCGGGTTTATTTGCTTGTTTTCACAAATGTATGTAGTTTTTAGAAGTATATGAGTTGACCTGTAGACATAGTTTCACTTAAACTTACTTTTATCGGGGCGTTTCAAAGACAGGCGTTTTCATTGTCAACGGTTTCTCGACTGGTGGTTGAAGAGGAAATATCTGTTGTGGTAGTGACTGCTGCTTTCTGGGCTACTGGATATAAACTTCAGTATGTTGTCTTCTAGTGGTATTTAAAAATTCATGGCTTTTGTGAACACTTCATTATATGTATTTTCTCCCAAATTATAGCCATGAATTTTGAAATACCACAAGCAGATGATGTACTGAAGTTTATATCCAGCAACCCAGATAGCAGCACAGTCACCACCACAACAGATGTTTCCTCTTCAACTGCCAGTGAAGAAACCGTTGACAATGAAGATGCTTTTCTTTGAAATGCGTCTGGATAAAAGTAATTTTAAGTGAAACTTATATACTCCTAAAATATTTGAAAAGTTTCACTATGTCACTTTTTATATATCAAGTGGTACGTAGTTTTGTTAAAATAAGGAATATACTAATTCAACTGCAAAGACTGCAACAAAATTTATATTGGAACAACAAAAAGAAAATTGAAAACAAGGTCTAAAGAACATCTTAGGAATCAGCAGTAGCAGCACATTTTTGGCTAGAAAACCATTAAATTAATCCTTAACCTGCTGTTAAAAAGCATGTGTACTGTGAAACTGCTAACAGCCTGGGAAAATAAAGACCAAGTCTTCAACTTTGAGTTGCCCCAAAGTGACATCAGCAAGGAAATTCTGGAAAAGATACCAGAGAACGATAGCATTGCAGTCCCCATGATGTCGACATCAGATTGAGAATAAGAGCAAATGAGCTCTCAAAATGTCCCATTTTCAATAAGTAAGTGATGTAGTGTCAGTAAGTTGATTTGCTTTACTATCTAGATGTAGATTATGGTCCTTTTTTACAGTTGAAGAAGAGAAACATAGCACATCAAGGGCCACAAATTGAAGCTAATGCTACAGCTTTAATGCTGAGATTGGTAGAACTGCCACCTCCTCCAGGTGTGGACACACAGTCACCATATTGGATTGCTCTGCTCAAGAGGTTGCTGTGCGTAACAATACGAGCACAAGCAAAGGGTACAAAGAGCTGGGTGGCAGAATTTGTGTTCTCCAGTAGCCCCCTAGCCAGTTCACATCCCAAAGAACAAGGTCAGTATGTGCAATAAAACTTCAATTTTGTAACCCCTATTTAATGTGTTCTTGCATTTTATATCAGGTTTCCAAAGTCTCAACTTCTGTTGATAAATTCATTTTAGTATATAGTTCTGTTTTATGACCCACCTTTAACGTATAAAATTTATAGAATATTTGCAAAAACTGTCTTCTTAAAATTTATTTTAAGTTTTAGGAGGAAGAAATCAAATGTACTCTGCTAACATTTGTGAAAATAATAGAATTGTGGCTAACAAATAAGACAGGCTGCAATGCGAGTTGAAGTTACGTTGTTACTGACACATTCCTAACATTGTATACCATAATGATAAAACTGTATCTTTTGTATGAATTCAACGAGGAATTCTTTGGTTGTTTAGAATATGGGTGTATTTGGCTATTGTGGTTTTGCTTTATTGGGCCATGACTGGACTAGGAGAGTTATGTCACTGCAGTTCGTGCTGTAGTTTGTCTTTTTCATTAGCCACCAATGGAATGGTTCAAATTATTTGATGTTGGGTGGAATTTCCCCTCTCATTGTGTTGGCTGGTTGGTTACTTTGTAATGTCGGACAGTTGGCAATGAAGCAGTGCATGCCAATATTTTGATGAAAGATCAAAGATTGGGTAGCAAAGTATGTGGTCTTATTCCATATCTTCTCCAAATTTACAGAAAAGACATATAGAAGATTTTGCTATGCCAGCTAAGCAGATGTTTATTGCATCAGATGTTTATTGGTAATTTAGCAATTCCAGTTGCATTTATATACAGATACAGTTTGATGCGGAAAATAACCTATCCCATATATATTGACTGCCTCCATAACACAGTGGTAGCACACCTGCCTCTGGTGTGGAGGACCCAGGTTCAATCCCTAGTACCGACATGGGGATTTTTCTCCTGCTGAGAGGTCTGGCATGGGGTGCACTCAGCCTCTTGTCCCTGTGGGTCCAATTGAGGAGCTACTTAATAAAGAAGTAGCGATCCCAGGTTGCAAAAGCTACATAACCAGCCAGGAGGGCTCAGGGTACTGATCACATCCAACCCTCCAGTTCTGCACCCCACTCATGATGCCTGTAGTGGGCAGAGGTGGATGATGTAGCAGCTGAGTGGTAAGCCTTGGCCCGCAAAGGGCTGTTGCGCTAGAGGTTATTTTTGTTTTTCACCTATTTTATCATAAAGATGATGGCAACATTTATGATTTAAATTTTTGAATATTTTGAGCAACTGTGAAAATATGTAAACAGTATTTTCATGACAACTGTAATATATTTCATAAAGCTATATTTTTAATTTGTTCATTTAATACAACTTTAGGCAAACTATTTTGTAATAATACATGTAGTATTAATGATGGAAGATGCAGATGATTTAGATCATAAATGAGATAAATTAATATTAGGTCACAATAACTATATGTACGATATATCATGATTGGGTAGTCAATGTATAGAAGCTGCCATGTTCACTGAGTGATCAATCGCATCTTTTACAAAAATGCCAGGTTTTGTATGCCATTGCAACCATTTCACAGTCAGCCATGCTGTACTTATGAGACCATCCAAAAAAGTAACAGTTTAACTGACAAAATGTATACTTTTTGTATATGTGATGTTTTAATTTGTGAAATAAAAAAATGTCAGCCATACCAAAAAGTATTTAAATGCTGAAAACCAAAAATAAGTCACTGGCCATTTCTATTCCATTCACGGGTTGTAGTATATCTGAACAAATACAGTTGTTACTCAGCATCATCTTCACCACTGTAGATAGCAATCTCTAGCCAAGGCATTAAGTATTGGAGCACAGAGGAAAGCAGAAGAAGCAGCAGCTAGAAGAACTTACCATATACGTACTGTACACTTTTGGTGGGCTTCGTCCCCATACTAAAGTCCTTTACATCCACACCAAAGTCTATTACCAAACAACAATTTAGTGCCATATCGGTGTGATATGCACCGCTTCCAGTAGACTCATAAGCAAAGCCTGGATTTGTATGCAAAATGCATAGAGTTTTTGAATAGTCTAAATGTATGCATTAGAAGTATTCTCTGCCATTCCCACCTTTAAGACGTCACTAGTGCAGTTTTAAAATGCATATAATTGCATATTTTGGGGAAAACTGATTTTGCATATTTATTTATTAAAATTTAACATGTAATGGCATATTTTTCTGTTTCTAGCCTAAATAAACATTCTAGTTGGTTCACACATGCAATTGTTTTCTTTATTTTCTTGAAATGACAACTAGAGACTGTAGTTGTGCAATTTCGTTGTGTGAGCTAATTGCAACAAAAGCTGGCGTTCCCCTTCTTCAGAGTGTGATGATGTTATCTGAGGTATGACGTAAGATCATATCTGCCAGATGAGTTTGGTTACGTTTACTTGCAGTTGCAATCACAGTTCAGAAGTAAGCATGGAGTGAAAAACACTTTGCACTTGCTAGAGTTTCAATTTTCAGAGAGTTGGCTCCAAAGTTAGCACTATCTCCTCAGCCTAGTTTAACACGGTGGGGTTTGTGGTTGGAGGCCGCATGTTACTTTGCCAAATATTTCAATGATGTGAAACGAATAGTAGGTAGTTTAAATCTGGAAGATGTAGCCTCTATAAAGATAGCTCAAGAGTGCTTCAACTTAGTTGATATAGAAAACAATTGCAGTACTAATATAGCCGCTCTTCAGTGCTACCAGAAATCATAAAGGAACTGTAGGCTAGGAATAATTCATTACAACACTCGTTGTCCCTAGTGAATCAGGTATTACAAGCACTGTCCTTCAAAGCACACAGAATTGCAAAAATTGCTTTTGATAACTTGAATGCAGTTCTTGGTAAAAATACAGGTTATAAAACAATTTGTGAAATTGCAAAACAGCTGGCTGGGGAAATGTGTAAGGCACAAGAAGAACTCACTGAAGAAGAAATTTGGAGTTTCTCTCATGCACTGGTGACATCTTTTGATGTAGAGAGATCTTTTTCACTCTTCAAAATCTTCTTTAGTGACAAACCAAGAAGTTTCACCGCAGAGAACTTCAGGATGACATTTCTCGCTTATTGCAACAGCAGTATTTGACAATAGGCTGAGTTGCTAATATAATATATTTTTTAATTCTTTCTTAAGATTTAAACAGTGCAATACAAATGATGATGATGATGATGATGATGATGATGATGATGATGATGATGATGATGAAGATGAAGAAGATGAAGATGATGATGAAGATGATGAAGATGAAGATGATGAAGATGATGATGATGATGATGATGAAGATGATGAAGATGATGAAGATGATATTGAAGATGAAGATGATAAAATGTAAATAACTGTTGTTAGTTGATTAATAATAATTATTATCGGTGCTAAACAAGAAAGGTATTGACAGTTGACGGTGAAAGACTGGCGACGTTGCTGCTTATCACGCCATGTGGAGAGTGCGTAGCATTATGTGTAAGAAGACGGTTGAATTGCGTTTGGAATGTAGAGAAGTATAATTTATATTTGTATTCGAAAACAATAGTAAAATAGTTCATCTACATGCAAAGGATGGAATATGGAAGTATTATATCATTGTGAAGATTAAAGTTAACAAAGGAAATCCACCTGTGGAATATTGTATTGGGAAATGCCGCTGATATCCAAATCGTTTGCTTTATTGCTGTTTTTGCTGGAATTACCCGCGGAAATGACAAGCTGTTCTATCCTTGCTTCTAAGACTCCATTTCCCTATGTTGCTGTTATTACGCTCTTTGTATTGGTAACCACTTGTTCACAGTTTTCAGCTTTTTATTGATGTAGTTTTATTACAGATGACACAGTGAAATCTTTGTTTTGCACAACGTAACCCTTTACTTCTGCCCAAATTCATTAAATTGGAGTACACCAGGAAAGGGCGAGACCAAACAATTTTGTGACCATATTCTTCAGCAATACCATCATCTGCATAATCCTTTAATTGGGATATGTACCTTACCAAGCACAATTTCATTTGCTTCCCGAGTACGTAAAGTTTTTCATTTGGCTACCCGTCTTTGTCAATATTTTTGGACATAATTATTTATTAAAGGACTGAGATAGTTGTAAATGCTCACAGCATACGCAAATACACACGTAAATACAAGGCAAATAACCACACTAAATAAAATGAATCAAACAAACCTGTCAGCACACACGCAATCTCTGATACAAACATTGCAAGCTGCAGCTGGAGGGAGACATTGTATATATTGCAGGGAAAACAAGATAAGACGCACAGTTTGTTACTGCTAGATTGCAGGTTAGGTACATGCTAATCTCGTGTTAAATATCAACAACACTGGTTTAGCGTTGCTATGGAAACATCTTAGCTCTAATTGGTTGCTCTTTTCGTTGCTTTGACGATCGCCATGATGCATCCATCCCCTCCTGTTCATTTAGATCCTTCCACCACATGGGTAGCAACTGTCAATCCCCTTCTTATTTGGTGCCGAGAATAATAACTTAAAGATTAATAAATAATAATTAATACTTTAAACAATAAATGAATGGTAAACTTATGAGAATAGTTATCAAACATACCATTCTTACTTTGCATATCGTTTATGCATATTTTATGACTTTTTAATGCATATTTTGGCATTTGTTTTGGCATACCAATCTGGGCTCTGCTCATAAGTTTATACAGTCAAGATTCAGAATGGTTTTCTTGGGAAAGGATGAGCAATCCACAATTAGGGTAAATTATATTTAAACTAAGTCTTGCTCAATTCCTTGAAAAACTAAATGGCAGTTTCTCTACATCTCTTTATCCTTACAGTTTCAATCAGAATGAGTTTCACAGCATACTTTCTTCTTTCAGGTTTGCGTCGGCCAGTTTATTTCCAGTATGATATGGGTACTGCTGACTGTGCAGCCAAAACAGTGGATTCATTCTTCAGTGATTGGGCACAAATAGTTCATCTCTATATGGCTGTGGAAGAACTAGCAGAATATTTTCGTGTTGGTAAGGCAAAATAACAGTAACTTTTATATCAAATCTATGTTCATTTCTCTTTCTTCCTTTGTACTACCACATTCAATTACTGCTTCTTGTCTCTTTCATTATTATTAATTAATACAATATCATCTGTGTATATTAGGACCTGTATATATATATATATATATATATATAATGGTCTTCTAACCATATATTTTCCATTCTTCATTTACAATGCTTAATTATCTGATCCATGAATATTATGAAGAGTAGTGGTCTCAGACTATCACTTTGCTTCATACCCTTCTCCATTCTGAAAGTACTACTCATGTTCCCATTTAATCTTATTAATCCATATACATTTTTATATGCACTTTGAATACCTACTTATTTTATTTGATGTGCCAATATCTTTTAGTGTCTCTATATTGTGTCTTTGTGGGACTGAATCGAATGCTGCATGTAGATCTAAGAAAGCCAAAAGTTTCTCTATCTGTCCTATTTGCTTTTTCTATTATTGTTCTTATAGCACTTACTTGATACTTACTGTGTTTGGCATACTGATCTAAATGCAACTTGTTCGCCTTCTAACTGATCCTCAATTTCTTGTGTTAGTTTGTTTTCTAATATTCTTGTGTAATTTTGAATACCACAGATGATGGACATATTGCTCTATAGTTTTTGCAGTGTCTTTTCCCTTTCTTGTATATTGGAACTATTATATTCCTTTCCTAATCGCTTGGTATAGTTTCATTTTTCAAGCTAACTGGCATATAACTTTCCATTTAATTACTAATAATTACTAATTACAAATGTTTATGTATGAAGCATATTTACTTATGTTTAACAATTCAAATGCCTTGAATTGTGTATTTGGTATCCATTACCTGCTGTGCAGCATTTAAATAGCTATTGCTCAAGCGGTTAACCTGATACTTGCTATGCATCACACCTGGCAGATGCATCTCATATCATTAAAAAAATTAATATTTATATTCGATAAATAAATTGATTGGAAGTGATCTACAGTGAGGCTCAAAGTGTTAATTTCTACTTAAAGTTATTAAAAATTGTTTGTATTGTTTGTTTTATGCATAATAAAATAATAAGCTTCAATACTTCTAAACTATTTGTCAATTAAACATTCTTTAGTGAAGGTTTTGAAATCTAACATAATCAGCTAGAGCACCATTGACTGCCCATTTGCAGAAGTACATTTGGTGGCAGTTAGATGCATTTATAATTTTAACTTGCATTTTTTGTGGCTTCGAAAGTATATCTTGTTATGCACATTTCTTTTTCTCTGCAGAGAAATATAACCTGTCCAACATTGTTTGCATCAAGTCGTATAGCTACAGTCGCCTTGTACTTGGCTATGGACCTGACCGTGGTGCCACTGTCACAGTAGAATGGAACAGCAGTGACAAAGCCTTTAGGCTAATTTTTGGTAAGTGCATGTGATGGCTAATACTTTAAGTACCAGTATAAATTTTATAAATAGAAATTAAAATGTTGCATGTGTGGAGCATAACTTTATTTGTAAAAATTGCAGATTGCTACCTTTAGTAGGTTTAAAATGTGTTTTAGCAGTTTGATTTAGAGAGGACAATTCAGCTTGAGAAAAGTATATTGGTAAATTTTGTCAAAGGTGAGCAATACTTTTGCTGTTGCCTCCTCCTCCTCCCCCCTCCCTCTCCTCCTACTTCTCCTATCACTCACAGTTTTTTGTTACAGCAATTACCCTCATATACACTGGTACTTTAGCTGTGTTGCAGAATAGAATATAAAAAGAAAGTGACTTCATGTTTTTAGAACTATATTTTGTATCATATGCTTTTTTCTTGTTTTCCCTGCCTTCAAATTTTATATTTAGTCCTACTGTTCACACAAAAGAATAAATAAACATGGTGACAAGAAAAGGTTTTGCTCTAGTTATACGTACCAATACTCCATTGATCATGCAACATTTTGGTGCCAAAACCTGGGAATGCAATCATCCAAAGGTTGTATAACCACAGAAGGTACAGCTTTCATGAGAAGAAAGGATCACAGAGCTACAAACCTTCAGAGTTGGATAACATAGAGCACAACTAATGAACTGCTATAGATTGCCACTACATGCGGATAACAACTTATTTGTATTTAACTGAACTTGTTTCAAAATTGATTATTAAATTAGATACATGACTGAAGACGGAAAGAGTAGAAGGGATTTGACAAACTATGAGAAAAATTAAGGAATAAGAGGAGAGAAGAAACAATTGAGAAACATTGTACAAAAGTAAATGAAAAGAATTAAAGATACTACTGAAGATCACAATATACATACTTGCAATCCAGACAGGAAATTGCAATATATAGATGCGGAATTAGAGAAGAGTTGTACTTGCTGCACTACAGGACATCACAACATATACACTTTAGAATCCAGAAGAGTTGTATTCCCTACACTATGGAAGCACTTTACCACACAGTAGCTACATCAGTAAGTCTAACAGCAGTCTACTGGACTACCAATTCACAAGTCTTCATCATTCCTGTGACTAATTAGAATACCAGAGCTATATACAGGAAATTGTAGCAGAGTGAAATGGAGGATATTGCAGGCAATTATTTTAAGCTGAAGAAATGGCAAAATCAAAAATGTTGTCCTGTCCATCTGATCATCCCTTGTGAGATTGATCAGGGTGGGGAGGATGTTACAGAATAGAATATAAAAAGAAAGTGGCTTTATGGTTTTATAACTTTATATTTTGTATCATGTGTTTTTCCTGTTTTCACTGCCTTCAAATTTTATATTTGGTACTGTCTTTCACACGAAAGAATAAATAAACATGGCGACGAGAAAAGGTTTTACTCTAGTTTCTTTGTACATACCAATAATCTAATGATCACACAACAAGCTGTATTCTTGTCCATAGCTTATGATCACATTATCCTCATATTCATAGCAATCAGATGGCGCAGCTTGTTTCACCTTCTAGCTGCCATAGCACATGACACAAATCATGAACTCAACCAAAGAACAAAAGTGAAATGAATTATCTACAGAAACAAACATTATTGAGTACTTTTCTCTCCCGCATTTTCTGATTTATTTAACAATAGTCAGTACCTTGTGAACTGTGATCACACCTTCAATTATTTGAGTTTGAAAATGATCATTTAAGGACATTTTGTGGGAACTGAAATTTCTGAACAAATGATACAGAAAATAATACATTACAGAAAAATAAATACAGATATAAGTAAAATTTCAAGTTTTTAGTACACTTAATTTCACTTTCAAAACCAAGACCTACTGGAACTTGTTTTGGAGACTATTGTCTCATCATTAGCCTTGATTCACCGTTACTCTTCCTCCTGTGAGCTGTAGATGGCGTTCGTTTTGGCTATGTGCTCTGCACAATGGTATCCTTTGCTTATGGGACATCAAAGTTTAATCAACTTTATTCAGAGCTACTGTTCAGGGCTACATAATTGGCAAAATAAATATAGGAAAAGGATCTTTTGAAAGAATACATCAAGATTCTGTTGTATTTGAATAATTTATAGCATACACACTGAAAAGGCATAAGGCTGCTTTTCATACTGAGATCCTATAAAACACTCATTACTTTCAAATCCGTGTATATTGAGCTAAAGAATTTGTATAAACCACATCAAGAGAAAATGTTTAAATTTTGTGTCCCTGCGATGGTTCTTATTAGAAGGCAGTTGATCTCTCATGAATATGCAGGTTTTGAGGTTTTCTGGTGTAGGGAAGTGGCAACCCCATCGCCCAGTGGGAAACCACTGCAAACAGCCACCCAAGTATTGGTGGGAAAATCAAAACCTTTTGGGGTTGGGAGGAAATGCCCAATCCCTACCTCAAGAATTGAGGATCTACCGGAGTACCCCGGGGATGAAACAGGGACCTTAAGCAAATTTTCTCCATGATTTCTTTTTGCTATTCTTAATGACTTGTCTGGACCAATCACGTATTATCTTGTATTGGATTAGGTTATCCAAATTAGGGTGATATTGAAAAGCTCTAAGACCACACCTTCAAGCAAATGTCGTCATTGGTTAATGTGTCCAATGCATGGGTGTTCATCACATTGCGCGAGGAGTTTAATGTCCTGTTTATCTCAACACATATTGGATAACTTGCTAGCATATTGGCTTTTGGTATTTTAGCTGCCTGGATGGCTGAATGTGCTTCAACCACGAGCATGTCATTGCGAGATCTAGTGCATGACTTTACTGAACCAGCAGTCTTATCCAGACCTTTTTGAGTAGTAAATGGGCTCACCAATATAAAATTCTTACCTTCTTCAGTTCTAGCTATTGCTAAGTAATGAGGACCACAAGACTTGACTGTTTCCTTTACGCTAAATTTACTTTCATTTGGTGTTTTTGTGTCACCATGGCAAGTTAATCCTCCACCATTGCAAATGTCTCCAGTGGCATGCTCACATCTTGGGTGCCACCCCGGCTTGGGTGAGAGTTCTGGTCTGGATCTTGTTTACCCCAAGGTCACACCTCCCAGTGTATAGACAGAGGGACCCAGTTGTCTTAGGGAGTGCATCAGCTCATGCAATGGCCCCTTCTTGAGACTGACCTTTATCAGCGGGTACAAACACAGATCCTACATGATAACCAGGGGCTGGGAATTACACAGTTACTCAGACACCCCTTGCGTCACCCCATCCATCAACAGAGGTATAAGGTAGGAGGTCAAACACAAATGTGGACCAAAGTTCATTGGACGTTTAGCATTGCCCTCTCACCCCTTAGAGGAACCCAACTGAGGGCATAGCTCGGGAACTTGGTTGGCCTACCATAGTAGGCCCCTGGGAGGCAAAGATATGAAGCATATATGTTTTTGAATGTAAAGCGACAGCTTTGGAGAAAGGAGTGCATAAATGGGAAATGATTGAAATGAGTGAGAAAGTTGACTTTAATTCAACTCTTAACTAGGGTTACCAGACGTCTGGACATGCTCTACATTTTAACGATTAGTCAGACGTCCGGGGATAGTTTTTGAAGAGTGTCTCATGTCCTACATTTTCAGAAACAAGCAGCAATTGTTAGAAAATGAACTGGCAACTGCAAAAATAGAAATGAATAATTGGTTTGAGGTTATTTTGAGTCACTTATATACACTCACCTTCACTACTAAATTGCTTTTTTAAAGCGGAAACGTTTTCAGGACCATTCAATCCCATCATCAGCCGTTGGTTGGTCAATATTATATATATATAAGTAGCATTTAAGGTATAAATTTACATTATTTTTGCATTGACTGACAGTGTCCTACATTTTTGTCAAATGTCTTCACTCTGTCTGGTCCAGAAGTCCTTCTGCTCCCCGACAGGCGTCTGACCCTAGGCACTGGCTTGTAAGTCCTACATAAGGGGAGGGTAATCAGGAAAAGAAAGGAAGTCCTACATTTTTTACTATTGTGTCCTGCATTTCCATAAAATAATCTGGTAACTCTATGCTTAAGTTAATGTAGCAAGAAACTAGGTGAGTACTTGACTGAAGTCAAAAGAAATGAATTTGGTTAATAAAAAGAGAAGCAAATGAAACTTAAGTTTATGGGTCGCAAAAATAAAATAATAAAAGAACTTGGTATGCATGTGGCAAGATAACAGCCAGGGCTGACACATGACCATGTTCTCTGGTAGTGTTGCCTAGTACAAATAAATAAAAAAGCTACTATCATCTAATGAGTAGTGTACATCTTAATGAATATTGTACTTTCTTTTTAAGGGAATGCGAGTTATACTTAATTTGTATTTCCATATTGTTAGCAATGTACTGTTGTGCTAAAAGAGTTAATGGCAAATGGAAAATGTTGTAGGAGCAACAAATAACTGTGTGAATGCTCACTCCCTGATGAGAGAAATGCTAGAAGCACATTTGAATCAACATCGCAACCTTGCTGAAATAGTGCATATTCTGCATGAGACTTATGAACCTCTCATCTCCATCAGTAAGCTGCCAGTCATCCCGCAACTAGGAGTTCACAATCAGGTACAGCATCACTTCAGGCAATAAGTTATTGTGTGTTCCTTCATTCATATCTTTGTAGGTGCCATTCAGTGATGACATTTAATTAAAAATAAACAAATTACCTATGATTATTATTTATGCCAACAAACTTACTATTGGTGTTTTTAAACACACAAGCTGTGTGTGGGCAATGTTTGAAAGGTAGAACTGGAACTTAAAAATTCAATGCCACAGCTGGGATTTGAACCCATCTAGTAAGCGGAAGGTCTGTGGTTCAAATCCCAGCTGTGGCATTGAATTTTTAAGTTCCAGTTCTACCTCTCAAAAATTACCTATAATATTGATTTTGTGAGCAGTAGAAGGAAGGTTAAGTTTTGAACAAATCCAGTAAGTTCATACATTTCACGATATTTTGTGAAAGAAAACTATTGAATCATTTATACTTTAACACATTACCATCAATTCTGTGAATTAAAAGGCATTTAGTCCTTTTTTGCATAACGTATACTTCTGTTCCAGTTCATATTTCTTAGGTGAAGTATATAAAAAATTTTAATTTTTGTTATTTAATTGCAATTATGTTTTTTGAACACTTCTTGACCTCTTAGATTAGACAACATTTAACAATAATCCTGAGGTGCAACAGCAATTTCCAGTTCAAGGCCTACTGATCGGCTGCTGCATCTCCCACCTCTGTCTGCCACAGGCGTCATGAGTGGGGTGCAGTACTGGTGATGGGATGTGGTCAGTGCCCTGGTCCCTCCTGGTGGGTTACATGGTCTTTGCAACCAGGGATCGCTACTTCTCAATCAAGTAACTCCTCAGTTCGCCCCTGGACCTAACAAGGCTGAGTGCACCCCTCACCAGGTCTCCCAGTGGGAGAAAATCCTCATGCCAGTACCGGGAATCAAACCTGGGTCTCCCACTTGGTATGCAGTAGTGCTACCACATGTTAAGGAGACGACCTAGACTACATTTAGTAATGATTGAAAGCTTTTGGAGAAGCCTTTGAACTGATCACCTGAAGTCCAAACCTTCATACAGGAAACAAAAGGTTGCTGTGTTTGGACTACAGGACATGGAAGAGGTAAATCTGTCACATGATCACAACACAGAGGAGGCAAGGTACAGTCAATCTAGGAACTTTGTAGATAAAGTTTTTGCATAACTTAAAGTCAACATTGCCACGATTTGCAGTAAAATATTCACTCCCAAATTCTTATACAAGTTTAGCAATACGTGAATATTTTGATTTTTGTGCTGCAGGCATTTTACTGTATTAAACTAATGAACATTCGAGGGACACTATGTGCTGTAGGCAGTGTGTTTTGTGCTGTCACTGTACCTGCACAATATGTCACGCTTTGCCCTTGGTAACTCACAGACACCTCATTTGGCAATAGTTGTATAAAGGTTCAGACTCTACTGATTACTGTTAGGAAAAGTAGTTTTATCTTAATTAGAATGTTTATCCATACTGTAATTCAGTACACTTACAGTTTTTCAAATGCTTATATCGCCAGCTGCTGGTTCTGATAGTCAATGGGGTGCATTTTGCAATAACTTTACTGTCTGTAGTTAAAAGTTTTTTATCTACAAGCCATTCAGTGTACTTTAACTTTTATGCTTGTTTTAACCAAATAATGCTTAATGATTCCTTTTTTACCACAGAGGCCGCAAGTGCCTGTGCAGACATTCACTATAATGCCACAGTCCCACAGTCTGCTGAGGCTTGTATATCAGGGAATGTACTGCCTAGAACTGAAGCTTCGAGGTGGTGGCCTTGTAAGTCTTCGAGATGGAGCCTTTAGCCGGTTTGACCGCAGTACAGTGCTCAATGAATTTACACCAACACAGGGTCTTAAGGTACTAAACACATTGTTCATTATAAGGTTTTAAAATCAGTCACACTATCACTCAAGGTACTTAATTTATTTATAACTTGTGAGATATTTTGCAAACCCTTGTTTGTACCCATAGCTCTGCTGTGAGTGACATAGATGCAGAAATTTGGTGACTGGGCTTCTTGCTTCTATATGCTGGCCTTTGATATTGTGGCTCTTTTGTTTGGTTCTGCGGAATATGGGTATTCAAGTATGAGTAAAATGCCTTTTCTATATAATTGTGAAGACCGTTCAAATCAAAGTCTCACATTTCAGTGAAATGTCACAACAAAGTAAAAAGTGCCATGGTCCTGATATTATATTGCTGTATCTGAGAATGTCTTTCAGGAATTAATTTTGGCAAATAAAAGAAACATATATAACAGAATAGAAGTAATAAGATTACGAAGGAAAACATTGATATTTAGTTCATATGTAGGAACATATAGAAAACTAACTACTTATGCAACAGAATTTCATAGCCTCTTCCACATTACTATCTTTTTCCTTTCATGTATCCCAGAAATAATTATATGTAAACAATGCTAGTTTTTACCCCATAGCAATTGATCCTTAATCTTTTGTTACTGCATTAATCACCGGTACAATAGTAGAACCCTATTTTAATGTTCTTGCATTTTTAAAATATTGAGTACCAGCAAAAGGATCACAAGAGCAATGTTTTAAATCTCTAAATAACAAAAGTAATAGATTGCAGTAGTGTACTTTTATTTCTGCTGTATTCAAACAGTAATTCCTGAGGAGTATCCTCAAAAAATGGTAGTTACAACCTTCAGGTTGATTACAGGACATGGTTATCTGGCAAAACATTTGAGCAGAATTGGGATATTGTTCTCCACTCTGTCCTCTATGTGATCTGCAAGAGGGAATGGGCCAAGACCACCTTCAACTATGCCCGGTCACTTCTAGCACCCCACCCATCAGTGAAAATTATTGGAGAGTAAGAGGATTAATGACTTCATTGTCAGAAATCCAGCATTAGCAAACAACAACAACAACTTTTATTTCTGCTGCGACTCACATGCATCTGGCAGTACAGTGTCAGATGCTTGATTCGATAGTTCTGCTTGGTTATTTACCATGCATGAGTGTATACTTTAAGTAATTTAAGTGTTGTTGTACTTTCTAAATGTTTAATGAATTCAGAGTGTATTGGATCAGGACCTGGATTTTTCTAAACTTTTGTTCTTTTCTCTTTTGTTTGCTTGGTCTTTTTCTTTCTTTAACATTTCTGATTATTTTATCCAAAAGGCTTTTGTATTTTTAAACTTTTATTATTGGTATTTGTTGTTTTGCTTCTTTTATATGCGGTGATCAGCAAAGAGCAGAATAGGTTTTGCGGCTGTTGGCCAGCTGGCAGTGCTGCTTGCTATGCACATTAAGTGGATGATAAGAAATTTCCAGTAAATGTACTACAGTTTGTTGCAAAGTTACTTCTAACAGAGAAACAAAAAGCAACTACTTAGTAAATTGCCCATTGCAGACGGCAGTTCCCTCTGAGAAATGACAGCCTTTTTTTCTTTTTATCCACCCTGCAGAGATAAAAATTACAGAATTAGATTAGGGTCCATTGGAGTGTGATGTACCTGATTTAAAACCCATTCACAAATTTTCATCCTTAATGCAGGGTCGCCCAGTTTAAGTTCTTGCAATACAGTAATGCTATAGGACTTTACTTTAATAACAAAAGCTTTATTAACCAAATTAACAACTGCAACAAAAATTCGAGCCCTGAACAGTGCAGACAACAGATCATCTTACCCTGAAGATGCCAAGCTCAATACTTGGCGAAATGTTGGTGTACTTGATGCCTTCTAGACCACGGCCTACAAGCCTGGAAGAGATAAATTTAGCTAATAGTCAGGATGCTGGCCATGAAAGCCAAGTTTATATAATGCGAGTAGACTTTAAGAATTTGCAGAGTGAATTTTCTAGTGAACTTATTGACACAAATGGTAGTATCTTATACTGTAAGGCATATTAAAAATATTGGGAGTGAAAAGCAGTTTCTACTCAGTCACCATATTAATACAGCAAAAGACAAGGAAATAATTGAAAAAAAGTATGACAGAAGTGAAAGTATCCAACATTTACAAGTTGAGTGTATGGAAACAGGTAAACAGGTTTCACATGATCTTTCTGAAGCATTGCTAGCAGCTGACATTCCTGTATGGAAAATAAATAACCCAATTTTGTGTAATTATTTTAGAAAATATACATGAAAATATTATAGAAATACATGAAAATATTATAGAAAAGTTCATCAACTAACATATATCTGACCAAAGTGCCTTAAAACATATATCCCTCATTGTTACAACAATGTAATGTCTACCTTGCAAATTAAGTTAGCAAATGAGTTTCTTTGGATCCCAATAGATGAAGCAACTGATCTAGGACATTTCATTGCAAATGTAATAGTGGGTGTTCTAAATCAGCAAGAGGCACATGCACTGTATGTCTTGCTTCATCACATTGCAGAAACAGTTAAACTATATTTTCTTAAAGTAGATGCATTAACCTCTAATGTGAAAAAATCTCTTAAATCTGTAGTTAGGGTCCAGCTATACAAAAAGATGGTGCCTAATATTCAGCACTGTCTTAACCTGTTTTAACTCATTGGAGAAATTGGATAACAGCTGCATTGTATTATGCTAAACATTTAGGGTTAGTCAGAAGAATTAATTCATTTGAAACAGATGCTGCTGTTTCAATTAATATGACAGAATGTTCTCTCAGGTGAAGACATTGAAGGAAATCTTTCCTGAAAATTAA
The DNA here is from genome assembly GCA_030765045.1 of Tenodera sinensis. Lineage (NCBI taxonomy): Eukaryota > Metazoa > Arthropoda > Insecta > Mantodea > Mantidae > Tenodera > Tenodera sinensis. The sequence continues at coordinate 52,286,880 of CM060972.1, forward strand.
CCCTTTTTCTGATATACTTGCAGTCATTAAAACACTGGAAACAGTAGATTTTCCCTTAAATGTGTTTGGTACTACCATTTCTGGTCTGGTGATGCAGGGCAAAAAATGAAAGACAAAGTAAACTAAGTTCTTTTAAGAAATCCTGCATGAAAACAAATTCCAAAATACAAGACATTCTTGGAGGTAAGTCTTTAGACATACTTGAATACTTGCTTCTTTCTATGGAACAACTATCATGTATGGACCATTATCCTCATGAGACTTTGGAACAAGTTTTTCAGGATACGAAAGTATATTGAGAGACAACAGACAAAGATTTACTCTGGAAAGTCTCTGTCACACAGTAGTAGTAAATTGTAGTTCATCCTTTATTTTGGATGTGGAGTCATGTGCATCTACTTCTCAGCAATAAATTAACTTTCCATGTATACATTGTCTTATATGATGAATTTTAGGGCATGTTTTGGTACATATTTAACACATTTTAAAGGCATGCACATTACAAGAGTTTTTAGAGCATGAACTTCCTAACACCACTGATTATGCAATGTTTTAGGCTTTCTTATCCAAATACGTAGATGAAACAGCAGTTCGCCGCCGTTCACAGTCAGAGGATGATAACCCTCCATCGCCCATCACAATGGATTCTGATGGAAGTGGTCCCATGTCTTTCCTAGGAGCTCATCATCGTGGTCCACAGTCACCAGCACAGCGAGAAGGAGGGCTACGTTTCCATCCACCACTCACACCACCTTCTGGCAGTAATCCCCACACACCTGCCAGTCCACATCCAACCATGTCTCAGGTAACATGCTCACTTTAACTTTTCTAGATACCAAAAGCCTCTTAATTTCGTGTACTATTTAACAGGAGAGAGAAAGAGAGGGAGGAAGATGTTTTTTCTCTCAGGTTAAGGGAGAAAAACCTTATATGCACAACTTACCCCAATGAAGATTCAACATTTTATTATAGACACAAGATGGGCAATTATTAATTTTTGTACATCGTAAGCCAAAAATATTAAAAACAGAAGTACTATTAACTATGAAGTTGTTTTCATTTTAATTTTAAAATATGAATGAGTCAATGCATGCATTTAAAACTTTACTTATGTAACGTTGTAAGTTCCTGGAATGTTTTCAGAGAACGTCATCTCCATGTTCAGCATGGTAAGGATTAAAGGTTATCTTGTTATCTGTTTGCTCTGCCTGAGCATCCAACTGCTGCCATCTGGTGGTAAACTTAACATTGCTGACTGGCAGGATATCAAAATTTAACAATCTCTTCAACTTCTTCTTTTTTACCTGACTACCCTCCCCTTACACCCCCTAGGACTTACAAGCCTGTGCCTAGGGTCAGATGCCTGTCAGGGAGCAGAGGAACCTGTGGACCAAACAGAGGGAACACCTAGAAGTGGGTGGTCAGCTCAGCACCAGGTATGAGAGTGAGGAAGAGGATGATATGAAATGCAGGCAAAATTGATGAACGGAAAGGTGATGATGGAGCAATTGGTGGAATGAGTGGCAGTGGAAACCGGAGAACCCACTCAAATGCTGCTTCCTCCATCAGGAATACGACATGTGGGTCCCTGGGATCGAACCTGGACCACCTAGGTGATAGACTAATGGTCTAAATGCTCAGCCATGGTGCTGCCCTCTTGGAATTCTACAAATATAACAAATATTTAAAGACTAAGCTTCACTTATCTTAGTACGTGCTGCAAGTTCTTGAAATTAAATTAAGAGTATAGTTTCATGATACATCTATCATGTCCTCAGTGCTACTCTTGTTTATATTGTAGTCTACGTTTAATTTCAAGAACCTACTGCAAATACTAAGACAAGTGAAGCTTATAGTCTCTAAATATTTGTTATATTTGCAGAATTCTATTGCTTCAGTGTGTGTGCGTGCGTGCGTGCGTGCATGCGCGCGTGGATCTTCAGACCTTCATATACTGCTAGATGGTTTGTGTCCATAGCCTCTTCTTTGGTGCACAACATGCATAGGGGAGAGATTACTAATCCTATTTTGTGTAGATGTTTACAGAGACAATTGTGGCCTGTGAGAGGACAAAAAATAGCGACAGTTGATTTTCTTGGAGAATTTGGGATTGAGCTGAATTTTTTTTCCATCTCTTGCCAGTTGAAATTTTCAAAAGAGGAGAGATATCTTTCAAATTTCAGTGTGAATGTATTTTTTAATATTCGTTTAATTGACACAAATGGAATCTTTGTTTTACTTCATAAATAATTTTGGATCCTTTTTTCGCTAACACGTCCACTTGTTCATTGCCTGTTATTTCACAATAAGCTGGAACTCATTGGAAAAATATTGTTTTATGTAATTTTTGTAATTGGATTAATACATTATGTATTTTGTACATTTTTGCAGTTTTTGGATACTCTGTTGATATTATAGCTTGAATTGCAACTTTGGAGTCAGATAAGATGATATTAGTAAATTTGTTGTGCCTAATAAGTAAATCTTGTAATAATACATAGATAGCATCACTTTCCATCAAAGTTGGTGTAATTGTCTCCTGCATGTTTATAAAAGGTGAATAACTTGCAAGTGGCACCAGCACTTGCACCTTCATCTTGACTGTAAAGGGAGCCATCAGTATAGATATGAATCCATTCATCTTCCTGAAATCTTAAATTGATGGTTTCAAGGGCATATTGTTTAGCTTCTATAGGAGTGACATTTTTTTTGTAAAATTTTCAAGCAGATCAGATGATGGTTCACTTCTGGGATATGCAATGGGTTATTGCGACGTATGAATGGTTTTCTTTCAGATGGATAATTTATATTGTTGTACAATTGTTGTACTTTCTGTATCATACCCATTTGAGTTTTTAAAGTATTGATAGGATTATGGTATTTTTCCCAATTGTTATTATCTGGTAGTGTCCTATTTTTTTCATGGGTTATAATAGTTTGTTCTTCAAGTTCCATTGTGTTCGGTCTATTGTATGTTATGGCCTGTAATGCTATAATTCGAGTGGTTTTAACTGTTCCAGTTGTTAATCTGAGAGTTTGATTTTGAGTACATTCAAGTATTGCTAAGTTTGACGGGGATGCAGTTATAAGAACTTCACCGTTATATTTAGCATTATTGCTGATCGATTTCAATAAAATTAAAAAAAAAAAAAAAAAAAAAAAAAAACCCGTTATATTTGAGAATTAGTTTTATATACATGTTGTATGTTGAATTGAGAGTATTTTTTGAACATTCCCATTTAGTTCCAGCTAGTCTTTTTAATATTTTAAAATGATTGATGGCTTTATCCTTTACATTTGTGATGTGACTTTTTCATGTTAGTTTCTTGTCAAAAAGTATACAGAGGTATGCAATTTCAGTTCTGGGTAACATGACATTATCACATGATCAGGAGATATTGAGTGATTTATTTCTTAATGAAAAGAATTGAAAGTTGCTTTTATCACTATTCACTTGCATAAAGTTGTTATTACACCAATATTTTAGTTCGAATAAGGAATTTTGAAGTGATGAAATTAGACCTTCAGTTTCTTGTGGATTCTTAGAATTCCAGATTACTAAATCATTAGCATATAATGCAGTTTTAATGTCATTCTGTTGGGTCTGTTCTGGAAGATCGTTAATATAGATATTAAATAAATTAGTACTAAGAATAGCTTCTTGGGGTAATGCAAGCTTTGTTTTTTATATTTTGACATTGCAGAGCCATAGGATGTGGCACAATACCTTTTGTTCATGAACATGTTGATGAATTTATTTCTGCAGTTAGTGTGCTTAAACTTTCAAATTTACTTTCATAATTCTTAAACTAGTTTCTTAGCAGTTCAAACAATGCTAATAATGGAACAGATGCTAAAACAGAAAATATGTAAAACTAAAGCTTAGTAACAAATACCCAGAAGCAGATAAAAGTAATAGCAAAATGAAAACTATTATTTTGAAAGATATACAAAATTAATTATATGTTTCTTGTAAAAAATGAAGAAAAAAAGTGAAATTAGTGAATGCTCCCCATATGGTCAGTGACCTTCAGAGGAACCTTGTTCCACCAAGCAATGTTTGGAGCCCATCTATCAACTGCAGGCACCCAAAGGGCAGAGTTCATTACCCCTGATGAGGGGTTGATAATGGTGAAAGAATGGAAACCCCTACAGCTTATACTGTGATTCCAAACCAGGGCAGCTGGTGGATCAAAAGTTAGGCGGTGTACAAATTAAAATAAAATGTAGAGTAATCATGACTTATCTATTTGTACTGGAACTTGGCTCTCCTCTTCTTTGATCCTGAAAATTTAACAATAACTTTTGCATTAAAGTGACTAATCTTCATCACAGATTCTTGCTCAATTGAAAGTATTGACAATTGGTCCTCTGATAGTGTTTTTCTCTCTCTCTTTTTAGACTGGAGAAACAGCAACCTATGGTTAAATAATGAAACTACTAACAGTGAAGCAACAAGAATCTAAAGAAAAAACAAATTAGAAACTAAAAGCTTCACTTATCTTAGTAATATTGCAAGTTCTTTGGTGCTGACAAGTTTCAAGTTGACTCAAAGAACTTGCAATATTACTAAGATAAGTGAAGCTTTTAGTTTTTAATTTGTTTTTACTTAGCAACCTATGGTTTTGTGCTAAACATTGGCATAGTTAGCAGCACTTGCAGCAAAATGACAAATTCACTTAACAGCATATAATTTCTTTTCTCTAATGAAGTTCATCAAACACAAAGCTCCAGACATGGTTCAGAATTCTTCTTGAGTCTGCCAAAGAGCAGACATGGAAAGCAATACAAGGCATTACTAAGTTCTCAGTCACATAACCAATCATGCATTTGTACTTTTCAGAAATTAAACTACCTATTGAATGTAATTAACTGTCCTTCCACACAATAGTTGTGTGTAGGACAAGGTTTGAAAAGGTAGAATGAGACTGAAAAATTTGGTGCCACAGCCAGGATTTGAACCACAGATTATAATTACCATCTGAAGGTTATTTAATCCTGGGATATAAAGTACTTACAATAGTAAGTCACCATTGGGGTAATTTGTCTCTGATGTGAGACTGCCTTTGTGGTTTACCAGGAGAAATACGAACTGGTTTGAGAATTTAATGCCATTCCGGCAGTTTGTCACAATAGCTCAGTGGTAGAGCAGTCGCCCGGTAAGCGGAAGGTCTGTGGTTCAAATCCCAGTTGTGGCATTGAATTTTTAAGTTCCAGTTCTACCTCTCAAGGATTGGATTTGTTTGGATTTTCCTTTTCTTGTTCTTCTAACCTTAAGCATGCATAGACTTGAACCTTTCTGTACATCTAGTTAATGTTAATGTTGCAGGCAAGCCAACATCAGAGCTTTGGATCTAGCCCAGCAACATCATTCAACTTAGCATCACCACCGTCATTGCCACCTAATATCAACCCATCTCCAGGAATGTTACCTCATCCATCACCAAGCGGTCTGCTTGCCAATTCACCGTCTAACCCGCTGCATGTTCCCAGTCCAGCAGGTCACATGCCAACATCATCACCAGGACCTTGTACCAATCTGCCAGTGGGTCAGTCTCCAGCAGGATCTTTCATGGGACAAGCTGGTATGTTACATTCAGTATGTCTCATGGTCAAGTACCTCTCAGGGTTACTCAGTGATCACTAGATCCTTTAGAAAATCAAATACATACTATGACTGGAATAAGAATAACCCGTCTATTTTGTTGTGGCCCTAAACTTCCAAAATTATGCATAATTCTATTGTGCTGCTGAAATAAAGCCACTTGAAATACACATGCAGTTGTAAGCACGTGGCCGCAATGAATGCTCTGATTGGTTCCTGACCAAAGCACTCTGAGGAAGAAAAGCAAATAAACACATGACTTTTTAGTGTCACTACTGTTTAAAATTTGTTTGCAATTGTGATGTTTCCCTTGTAGCATACTATACTTCCAAGTTTTGTTTGAAAACAGGTAAAGCTCCACTGACTAAGAATTGAGTTATTTTTAAATTGTGAACAGAGTATGCCACAGCCAGTAACGAATATGGCATCTAACTAGTGAGCTGCGATAACATGATTGTGTAAACAATGAGTTAGGAAACACATGCTAAGGAAAACTGTTAAAAAGTTTGAGAGGTAGAACTGGAACTTAAAAGTTCAATGCCACAACTGGGATTTGAACCACAGACCTACCTCTCAAACTTTGCCCACACACGGCTTGTGTGTTTAAAAACACCAACAGTAAGTTTGTTGGCATAAATAAATAACTGTTAAAAGGTGATGAAAACAAATTGTGTTAAATGTATTTCACAGCTAATGGAGTACCATCTGTGTGTACTTATGAATGATTTAGTAAAATTACCAGCATTGTGCATGTTTGCAAGGAGTTCAAAGAAACTGGCTGTATTGAAACTCCATATACGAAGAGGAAGAAGTCTAAAACAGTGTTAGCAAAAGTAGATGATTTCGTGAAGTGTGCAATTTGCTCTAAAGTGTGTAAATTCTTTTTTGAAAGCGAACCAGCAGTCTGATGTGAAACACATGCATATGTTGAACTTTATAAATGTTTCTAACTTCCTATTGTTAGGTTTAATAGATGCCATGCAATGCATAGACACAATAATTAAAGCTGCTCTTTTAAATGGAAGCTTTTTCAGCAGGTATTATGATTCATCTTGTGTAACACATAAACGAAAAATATGTCTACTATCTATTCATTCTAAGGTTGATCCGCGCAAAAATGAACCCAGGTGGCCAGTGCACAGTTATAATGTATCCTTCCGCCATTCGCACCAGAAATACTGTCAACCATGTGGTGAGTGCATGCGATACGTAACAGAAAGGATACGATCCCTTATTCCGTCAATTTAAAGAGTAACTAACATGTAACTAGAGACGATAAGATTGATAGTCACAACAAAATAAACGATGCACATGTCATAATTATTACTTTTCTTTGCGAGCACTGTTTATACTGGTACTCGAAAAACCGGTGAACTCAGAAGTTAATTTCGCTACTTCTTTGACGGGAACAGTTGGATATTTCTCACACAACTATAATACACGTTAAATACTATTGTTTTTTCACCACTAGTCAATGGTTTTCCCGCGTTATGCTTTGCATAAGTCGACGAAGACGCAAGAGCAAATTCACCGTGGCCGTCCGCCATGATTCTAAATAACAACTGCTGGCTGTAAACAATACTCGGATATCAGGTAATTCACACGAGTTGCATGTTGGGACTTGTAGCTCTGTTAATCAGTATACATCAGCGTTAATTAACCTCTTAAGTATTTGTGTAGAATATTACATCATTTAATGATAAGTTCATTCTAAAACTCAGATTACTAGGATGGGACTACTTCCCTGCACGCATTGCTACCCTGTTGTACCACGGTGCACTGGTCACATGTGTTTGTTTTGATGTGGACAAACCTAAGACTGAACTTAGTATAATTATTATTTATTTATGCCAGCAAACTTACTGTTGGTGTTTTTAAACACACAAACCTTGTGTGGTCATGTTTGAGAGGTAGAAATGGCACTGAAAAATTCAGTGCCACAGCTGGGATTTGAACCACAGCACCGCTTTCCAGGTGGGTGCTCTAACCATTAAGCTACTGTGACAACCTGCTAGAATGACAGGGGAATTCAATGTCATTCTGGCAGGTTGTCACAGTAACTTAATGGTTAGAGCATCTGCCTGATAAGTGGAGGGCCTGTGGTTCAAATCCCAGCTGTGGCATTGAATTTTTCAATTCCAGTTCTACCTCTCAGACAAATATGTCTCTTTACCAACAACACGTGACTTCTCCATGTGCTATGCAGACTAATAGATTAGCAAAATATTATTGCAAAATATTACTATGAAAAATCAAAGAATAAAAGATGGGAACTACCAAACATTCAAACAGTGATTCCTGAGTATCCTCGAAAAACAGCAGTTGCAACCTTCAGGTTGATTACAGGACATGATTGTCTGGCAAAACATTTAAACAGAATTGGGATATATTCTTCACCACTCTGTCCTCTATGTGATCTGCAAGAGGAAATGGACCGAGACCACCTTCAAATATGCCCGGTCACTTCTAATGCCCCATCCATCAGTGAAAAATATTGGAGAGCAAGAGGATTAATGACTTCATTGTCAGAAATCCAGCATTAGCTAACAACAACAGATTAGCAGTGTTGTTAAGTGACTTTCGTAGGCCGGATTTACTTTAACACAAGAAATTAGGCTGGTGCATTATCCACTTTTTACTCTGCAAGGCTACTCATTTGGATGAACTACTTACCTTACTTGCCTAACTTAAAAAAGCAAGGTCATGCAGATTAATCAGCAAGCTTAGCTTCAAATTAAACATCTATAAACTTGGTCTATGCTTTTACTAAGCATTACTTGTTATATATGGGACAAGATATGCCAAACCAAGGTTGTTGAAGCAGCTTTCAACAACATGGCATACAAATTAGTAAGCATCCTTCCGGGTGAAGTGGAACGTAATAAGAAACACAAACTTATAGTGCAAGCCACAGGACAAAACAGGCTTGGCCAAAAAATAGTAGAAGGAAAAATAATTGAAATTTAGGAGACAGAAATGCATTAAACATATATATCTTTTAGAGTAGATAAGATGAACTTAAGAAAATTCACATAACACTTGAGATCAATTAACAAATCGGCAGGTGTTTCAGTGAGTGTGCGTGCTCAGGAGTTAATAATAAAATCATTCTTCTTCTAGGTTCCCAATATTTTGGTGTTAGATTTTCAAGAAGCACAAGATAATCATAATTTTTATCATATTCTGTGTCTATTCCTTCTTCCTTAGGGCACCGTAAACAGTTTGGGGACGTTACTATTCCAATTTTATAAAGGTGTTTATTCAAACAATCATGTCCCTATAATAAGCCGGAATATAGCAGCAGAAGATTTTCTGGGTAAATTGGGAACTATTGATAGATCATTCAAAATGTTCTTCCATTTTGACTGTTCATTTTGAAATGTTATCTGTTGGTTATAAACAGATATGATTTTCCTTTTTTTTTTATTCATTTAATTGATCAGTACAAAAAGTATTGTTTTACTGCAAAATTAATTTGGGTTCCCCTTTTACTTTCTGTACTAAGTATGGTAAGTAGGGGAGTATCATATTAATAAAAAAAACTTTTAGAAAAAAGGTCTATGCGTGTCTTCATCCTCATGCAGAGGTTCATGCAACCACCACCAGAAACAACCACCACATGAGTAATACAATCAACAAAGAACTGAGGATGGGAGTAAAAGCTCCTGAAATATATTTTCCTTTTTTAAAATAAGTGAGTGATGTGTCAAAAATTGGCTCAATAATAACTAAATATTAATGCACGTCACTGTCATGAAATCCAAAAATACAGTGTTAATTTAAATTTAAAACTCTTAGCAGAGTTCATCTTTGACTTTCTGAACACTAATATTCATGACAAGGAAAGAAGAAATGGAGTTGTGCAGTTCAGGTTGAGACGGAATATTGACTAATAGAAAATTGTTCATGTAAATATTTTTGTAAGAGTGTGTAAATTTTTAATTCTTTTAATTTGGGTGTATCAGGGACTTATTTCTTTTAATATTCAAGATCCAATGTCTTCTCGTCACTTTGAGTTCAACCAATGAGAACTGTTGCGCGGATGAATACATAAGAATGGCGGTGTTGCGTCATAGGACGCTTGGACTAGTTTATGATTAGCGTCTGTGAGCTCAAAGTGGAAGGACGTATAATTGCTGATGACGTGTAAACATGTAAATTACACCCAAACTTTTAACCAGCATAGACGCTATCGAATTTTAAAAGTTGCTAACTAACTGAAATTGTGATAAAAAGTGTAAATAACGAATAAATGTGTTTGTGATAAAAGAACGTTGGTTTATGCATTCCATTCGTTGACCGTCGACCCTGCAGATAAGAGTAGCGTCTGCTATAACAAACTTTCCACCTTTTAGTAAAAACAATACTCCTGCTGCTATATTCACGCTGATATGTGTTGTCCATTATTTAATAAAACCCCGTAACAAGGTCATGGTGGATTTAAACCATACGTCTTAGTCATTCATGTACATAAATTAATTAGTTCCTTCCTCATGATATCAAAACTATTTACACTTCTATTAGCGCAGAGATTGTTAAGTTTGTTTCAACAAGAAATTTATACTCTGAGAGGCAATTGGAATCCCAGTTGTAGTCTGAAGTTTTTAAATCTAATTCTTTAGAACTTTGATGATTACAGATGATACAAAAAGAAACATATAAAATTCAGAGACATTGTTGCATTACAGGGCATACAGATGGAAGTCCATTTCCATCATCACAAAGTCTGGCATCCCCAGCTACATCCAATTGGCCCAGTTCCCCAAGTATGCCTCGTCCTTCACCAGCAAGACCTGGGCAGTCTCCTGCGGGACACAGTGCCCTGCACAGTCCTCAGGCTGATCACAAATCTGGTAAGTGTCCATTGGTATAATATTTGGAATCTAGTTTTCAGTGACCTAAAGTAAATAAAATGGGTGGCACAGAGGTGAAAGGGTGCAGTTACATTTACCTTTTATCTTACCAGAGAGCAAATGAATCAAAATAATTTATAACACACAGAAATAAGAATGCATTATCTAAGTTTGAAACTCTCTCAAAAATTGATCAAATGAGTGACAGGTGAATGTTTCAGTTCCTTTGTGGTTTAGGAGTACAACAGAATGCTTCTTGAGTATCATTGTTAAGGGATGGGAAGAGAGGGTAAAGTTGTGTTGCCTGGGTCATGTTCTTAAATCAAGGTCAAAGTATAGCATACATGGCTCACTAGCTCTAACTTCAAGTTTTCGATTACCTCACTTGTTATACTTCTTGGTGCCAAGAGCCATGTTTGCTGATGGCACCAAGCTGTTGGCTGGCACTCTCTTAAGCTATATATTCTCTTATGCTCAAGGGTTGGTTTAATTTTGTTTTCTAGAGAACATGCAAATGTGTATTCATTTTTCCATAAATTTAAATTCAAATCTCTGTTACTATTTTACTTGTATGCTAATTGTTTCTAGACAGAAGTTTATAGTGTCAAAGAACTGTGTACCTGTTGTGGTGACAGACATGATGTTATAATATAAACTGAAAAACTGCCACTATGAATACTCAGTGCTAAACCTTGAGTTACTAATGTTTTAAAAGTAACTTATTTTTGTATGGACGCGTTTCGAAGATATATATTATATATATTCAAAGATGTATACTTGAGTTACTATACACATAAGCTGTACTGGGTGTTCATTTTTGTTTCGTCTTTTGATGGTCATGGATGACGTTACTGCTGTCTGGCGAGCCTTTAGTTGCAACAAGTTGAAGAAAACAGGTATGAGTGCATAGCACCCAGGTCGAATGTTGCACAGGTGCTTAGTTTGGCTATTGAGGTCTACACTGGGTGTTCACAAAGCTTCTGATAGAGTGCACATTAGTTCTTCCAGTAGTTTACTGGAAGGCTTTCTGACATCAAAATTGAGAAGTAAAGAACATGCACGTACATATTAGGGTAGTGGTTTGGTCATTGGTTTAGTTTTAAAACCATTTAGTGTGGTAAAGTCTGGAGAGATTTCAATGAACATGTGTTACATAGACAACTTAATGAATTTTATTTCCTTAGGTAAAGACAACCATACATGAAAAAAATATTAAAAACTTCAGCTCCGTTTAAAAGGAGTTGTTTTAAATTAAGCATTTGATTTTCTTCCACTGAGACATGTTTTGAAAGTAAGGAATGAACTTATTTTGGTTAGGCATGTCAAAGATACAAAATAGCTGTGTGTCACTTATGTCATGCCATAATAAAGTATCTAAAATAATTGCGGTTACCGTTTAACATTTATCTTAGAATTCCTTATACCTGTCTATAAAATCATGAATGCAGTGGTTCATATTTTACTAATATCCTCCTTCATTCAGCATTCCGGTTCAAAAATAGCATTCCAACATATAGACATGGTGCTGTGTAATCAGCTTCATATTGCTCTCAACTAGTGACGAATGCTGCATTGTACTCAAAGCTCGGAAGACCTGTCTCAACATCATGGAGGGAGGGAGGAAGGAAATCATTTGACCCCGTAATTATCACTACACAGCCCTTTATCATGAAATTCTATGAACTAGCACCAATAGAGTTAGTAACATATTGATACCCGCTCCAGATTGGGTGTTGCCCTAGTGTCCAGACTCAGCTAATTTTTGCCCATGCACACTGTTTTCTAAGATAAGCATCCAACCTATTTATTTTTTTAACTTGCATAAGAAGTTCCTTAAATTGTAATCCTGTGTATTTTCCTTTCCCAAGATAGATGACCTCCTGCATTGATCCTCTTCCATGTTTTTTCCATGTCACATCTGTTCTTAGTTGATAGGGGACTAGGAAAAGTCTGTTTTGCTTTTCTTTGTATACCTTTTCTTGAAAAAGGCTATGTTGTCATGGGAAAGAGAGTAGAGTATAAAGAGAATTCAATCTGATATACTCTGAAGACAGACTTTACTATTTTCGTGATTAAGAAGTAACTTACACAATTCCCTCATACAGTTGAATCCTGATAACTCAATCTAATGTGTACTTGTACTGACACTGTGCGTAGTTACCAAAATGTTTAATTTTACAGAATATGGCATCTGTTGTTCACTACTCATAACAACTATACTGCAAATTACATAAATTATGATCTAGCACATAGGAAACAGAAAAGTATAAGACATCCCAAAAATGTATTGTGTATTAATACGTTTCCCTTTGTCTGGTATCTTTAATGTATCCAATTTAATATTGTCATGTTACTTGTCTTTTCTTCTTGTTCAATATTTTTAGTGGCACAAACAACTCAACACAACACTAACAGTAAGCCCAAAGTATGAGAAATGGTACTGTAACCAGAAATATATAACTGGAAGTTTAGCTTACCATGTACATACTGGGCAAAAGTAAATCATTCTTAAACTTAAATTACAGTCCAACAAAATGAAAATTTGTTTAAATAACACAGTAAACCTTCAAAACTTCCAAGCAAGTGTTTGTGCTATGTATCCAGATTATTAGCAGCAAGATTTTTATTTTGTGACAATGATCTGCCACCTACTTATGTTCTGATTAGATATCGAAGGTCAATACATGGTCAGCCCTTTTGTCACTGTGAGAGCATAGTGGATTATTGAAATTATTACAGTCAAGTTAACAAAAGATAAAAAAGGTTGTTGAGTTATATGGAATATTGAGTTACTGAGAGTCGAGTTATCAGGATTCTACTGTAATATAAGAATAGTCAGAATTCCTCTTAAGGGATTAAGATTTGTATGGATGGATAGCAGTGTCAAAAATGTAAATGCAGGCTAATGATAGTATATGGCATTCTCTGAACACTAGTTTATTTGGTGAATTTAAAGGAACACTTTTCATGATTTTGATCATGTAGTTTTATAATATGAACACATCAATTGATAGTGAAAGTTCCCTAGGAAACTACATCATAAGAGAGTACAGAATGAACGTGTGTGTACAAAGTAAATATCTTTAACACTTCATAAGAAGATATATGGCAAAGGACACATAATGCATAACATAATTTGTTAATTTATCTAATAAACTGGACAGCTTTCCATATTTGGTCAGCTTCAATCCATATTCCTAAGAATTTTATGTATAGTGTCTGTTGAATCATTGAATTTCCAGTGTTAATATTTAGATGATGATACTGGTGTAAAGACCTGAGAGAAACTAAATATAAATGAGATATAATTTCTGTAGGCTTCCACGGCCTTTATCCATTACTTTTTTCTTGCTTTCCGGTATGGGCCGTGTCCCGTTGACTTTTTATTTGAAATATATAAGGAAATGAGCAGTCTGAACCGTGACATGGGCAAACCACTCAACAGGATATGGAAGAACCTATTAGCAAAACAACCTCCTATTGGACGAGAAGGAACCAATAGAATTACAAGTGGGAGGGGACAGAGAGGCCAGTCAGATTTTAGTTTAAGGGCGCTCAACTTCTAGGTCATCAGCGGGCCAGTCAGAGTAGGCAGTGTTAGTAGCATGAGGTTTGCAGTCGCCCAATGAAGAAGCCAAACATATTCTAAAGTAAGAACAAATTAGAAACTAAAAACGTCACTTATCTTAGTTTTTAATTTGTTCTTACTTGAGAATCTTGTTGCTTCACTGTTAATAGCTCCAATTTCCTTAAGCCAAACATAGTTTACTGTGAAATGTTGACATGATTGAAAAAGCCAACAGGATGCGGCCCATACTGAAAACCAAGAAAGAAGTAAATTAGATATGTTCAATAATCTCAGTGACGGTCTTAGAATGCTAATATATTGACTTCTGGACGACAGGTTTGGGCCATTTGTCTCGAGTATTGCCTCAACGATCTTGGGCCGGTGCTGTACCAACTCTGCTTACTCATGAGGCACTGGATCTCCTGTGTTCTCCTTCACCACATCCTCAGCATCTCCCTGGCCCAGAGATGTCCCCGCTGGAACGCTTCTTGGGTTGTGTTTACATGAGACGTCAGCTGCAGAGGTTCATACAGACTGAAGACTGTGTGAGTATTCAAAAGAGGAATTATTTTAAGGTTATACAAAATAGTGTAACTGATATATTAATGTGTAAATGTGTGTCTTCAGTTTGTTTGCTAATATGTGTAAATTCAGTACTTAACATAAAATTCTCCAACATATTTGAATATTTATGAACACATATAATAAATATTTAGAGACTAAGCCTAACTTATCTTTGGTATGTTGTATATGTCAAAAGACAAACCAAGGTTTCATGAATCATTTGTTCACATTTTCGATGTCACTGTTTATATGGTCACCATCATTACGGACACTAGGTAGCATGTTTTCCTATCACATTACCATCCTCTGAAAGCAAAACAAATTTGTTGACAAAAAGTGGTATTTGAAAATTAATTATGCAGTTCTTATTCTTCAAAATGAATATCTTTTCCCAAACAATTAAACTTATGGGTCCAGTGGTTAAATTAAACCTTTGGATTTATTTCATGATTAAATGAGCCAGAATGACCTGCTACAGCTGATTTATCAGTATGTTTATATATATTTCTAAAAGTTCTTTAATTCTGGTTTTCAAATGATGTTTAGATGGACATGGACTTAAGCATGTATTCGTTTCATTTCATGCGAACTTATGCATTCCTGACTGATTAGAGCATATTTAAAGTTTCCTTTTTAATTTGAGAGGTAGAACTGGAACTTAAAAATTCAATGCCACAGCTGGGATTTGAACCACAGACCCTCCGCTTACCAGGCGGGTGCTCTAACCTTTTTAATGTTTCTATCACATACAAAATTACCAATTTTAATTTTTTGATTTCCGGCTGCTCTTTTGGGTTTTTCATAATGCTCTTTTTTCTAAACCTTCCCAGTACTGAGGCAAACAAAACAGAAAATAAATTATTCAAACCAACCATTTTTGAGTTTTTACGAGACTAACGCACAGCAGTTGATTTTTGTATACATAGATTATGGTGCTCAGAGTTACATTTGGGAGATCTTTTGGATTGAACAACATTTGAGAGATCTTTTGGATTGAATTAAAGAATGTATGAGTAAGTAAAATGCCATTATTGAATGAAAACTGTCACATGGAGTGCTTTCCACCTTCTTGATCATCTATGTACATATATTGCCAGAAGTTATCTTCATTCGATTTTATATGCATTGCCAACTACACAATTCCAACATTGTTAACCTGCATGTTACTACTGCTGCCTACTTTCATTTGTCAAGCATTGACATCATGTGTTATGCAGTTCCTAAATGTGTATTCGGCAACATTGCCCTATCTGCATGGTGACAGGTAACAAATGAGTCAGGTTATGTTCTTCTGTGAATCTTGATGTAAATGTATTAATGATGGTCATGTAACCATGCAGGTTATACTTTTAATATTCTATCTGGGTTAAGATATAGTTCCGGATATATGTGAAATATGGAAACATTTCGTTAAACACATAAATAAACATAATCTTTCACTTTAAATACAATACAAATATTAAACATATTTAAACAATCATTCAATGATTAAAACAAACTTATTAGTCTTTTTTATTTGTGAGGTGACCTCAATCCATACTATTACGTCAGTCAAGACTTGTCAAGACTTGTTCCAATAATGTTTTCACATAGAAGTGAAGATGATTAAAAATTCATTTTGAGTATTTAATACATTAAGCTTAATTGTGTATTATTCCCAAAAGAGAATTCAGACTTGCATTAATGCTAATTTTTTCTTTAGAAATGGGCTATTACAGCTTTAGTAATGAAAGAGTAAGTACCTGATGTGTTGATGATAAATATTAAGTTAAAGAAACAAATGTTTGCTTACAGCTGACCAACATCCCAAACAATGAACCTGGTGTTGTGACATTCAAAGTAGAGAGCTTGCAGTGTAGAGTGGGTCTGAACCCGCAGCATCTGCAGTCGCTACACATCAAAGTGTCGCCCTTGCCAGACCACAAAGAACAGTGGACAGCGGAGGAAATGCAGGTGGGTAAACACTGCAGGGATGCCAGACTTACTGATGTTTGGATCAGAGTGCTTTAGTACTCATGATTTTAAGCTTATTCCAAAGCCATTAGTAGGAATTTATTGTATATAGTTATTTATAGAAAAGCAAAAAACAATAAGTGAAGCATGTCAAGGAATATACCTTCTCTATGATACAGCTAGAGACTGTGTTTTAAGCTGTAAAGTTGTATGGAATAGTCATTATTAATACACATTAAGCAATCTACAGTTCAGTGTATCATAGTGTAAAACTTAAAACTAACATTATTGTCAAATATTTTTTTGGAGAAAACAGTAAAATTATTTTGAGATTTATATGCAAAAATTGACATGTTTGTTACTCTAACTTCATTTTCTACACCAGAATTCACTGGGACATGTTTTAGAGACTGTTATCTCCATCATTAGTCTAGATTAACTGCCGCACACTTCCTTCTGCAACTTGTAGATGGCATTTTGGTTATATGCACTGCACAATAAAATCCTTTTCATATGGAACATGGAAGTTTATAAGTAATGTTTAATTATGTGTAAGAATAACTTTTCCCAAATCAAGGATTCTGCTGGTCATCTTGGTACCTTTAAAAGCTTGGGTTTCTCTTTTGATTCATCTATGCACCAAAAATGTAATGCAATTGCTGATTATCAATTTCTTTATATTTCACGTTTCTCGTGTGTTCTTTAAACCTTGTATCAATGCTCCTCTTTGTCTTCCCTGTGTACACTATTGTTGCTATTTTTGCTATTTTTATATCCAATTTCATAAATACCAGAAGTTTCTCCCACCAGAATTTTGTACTTTGAATGTTTTTAAGCAATGCTTATTAACTGGGGCTGAGATTGTACCATTTCTGAGAGGCCCATGGGCAGAATGCAAATTGTTGAATTTTTTGGTTTCTTTTATGTTGTTTATTATGATTTTTCCATTATTTACTTTCCTTTTGAATTTCTTTAACTTCTCCTTCATGAAGCCGTTTTTATGTATGATTTCTAGTATCTTGTACTGTGTTGTGTTCATAGGAATGTTTACCGATCTGTTTATTACTATTTGTGCTCCTTTGGGTACATTTCAAAGTCCACTTGATGGAAGACATCTGAATTATGAAACTGAGAGGTGCTTGGCAGTTTGTATACTATTGTCAAACATTGTGGTATTTCTTTTATCACAATCCAAATGATGTTATGTATTCTTGACTTTCTTAAAGTTCCTAGCATAACCAAACTTAAGATTTGTTTTCAGTCCTTCCTAATAACTGCACCCGTCTCAAAATCCTATCCTCTCCTTTAAAAGCCTATTGCGAACCACTTCTGTATCTAAAAGCCTGTAACTTCTTTACTGATTCTTTCCCTTTTGTTATTGTGTCACTTAACACGTGCAGTGTACAAACACAAACACACACACACACACGCACACACGCTCCTGTAATCATCATAATACCTCCATGTGGTGCTGACAGCACACTCAGTATATTTAGTTCCAAAGCTTTGTGCTGCTCTCTCATCCCACCCAATATAACATGCTCTTAACCATACGATTAACAGAACAATTATGTTCTGTCAGACTGATCTTTATGCTGAAGGTGCTGGTAGGTAAATATTTGAAAGATGGGGTGTTAATTCATAGATCTATACATCATTTATGCATCGTCAACAATATGCCTACTTGTCAGGTAAATTCACAGCATTAGTGCTTCATCAGCCAATTGTTGGATTTGAGGGAGTTGAGGGAGTGCAGGACTGTGCAGAACTGACCATAATAGTTTCCTAGACCAGGTATGGGCACCTCGTGTCAAGCTATCTACACCCCTCCCCTTCTCGCTTGCTGTTTACAACACAAACTTTCTTTTAACCTAGTGGTGGAATATTGCTATATGCAATGATGAGATGCATTCTACATTTAGAGAGAAATTTAGGTAAAAATGGGCTGGTTCATATTTTGTAGGGTAAACGTTTGCTGCAATATTCGTCTTCCCCCAATTAAAGAGTGCCATAAACAAAGCATATTAAACAATAAAACAGTATAAATGCGCATTTGAAATTGTAAACAACACAAATAACAGTTTAGGTTGCAACTATATGAAACACTACCTGGTAATAAATATTGTAACAAAATGGCAAACTCCAAAATCCTGTTACTTTTTTAACACTTTATTTTCCTCTAAATTTTATTACGAATACACAATTTCCTTCCCATTGCTGACACAGTTTATATTCTTATCTACTATTACAATTCACAATTATTCTTCCAATAATCTTTCTCAATCTTTCAATGTCTTTCTTCAATTTCTCTGTCCCTTATATCTTGACTATTACAATACAATCATTCGACGACATATACGTACTCACTGAGAGGCTGGCTAACTCACTCTTGTAACTAAAACTAACTGTACACGATGACTTAACTATAACTACTACTACTACTACTCCTTCACTTGCTCAACTGTGTCTGTCTATTTATACTGAAGCCAGCGTCACGTGACCTTCAAGAACCCTCCTATACACTTGCAATGATGACTCGGTGAAATTAACTAGAAGGGTCACGACTCCTTTCTTTTGTGTTATACTGCCATTATTACAGTCATGTGCACACACAACCGCTCCCTGTATCCAAGGTCACACTATAATCTATGAATACCTATTTAAAATATTAAAATGGCCCTTACCTTTGGTGCAGGTTTTATAATAGGCCTTTACACATCAGCAGGAAAAGATTCTTTACATAGCATACCGGAGATAATGTTCTTACTGAATGTAGAAATAGAGTGGTAGCAGACGCGATTATGTGCAGGGTCGATGGTTACAGAATGGAATGCATAAATCAACGTTCCTTTATCACAACATATTTATTCGTTAATTTACACTTTCAGCACCATATTCATTAATCAACAACTTTCAAAATTCGATAGAATCTACACTGGTTAAAAGTTTGGGTGTAAGTTACATGTTCACACGCTATCAAAAAATATACATCCTTTCATCTTGAGCATACAGACGCTAATGAATATAGTCCTTTGGCGTCTGCCTGACGCAACACCGCCATTCTTTTGTATTCATCCGCGCAACAGTTCTCATTGGTTGAACACAAAGTGACAAGAAAACATTGGCTATCTTGAATATTGAAAAATAAGTCCGTGATACACCCAAACAAGAATTAGAAATTTACACACTCTTACAAAAATATTTACATGAACGATTTTCTATTGGTCAATATTCTGTCTCACCTTAAACAAACGAAACTTTGAGAGTAAATTAGCTTACATACCATACAAATGAGTATTCAATAGAGGTAATGGCCATTTAATAATACTGAGGCCCACTACTTTAGTAAATGAATGTTTAATTTACATTTCTTGCAAAATATAGCAAAAACATTGGATGGTACCCAATTAGTAATCCAAAAACATCATTTGAAGGAAGATCATATTTGAGAGGTAGAATTGGAGCTGAAAAATTCAATGCCACAGCCGGGATTTGAACCACAGACTCTCTGCTTACCAGGCAGGTGCTCTAAGCATTAAGATCATATTTATTTACTGTAAAAGCAGGAAGTATTGAATATTGTTTTTCGTTTTCCCTGCAAGTTTAAAAGCCGTATTATAATTATTTCTTGAATTTCATAAAAATTAGAAGAAAGTATGAGTTTCAAGCCTTTATTGTATGAATAATAATGAATAATACACTTGATTTTGTTTTGTAATTAAATGCATATATGTATTTTAATAAATAGGTATTTTTAACCTTTCAAAACTAAAATTTGTATTATGCCACTGTTGATGGAAGGGTAGTGCAATACCGCTCCTTGGTCTCTATCCTGGTCTGTGACATGCAGCCCGCCCATATCTGTCCTAGACATTGAGAGTATTTTCAGTAATACAGGGTTTCCACATAAGAACTGGGGTTTTGAGGTTCAATATTTGTATTAAATCACAATCTGAGTTTAATGCATTATACATGACTTTAAAGGTAATATTCTCAAGTGTTCATTACCCTTTAGTACATTTCAATGTGGGCCCCAATAGTGGCATGGGACACATCCAAACAATATGCTACCGTACAAAACGTTCACTCAGTGTGTCTGCTCCTATGGATAAAACCATTCGGCAATGGCTATGTGCATTTCAAGAAACTGGAAGTATGTGCAAACAAAAGCCTCATGAATGTTGAAGGGAATATTGACAGAATCCGAACTCATGCCTATGAAGCCCTGAAAAATCCTTGACATGATGCAGTCTCGAGTTGGGGATACAGGGATCAAGTGTTCATAAGTTAGTTCACAAAAGTCTTCATTTAACTGCATACAAGTTACAACTGTTGCATGAAATTAAACAAGCAGAAAAGGATAAGAGTGGCAGCGCCGTAGCCGAGCAGTTAGAGCGTTTGCCTACCACCTAGGTGGCCCGGGTTTGATCCCAGGGACCTGCATGTGGTATTCATGGTGGACGAAGTGGCGTCAGGGCAGGTTTTCTCTGGGTTCTCCAGTTTTCCCACCACTCATTCCACCAATTGCTCCATTATCACCTTTCCAATCATGGATTTCGCCTGCATTTCACATCATCCTCTTCCTCACTATCATACCTGGTGCTTGGCTGACCTGGTCTTCACTATGTCCAGTCCATAGGTTCCTATGCTCCCCGACATGCGTCTGACCTTAGGCATTGGCTTGTAAGTCCCAGGGGGGTGTAAGTCCTACTACATAAGGGGAGGGTAATCAGGTAAAGAAACAAAAGATAAGCAAAAGAGATTTGAATTTGCTACTAACATATTAAACAAAATTGACAACAAAAACATTCTCTAAACAATGAAAGTGATGTGTTTCAATCCAACTTAGTGTTCATTATGGTCACTTTCAACTTCTTCACAAGACAAAGGGACTCTACCACCAAACATCCACATTGGGTGAGTGTGCACATTTATACTGTATCAGCGCGACTGACCTGGAAGAACCATGTGGAATACAAAGTGAAGAAGGTGCACAATGCTTTGTGGGTTTTGGAGGAAGACCATAGGACTGAGGTGGGTCCTCTGACCCAAAGTGGTCAGAGGCTATACACTGTGGTCATAAAGCCCTCAGTAATCTATGTGGCATTGCTTTGATGGCACGCCTCTTCAGTGAGGACAGTAACTGCCAAACTGAATTCGCTGCAAAGATAGACATGTTTGATGATTATGGGGAGATATGCACTAGCCCATAGTCTGCCTTGGAGATACCTGTGGATCTTTCTCTCCAGCATTTGTTTGTGTTGGAGGTTGTAAGGGTTCTGGTATTAGAAGTAATGAGATGGCGGATGCTCTGGTGAAGAGGGGTGCAGGCCTAGGATTCATAGGACCCAAGCCTGTCTTTGGAGTATCCTTAGAAGTATCAAGTATGAGATAACTCAGCTTACAGCACAGCTCATCTTGAGATCTGGAGTAAACAAATTGCTACCATGATTTTATTATGGAACCAGACAGTAAACTATGTGAGTTTCTCCTGAACTAGATCTAGGCTTAGAGATGTTGTTGGCTTTCTAACTGGCCACAATATACTGCACAGACATTTATGCATAATGGGGCTTGCAGAAGACTCAATGCAAGAAATGTAGGATGGAATTTGGACACTCCCAGCATATATTATGTGAATGTGAAGCATTTACTATACATTGATATGTTTCCTTAGACTTCTTTTTGGAGCGTGAAGATATAAAAAGGACAGATATCAAAAATGTGATCCGTTTTATTCGGACTGTCAGACTTGAGTAACTGCCCATCATCTCTTTCCGCTCTTCTTTTCTCTCTCCAGACTCATGGCACACACAAAGCTCTTTTCCAATGATATTTACTCACATGACATTGTTACATACAGCTCCTCACTGTGAGCTTAGTCACTTCACCAGCCAATTTTCCAAACATATACACATGCACGCCTCTCACTTCCCCTAAGCTTGGACTTCAGATGTTTTGCGGCAGTGTTACTTCTCATTCCTGCCTGTAAAGAATATTAGGTTTTGAGCTATGAATTGAGTTGTAATTCATTTAGGGAAAAATCCTAAAAATGGCAGGAATAACAAAAAGTACTCAAATTCATTTTTCAGCATGATTTACCTGTAGCTATAGTTGCACCTTATTCTCTTGCTTTTACCATCCCCTGTCTGGCCATACTGTATGTCCCAAGTGTCATGTTTCTGATGAAGGCTCTCTTGCCCCTGGCTCTCACTTTCATTGTTGGATCATCACACCTTTCTTTACTTTTTGTCAGGTCTTCATTAATAAATATATCTATCCCTTTCTAATCTCTCTCCTCTTTTCACTTTCCCTTTCTCTCACATAAGATTCATTTGCATCAGTTTATTCATACATCTGAAGAGATTCTTCGTGTGTATGTTCCTCATAAAATTTGATAACTAAACCGTGCTACAGACGCTATGTATGCAATTGATATGAAACAAGTAACTTTATTAAATTATGTTTTTGCAGTTGGAAAGTTGAATCAGCTTAAAACATTCATTGTCATGCCCAGGACTCAAATTACCATTGGGAAAGTCCCACATGTGCATTAAATCTTTTTTTATTCAAGTATCCTGGCAAACATTCAAGGTAATCTCAAATACTCAAGATATACCTCTATCGCAACTTACAAGATGCTTATGCAAGTATCTCTCCATTGTAACTTAGAGCATCGCCATGATGAACTAAGATCCTTGGTTTGAGTCTTGGCTGTGGTACTGAATTTTTTCAAGTCTTAAGTAAACTGCTTACACACAGCTAGTTGGAATAAGCAAGTATCAACTAAGCCTAATAGGGCTTGACTCAAGGTCTAGAAATTAATAACACCTTTAACATCGCAAGTTATCTGTGAGGTATGTTATCTTAAGTTTTTGAGATCACCTTGAACGTTTGTGGAACATGTGAATCCAATTAAGAAGTTTAGTGCACGTAAAGGCATCTCCCTACAAAAGCTCAGAAGTAAGAATATTGTCATGGATGGCTGGAGACCCATGGTTTGAATCCTGACCATAATATTAGATTTTGCAAGTACTGTAAAGGAGCAATTATCTCCAACATAAATTTCTTTGAGCTCCTGAATATTTTGTAACTCTAGCCGATTTTCAACTGCTTTTTATATGTAGAAAGCAATCAAATTGGAAATATTTCAAACAGCTGTGGTTCAGCATACCCTATAAGATAGCACCTCTAAGGGAGTCTTGCTTTTGAGTGGACAGTGATTAATACCCAAAATTTTTCACCTTATATTCCGGTTTTAATTATGAGAGAGATTGCCTGTTTTGTAATACATTTAATGGCATATTTTTACTGTGCCATATATGCCTGATTTAGAGAAATTAGAATTCCTTGGTTTAACGTGTAACAAAGCTCAATTAGTTTCATGCTTTCAACTGACTCACTCTTTGTGGACATTTGGGAATGGTAACATTTATTTCATACACATTTTCATATACAGTTGGTGAGTATGTAGACAAATACACTTGATTTTGTCTGGTTTTCATGACATTTATATGTGTGTTACAGATCATTGAGAAGTTCTTTGACACAAGAGCTGCAGCACCTCCATACAAACCAAATGCCCTCTCAGGTTTTGGACGCATGCTGAATGTACCATATAATGTGCTAAAGGACTTTGTTCAAATCATGAAGCTGGAGCTGGTATGTAAACAGTTACACATCTTATAAATGATCATGAGCTATTACTTTGTTTTAGTGATGTGACTTTTATTTTCCTTTTTGTGGACATGTGTACTGCGGCATACATTAATGATTTGCATTATAGTGTAACAAATGTTCTCTTTTCCACACTTTGTAATCATGGCCATGTCATGCAACAATTCCGTAACTCACCATTCATCAGTATTCTTATCTAATGCATTGTCCATTTTTTAAAGTGTACAGCAGCATTCAGATTGTTCTTCATCAAAACAATGCAAGTGCTCACACATCTCGTGGTAACAACTGAATATCTGAACACTCAAAAAATCGAATTGACGGCTCATCAACCGCACAGCCTTGATTTGGCACCCAATGACTTCTTTTTGTTTCTGAAAGTTATTCTGAAAGAATAAAATACGAGTACATGGACAATGATTTTTGTTGGCAGAAGAAGCCATTGATACATTCAAAAACCATGTTTTGGAGGTGTGACAAGCAGATGGATAAAAATGCTATAACAAATGGTTCAAATGCATGCAAAAGTGTTTTGATCATAAAAGAGACCATTTTGAAAAACAGTAAAGCAATTTTCAGTGACAAATTACTATTTTTTTATTATTAAGCTCAAAATATAAATAGTGGGCCATGTATGTGTGCAGCAAGTCAGTACCCACAGATCTGGAGCCTGAGTCACATGGAGCAATATAATATGGGAGCACCTTTAAATGCATAGCCATCAACATAGCTGAACTGTTCCTTTGTTCATGGGTTGCTTCACCAAGTGGCCAGAGGTCTATGTCTTTCCTAGCCATCAGGCCAAGACGTGCAGACTGCCTCATGGAAAAACTGTTCTGTCTCTGGAGTACCACTAGAGATGTACAGCGATCAGAGCACAAACTTTAAGCCAAACCTGATGATATTAGCACTGAAGCGACTCGGAATGCCTGAAGTAAAAGATGACCCCCCCCCCCCTCTTTTTTTTTGTTTACAGATTTTTGTGGCATTTTCCCCATGAAGCCACCATAATCTGTAGGTATAAAATAGTAGCAGCTCTGCGTTCATGTAACACACCAAATTACGGAATGAGTAGGAGACAGAGAAATTTTTGTTTCAATTTTGTTGGTTTCTTCGAATATGTATAATAATTGAAAGTCGGCTTTCTGTTTGTGTCTTTATTTATAGTGAATATGTGTGGTATTTTCAGATAATTTCTTACAGCATAGTTAATCTAATTACTAACATATTACATCGTAAGCAGAGTCTTAGGGTAAATATTTTAGCACAGTTCTTGTACAGTTAAATAGTTGGTATAGCAACAGGGACCGCCTACATAGCACAGTTGGTAGCACACTTGCCTCTTGTGCGGAGGACCCGGGTTTGATCCCTGGTACCAGCATGGGGATTTTATCCCCTCTGGGAGGTCTGGCAAGGGGTGCACTCAGCCTCATTCTGGGGGGACCAATTGAAGGGCTACTTGATGGAAAAGTAGCGGCCACAGGTCGTGAAGACCGCATAACTGGCCAGGAGGGATTGAGATGTTGACCATGTACCACCCTCCAGTACTCCACCCTACCAATGACGCTTGTAGTAAGCCAAGGTGGGGGACGCAGCGGCTGGGCGGTAAGGCTAGGCTCTTCATGGGCTGTAGTGCTGGGGCTTATAGCAACAGGGGGACTTGTATAATTGTGAAAATGGCTAGGTGAAAACACACTATAAGCTACTTATGAAGCTGAACCCCACCAGGAAGGTCTGCTTAAACTGCACACAAACTTCTAAACTCATTTTTCTTCACTTTAATGTTTGTTACACATTTATTCATTCAAAACAAAATAACATCCACAAATTGGATGCTAGAAGGGTGAAATTTTTACTGTACATTCTATAAAGGATGACAAAAAGATTCAGGATTAACTTAGTACTTTTTGAGATAACGAATAAAATGTGTGCAGTGATTGCAAAAGCTTTGACATTTTTGCTATGTAGTTCATATTTTCTTTCTTTTTTTTTTTTTTTAATTTCCCTTATAATTAAGATATTACAAAACCTTTGTGTTAAGTTTTTCAAAAACATATAGAGAGAATTTCAGTCTGAAATTTGCAATTATTTTAAAGAAAATTTTCAATAATTCAAAAAGTAATTGAAAACCAATAATGAAACTCTGCCAAGTAGTGTCACATAACATCTCAAAAATGTGTTCAAAAGAATGAAGTATGTAGCCTTAAAATTATGCAAAATAGACCTTTCACCTATCACCCTCCTTAAGGTGGAGAGTGGGTTACTCATTGTTTGACATTTTATTTGTGTGTAATGTTTAAGATTTTTGTTTGATGCACATTTGTATAAGGGAAAGTTCTTAACAATGATCCCCAAGTGCTTATCCAGTATCAGTATGGAAAATATAAAAACCCTTAAATAATCATAGGTATAGTGAAATATAGTATTTGATAAAGAATAAAATGATAGGTGTGTTGATGCAAATGAAAGAAAAGCATTATAGATATAGAATATGAAGTTTCATATAAATATTTGCAAGTGTTTAAAGCTTGTATAATTATTAAAAATTTAGTTATCAGCTTTATTTTTCTAGGTTCCTGGTCTGGTGCAGCAACAACAACTGAAGTGGGCAGTGCAGTGGTGTCTCAGAATCCCACCCTCTGCAACACCCATTGTACCTGTTGGCATGGCAGCTGTCATGGTTTGCCGCACAAAAATCCTTTTCTTTGTAAGTGTTCATTTACCATTTTTTTAAACAGTAGATAACTTTAAAATGACTGATTTTGTGCTCTCAATAAAATGTTAAATTTAGGTTGTTGTATTTCTTTGAGTTAATCAACAAAGGACAAATCAGTTATAAATGATGATGGCTGATGTATTAAAATTAGGAGAGCCTGGAAGCAGTTTTAAACCCCTAACCTCAGCCTGCACTATTTTATTATTAAGAAATAATGTATTTCTGTGCTGTGCTAGTGCATATGTTCTGGTTAGGAAATGATAGAGGTTGTGTCAAGCTTGCACTATAGAGGAAGTGGCTCCTCTTCGTTAAGTACGGAGGATTTGATAACCTGGATTAAATCACTTTAACACAAGTTAAAATTTAATATTTGTTGGTGAAACTGGCCGTAAATATGTCATAACAGAGAGGCACATTGAGGTGCTATTTAAGTGAGGTTTAAAATCAACTATTAGAACACTTAGAGTTGAGTGACAAGGGAGATCATGTCTTTCTCTCCCTCTCTCTTTTTCTCTCATTTTTGTATCCAAATAATATTAAAAAGATACATTTTTGTGAATTGTATTGTAACAAAATGGCACAATCCAAACTTCTGTTACTTTCCTATCACTTTATTGTCCTCTAAATTTTACTACAAATGCACAATTTCCTTCTTGTTATTAACACAGTTTATGGTCTTTTCTGCTATTACAATTCACAATTGTTCTTCTGATAATCTTTCTCAGTCTTTCAATGTCTTTTTCCAGTTTCTCTGTCTCTTATATCTTGATTGTCACAATACCATCACTCAACGACACATATGTACTCACTGACAGGCTGGCCAACTCACTCTCGTAACTAAAACAAACTCTATCACTAACTACTGACTGCCTGTACTGTCTCTGGGGCTATTTATACTGGAGCTGATGTCACGTGACTTTTCAAGAACACTCCATGCATACGTGCACAATGACTCAGCTGGAATCAACCAAACTTCTCGATGCTGTTACAATCACATACACACAGTAACTCCAGGCCGTGCACTCTCTTTTATGCCCTGTAGCCTTGGACCTACCCCATCCATTCATTGTTGTACAATCCAATGTCGCTCTACTCCCTACATGGTCGCTTGCCGTATCCAATGTCACAGTATTTATTTAATATTCATTGCTAAAATCACAACATTCCCTTAACTTAGAGAACATTTTTTGAACAGTTACAGATAACCAGAGTGGGTGGACCGTATCCAAATACCATGGATGCCCCATCCCTTGTGCTTCCTCTTGTCTATGACGTAAGCACAAATCTGACACAGCTTGCAGAGAAGAGAGATCCTGGTCCTGCTACAGCAACCACTGCGGCCAATCATCAGCTGAAGCGTTTTGCAGAGTTTGCTGTATCTCAGCATGAATGTTCATTATTTCCTGCCATAAGGGATCTTCTGGCCAACCTTATACTGCCAACGGAACCTGCTTTACAGGTATATTAAAGCAGTACTGTCTATGTACTTTGTGGCATTAAAAATATTTGTTTTAAGCAAATGTCTGCAAAGTTGTGTTATCACCATTAAATTGTCAACGTGCTGAAAAAAATTTTAGTTCAGTTAATTTGAGAAGACAGAGGTTTATGAATATGTTGTGTGCCAGTGATGAAAGGATTGCCTCAGTAAAACAGCAATAATATCCAAATTTTTTTACCTCTTCTGTATAGTAACTCAATTTTATAAGCACATAAGTAATATTGCATAGAGTAAAATACAAATTACATCATATGCAGTTGCATCAGAACAAACCAAACTGGAAATAGCAGGATGCAGTCAAAAATCTATTTCACCTCATCTTAGCTCAGACTATTTCTTTGAATTTCCCACATTACTTTGAGAACAGGCTGTTAGTTATTTTCACTTTAACTGATATACCAACATTTTTTTATGTAATAAAGCTGCTTTTAACTGAAATATTTTTTCTTTGTTCTCTGGTTGTAACTGTACTTCCAAAAAGTTTTGTAAACAAATTTGAAGTGTTGCACTCACATGACTTTCTCTACTTTTGTACTAACTATTCTTACAGCCAGTTATTGTTCTATCTACTTCATGTTAATAGAGATAAACATTTGCAAAAATTGTCTTATTGCATATTTGCAATAATAACTCAAGGATGAGAAGTCGGATTAGTACCAACATTTGTTTGCATCAAAATTAACACTTTTGAGCTCCACTAACACTTATTAACATAGTACAAATGTTTTGCAGATGTCTGTATCAACAAGTACCTTCAACACTATGATGATGCAGATAACATCTGCGAAACATGCGTGCTATGTAAATAAAGGTTAGTGAAGCTTAAAAGTGTTAATTTTGACTCAGTTACTCCATCACATATTAATAGATTGTTTTCTTTGCAGAATTTTAGTATTCTTTTTCCTTCAGTATAATTTTATTCTTACTATTCCTAGCTATCAACTCATCTTTTTCCCTTCCCCCAATGAAGCCTTTTCCCAATGTGCACCATTTTCTTCCCCTATTTTGGCATTAAAATCTCCCGTTATAATAAATTCTATGTCTGGTAGTTTTCTCTTGATTTCTTCCATGTCCTCTTCCAAATTGTTATTTGGCCTACTACTTTAAAAGTAAGATGCCTCCAGCAGATTGTACATATCCCAGTTTCTGTTTTTGTTCCTTATTTATCTTTCTGATTATTAACCATAATGTGTTGTTTTCCTTGCCTCTATTGAGAATAAATCAAATTTTTTCCAACTCTTTTTAGCAATTCTCTCTATATAAAATCTTTCACATTCACCCTGCTACTTATCTGCATCTATGTTTCTGCCAGTCCCACAACGTCCATTGAACTTCACGCATTTAGTTACCATTTATCTTACTTCTATGATTTTATTACAATATTTTCTAATATTTTAATCAGAGGTAAAATGTCTAACAAAAATATCTGTATCTGAGACATGTCACTTACTCAAACTAACACTTAAAGTTAATTTCTCAATGATTCAAGGCTATGAATATTATATTAGATTGTAGCAATATATACAATGGGCAATACTAAGCATGTGTTATATTCTGTTGTCCTTGCTTTGTTGTATTTAGGTGGCATCTTCACCAGCGCAAGGGTCACCTGCCATGCAGATGCACTCACCAATGCCTGGCACTGTGGTGGGTTTACCCCAACAGCAACCTACCCCACCACAGCAGCCAGGACCCCAGTATCCTGTTGGAATGCCCATGGGACAACATGCAATGATGGGACCACAGTGAATGGCGTATTTAATTTCAGATGTTTCTATTTATACACTGTAAGAATGTGTGTCCGTATGTATGTATGTCTAAAGAGTGTGCATTGCAGCAATCTCATCTTTACGTCAATACAAAACATGCAAATATGTGTATGATAAAACTGTAAAGTATTCTTCAAATGCAGTTCCAAAAGTGATTTTATTACTACTGCCACTAAAATGTACAATAATAGCAGTTTGTGCATTAAACATTTTATCACAGTTTAAGCAAATTCCTTTCATCTATACATTTCTCAAATCTAAAATTCCAGTCCTTTTAAATTCAAAATCAATTATTAAATGCTTATGCAAATCTCATTAGTATGAATACTTGTGCATATTGAGGGATAGAATCAGAACTGAAAAATTCAATGCTATTGCCAGAATTTGAATCACAGACCTTCCGCTTCATGTGTGGCTGCTCTAACCACTGTAGCTCAGTGGTTCAAATCCTGGCTGTGACATTGAATTCTTCAGTTCCAATTCTACCTCTCAAACATTGCCCACACACGACTTGTGTGTTCAAAAACACCAGCAATAAGTTTGTTAGCATAAATAATAATTATTTATGTGTATTGTTTTTTTTATACCAATCAACTTACTGCTGGTGTTTGATAAAAATTTAAATATTCAGAGGCTGTAAAATAAGCTTCTAACCTCAAAAAATCTGATGTGTTGCACTCACATGACTTTCTCTACTCTTGTACTAACCATTGTTACAAACTCTTATTCCTATACCTTCTTTGTGTTAGTTAAGATAAACATTTGTACAAATTATCTTATTGCTTGTTTCCTTGTAGGTGCAAGGGGAATATTAAAATACAGTAGGCTTTGTGCGATAGTCAAACCTTTTAAAGCTTTGAGATTCCATTCTCTTTGCACACTTAACATATAAAAAAATGAACAACGATGTTCCATTTCACGAAAGCTTTAAGTTTTCCGAAACTCACACACATAAGGAATATCTCCAAATTGGTTCAACCTACAAGAAAACTTGTTGAGACATAAATTGTGTATTTTAGCAAGATCTACATTTTTTATAGCATGATTTGGTCTATCTCTAACAGTTTACCAGTTATGCAAAAGTCGTCCAGAGTAAGTACGACTACAGGAGCTATAGCCAGAAAATTCAAGATGTACATTTCATTTGTCATCAAAATATCTCAAACATATGGCATTTTAATCAAAATTGCCAGAGCCATTTTTAAGAAAATAAAAATTTTCGAAAAATGTTCCATGTAAAGGGTAGTTTAGGATGGGGCTATTTTCTACAAAATCTTTGTGTCGCATCCTTGAAAGACATTAAACTTAAATACCAACTTTGGTTTATAACCGACTTTTCGTTTTTGAGTCATGCTGTCCACAGACACACACACAGACCTTTTTCTAAAAATGCTTTTTTTGGATTCAGGGGTCCTCAAAATATATATTTCCAGTGAAATCTCGACATTGAATTTTTGGGTGGAATACAATACTTCCCCTACTTACCAGTAGAGAAGGTAAAAATAAAAGGTGATTGTAATTTTAAAAAGTTTACTTACAATCCTTGGGCTAATAAAGATTTTTTTAATGAACTTGGAATACTTTTTGGTTCCTCAAAGTAAATCTAATGTAAAAAATTTGTTACACTTTTCCAAAAAGGGTAAAATTCCAAATTATAAAAAGTCTGGCATTTTTCAATTTAACTTTCGAATTGTGACAAAGTTTACTTTGGTAAAACTAAATGCCATTTGGAAACCAGAATAAAGGAATATTTTGAAAATATTAAGTATAAACAGGTGGATAAATCAGCTGTGGCAGATCATTTTTGGTCATTTGATCATGAAATAAATTCAGAAGTTAAATTATTAAAACAATTAATGGACCCATAGATTTAGTGGTATGGAAAAAGATATTCATTTTAAATAAAGCGTGCAAAAATATGGACCATGTTATGAATTTTGAAATACTGCTGATTGATTCTGTTAACAAATTTGTTTTACTTTCAGTGGTTGGTCATAGAGATGCATCACAGAACATTTGCAACGATGGCTACCAAAATAACATGTCATCTTGACAATGTCCAAGAAGTCTCATGAAAGTAGTCAGTGATTAATTATTTAACAACTTAACACCACATATAAAGAATAAGTGAAGCTTATAGTCTCTATATTGTTATAGCAGTATATTTAATTTACTTCACTGTTAATAACTTCATTTTTTGATCAAAGTTTGTAAGGATGTTTACAGAACTTGGGTTAAAACATGTGGAATAATGTCTCCTCTCCTCCCTTTCATTCCCTTAAGGCTGGTGCACATACAGTATAGCTAATACTAATTTCTTATATAATTCCTGTGATAACCTCATTACCTAATTTTATTCACTTTAAGCACACATCGTTTATTGGAGAAGTATAAAGGATTTGCAATGAGAAGAGAACCACATAGAATAATTTAAGAGGTGAAATCAATGCCATAGCCGGGATTTGAACCATGGATCTTCCGCTTATCGAGTGGCTGCTTTAACATCTAAGCTACCATGGCCAACTCGCCAGTACGACATTAAATTCCCCAGCTGATTTGCACTTTTTCCTGGTTAGACCATGGCTAGTTCGCCATGGTAGCTTAAGTGGTTAAAGCAGCAGCTCAATAAGTGGAAGATCCATGGTTCAAATCCCGGCTATGCCATTGAATTTTTCAGTCCTGATTCCACCTCTTAAACATTGCCCACACACGGTTTGTGTGTTTAAAAAATACCAGCAGTAGCTTGTTGGCATTAATAAATAATAACCACATAGAATATATATTACTAGATGAATCTACATAATCTTCATATATTATTGTTTTTAAAGAATCAAAATTTTCAGAACAAACCCAGGAATGCACACTATAATCTTCGCAAAAGTTAAAGGCATATGGAGGCGTGCCATACTGCAGACTCCAGCAAATCCTAAGCTTGCCCTCCTACCAGCACTGCTGAATGTGGTACATGCATCTCACGCACCTGAACTGAGAACGTTATCTTCATTAATTACGCTTGGAAAAATATTTGAAAATGACAGATGCCAATCTTATAATAAGAAAGAATTTTATTTTCTGACCATGACCGTACAAAAATCCTGTCTCTACAATACTTAGAATGCGAGTGACACATGTTTGATCTTCACGTGGTTATAGTACCCAACATCCAGTCAACACAGATAAGCCTGAAAAACAACACCTACTATGAAAATAGAAGTCACACAGTTTGAAACAGACTGAGTTAATGTTCAGTTCGTTTTCAGAGTAGTGGTGTGTTATTTTGTTAAAGTGAACAGCATTGCTGAGCCGTGTGTCGAACTCAAGCTGAAATATTGTTAATATTACATTAAATTATTATACACATATGTTTTCTCCAGTGTCTGTGATCCAAGTGTGTGAACATGTCCCTCGAAGCTGGCACAAGTGACTTTTTGATCAACAAGCGTGAAGTCATATTAATGCTATACAAAAGCTTGTATACAATATACAATGCAAAGTGCTTATGACATGCCCCACATTTTCCTGTAAGATAAATTGGATGAATAAAATTGGATGAAAACTTGAGGCAAATTGTACATACTGCAGAACCGTTTACAAGAAGGCTCTTGCTATGAAACTTTGGGAGCATATCAACAGATGTACACATTGTCCACAATCTGTTAAACGCTTGGCTTCAGCGGTGTCACAAGGACCTTTGTATAAGTGGAGTGATCCCTCAGAGTACTCCAGTTCAACATCACTTTCGACGGTAGTCTCTACAAGTACCGACGACATGCCTAATTAAGTTTTCCAGTATATTTAGCTCCAGCTGTTACTGATAGCGAAGTAGATGAAGCTATAGCATGGGCAGTTTACGTTTTTGGTATTTCCTTGCCAATGCCTGAATCGAAATACTGACAACAAGCTTTCCAATTGATTCATCCTGGCTAAGATCCACCTAACCATCATTCTCTGGGTGAAACTTTACCCACTGCAGAATACTGAGTGCAGATGGTTGTAGGGAAGAAACTGCAACATGCAAATGGTCTTTGGTTAATATCCGATGGATATACTCGGCTATCACATATAACATTCTTCAATACAGCTACATGCATAATAAGTTAATAACGAAAGTTATAAAGCGTAAGTGATTGGCCCCGTAGCACAGTGGTAGCGGAGCTGCCTGTGGCATGGGGACCTGGGTTCAGTCCCCGGTACCGGTATGGAGATTTTTCCATGTTGGGAGGCCTGCTACGGGGCACAGTCAGCCTCGAGATGCTGGTTGAGTAGCTATCCTGATGGAGAGGCTATCCCTAAAAGGCTAAGTAGTCGTTTTATGGTTGGGTCATTCGGTGTGCTGACACCCGACACCCCCATCCTGCACACTTCCATGGCCTTGGCTGCAACTAGAGGACGCAGCGACTGGGCAATAAGGTTACCCTCTGTATAGGGCACACACCCTATGCCTTATTATAAAGCTTAAGTTGTATTAATAAAATATTTTCCAACAAGAAATCACCCAAATGAATAATTCTAAGTGCATATTACAACAAAATATGTGAAACTGCACTTTGAAAACAATATATTAAAATAAAGAAATGTACACTGACGTTGGGCCTAGAAAAAAAAAATCTCGCATCATATTTTTTGAAAATTGGGCTTATTTATCCCCAGGCATTGGCTTGTAAGTTCTAGGGGGTGTAAGTCCTACATAAGGGGAGGGTAATCCGAAGAAGAGGAAGAGGAGGAAGAAGAGGAAGAGGAGGAGGAGGAAGAAGAAGAAGAAGAGCTTATTTATTTGATGAACAATATAATCGAGCTGGTCTACAAAATATGAAGGTAACGAAGGTTATAAACGTGCATCACTTCCTTAGTCTCTGTCTTGTCCGTAGGTTATTTTGAGGCGCTACTGCCGGCAGTGAGGGTTGGCCAATATGCTGAGTAAGACGGTGGTAAAACTGCTGTGCACAGTGTAGAAAGGTGGAGTGGGGATAGTAACCGGTTTTGAGTTTGATATGTGTTCGTGGTATAAAACGAATTAGGGCCAGGAAAAAGGGGTGATAATTGAAAAGCGCCCTTTTATACAGGGCTATTAAAAAAGAAATAACAGATTTCAAACATTTATTTCTTACAAAATAAAAAAGATAAACGTGATTCCAACACTCATGGAGAGAAAACAGTTCACAATTTTATTATTTTATATTATGCATTCAATATGAGCACCAACACGACAAATGTCAAAAGGGCGGCTCATTTCTTGCCACACACGAATCAGCTGGTCTCTAGTTATTGAATTCACAGCTTCAACAATTGGATGTAGATCTTCAAGAGTGTCAGGCATAGGAGGGATATAAACACGGCCTTTTACGTAACCGCATAGATAAAAATCACAGCTGGGAGGCCACCTGCGATTTTTTTTTAATTAACGTACTTCGACGTAATGTCATCGGACGCTGAATTAATGAAACGGATGAAATGATGCTCAAATGAGCCCAAGGTCCATGGAGCTTTAAGTTACCCGACATTCGTCTTAGGATAAGGGAAAACCTCGGAAAAAACCTTACACGGATAACCTACCCTAAGCGAAATTCGAACTCGCGACATCATGAACGTGAGGCAGACACGCTACTGAGGCGGACGCCACTGGCGATAAAGTTGATCGTCTGCGCCTCCTCTTCCAATCCAACGTCCTGGAAATGTGTTTTTTCGTAACGTTGGACGTGGTAAGAGAAATGGGGCATCTTGCATGAAGATGAAGTCATCTGAATCTTCTTCAAGCTGGGGAAATAACCAGTTTTCAAGCATGTCTAGACAGGTTAGTCCTGTCTCCATAAAGACGAAAGACCCATAAACCTTGGTTACAGATATCGCACAGAAGACGTTCACCTTTGGTGAATTTCTTTCATGTTGAATAACTGCCCTAGGATTTTCACTTGCTCAAATTCGAACGTTTATGGTGGTTAACTTTACCAGAAAGATGAAAAGAGCATTCATCGGAAAAAATTAATCGTTGAGAAAAATTGTCTTCTTCCATAACATCTAACAAGCCAATGCAAAATTCGTACCTTTTATTGTGGCCGTCAGATTGCAATGCTTGCAATAACTGCAGATTGTATGGCTTCATATGCAGACGATGTTTTAGAATTTCGCCATTCCGTTGGTTGAGGAATGTTAAGTTCCACGCTTGCTCGTGATGTGGACTTCTTTGGGCTCCTTTCGTAAAGTGTTTGAATACACTCGACACCCTCGTCCGATGTGCTTTTCCTTTTGCAGATGCAAGCAACCATCTACAAATTTTCGATGCCACTCATACATTTGCTTATGACGTGGCGGTTGCTCGTTGCACTGCAACAATGGACTCTAGTTTTGCTAATTGCAGCATGCAAAATGATTTCTCTTGTGGTGTCGCCGCCATTTCACTACAAACAGGGTCAATGCAGCCGCAATTGAAAGTTCCAAAACCCCGCACCCCGCACCCCACGCCCCGCAACCCAATTTCAATTGTAAATGGTGTACTAGGTGTTCTGTATGTAAATGTTTCTCTGTCCATGAGCGTTAGAATCATGTTTCTATCTTTTGTAGTTTGGAAGAAATAAATGTTTGAAATCTGTTCCTTTTGAATAGCTCTGTATTACTTAGAAACAGAATGTAGAAAGTCAGTACTAAATGGTTATCACCGTGGTGATCTGTCACAACGGTCATTTTTCTCATTTATAATTTGGTATAAACAGGTGTGAGTGAGGGTTACATGCAAAAGAAAGCCAAAATAACAGAACTATTGATTCTCATATGTTCAATGGAATAACAACTAGTTCGACTTCAGAAAAACTAAAAATCTGATGTGTTGCACTCACATGACTTTCTCTACTCTTGTACTAACCATTCTTACAAACTCTTATTCCTGTATCTTCTTCGTGTTAGTTGAGATAAACATTTGTACAATTATCTTATTGCTTATTTCCTTGTAGGTGCAAGGGGAATATGGGAGTACAGTAGGCTTTGAGCGATAGCTTTTAAAGGTTTCAAATTCCGTTCTCTTTGCACGATTAACATATAATAAATGAATAACGATGTTCCGTTCGACAGAAGTATACGTTTTCCAAAACTGACACAAATAACAAGGAATGTCTTCGAAATTGTTCACTCTACACAAAAAAGCTTATTTAGACATAAATTGTGTGTTTTAGGAAGATCTGCATTTTTTATATAATAGGATTTGGTCTATCTCTTACGATTTACCAGTTATGCAAAAGTCATCCAGAGTAAACAGGACTACATGGGTTATAGCCAGAAAATTCAAGATATACATTTCATTTGTCATAAAAATATCTCAAGCATATGGTATTTCAATCAAAATCGTTGGAGCCATTTTCAAGAAAATCAATATTTACTTATATCTAGGAGTTATTTCCGGGCTGTTATGCCGTGGTCTGCTGGAGTTCAAATACTCAGACGTTTCGTCCACAACTACGGCGGACATCTTCAGTGGCGCGATCGTAGTCTTCCCGGAGAAGTTAACGTGGCGCCTGAGGTGTGGCTTAGACAGCTAGTGTATTTATCCCTCGAATAACCTCCGCTAATACACTAGCTCAGACAGTCCACACCTCAAACGCCACGTTAACTTCTCGGAGGAGACTACGATCGCGCCACTGAAGATGTCCGCCGCAGTTGTGGACGAAACGTCTGGGTATTTAAACTCCAGCAGACCAAGGCATAACAGCCCGGAAATAACTCCTAGATATATTGACTCCGGCCGTGAAAGTTTATTCTCTCTCTCTCATAACATTAAACTTATATACCAACTTTGGTTTTTAACCGACTTTTCGTTTTCGAGCTATGCTGTCCACAGACTGATCTACATACAGACACACAGATACACATGGACCTTTGTGTAAAAATACTTTTTTGGGGGTTCAGGGGCCTCAAAACATATATTTTTGGCGAAATCTCGACATCGAATTTTTGGCTGGAATACAATACATCCTCTACTTTACTATACGTTGTAGAGAAAGTAATAGAGCTGATGAGATACCGTGTTGTCCAGTTGATCAGGCAATTCGTCCGTTGCCTACATAGGAATGATTCTAGACCAGTTTGTTTGTTCTTGTTTTAATCAAGACGATCCTTGCCATCGTAGTTTGTCATCCCGAAAACTAGCTGCTTACCCACCTTGATAATTCGTCCGTTGGGTTGCCTTCGGACAGAACATGGCCCCAAATAGCACCCACGAGCAATTGTCCCCGCAACGCGGTTTACTATGTAAGCTTTCCATTTTGTGGGATTCGCTCTGGTCCACGCGAGGACGATGCAATGTAGCTTTCAATCTTCAAGTCCAGTATTTGCATTGTTTTGGCAACCAAACGCGCTAATGAAAATGATCCGCGCAAATCCAAACGCGGTATTCACTGCTACTTTAGGGGAGCCACTCTTGATTTGGAACACATCAGGTGTCCATAGAATTTACCTTCCTCCATGACGCAACGAGAATAAACACGTTATGCCGTAACTGTTAGCTAAATTTATCTCTTCCGGGCTTATAGGCCGTGGTCTAGAAGGTATTGAAGATACCGACGTTTCGCCAAGAACTACGCTTGGCATCTTCAGGATAAAACGAACCGTTGTCTGAAGATACCAAACGCAGTACTTGCCCGTGATGCAGAAATTATCGCACGTTGTGGGCGCCAATTTGATACTGTATTTCTTACGACGTTTCTTAAACTCTCGGATCTGCTTTCCTGCGTTGGTCGACTATTGGAGTTCCTTGTGCATCTTTGCCACGGCTGCTACAATAGAACTAATGAGTGTTATTCTCAGGGTATGCACGGGAGTTGGTTAAAAAGCTGACACAGGCATTGGTATTTTCATGAGTTTTAATACTTAAAAAACTCATGACATGAATTAAGGTATGCCGACCGTTGATGAACACAGAAACTTTTAACTTTTACGCAGCACACACTAATTGTTGACCTGTCCGTTCTAGATCCAACCGCCAAGTAAGTTTAAAAGAAGGAAAAACCGTTGGTCAAGACGCGTTAGACTACTGGAGTCATATGAGTGTGCGTCGACCACCGGTTGCAAATGAATTTCCGTATCACCCGGAAGAGATGAACTTAGCTAATAGTCGGGACGCCGGCCGTGAAAGCGTAAGTTTATAAGTTATGCCGTGTTAATGCCTTTTCTGAGGCATCTGAGAAGCCGTGGATTTGGATCTCAGTTTAAGGTAACTAGATCTCAGTTACCTTTCCCCCTGCTGAGGAATAGCCTGTCCGAACATTATTGAATTCCATCAGGTCCTCGTAGGATGCTTGCCAGAGCTTTAGACTGAAGGCAACGGAGTATCATCCCTCCGTATGTTGGCCTGCCATATTTTATGTATGAACATCTTCAATAGCACGACCACCGGTTCTATAAGGTCAAGAGGGTCGATGATGGAATAGATAATGAAGAAACTCACTAGCGTTTATTAGCATCAACAAGTATGCAAAAACATTGGAATTAATTAAAAACATTCCGAACTTACCTTCAGGATGTAAAGCTGAAATAGGAACTCAGAGGAAGTGTTCCATATCTATATCTACACCATTTACTTGAAGACAGGCTTAGCAACCTGGTTTCAACTTGTGGCTTTGACCAAAAGAAAAAATATGATTACATATTCCCGTCGTCTATATCGATATTGGAAGAAAGGAAATGTAACTGGTGTGGTGTTGTCAGTTCAAACAGAATTAAAGAGGCAGCAAATTTTATGGGCGTTTTACATTTACACAGAAACAGATCATTCTATTTAAATACGCCAAAGGAATACGTCATTTATTTAATTTTCTATGAATATAGTCACATTAAGAACCTTTAATCAAGAGTCATTTAGCAAGGCAATGCTACATTTTTTTTGGATAAAACCTTTTTTCTTCTTGAAAACTAAGCTTTTCAGCTTTTTCTGGTGTTAGACTTTCTTGTTATTTTCAATAAGGTGAATTCGCTCTTAAAGTTTGAAGGATTATTTTACTACCACTCTGTATTTAAATCTTGTCAAGCGTAAATAATTTGGCAGAAATAATCTGAGAATTGGGCGTCATGTTATTTTTCATGTACAGACAGTGCCAAAGAAAATCTCTGTGCAGCTCCAGTTTATGTCACATTATTTATCGTTGAACGTAGGTGTGGCCATTTCAGTAACTATTTTAGGCCACTGTGCAAGGGTACGTTTCTAAATCAACGTACGTTTCACAACCTTCGTACAACGATAAATAATGTGACATGTGGTCTTTGTGAAACAAGTAGAAGTTGTGATAGCTGACTTCCTTGTATATAAGCCATAGGAATAACGCTTTATCGTAATCAAGGTGAATGGATGTGATATGTTTTATATGAATAGTACTTGTAAAATTGATAAGACGACAGACCAAGTCGTGTGTACCACATCATAGGTTTTTTCTTTGCACAGCAAACATTTTAGTATTGCTGACATGAAGAGTATAGATAAAAAAATACCAGGATATAACTAACAGCCTTTAATGGATGTGATTGTATGTTTGCCCATGAAACTGTAAACACTAAAAATCTACTGTCAGGAACCTCCCACATTTATCTGTATTATGAGGATAGAACTCTTGAATTTGAACATAGATCAGTTGAGCAGTATTTTGAGTAATTATTGGTATATTTTTTATGAAAATGGGCTAGAATTATACTATTATTGGTAATGATCTATTACTTTTCCCCCATTAGGTCTTTTCTTAATTTCATCGTTTCCCGATCGAAAATCGTATCCCATCTTGGGAGTATATAAATCACTACGCCTCTTGTGGGATAAAATAACCGAATACGGACTTAGTAAAATTTAGTCTTTAAATCCCGTTTGATTTGGAAGCATAGTTGCTACATAAACATAAACTTTTAATGTGCAAATCCTAATAGTGTTCTGTGGTGCAAATAATGTACGTACAATAGCCTAGACGTTACCCTTGCTCTAACAGTATATTTGTATTACCCTTAACTTCCAATAATGTAAATAATAATTAATATAATGCTTTATAATTAATTCAGTCAATTGCTTTCACGATTTCGCAATATATTTTCCATTCAATATTCGAAATGCCTCCCGGTCCAGCCTCAAGGGACACACAATATACATGATTTTAGCACGCTTGGACGATGGTATCTTTCACAGAGTATCTTTGTTTTGCGCACCCCCAATAGCTGTGTCTTTTACTACTCTATGCAGTAACGCACTCTTTTTCAAATGTTTACGGTTTGACAGTTGCCTAGCAACTAAATATTGTTCTGTGGAAATGTCAACCACGGGATCAATGTGTCAGGGGTAAAAGTAAGGTTAGAAACAACTATTTGTAGGGTTTGGGTAGATACCTCCTCTCCAAAAAGAACAACTTATTTATACATGGAACATGTGATGGTTTATATTATGAGAATATAATTTTAATTCACATTTCAATATAAATGTGCCAAATTAAACAATATACCAACATGATTAAGAATTACTGCAGCAAAGCTCTTCCATAAAATGTGTATGAAAGCATGCGTTGTTTTTGTGGAATTACACGTGCGAGAGGTGAGTACTCAATAAGTTCAATAAAAGCTAAAGCTGTTAACTTTGAAGCAGTACAATTGTTAACTATAATATCTAGAGAATATAAACTTCACTTATCTAAGATAAGCAAACGAGTTAAAGGAAAGTAATCCCTAGGGCGTCTCCCCTTTACAGAGGGTACCCTTTCAATTATGTTTAAAGAGAAAATGAATGAAACATAGTGCAATCGATAGATTTTTTGATTCCTCATTACAAAAGTTTTATTTGGCTGTTGCAAACAGTGCTTCACAGAAATCCACAGCGAGCAAAAAATAATGATGGCTATTTTTTATTAGTTAGCATACTGGTGAAAACTAATAAAAATTAAACAGAAGCATCAGCTTGCCTAAGGAGTGACTTTGGAATTGATGTCTCTTCAAGAGACTGGAACATATCTGCCCTCTCCTTTAGTGGGTTTTCACATGTCAGGAAACATGACAATTTTCCAACTATGTTGATATCGTTCCACAAGAAGAGCATGCCTACGCAATGAAGACTATGAATTTAAATGAGTTTCGCATAACTGATGCAGCAACGCAACCAAAAGTGGATGCAGTAAATCAGAGGAATTAAGGGGCAGCTCTGGGGGGAAAATACTCTCCCCCTCGGAAATTAAAAATTGCTCCCCTCCCAAATTGATCTCACACATCATGCATGTAACATTTAAAGTCAAAATAATGTATGGATTTAAATTGTCTGGGATGGTGTAATGTAATAAGCTTGTATGTTATCTATTAATTTGACAAATTTTTATTGTGCTGGCAGTTGCTGTCCATGAATTTTTGAATCAACAATAGACAAATCAGGGATCAACATGTAACACTCCTACCCTCCCCTCCCCTCCCCCTTGGAGGAAAGCACCTGTATTCATCACTGGAACACAAATATGTATAGTATTATTATTTATTTATTTATGCCAACAATTGTGGCATTGAATTTTTAAGTTCCAGTTCTACCTCTCAATGTATAGTTTTGTTAAAAGTGCTTATATAGCATTAGCTAACATCACCTTCAACCGCTTTATAAGTTTACTAGATATAGGTCACAGAACACCAAACTATAGTTTCATTCCCATATACATCAAGAAGCTGCTTGTGTTGCTTAATTATTAGTGGATGCAATAAATAAGATGATAGTTTTCTTAATAGCTTACATGTGTAGAGCTAACTTAAACAACTAAACTCTAATATTGCCTCCAACTTATTTTATGTGTTTAGTATAAACTGGTATTAGTGATTGCTTGCATCACTTAAGTAGTGGGTGCAATGAATAAAACCATGTGTTGGCAGTAGTGCATACCTTTGCGTGTGTGCAAGAACTTGAGAAAGGAAGTGTCATCTGTAGGGAAAATTGAAAATGATGGGCTCTCGGAATGTTACAGCTTGTGTAAAACGTCATGACAGTCCCTACTCCTAAAGCAAAGATGTGCAATAGCTCTGACCAGCCCATTTGCATAATAAGAGAAATCAGGATCAGTATTCCACCAGCTGTGTGTGTGATAGGTACAATACATTGTATATGTGACTGTCTCTGGGTTCTGATGACATTTCTAGTCCCTTGCTCCCCCAGCACCCTCAACACTTCTCATTTCTCCTTTCTTGCACATAAGGAATGTCATGGTGTTTCACACAAGCTGTAAGTAGTAAAACATGATGAGTTGTTAATAATGATGATGACAGTGGTGCTGACGACGGTGTCGTTGATGGTGGTGGTGATGATCAAATAGTAGTAGAGCATAGTAGCTTAATATTTGTTAAATCTTGTATCACGGAATGCTCTCTCTGATTGCTGGTAAACAAATAACAAACTTATCAAAGGTAGGCTGACAGAACTTCTTAGGAAAATCTAACGTGTTTTGCACTCACATGATTTTTTTTCTCTTTTATGAACCATTCTTATTAACACTTATTCCTCTTCTTCGTGTTAATTGAGATAAACATTTGCAAAAATTATCTTCTTACTAATTTTCTTGTAGGTGCAGGGGAATATAGTAATATAGCAGGATTTAGGCAAAAGCCTTTAAAAAGCTGATCACTATGTGATGCCTTTGAAATTTCTTTTGCTTTGCATGGCCAGGGGATTAAAAACTAAGTAATGACTTCCCATTTAAGAAAATTATAAGTATTTGAAAATTCAGACAAATAAGGAATATCTCCGAAATTGTTCACTACACAAAAAGAGAGTATTTGATATAAATTGTGTGTTTTCAAGCTCTAGCTTTTTGTATAGTAAAATACTGTCTGTCTCTCATGTTTACCAGTCATCCAGAATGAAGAGGACTTCTGAGGATACAAAAAATACAAGATGTGAATTTCATTTGTCGTGAAATATCTTAAAAAAATTATATGAACAGCTTTCGGAAGTTTTGCAACCTGCCTCTGTATTGTTCGACAGTAATGAATACAAAAATGAAACTAACACAGTTTGCAACAATGGACATTAAGCTATCAAAATAT
Organism: Tenodera sinensis; assembly: GCA_030765045.1. Lineage (NCBI taxonomy): Eukaryota > Metazoa > Arthropoda > Insecta > Mantodea > Mantidae > Tenodera > Tenodera sinensis. The sequence continues at coordinate 52,331,102 of CM060972.1, forward strand.
GCATAAGTGCAAGTGTAATTTGCATAGTCATAGTTATATGGTCTATTGAGTTAGGTTTTGTGCCAATAGCTGGTAAAAAATATGAATATTTCTAAAGAAAACATTAGATTCTACATTTCCACATGCTATGAGTTAGGTGAAAGAGCGAAAGAAAATCCGTGAGGACTTGAAGTATGTTCATTTGACATAATAGCAACATGTATTTGATCCTAAAGTAAGAACAAATTAGAAACTAAAAACTTCACTTATCTTAGCAATGTTGCACGTTCTTTTTGCACAAACTGACTCGAGTTTCAAGTTGTCTCCAACTTGAACAGCTTTGAGAATGAGTTGGAGACAACTTGAAACTCGAGTCAGTTTGTGCAAAAAGAATGTGCAACATTACTAAGATAAGTGAAGTTTTTAGTTTCTAATTTGTTCTTACTTTAGAATCTTGTTGCTTCACTGTTAATAGCTTCAATTTTCCTTATTTATTGTATTTGATCATTTGAAGAAGAGCAATAGACTTAAAAGACAACCCTTACTCTGGCCACCCTTGAGAAGTTATGAACAAGAGAACAATTCAAAGAGTGAGGAACTTGGTGGAGGAAAATGGACATGTCACTGTTGAAATGCTAACTATGGAAACTGATTTTAGTGTTGACAGCATTGACTGCATATTCCATGAACATTTAAAGCTGCGAAAAATCTCTACAAAATGGATTCTGCATTCCAAAGATGGGAACTTTGAGGCTGTTACTTTTGCAGCAGAATAACTCCAAATGTGAGGAAAATGGAAGTTGCTAAGTCCAGTTGCTTGAGCATTCATCCATCCTGACCTTGCACTGTGTGACTTCTGGTTGTTTCCTCAAGTGAAGTCCTGCATTACTGGAAAACCTGTTTAACTATTGCAGTACCTTGTTCCAGCTGCAAATTCAACTCAGTTGCCAATACTTCAGTCTAAGTATTGTAGTGCTTTGGATAAGTGGTTGCACTGTCTGTGACTGATGTGGAGAGAAAACAAGAATACTTTGAAAGATCTAGAGCATAAGTTCTTGAAATTCATTAACAACTTGGACTTTAAGATGGCACTTACAAACTTTTTTGAATGCCCCTCATATTTGAATCAAAATCGTTAGGGCCAGTTTTGATAAAATCAACATTTTCAAAAATGTTCCATGCAAAGGACAGTCTGGAGTTGGGGAATGTTCACAAAAATCTATGTGTTGCATTCTTGAAAGGTACTGAACTTCAATACAAAGTTTGGTATTCAACCTCAAAATGTGTATTTTCACTAAAATCTCGGTATCAAATATTTGGGTGAAATGCAACACCTTCTCTACCTACTATGTACGTGGTAGAGAAAGTAACATCTGACATTAAAGTAATTGGTTGAAAAATATAAACACTCTTCTGAATAGTAGGTTAACAAGGTTTTGCCTCACCTAGCCAACATCAAGATGTATTCATATATGCTATACTGATATTGAAACACAGGGCCCAGTATTGTTAGCCTTGCTGTTGTCCTGGGCCACTTCAGGATCTTTAGTTTTGAGCTGAAGTGAAAGATACCCATATAAATATGATAATTATCAGAAGTTTCTGGAATTGCAAGCAACTTAATTATTACTTGAAAGTTCTGGGTCAGGAACCTCTTAGACATCCCTGGAAATTCACATTTTTATAAAGGTATAGTTGGTAGGTATATGTTTGTTCAGTCAGTCGATTGGTTGTATTGTAGTTCAGGCAATCAAGAGAAGGAAGCAGTAGCTTCCAGTGCCTCCTAATTAAATTACTTATTTTTCATCAGAACATATCTAATAATTTCACATGTGATAATGAGAGATATAATTTGCAAGGAATATAACATTTAATGTACTCATTGAATACTGTTCTCCTTTTAATAACACTTGAATATTATGGCAGGTTTCCTGTCCTGGTGTTTGGCTTTGTCCAAATGGGGAGGTTATCCTGAAACTGCGTATGTTTGGTGACACATTTTCAACTGCTGCGCTAAATCCAGAGTTTCCACTTCGATATGGAGAAAACTTCACATTTAGAAAGGTAAGCTAGCCAGTAGGATTGTTATTGTGATATTATAGTTAGTCCCCAAGCACATTATTAATATTTACTTTCAGGTATTCAGACCAATGCGTCACTTGGCAGATCTGCAGCACCAACTGGAGGAAGAGGAGTTTTACAGTGAGCTAATCCAGTCAAATGATGAAAGAAGTGTTGCATTGGCAACATATGAAACCAATGTCTCAGAGCTTCTGTTTCCATCTCCAATAAACAAGGCCTTGATTGCTGGTGTGGATGTGGATTTGCTCATGGTGGCAACAAAATATTTTCCTGTGAGTATGCATATGATTAACATAAACAGCATAACTAATTATTATGAAGTTTTTTCTGTATAATCCTTTTAATTGATTCAATGTCGATGTCTGGTTAATAATGGAGGAAAGTCAGCCTCTGAAACATGTTCCAGTAGATTATAAGTAAGCGTTGTGTAGTGTTATTAATCAACTCCCCTTTTTGGTTTAAATTAACTCTCCTTTATTATTTATTTATGCCAACAAACTTACTGTTGGTGTTTTTAAACACACAAGCCGTGTGTGGGCAAAGTTTAAGAGGTAGAACCGGAACTTAAAAATTCAATGCCACAACCGGAAGGTTGTGGTTCAAATCCCGGTTGTGGCATTGAATTTTTAAGTTCCGGTTCTACCTCTTAACTCTCCTTTATTAATAGAATCATTGAGGAATGGAATGGATTGCCTGTAGCAGCCTTTCAGGGCTGTTGCCTATCCGTGAAGAAATTTAGGAAACATTTAAATAGAGTAAATATTGGATAATTTATTATAAAGGTTACTTAGGTGTATCTTTGACATTTTATAAACTAGTTGTGAATACTTGTGGTAAATTTATTGGTTATACTGATAAGGTAGTTAATTAATGAGTGTAAATTAAGAATTAATAATTTAAAAACTAGCTGTTATATTACAAAACCATAAGGACAATAGCCATAATAATCTGATAGAACCATTTATTATTGTTCATTGTGTTACTATTGTGCATGTAATTATTTTTTGTAATCTTAATTGTACATCTAACTCTGCCATTTGCAGTGAATAAATACATACATATGGAACAATAACTGTAGTACCCTATAAATAGTATTGGCAAAAATAAGAACATATATATGCACAATATAAATCCAATTAAAAATTGACATTACTTCACATGACATCACTATGACATGCTTGTGTCTGTGTGAAAATTATTTCAGAACGTAAATTGTGTTTGAGTTTATAAATTGTGGCAGTTGATGACTCATCGCTCACTATCTCACTGTTCAGCTAGCTACCTTGGGTCCTATTTTTATTCGTGCATAACTTGGGGAGTGTAGGCCCAGAGGAATTAATTGAAGAATGCTTAAATGAAAACACAGTAATCCTTGAGAGGTAGAACTGGAACTGAAAAATTCAGTGCCACAGCTGGGATTTGAACCACAGACCCTCCGCTTACCAGACAGGTGCTTTAACCATTGAATGTCATTCTGGCAGGTTGTCACAGTAGTTTAATGGTTAGTGGGGGCTCTGTGGTTGAAATCCCAGCTGTCATTGAATTTTTCAGTTCCAGTTCTATCTCTCAAACATTGCCCACACACAGCGTGTGTGTTTAAAAACACCAACAGTAATTTCGTTGGCATAAATAAATAATAATTACACAGTAATGCTGCCAAACACAGGGTTAGGGACTGCATAATGCAGGGTGCCAATGCATGAGTAATGAAAGTTGACAGCAGCAGTAGCACATAACTTGCACGATGTTGGAATTGTATAGTTGGCAATGGGTATAAAATCAGATTGAAGATAACCTCCAGTGATACGTGTACGTAGATGACCAAGAAGGCAGGAAACTATTCTCTTTCAAAATGGTGAATTTGGGCAGCTTGTACATTGTGGCGTTTCATATTAGTATGAAACAAATTAATTCATGAATCACATGACCTGAAATAACTATGAACTTATAAGCTTATGAAGGATAATACCTCTAAAATCTTGTTGACAGATACTGAAAAAGCAACTTGGCTTGCATTAAAAATGTATGAAACAGTTTCTTGGGAAATGATAGATCTGAGAATACAGAGAACTGACAAAACACATGCTACACTGTTACAAGGCTATGGGGTGTAACTTGTCCTTAAAATTATATCTTCTTGATTACCATTTGGATTTTTTTCCGCCTAATCTTGGAGAAGTGAGTGACAAACATGGTGAGGGATTTCATCAAGATATAGCTGCCATGGAAAGATATTATAAGGAAAGATGGTCACCAAACCTGCTTGTGTATTACCGCTGGATGCTCCTATAAGAAGTCTTATCATTCACCCACAAACAGAAAGCTTGTAGGGAAAGTTTCTAAATGATGAGTACAATGCATCTTTATTCAGCAATATTGCTTTTTTTGGGGGTGGCTTCGTAATACAAAAAATAATTTTATTATAAGGTCTGTATTTTATTCAGCAACAGGCTCCTTGTCTATGGTAATAGTCATTTTCAAGTGTCTTTAAAGTTGCCAGTTTGTTTTTTATAGGCTGAACATATATTGGTACTTATATGAAATATAGGCTAAGTGGTTCATGTGGTATATCTTTTCCACAAAAATTGGTACGTGTTTGAACTTTTCTAATTTCATTTTCATAATCGGCATATGTGAATTGGTAAAAACTACCTACTTTCATCTTGCAGCAAAACAAAAAGTTCAAATTTGTTGTGCTGTGTGATCACAGAATGCAGAATAATAAAATATTGTGCTTTTAAGAACCTCTTACACAGTTTTATGAAACAAAGAGGTTTGATAGCCCTGTATTAGAGTAATAAAACCCTGTATTTTGAAAGCTTCATTTAGTCCTTTCTCTACAAGAAGTCAAAAGTCTACTCAGGAAAATTCTATATTTGTTACTCTTCAAAACTACACATCAACAAGAGAAGCAATAAGCTATATGCACTTATATGTTGTTTTCGATTTGGAAGTTATACACATGCAATCTGAAATAGCTGTATCATCTGTGGCACTTACAATTTAGAGAGAAAGAGCTGTTCCACCTCACACAAATGTAACACTTCTTTAACGCTAAATTGCAAACAGAAACATACACAAATACACGATACCATAACAATCTGTATGCCAAAGATGCATGAAAATTAGTTGCATATATAAAATCAATAAATCAACGAATTAAAAATGATAAAAATTATTAAATTTGAGGCGTGACACTCAATTACTGCCACAAAATTCAACAAATTCATTCTTAAAAAGTCATGTGTTATATGTTTATATTTCCTGTTGCAGGGCATTCTGGGTCCTAAAATAGAGATCACAACTAAGACGACCATAGAAGAAGCTGTCACATCAGACTCATATAGCAGGAAATTTGCTATCATTAACCCTAGGATGCTATGTTCAAAGGTACATAATTACATGGTATAGGATGAATGAGTTCATTCATCAAACCATCCTTCCTTCCTTCCTCCCTTCCTCCCTCCCTTCCTTCCTCCCTTCCTCCCTCCCTCCCTCCCTCCCTTCCTTGCTTCTCTCTCAGTCACTCTCGCAGTCCCTTCTCTGCTTATAAAAATATTAATGCTCACTCATTTGGTTTTTGTCGAACCGCGGATGACTTCTGAATCTTTTGAAAATTTTCTCTTTATCTGTAAATAATATGGTGGTGTGGTGCGTGCATGTGTGTATATGTGTGTGGACAGCATACCTCAAAAACGAAAAGTAAATTAAAAACCAAAGTTGATATTTAAGTTTAATGTCTTTCATGAATGCGACATGAAGATTTTGAAGAAAATATCCCCACCCTAAACTACTCTTTACATGGAAAATTTTTCAAAAATTTTGATTTTCTTGAACATGGTGTAACAATTTTGATTAAAATGCCATATGTGTGAGATATTTGTATGACAAATGAAATGTATATTTTGAATTTTCTGGCTATAGCTTATGTAGTCCTGTTTACTCTGGATGACTTTTGAATAACTTGTAAATCGCAAGAGATAGACAAAATCTTACCCTACAAAATATGTAGATCTCACTAAAACACACAATTTATGTCTGAATAAATTTTTTTGTAGAGCGAACCATTTCGGATATGTTCCTTGTTATGTGTGTCAGTTTCAGAAAACTTAAAACTTTCGCAAAATGGAACATCATTGTTAATTTTTTATATGTTAAGGGTGCAAAGAGAACGGAATCTGAAAGCTTTAAAAGACTTGACTATCACTCAAAGCCTAGTGTATTCCCATATTCCTCTTGCACCTACAAGAAAATAAGCAATAAGATAATTTGTACAAATGTTTATCTCAACTAACACAAAGTAGATGTAGGAATAACAGTTTGTAAGAATAGTTAGTACAAGAGTAGAGAAAGTCATGTGAGTGCAACACATCAGATTTTTTATTGTTTCAGTCATATCCTGCCTTTAACTACAATTGTCATCAGCAATCTTTATGTTTTGAACCACGAGGCCCATGTCACACACACACACACACACACACACACACACACACACACACACACACACACACACACACACACACACACACCCCCATACCCATACCCATCTCACACGGGGCCCTAATGACCAAGTTGTCGACGGGCCCTTAAACCCAACACACTCACTCACTCACCCCATCTCACACTCACACTTCCAGACTCTGGGATGGATAGGGTGTAATCTTGTCTAGAGAAAAATGTCCACCCTGCAGCCAGGAATCACACCTGGGACCACTTGCAGACACATGGAGACACATGCTATACTGACTGAGCTATGGACCAACCCTAGAAAATTCTTGTTTTTCACATAGCTTTGCTAACAAGCATATTATTGATGCTCATTTGATAATTTTGATAGTTGCCAAAACTGAATTACAAGAGTATAGGTTTCAAAGAGCACAGCACATCAAATACTAATTAAATGTACCAATTCCAAAAAATGATATACTGTTGTACATTTTCATGAAATTAGCCCTGAAGAAATATGAAACTTATCTAATGAATTGTGACGTTCCTGCAGAAGACAATGTGATACTGAAGTTCATAAAATTTCACCAGATGCCGACAACTTTCATGGATAGTACTGGAAGTTCTGTCAGTTGACACTAAAGACCACTATTTATATTTTGAGCCTTGACAACACTGGTTGTTATAGGTGTCATCTGGCATTTTCACTGGAAAGTTCAACATTTTTTACCATAATCTACTTCAGATGTTTTGCTATATTTGTTGTTTACAGTGACTTGAAAACTGTAGTTTCTCAGTGAAGAAAATGGAATTAACTCGTGAAAATGCTCATGCGATGATTTATTATGGCCTTTGAAGTGGATTATCAAGACAACAGTGCATCTATCCACTTACTTCAACATTTGACGATGAAGTTCATCCTTTACCACTTGAAACGCTGGTATAACAAGTTTAATCATGGCTGCCATTCTCTCAGTGATAAAAATTCGTGAAGGTCATCCAGAAAAGAATGACACTGTGCAAAAACAGATAATGCAAGATCGTCATGCATCATACTGTGAGATAGAGGTAACCCTAGGCATTAGTTCCACCATCATATATAAAATATTGCACAAACATTTAGCCATGAAAAACATTTGCTCTCATTAGATACCACATAATTTGACGCAACCTCAACAAGATGCTTGTGTCGATTAGTGCACACAAATGCTCAAGAAATATAATGGTGGTGCTTCAAAAGTCATATATAAGATTGTAAAAGGTGATGAATCACAGATCTATGCATATGAGCTGGAATGTAAACATCAGTCGACTATATGGATGTTTCAAGATGAACCAAATCCAACAGAAGTTGTTTGCAGTCGAAGTACTTTGAGACAAATGGTCACCTGTTTTTTCAAAAAAACTGGTCATATGGCAGCAGTGAGTTTAGAGAAACACAAAACAGTCAGTTCTGAATGGTATAATATCATTTGTTTGCCGGAAGTCTTTAGTGGAATGAAGAAAACAAACCAGCACTGTCAGATTGTTCTTCATCAAGACAATTGAGCGCTCATACATCTTGTGTAACAACCGACTATTTAAACACTCAGGAAAACAATTTTTATGAGCAGAAAAAATTGTTGATGCATTAAAGTGTCATGTAGAGTGTTTTGATCATAAAGGAGAATATTTCGAAAACAATAAAGGAATTTTCAATTACAAATTACTGTTTTTTTTATTATTGGACTCAAACATAAATAGTGCTTGCTGAAGATATCATCAATTGATGAATCATGTCCAGGAAAAATTAAGATATGTGAAACTTAAGTATGTTCAAGTGGAGTCAAAAAAGTTTTAATTATTGCATCAAAACTGCCTAAGTTCTCTAAATTGTGCTTTCCAGATTTATTTTGAATGTAATTGTTTTATTAAATGTCTCTTAACACAATTCAGTGTATGTTACCATACTTCATATAGTTTTCTGTTTATCTCTTAAATAAGATATATTTATTTCAGATACAGAGTTCAAAACCCAATTCTGAAAGTACAACTTGCGGCAGAGCATATCTCTCTCCCAGCTCCAAAAAGCATGAATGCAGGACCAAAACTGAAAGGTAAGTGAACACTTGGCTAGGTAACCAAAATCTTACACTTTTCCCAAATTAAAGGAGCAAGTAAACTAGGGTTGTTATCTAACAATTTTCAAAAGCAGGAGAAGGCTTTAAAATAACGTGACTTTAAGAGATAGAGGAGGTAGTTAGGTCCATTGTTGTAGTGGCAGCAATCTCGCTTGGTGGAAAGATGATTTCTGTAGCTATGAGGGTAGCCAGTCGAATATTGGCTGTAGCCTTTTACGTTTTAGCACTTTCTGGACTCGGAATCTTTTAGAAAATCTGTTTTTATATAAGGAGAAGTCAGTGGTTGATGAGTTCATGTGCAATGTACTAAGGTTGTTCAAAGTAGATTTAGAAGCTTCATTACATATGTTATCTGCATGTTACAATGCTTCGTAAGTGAGGCAGTGTTGTAAGTTCAAGCCACATAGATATGTGCAAAAAGCGAGCAATGGGCTATGCAGATTTTGTTGGGTGGGAACGAAAATTTGGCATACCATTAACTGCATTTGGTTACCATATAAGGGCTCCTTGTTGCTAAATAGCTTTTCAAGCTGGCTAATTTGTACCTTGATCTTATTTTGATTTTCTATTTAGAGTTAAAGATTCCTAATATTTTGACATGTTTATTTTATCTTTCTACTCTTTCCTATTGGGTATGTAAATAAAAATTTTTTATCTCAGCTGAAAAGCTATATTTATTTAAAAAATCTGTTTTATTCATGCAGATACAGCTTGATTGCACCATGTGTGAAATGATACTGAATAAAGCCTTTTTATTCAAAATAACATCAAAATTAATCCCTTGTTTGCACTGAAATTTAGGATTTTTATTCACCATAAAATAGGATCTTTGCTTTTAGATTATTGAGAAGAGTGAATTTTGGAGAGATAGCCCCCATTCACAATAAAGACTTAGTTTAAGCATAACGTAAACTTAAAACCTAGAGGATACTTGCAGTGGCTTTTGATGGGTAGGTTTTTTATAATTTATTAAGTTTAGTAAGTAAGCAAGCAATGCGATCTCTATTAATCTCTCTTGGATGTGGTGACTGGTAAGGCTACTTTAGAATAAATTAATTAATTTTTCAAATTTTGCTGTTTTATTAAATTCTGATTATGTTTTCCAACTGTAACAACACAATTGGTAAAAGTACTTTAATGAACAAAAAACATGCCACCTTGTTAGACAATTCTGCACATATCACAAGATTACAGTTCATTCATATGTCTGAAATACTGATACATAAGGCAGAGAGGACTGATTGAATGAGAGGGCTTCAGTCAATAGACTTTCTCTCTCAGATTCTCAAAATTGTGTTATATATGACTATCATTTTCTAGGCAATATATCGGCAATATATATGTCTGAAATACTGATACATAAGGCAGAGAGGACTGATTGAATGAGAGGGCTTCAGTCAATAGACTTTCTCTCTCAGATTCTCAAAATTGTGTTATATATGACTATCATTTTCTAGGCAATATATCGGCAACCACTCTTGGCTATTATTTTTCTATAATTATTCGGCAATATTCCTTATTGACAGTTTTCATTATGGTTGCCTACATAAGTTTAGAGTTTGTTATTTTAATGTTTTTAGTCATTATTCTGGACATGTGCAAATTAAAATACATAAATATATCCATTAGAAAATAAGAAAACATGATAGTCATGTTAATTATGTAACAAGTGAGTAGCACATTTGGTGGCATAATCATTGCCATTGTATAGTGGTCGCATTCAGGACTTAAGCATTTCCCTGCATAATCATTACATTAATATTCCAGTTGAGAAATATTGAAAAATAATGTGCTACCACTGCAATCTGTTAGGTTCATGGGAGAGAGTACATGGAGGAGAAAGTGAGAATTAAAGAGTGATAAAAACAATGAGTGTATGAGGAAATTTAATATGAAAGTGTATCAAAGCAGATGGATCTGCAGATGTGATGCTCAGAATGCACTTTTTTCTGCCCATGTCAGCTATTTAAAAACAGTGATGTGTACGGTAGAGGAGTAGTGACAGATCTTAGGCATATTAGTGCATTAATAAAGAAACACAGTCTAAATAGGAACAGCCTGCTTGATCTTAGTGCATTTGGTAATACTAATTTGGCAACAATATTAACCCTTTGGCTGCCAAGATCCGATGAGTTGTTGTTGTTGTTGTGTTTAATGCCCGCTTTTACTACTACGGCACCACAGGCGGTGACACTGATGATTCATGGAATGAAGATGGAGCACCGGTGGAGTGAGATGGCGGGGGAATCCGGAGCACCCGGAGAAAACCCGCCCTGACGCCGTTTCGTCCACCACGAATACCACATGCTGGTCCCTGGGATCGAACCCGGGCCGCCTAGGTGGTAGGCAAGCACGGAGATCCAATGAGATCTGGTACCAATTGCCTTTTGAATAATGCCATGATCCGATCCAATCTGATCTGCCCAGGTTGGTTTTTCACGTTCAAGTGACTTACAAATTATGCAACAGGTGGCGTATGTGTCCACCTCTATCTAATATATGATATGTAAACTGTGTCTTGATATCATTTGTTAACCTGTGCATTTCCTGTACAATTAACTTCTTTCTGAGGTTGTCACGCATCAGACATTTTAGCATGCTAGAAGAAGAGAGCTGTAAACATGTGTTGTAGGTTTTTGCATGCAGACCGTAATTATTTATTCTATATACAGTGAGTTCTCGTGGCATTGGCTTAATGACCATTACACAATGGCATACTGGAATCAGAGATCTTTGACAGAAGGCGAAATTGCAGCAGCATTGCTGCAAAGTGACAGCTGTAGTGATACTTCTCAACTGTCATAAGGAAACAAGTAGTAATGTGGACAGTGGCATAAACTAAATAAACAATCATGTGTGTTCTGCGCAGTCTCCTGTAGGAAATGCCACAGATCAGGATGAAGATGAACTGGATACCAACTGGCAAGATGTAAGTAACCATGAACAAGAAGCTTTGTGGAACATAAGCATTCACCAAGAAAAACTCTAAATTACAGTTCATATAATTAACCGTGCTTATTTCAACAATTTTAAATATAGAAGTTTCAAAATTTGTAACATTATAAATAATATAATGATAAATTGTCAGGCAAAAGCAAAATCGGTATGTGATAATAGTTATGGTGTCAAAAATAAACGAAGTGAAAAATAAGAATTTAACAATTCAAATTTTTTTTAAAAATATGTGTACTCAAGTAATGTTCTCAAAAGTATGTATAAATGTAAAACAACATTTCAGAAGTGACTGCAAAAAATCTCAACTCAACAGATTCAAAATTGAGGTGAGTGGAAAGCTTTGTGTAAAACCTTGCATTTTCCCATACTTAGGGCTGGCAGTTTAAGCAGTAGTATAGCATTTAGCTTGGCAGCAAAAGGGTTAAGTTATACCTGTCATGATGAGATAGTGAAACACAATCAGCAGATAAAGGAAAAAAGTATTTACTCTCTAGAACTATTGATTGTATCAAATTTTGGGTGCAAAATGTGATCTGCAAGAGGAAATGGACTAAGACCACCTTCAAATATGCCGGCTACTTCTAGTGCCCCATCCATCAATGAAAAATATTGAAGAGCCAGAGGATTAATGACTTCATTGTTAGAAATCCAGCAACAAAAACATTTTTGTGGTGCTTTCGAGCTGGCCTTGAGAGGGCATGACAAGATAGAAATGTTGAAAAATGTAGGTGTATTTTTATTTTTGATAGATTTAACCTCTGATGTAGACTAGGGTTATCGGCTTATTTCATGGAAATGTATGACACAATGGTTAAAAATGTAGGACATTATTGGTCAATGCAAAATAATGTAAAGTTGTAGTTTAAATGCTATTTATACAGAGGGTTCCAAAAAAATGTATACACACTTCAAGCAAAGAAAAAACTATGTTTACATAACAAAGCTAAATTCACACAAACAGAAAACAATGAGCATTAATCATCTTAGGCTTTTATAGTTACAATGTTGCTCAAAATGCCCACCATTGGCATTGGTACACTTCTGAGTACGTTGAACTACTGATCAGTTAACGTTTGCAAAAGTGATCTCAGTGATTGCAGCACACGCCATTTCAATTTCTTTGTGAAGTGCTGCCAGTGTGGCTGGTTTTCTGCAATATACAACATCCTTAAAGAGTTCCCCATAGATAGAAGTACAGCAGAGTTAGATCCAGAGAAGGCGGTGGAAACTCAGTCGGACCTCTTTATTTTATCCAGTGCTAATCCCAGTCTCAAGTGCACATTGCTTTGTAGATTTCTGTGGTAACTGCTCAAAAAGTTCCAAAAGTATAGCCAAGGAGCCAGAGCTTGTTGCTGTACGAGGTCTCCCAGATTTGCCCTTGTGAACATTGCCTATGGTGCCATGAGTCTCAAATTTGCCTCGAATGCATGCAATTGTTACACGTGTTGGTGGTTCTGTTCTGTACATATGTCTCCATTGCCGTTGAACTTCAACAACATTCTCGGTTTTCCAGTACACCTTAAAATTGTTTTCCAGTGTTCAAACGATGATCATGGAATGTAATTCGTGTCACATCTGTTTACATACATCATACAGTAACCTTGTCTTCATTTTGTTCGTTGTTGATTTACCTGTCACATAGCAACACTGACATAGTGCATGTCAGTCACAAATGTTTACAGAACATCATACTACACATTACTGTTATTTTTCAATCTAACTTTGAAATATATTAAATAGATATCTCCTGCCAAAGTGTGCATACAGTTTTTTGGCACCCTCTGTATATACCTACAGGTATATATTTATATTTTCTTAACATTCTGAAAATACAGTGTATTACAGTTAGTAATACTTCTCTATAGAGGTAGAAAACATTTAGCTTCTTTGAAATACAATTAAGAAATTCCCCACAACTGAAGCTTTTAAAATTATGCTTTATTAAAACAATACCTTTGACTGAATCAATAAATAATCTGTTTCTTTAATCTGTTCACTATACTCTTGTTGAAAATACAATATTTCAACATTAGTGTTCTGTGCAGGAACATGTTCCCTTCTTCCTGCCTTAAAAGACATATTTTAACGAAACGTGTAATTGAATTTGCGTTTTCGTTTTGGCATTTCGACTTTTAACAAAAGCTCTATGAATCAACTGCTAACTATCCGCTTCCTTATTATTCCGTAACTAAAATTCAAATGGAAGACTGAGAGTAAAGCATCACTTTGCTTTGCCTCCACAGAATGCCAGTTTTTTGCCTCAGAGTGCAAATGCTACATTGCCAATCTCTTGTTCAATGTTATTAATGCATGAGTATGCTCTTTGACTGTAGCCATGCTGCCATAGCGAGTTGCAGTTGTGGCTAGTAACCAGACATTAATTTTTATTGTACCAGTTGCCAGTGCATTTTCTAATGATCACTGCTTGTTACCGAAAATGTAGGACAATAGAGACTTTTTGAAAATTTCCCCAGATGCTGGAAAAGTGGTTAAAATGTAGGGCATGTCTGGGAACTTCCAGAGTCTGGTAACTCTAGTATAGATATTGTAATGCAGGTGATCATGTTTTTAAGGGGATTTCAAAATCCATCCAGAATGAGCCGTATGTTGTAAACTTAAAAGTTATGTCAGAAAAAATAAATATTGTAGTACATTGGTACATTTTTGCACTGCAAATTGATATAGTAGATAGTGATTTTTATGAGTTTAAAGTCCTTTGCGCAGGTGGCTAGCTCTTGTTCATTTTGATACAAGTACATCACCTCTTTTTTAGTGTGTATTGTAAGTGGCCACTTCACAGTTCACCTTATGAGCTCGCCTGCTTCACATTTTCTTGTAATTGGCTGCTGTTTATGTTTCCATTTGTTGTGAATGGCACCATCTCATTTTAAGTTATGCTTAAGTTTTACCTTATTATGTTAATGATTCATTTTCATTGTGAATGGACCCATAAAGAGAAACTCAATAAATATTATTTCCATTACAAGCATTTGTCTCCTCTTAGATCCTGGAGAACACCTACATGTTGCAAACATAAATTAAATGATTAAAAACAAAACCATTATGATCCTACTCAATATAGGAGCTCTTCCTGCTGGCATAGCAAAATAGTGTCTTTATTTTCTACACTCATTCCAAGTTAAGCATGACATGATTCTTTCTCAATATTGTTTTATAATGGACAAGCTAATACTGTTGTATCATTGGTTACAGTCCAGAGAGAGAAGTAAAATCAGGTATCCTCTCTGCTTTAAGAGATCATCGCACTGGTAAAACAAGTAAGTAACAGCCATCAATACTATATATAGAATTATGTAATTATTCATTTCCCGCTTGTTATTGAACACTAGAAGTTATACAGATTAAATACTAAATACCCTCCTTAAAGATGAGGAGTAATAGACCATATCAGAACACACACAAACAAGATGAAAACTATCACTTCATTTTACATTTTTCCCAAATGTCAAATGGAATGAGTTAGAAAGCTGTACGCACAGGTTTAAGCTTGTTGTACAATTATATGGGAATGGGAAAGGAACAGGAACAGGAAGGTGAATGTTCCATGCACATTTGAATAGAATGCAGCAATCCTAACGTCAGTCTGGGTGGCTCATTTGGTTAGACGCTGGCCTACTGATCCCAAGGTCGCGGTTTCAAATCTGGCTCAGAATTATGGTTTTTAAGTGTGCTTAAAAATGACAGCTCCATGTCAGTAGATTTACTGGCATGTAAAAGAACTGCGGGACAAAATTCCGGCACACAGGTGACACTGATATGGTCATGGCAATTGACAGCATCGTGAAACAACAAAATAATTTCAAAATAACAATCCTAACCTTAGTTTGACTGTTGGAATCTATTGGTTTAAATTTGTTCACAATTGAAGTGGATACTGGAATGACAAAAGGCAACAAAAGGCTTGAACATTTAGGACTTCTAATTCATAACAAACTGAAGAAGGAAATGGGAAATAAATGTTACTTAGCACATTGATAACATGTATGTATGTATGTCTTTATTCACCGTAAGAATTTTTTTACAAATTATTGGTTTAAACAATATCATGAATACAAATAATAAATAACAGAGACAGCATTACAGTCATAAGAGTATAAGTTTTATATATATAGAGGCTACAGATTAAACACAGACAGATAACATTTTTCAGAGAGTGAATCAAATAATAATATATATACAGAGACAGTATTACAGTAATATGAGTGTAAGTTATATATATATATATATATATATATATATATATATATATATATATATATATATATATAGAGGCTACAGATTAAACACAGATAAAATTATTCAGAGAATGAGTCAAAGAACTCCTGCACACTGTAGAAGGTTTGCTCAATTAGAACATTTTTAACTTCTTTCCTAAACTTAGTTTGACTGCTACTGTGGATTCTATTTGTGATTTTATTATACATGTGTATGCCTCTATGCAGTATAGAATTTACCTTTTTTGTTGTTCTGGCAGTCTGTATGTGTATTTTATTACTATTTCTGGTACTATGTGTATGAACAGTGTTGTTTATGCTAAATAAGTGAATATTGTCCCTAATAAAACAAACAGTTTCTAAAATATACAGACTTGGCAGCGTAAGAATGTGATTTTGCCGAAAGTATGGTTTACATGATGTTGTCCTGTGCAAATTTAGCATTAATCTAAGTATTTTCTTTTGCATTATGAATAGCGCACTTATTTTACTACTGGAAAAATCCTTTACTGAAATCCATCACTGTCAACTGCTTCTGCACTATTCTCTATAATGGAAAATCAATTTTGCACACTTGGATTTATTTGCTTAGATCTAATTCTGCATTGTCTCACTTCCACAGCAATATTGCCTCTATTAAAATTCTAATAAAAGCCTGCATGCAGAATTATAGCTGCTAGTTTTTAGTGTCAGACTTAGAAAGACACCAATACATCAGCCAATTTTACTATAGGGAAGTAACACTTTCATTAACTAGCTGAAATCTGCTACATACCTAGTAGGCATAGGAAATATTGCACTCCACAAGGAAACTTGCATGTGAAGATGTTAGCTGGAGATCCGTCAGCCAGTGTTAATTATGGTAGCTGCAAAATTTAAAGATGGCTGGTAGCTTACTATTACTGTTATTTTTCCTGTTTTTGGCTGCAAATGGTATGTCACTGGCTGTACAGCCTGATTTCACAGCATGTTTAACTACACAATACTACAAGACGTGGCAAACCTGTGATTGGATGTCATGTTCAGCCAGCCACCTTTAAATTCTGCGCCTACCATAATTGTTCTAACACACATGCCATGCATCTGGGGTTCAAGTGTCAGGCATGGCATTGAATTGAAGTTTTCAGTCAGATTCTATCTTTTCAACTTTACCCTACACAGTATGTTATGTGTAAATGAACAATTGATTAACATTAACATTAGGTTGCTTAGTTTAATAGCTTGTTTTTCTATGCTATAATTCTTATTTCATGAAGGCCTGGTTTATCTAGGGGTGAAATTAAACCCATCTGAGAGTTTAACTGTAAATGCCATGTTACAATTTTGATTAAACTTGCTGAAGATATCCTTCTTGGGGATGTCGAAATTGAATACTCTGTTTCTATTTTTCAAAATGAAGATTTGGTCCCACACAGGCAGCTCTTGTTTTCCCATTACGTGTTTGAGGAGTTTCGGTTCTGGCTTTATGTTGTGGTTTTTTGTCCAAAAGTGAGTGGCAACTGTGACTTTTCCAACTGTTTGTTTTTTACATTTCTAAAGTGTTTCTTGGATCTTATTTCTAAATTTCTTTTGGTTTTTCCTATATACACTTCATTACAGTCACTGCATTCAATTTGGTACATGCCAGAGTTTTTATTGGGTGGGATGGTATCTTTGATGTTTTGAGTTCAGTCAATTTTTTATGGAGTAGTGGTTCACTGGTCCTAGCTGAATGTTTTGTTCTTTGAAAACTTTTTTGAATTTTTCGAAGGCCCAAGGATGGAATGTACAATTTTTGAATGTCATTTTTGTTTCTGATGCTGTGAGTGTTATAGTTTCTTTCAGTAACTTTTTTGTTTCTGCTTGTTTCATTTTTTTGTCTACTAATGATTAGGGGAAGCTGTTTTTTGTGCTATTTCAATTATTTGTGGTTTCTTGGATTGTAACTATGAGCTTTTATGTAATTGTCCGTCTGCGTTGGTTCTCTGTGAATGCTGAAGTTTGTTCTATTCTTGTTTTTGATTATTTGTAAATCCAAAAATAGTAATTTCTCATAATTTTCCAATTTTACAGTGAACTTTATGCTTTTTTCCTGGATGTTTAGGAGTTTTCATTGTTGTTCATTGCCAGGCAGGATCCTTCCCCTTTTTCCTAGTGTACCCATTGGTTGTTATAAGGAGGATATTGAGAAAAGCAAAATACAGCCATGATAGTTTAAGACGTTATGCTGTTGTTTAGTAAAATTGTAAGACATTTTATGGAACCGCTTTGTCATTTTTAATAATCAACTCACATTCAGAGCCACATAAGAATGCCACCAAAAAGAATGAATGAAAGTGACATGTGTAGCTATCTTTTAATTAACCTTTCTTTAATTACAGTAGATTCAGGTTTATTTGGTCAAAGGATAAAGGGCTCTAAGACAAATATCTATCTCTTGTTACTTTCCTGTTATAGTAAGCATTTCTTATGAAGCAGCTTTTAACTTGATGCTCAGATGCTAGATAAATGGTATATCCTGTGATTCTGAAAGGCACACATTTGAAAATTGTTGTAGGTGATAATAATGGGAAATCAGGCTTGCAGCACAAGAAACATTGCTGTGAGGTATGCACTGCCTACCATAGGTATTTTGGTGATATGCAGCCTAGTGAGGTAAGAAGTAAAAATATAATTTCGTAAAACTTATTATAATATGGATTAAGAGAAATATAATTAAGAATATATGTAAAATTTGTTATAAGAAACAAATTCTCCACTTATTTAAAGTATTTTTTAGCATGTCATGATATAAAGCGCGTTCCACCCTTAGAAGACAGTACACGTTAAATGGAGCGCAGTGTTGCAACATGTACTAGTTGCGAATCTTTCTCCGCGCGCGATCCCGAGGTGGCCAAGTCCTGTACTTAGTCCTTTAATTGCTGCTTGACGGACACTTTTAACTTTGGTATCCCTCCATGCCTTTGTTACTGTATGACCTAAATTCACAAATGACTCGTCTGTATAAACAACTGATTTCCCCTGGTCCCTAAACCTTTTTACGTCTTTTAGATATTTATGTCGCCATCTGATGATATTGATATCGTCTCTTTCTATTAATATGCACTTGTTACTCCTTCTTTCATATTCGGACCCCAAATCATGTAAGAGCCGACTAAGAGTGGCCCTTGAGAAATTTGGTAGGGTCTCATCACTGTTGAACCGTGACAAAATTATATTCAGTGTGGATGGAATATTTGCAAACTGTAAAGAATGAACAATTTGCCGCACTTCACATTGCACTATTCACTATACACTTCTTTTTTTCCCACCCTTTTTGCTTTCTTTTTCAATGGCGTTCTTAGAGGTCCTTTCATTACTTCCTTTTTAATCCTATACATTACTGCTTCTGAACACCCGATAGCCTTAGCTGTTTCTTTTACTGCCTTACTTACACGCATTTTACTTCAAAAATAATCTAACACCTTCATAATTATTTGGCGTTCCTCACTTCTTAATTTACCAATATATCATCTCTTCCTAGCTTCCCCTTCCAAAACTACAAATATTTACGAAACTATTAAACAAATAATGCAATAAGAGCTCATAGATTCCATACAGTTACACACCGACTTCTTTCGAACTAATGCTAGTGCTGCTCCTTATACTATCTTCTGTGTCAGGCCCAGCGCGGGAATACGCTGAATAGATGAATACCTTTTGTTTGCCCTACTCAACGAAAGAAAGAAGTTACAGCCTCTTGGTTTATTTTAAAAACTTTCTCCAACCCTCGTCAACATTTGTTCTTGCTGGTTCCCTGATGTAAACTCAATAACAAAAAAGTTTCACACTGCGTAACTTTTGCAGTGCACAGGTATAAAATTTTCCGAAAACATTTAATTTAAAAAATTGTATCACTTAACTGAGTAAACATAGAGAATTCAAAGTGGGCAGGTAGTAGCATTATAGTTTACTCTACCTAAGAACAAAATATAGACGCATTCTAGCAGTTAGTTTGTTAGTGCGTGATGAGTATAGAAACAGCACATATCGGACCTCTATTGAAAAAAATGTTTTTTGAAGAAATATGGGCCTAT
Source organism: Tenodera sinensis (assembly GCA_030765045.1). Taxonomy (NCBI): domain Eukaryota; kingdom Metazoa; phylum Arthropoda; class Insecta; order Mantodea; family Mantidae; genus Tenodera; species Tenodera sinensis. The sequence continues at coordinate 52,350,974 of CM060972.1, forward strand.
AAAAATGTATAATGACTCTAAAATGGATATAAACTAATAGAGAAAAAAATTCTGCATAGGATAATGTGTTCAAACCTGAAATTTATAACAACTGAATATTTATACCATGCTATTAGGAACCTGGCAACAGCACGAAGGTAGAAAAGCACGAGGCTAATGGCAACTTGTATGCGCTAGATAGAGACAGATATATCCCATTTAACTCCATACTGTCTTCTAAGAGTGGAACAAGGTATAGTAACATCATCAGCAATTTGTTTACATTTACCAAAAATTTCCTTTAAAAATCTTAACACATCAAATTATGAAGTAACATAAATTCTTACATATAGTATTATTCTTTTCTTTTTTTTTTCTTTACATGATTAGCCTCCCCTTATGTAGGACTTACATCCCCTAGTACTTATAAACTAGTGCCTAGGGTCAGACGCCTGTCGGGGAGCATAGGAACTTATGGATCAGGCAGTGAAGACCTGGAAGTGGGTGTGGCCAAGCACCAGGTATGATAGTAAGGAAGAGGATGATATGAAATGCAGGCAAAATCAATGATTGGAAAGGTGATAATGGAGCAGTTGGTGGAATGATTGGCAGGGAAAACTGGAGAACCTGGAGAAAACCCACCCTGACACCGCGTCGTCCACCACAAATACCCATGTGGGTCCCTGGGACCAAACCCGGGATGCCTAGGTGGTAGGCGAATGCTCTAACCACTCAGCCATGGTGCCACCATATTATTCATATAAAAATATATTTTTGTATCAGTATTATGTCAATCACAATAGATATTTACTTAACGTTTTCAAACTAATACAACAGGCAGAAACAACAAAAAATGTTTATATCATAAGTTTGCAACAAGAAGCGCTCATGTGAAATAAATGAATAAACAAGAACTGCAAGCTTCAAACATATTCCATCAGAGGAGATACTTTAGGAAATATTATCATATAATGTGGAATAGCTTAGAAACCCTAATGCTACAAGAAATCATTTCACAGAAATTCTAAATAAAAGATAGAAAGAAAAGAAAACCTCTGATATTGCACTTACATGACTTTCTCTACTCTTGTACAAACTCTTCTTAAAAGTGTGTACTCTTTTATCCTCTTCAATTAATGTAAGATCAAAATATTTTGAGGCAGTGTTTAATAATGCAGGAAAGAGCCCTATAATGGGATGAATTGGGTTCAGGGATGGAAGAGAGCCCTACAGGAAATTGGGATGAGGAATATATGGGAGGAGAGGGAGCAATTAGCTAGAGGTTTTTGGAAAGAGGTAAGGAATAGAGTGGAGGATATAAGGAGACAGGAATTATTTCTAAGTCTTACAGAAAAGAAAACTTTAGCACTATATAGTCAACTAAAGGAGGAGTGGGGTAAAGAGAAGATGTGGATTATGTAACAGGGTGGAAAGAGATGGCTGGGCATGCACTAGATTATGTGTATATAGATTAAGAGGACTGAGAAAAGGTGTAAGCTTGGATATATGCTCTTTGTGTGGGGAACAGGACAATGATTTTCACATATAAAAGAATGTGAAGAAACAAGATTGTGAAGGGAATAGTTTTTGCCAAAGAAATGGGGGAGGAATAATAAAGAGCAAAGACCACGACCACGAATGGAAGGTGGTGGAATATGACAGGTTAATCCGTCAGGCCCCACAACCTTACTGGAGTTGAGATGCCAGAGTGCGCCCTGTAGTTCACTGTGTTTTATGACGGGAAGCCGATCTGCCTCCTCGGGTGGTCATCGAAGATATCGGTGTACCTCCCGACGGACATGGTCGGAGAAGTTCAGGTCCTACGGGTCATCTCAAAGTCCTCTCCAGTATTTGGCAAACACATCGCTTTGGCTTGGGGCTCATAGGCCAGGCCTTGGGTGCCTAGGATGGGGGAGATAGGTGGTCCAACTTGATTTCGGAGTCTCTTGGCAATCTTCCACACGTCGCCATCCTCTAGGTTCAATTGAATCATTGTGTCCTCCCATGCGCGTACTTGGTGCTTGCATAGTTGGAGACGCGCCTCATCATGAAGGTGCCTTAGAAGTGCTAGGTGGTGCGACATGCGGTGTCACTGGTAGAGTCTGCGAGCTGCCCAGGAACATTGGATGAGCACAATAAGTTCTACTTGCAGGACATCTGGCTGACGAGGAGCTGGGATATGGTTAGTGAGGTGACGCACAGTTCACATCACAATGGAGGTAAAGGAAGGGACCACAACCTCCAAGGTTGGGATATCTACGATGTTAGGTTTTGCAGGGATAGAGTCATTCAGGCAAACCCTAACACAGTCCCAATCAACGTCCTGATGTTGAAGGGGATGTTTTGACTGGCAACCCGGGTGTTAATCTCGACCAACACAGGATTGTGGTCTGAGTGAAGTTCAGTGACAGATGTGAGTGATAGATGATAGGGGAAATGTTTGATGATCGCAAAGTCAATGACCTCGCGGGTAGTGAGTGGGTTGTCAGGGGCCCTCTACTCTGAACTGAAGGTACACATCTACCATACAAATGATTTCATTGCCTCTTCTATCCGCTCGGGGGCTGCAATGCCAACGTGGATGCTTGACATTTAGGTCCCCAACTAGAATGACCTGGGGATGTAGGGCGAGGATGGAGAGGTAACCATTAACTATGAACTGTCTCCGGGGTGGATACACAGACACCATCAGGATTTCTGTTCCTCCAAGGTGAACACAGGTGGTTGTGGCCTCTAGGGATTGAAGTTGAGGGAGCTGGACGGGTTTGTGGACCACACTTCTCTTTATGTAGATCGCCATGCCATCTCCTCGGCGACCCACTTGCTCTTAGCTGAGGCTGTGGTAGCCCGGGAGTCGGGAGGTGTTGTTTGGTTGGTGATTTGTTTCCGAAACCAAGATGAGATCTAGGGCATATGCTCCGTCAAAATGCTGGATCCCATTTTCCTGACTTGCCAGGCCACATGCGTTCCAGAACATGAATCTGAATGAAATGTGAGACCTAGTTGTATCCGCATTATGGGTGGTCTGGATGACGATGGTCAGTAACGCGAACCCCTCCATGATGATGGCCATTTTGGCGACTGGGTTGGTGGATGAAATGAACTGCACTAGCAGCTCACAGATATGGTAGCCATGGTTTTGCAGCAACTGCTGCAGCCACACCAGCACAACCGAGAGCTGCAGCACAGTGGGAGTGGCGGAGGTTTGTTGAGATGGTAGTGCAAATGGGTCCCACTCGTGTGGGGCCTGGAAGATGGTAACCCACCTCCAAGAATGGCGACACTTCTACAACCTAGGTGGAAGTGCCTTCCTAACCGGGCAGCCTCCGTAGCAAGCTACAAGTGCACTGTCACAGTTGGCACACTTAGGCACATCTGACTGAGACTGTGGGCAGACTTTTTGGGATGTTTGCCACTGCACCTTAAGCAGCACAGTTTGTAGTTGCAAAAGTGGCTAGAGTGGTTAAACCCCAGACACTGGTGACACTGAAGGGACTGCCAGAACCTTGTGTCGACCGTGCAGACTGAGCTGGCTTATGTATGCGCTTGTAGCAGTAAAAGCAGGCGTTAAACACTACAGCAACAATTATATATACGCTAGGTACCTCCGTCCCATAATCGTGTTTGTTAGAGGTGGGGGCATGCTTTTTTGTTATTAGTCTGCAGGGTTTGACTGTGGATCTGTTTAGTACAGCAAGGTACCTAGTTTTATTACGTTTGATAGCTTCTTTCTTGTTAAATTTTTCTTTAAGCTTGTAAGTTTTAACTGCTTCATGGTGTAGGTGTGCATGGTAATGGGATGTTGTAGCAAGGATGTCTGTTTCGTCATAGAGGATGATGTGTTCCCTGGGTGCTTCCAAGGCATGCTGGGCAACTGCTGATTCAATATTAGGGTAAAAGAACTCTGTAGAAATTGCTGCCTCAGTTAACGAGAAATCGGCAGTTACCCAGCATGCCTTGGGAGCACCTGGGGAACACATCATCCTCTACAACAAAACAGGCATCCTTGCTACTGCATTCCATTACCATGCATACCTATTCCATGAGCAATCAAAATTCACAAGCATAAAGAAGTCTTTAACAAGAAAGAAGAAGATATCAAACTTAATAAAACTTGGTACCCTGCTCTAGTAAACAGATCCACAGCCAAATCCTGTGGAGCAATCACAGAAAATCATGCTCCCACCTCTAACAAACAGATGAACCAATCAGGTTATAGGAGGGAGTTACCTACCAGCATATATAAGCCAGCTCTTTTTGCCGGCAAGTCAGTAACAACAGAGAGACCAAGGAGTGTTTGACCACGCCGCTGATGATGCTTGTTGCATCTGCAAGCCATACGTCTGGAAGTGGAAAGAAGAAGTGCAGTGGACCACAGCCTCTTAGCCCGGAAGCATATTTGATTAATTATGACTTTGGCCATGAACGCCTTCGTTTATTAATGTAACGTAGGTATTTTGTATATATTTAAAGTAAATAATAGGTTTGTGATTACTGCACACCTGAAGTATTGCATTCAGCAATTTACACGAAAGCTTTAAAACATTAAAGTTTTCATGAAGAAAAGCTCCGCTTTGTTCAAAAGTGTAACACATATTTTGTCTGCAACAGCAGGCCCATAAATATGTCTACAGGAAAGCAAATGTTAAGCAACAGTAGCAGGAAACACTTTGACTTTGTGTGCTGGGCAACAATGCACAGCATAGAAGTTGCCCATGTATATCCTTAGACAAAAATATCCAATGTCGTACATTACATGCTTTCTCTGTTCACTATCATTTATTTCTATATCTCTTCCACAAACTATTCTTACAAAAGCTTGTAGAGGAAGTATTGCATTTCACCCAAAAATCATATATGGAGACTTCATCAGAAATACACATTTTATTGCACCTTGAGCTTTAAAAACAAAACTAGAAAAAGGTCCTCATGTTTGTATATGTCTGTCTGTTGGTTGGTCTGTGAGTGTCATAACTCAAAAACGAGAAATTGGTTCAATACCAACTAGATATTAAGGTTAGCATCTTCCAAGGATGCCACACAAAGATATTTTGAAGAAAATCTCATCTCCCCATCCTAAATTACCCGTTATGTGTAACATTTTTCCTTACTTTTTATTTTCTCTTTCTATTGTGGTAAAAATATTATTTAAGTACTTGCAAAACATAGAGAATGTCTTATGTTAAATTTGCTGTAAATAATGTTGTGAAGTGCTCTTCATTCTGAATGACTTTTTTCTAAAAATGCTATTTTTTAAGTTCAAGAAGTCTCAAAATGCATCTAATGAAATATCAATGTAAAGTTTTTGAATGGAATGCAATGCTTCCTCTACCCACTGTAGTTAAGTGATAGAGAAAGTGCAACAGTAAATGTTGTTAAAGCACACAGTTTATGTCAAATAAATTTTTTGTTGTGTTAAGCATTTCCAAGATAGTCTTTGTTGTGTTTTGAATTTTCAAATACTTAAACTTTTTTTAAGTGAGAAATCATTTGTATTTTTCCATGGTCATACAAGGAGTGTAGAATTCCAGAACAGTCACATAGCACTCTATTTTCAAAAAGATGAACTAATGCTTTAGCCTACTGTATCATTATACCTACACATATGTGTGTACAGTCCTTTGCATTCTTTTTGGCCACCTGGTGGGGAAGTGAAGGGGAGGGTAAGAAGGTCCATACACCAAGCAGCACCTGTCAGCACACACAACATGTGTGTAAACAGTGCAGGTGGTGTTGAACGTTCTATCTATTACGAGTGAATACTAAAAGAAGCCACCACTACAATTGCAAAAACTTATGAAGGAAATGTGCAATAATCACAATGCTGTAGATGAATTAGCTGCTAAGCATGGCCATGTAGTTGTTAGACTACTCCCCTATCATTGTACTTTGAACCCCATCCCCATAGAATATATATGGTCAAAACTCAAAAAAAAAAAAAAAAAAAAAAAAAATTGCATCCAGTAATGTCTTTGGAAGAAAACATATTACTGAAATTCAAGCCTTAGTTCAAAATACTATAAAGGAAACAAGAGTCATCAGCCTAACTATATATGCCATGCTGAACTAGGAAACAAATATAATTTCTTTGAAGATATAATAGAAAACAGCCAGCCCCTGGTAATCGATCTACAAGATGAAAATATATTTTCAGAGAATGACCATTAATGTTACATTAATGTAATAGTGTAACTAGTACAATAAAATATCGTGTATATTTTACTGTTTTATTTATTCAACATATTGTGACTTTTTAGTTGTGTTGAAAAGTAAGAAGACAGATGTAGTCGAGATAAAGAAACACTTTTATTTCCGTAAACAGTAACTTGTACACTCGTTGCAACAGCAAGAAAGTCTTTTCCGATTCTCCAACAGCACGACTCCGAATTCGTAACACAAAGAACCGTTCCTTCTCCGTCGGCACAACTCTTCACATCGTCTGTCTGTCTCCGTCTGCACGACTACTCCACGCTTCACATACGTCTGACTGACTCTTCTCACACTTTACCGCTATTTATATCTCCCAGGCACTATTCTGGAAGCTTCAGGAACGTTCACTTATTGCGGTGAGATACAAAGTAGAAGATTCCAGTAGCCTCTATCCTTTTCTCTCTTTCGGCAAGCGCCCCAACAATGCGGCCATTCTCTGTCTCTTTCCTTCGGCTCCTTTGCGGTAGTGCCGACAATAATGCGATGGGTGACACTGCTGTTGTCGGCAATTAGATGCGGCAGGCGCGGTGACAATATTTAACAATTTCCAAACGAAAAGCAACACAGCTGGCAATCTAGAAAATGAAGCAAACATTCGTAGCAATGATAAATCATTATCCCTAACACCAGCCTGTGAAGATGAAATACTTGATATCATTAAAGAACTAAAAAACAAGAAATCTGAAGTCCTAGATGGAAGTTCAAGCTATTTGATTAAACAATGTGCTATGAATATTTTAAAATCACTGTGTCATATAGTAAATAAATCTCTTCATAGTGGCACATTCTCACATGAACTTAAGGTAGCAAAAATTAAGCCATTATTCAAAAAAAGGAGATTAAAAAGACTAACAACTACAGACCAATAGCTTTGCTTTCATTCTTCTCTAAAATATTTGAAAAAGTAATGTACAAGTAAGTGGCTTATGGCATTCTTCAACAAATTTAATGTAATTAATGGTAATCAATATGGGTTCCAGAATAAGAAATCTACTAGTTTGGCAATAATAAACTTTGTTGAAAATATTCAAGAAGTTCTTGGGCTTCGAGCCAGGTGTAGTGATGAAGAGCCATCGACATTTCAGGAGGGTACATCTCTTCCATCGCCAGGATGATGAATGGTGATGAACAAGAGTGAAAAGATCAGTATATATACTGTTGCTAATACTGACCTAGCAGAAAACACAAAGTCTATTCTGGAGGTGGTTCAATGCTCCTACGGAATCTGTGTGTCCCTTTAAAAAAATGACCTAGTATGTATTAGAAAAATTTTAACCAATAACAAAGAATATCTTGGAAATGGCTGATGCCACAATAAAAGCTATTTTATATAAATTATGTGCTTTAAAAAACTTTACATGTTTTTGTATAGTAGGTTTTTCTCTTCTCTTAAGTGTTTACCATCTGTACAAAATTATATAAATCTCATACTGAATAAAGTGGACTTAGACTATTTGCAGAAGGTTCACGTTATACATTTTATTAGTTAAGTAAACATCTCAAACACGTGACTATTTAATCAAAATCATTAAGAGCTACTTTCGAAAAAATGAAAATAATAAATGCTTTTCCATGTGAAGGATAGTATGGAATGAAGGGACATTTTTGAAAATTTTGTGTTACTTTACTTGGAAGATGCTGGACTTGAATACGGAGTTTGGTTATTTATTTTTTAAATAAACATTTCAAATTTTACATAAAAATACAAGATAACTTCACACTGCTTTCTCCAAAAAAATATGAATAATCAAAGTTAGGTATTATCTGACTTTTTAGTTTTTAATTATGCTGTTCTTAAATGCATGGCTGTGTTCTAAAAATGCTTTTTGTGGACTTAGGGAATTTGTATTTCTGCTGAAATCTTGATATAAAAGTTTCGGGAATGCAATATTTTTATGTACTATAAGTAAGTGCAGGTGCTAAAATAATTAAAATTGAACTTGCTCTCCAAGAGAAAATATGTCCTAAGTTTTGCTTGGCTCTACAGCATATTCACATTGGGTTTTCTGCACAAAAAAGCCTTTAGCTTTATTTTGTCATTAGTTGACAATCATAAGAGAGTCCTTTATGTCAAACAATGCAATTATAAGCAGACTGACCCATCATAGTTTTAATTCCATTCAAGAGTTTTTAGTACTTCATGCTCACATGAGAAGCTGTAAACTCTGTTCCATTTTCAAAATAAACGTAACATTAATATTCTTAAATGAAAAAATAAAATTAAAAATATAGATTAATACTGCCCTCATTCTTTGGGACATTTATTTTGTGTGTAAGTATAAATGCCTTATAATTCAGATATATCTGGTTCATACAGTTGTACCTGGTTTATGTGTATATCAAGGGGAAGAGAGAAGATTACTCAGAATTACTTACAAATGAGATTTTGATAATGCATCATATTTCATTTTTAAGAAAAGCACTACAATGAGCCTACATGTGTAACATGTCACAAACAACAAAGATATGTATCAAGAAAACATTATTTTGAACTTGGTCCCGCTTTAAAAAATCAGTTAATTTGGCTTGTTTCACTTTTTTGCATTAAATGCATAAACCTCATGTTTTTATTGATGACTGTACATAACATGGTATAAGCAATTCCTAAGTCTAAAACAATTTTGGTTTTGGTTTTGTGTGGCTTAAATTCCAACTCTCGTATGAATTTTCTTTCTGATCCAGTGTATAACATTTCCTTTTTCTGTTCTCCATGGGTGATTAAAGGTAATTGAGAACTAAAAGACGAAACCACTGTTAATCATTAAACACCAGGTATCAAAATTTTTATGTTTACGTTTCATTTGTTGCCACAACATTGTCGTGTTGAAAGCCACTGGCTCTACTAGCAAACGTCTTTGTCTTTTGTTTCTGTGGCTGAAAGCTGCCCATTCAGCTTATGTCTTTATCAACAGAGATAAGGAAACCATGTCTCAAGTTTCTTTTAAGATAGCATATGCTGTATGCTCACTATAATTACATAAAACTCAGTTGTTTTTCACTGAAATTTAATATATATAACAGCAAATTATGTATAAATGCATTATGTATAAATAAGGCTCTATTAAAACGTTTCTAAATTACATTTTGCCAGGATCTACAAAAATGTATGTATAAATATGAATTACTTAGAACTGGGTTACATATAAAGCAGGATCAACTGTACTACTGCTGTACATTAAACATTTATGTTACTTGCAAAAGATTTTTAGCACAAGGAAGGTTCAAACTGAGGTCTTCTAATAAGTTAGCATTTGATAGCCCAGCCATCAGAGCATATGATTATAATTAATGCATTTTCCTGTTTATCACAGATGTTGAAAATAAGCAAAGTGCATTAAGTCACATACTGTGAACACATGTTTGAAATTTTACTGCTGTTGCTTAAGCAATCTGATTAAAAGTAGATTTAAATGTAACACAGAAACAAATGCATTATTTATCTTTTCTTTTCTCTAGGTCCAGAATTGCCTTGGTCCTCATTATGAAAACTACTCTCAACCCAGGTAATTATTCTCCATATTGTTCCCCTCCAAGGTAAAAGGTAAAAAAATTAAGAATATCTCTAAGTCTTAATAAACAGTACATGTGCAGATCCCTGGGATCAAACCTGGGCATCTAGGTGGTAGGTGAATGGTCTAACTGCTTGGCCAAGGTGCTGCCGAACATGAGTATCAACAACAAATATTTGGTAGTCTCAGGCTAAAAGGGAGTAGATCAACTCCTGAATATAAATTGATTGGTCATTTTTGTGGTAAAAATAAAAGATGTTCAAAAATTTGCAATAGAATTGCTCACAAAATTTCAAACTTAGAATATTTATATCTAATTATTTTTGCTATGATTACTTTAACTGTTTCATGGCCCTAGAAAGTCCAGGTACATTTGGATGTCATGTATTATTATAAATATATTCTGTACCATGCAACCAGGTCTTTGGAAGCTATGTTTTCATAGAACAGAAGTTTGTGTGCCACACAACTGAGATAAATATTTGCAGAAATAGTTACATTTTCTTTACAGATACAAAGACAATATCTATAGTCAAATGTTAAACAACTGAATGCTATATCTACACTAGTGCCATTCCATGACTTAGCGAAAAACAACTGATGCTGGAAAGACTTTAAAAGGATAAACTATTGAACAACTTGAACTTTTAAAAACAGATATCTGGAACAGGAGGAATGGCTCGAGAGGAGCATTCGGGAGCTTCTAGGTTCAAATTTCATGTATAGGTCATTCTGTTTGGATGTTTATATAATTTTCTTAATTTCCCTAGTAAATTATAATTGTGTATTTTAATCTTGAAATGCACTGAACTGCTTAAAGAAATAAAATAAGCAATGTAAAAAGTCAGGTATTTAAGTTACAAGGCAGTGCATATCAAAAGTTAACATGAAATTTTGCACAAAGGTAGAAAATCACAGCAATTGGGTACACATGAGCTGCTTAAATTAATGTAAATACTTGAAAATCTAATTAGAATGTTACATTTAAAAACAATGGCAAGTACTTGTTGCCATCAGTTGAGGAGCCTTGAGCATGAAAGTTCAGTGAGCAGTTGTGGGACATCAGCAGTTATCCGTATAAGGGCCATCCAACCAAGACAGGTGACAAAGGCAACTCAGTATCTCAAAGATGTAATATTAGTATTTAAATTTCATAATTATTTCTAGTTAATTTAAACAGCTGAGATTGTTCAGAGCATGTTGGGTTAGATAAAATAACTAATGAGGGCAAGGGTTCTTTTTTAAATAAATGTTTGGTTTTAAAATATAATCATTTTTACTCAATTTATTAAGTTTGAAGAAGTCATTGCAAAATTACAATTTGTTTAGATGTCCAAAATTATTTTGGTGGACTATTCACAAAAGTTATTTTAAGTATGTCTCTCAGATGACTTGTGTATACAAAGAACTTTTGGAGGATTATTGATTTTACTGTCCATAGATACAACTTGTCTAGTGATAGTCATTTTTCATCATGTCTCTGATTTATTATGTGAGCACATTGATGCTAGCCATGTTTCTCTGCATTTATATATCATGTTACAATGTATTTGCATAGGGTTATAGTTTTGAACATGTTTATAACACTCAAATATGATGGCAATAATCAAAATGAATACAAGTAACATTTCTCAGTGAACAGAATATCAACAAATATCAATCATAAATGAACAATAAATATGCTTGTATCAATAGATGATTGCTTGGCGGCACACATTTTTTAATTTAAATTATTAGACTCTCCACGCTACATAGTATACAAAAATATGAACACCATAATGAACAAGGGCCATCTGATGTCCTGCCCTGATCTTCCGAAAATAGTTTGGACATCATTCCAAATTGCAGGGTATTAGTGGGAAGCCCAGAAGTGGAATGATGACAAATCAAGAGCTCCAGAACATTTGATTACTATTACTACTAATTATTTGTAATTTGTCCGAGAATAATTGTACGGAAAATGGGTTCCATAGAAGTTCTTTTATGATACATTTAGACTGAGACATTGTTGTATAATAATTATACTTTATTTATTACAGTTTCACGGGCGATCAGTCGTGTGAGGTTTGAAAATATTGAGCTTTCGGCCATTCTAAACTCCATGGCCTTCGTCAGAATGAAAATGACAGTTCATTTTCCGCTCCCCATATATATACAATGTTAGGTGGGAGGGGGTTGCGTTGCCCTGGCCAATGAGCGAGTGACGATTTGTGATTGGGCCTGCTGTTTCGGACTATGTTTGTCACCGGCCACAGTGTTTTCTTGAGGGTCAGTACTTGGTCCAGAATCACTATAGTTGCTGTTGTGAATGTGTTTCATGGCTATTGTTCAGGCAGGGCTTAGTCCTAACGGTCATTTTCATTCTGACGAAGGCCATGGAGTTTAGAATGGCCGAAAGCTCAATATTTTCAAACCTCACACGGCTGATCGCCCGTGAAACTGTAATAAATAATGTGCGCCGTGAAAGCTTTAAATCTTGCAATAATTATACTGTTCAAACAATCCTTACTTAATTGTTTCTACAAACTGTAAAATTTCAAATTGAGTAACACATCACTGTTATAAATTCACCTTACACACAATATTTCAGCACCTTGCCACCTTAACAGAAAGTGACTGAATTATTTGAAGCTCACTTTGTAAGGAGCATAACAGAAGCCCGTGTCTCTTGAAAGTCTTCAGATGTACGTGTACCTTCTGTTGCTGGTGTGGCCAAATTAACGGATGTTGTGCATTGGTTTGGATATGTTCTAACCAATACACACCTGAGTCTTAGTCTTTCTACTTCACTTACCTTGAATCTCAGCAGTGCAGCCAGCGCAATACTAATGTACACACTTTAGTCTCGGGAGCACAGCGGTACACTGCTGGTAAACATAACCATGACACAGTAAAACTTATTTCTCTATATATTTTGAAGGAATATAAATGTGGATATCTATAGACTATCAGGTTATTACTGAATAACTTATGAATAAGCGCTTCCAAAGCAATGCTTCAGGGTTATATATACTATCACACAACTAATGTTGTTTATGTATCTAACTTTGTGGTTTCTACTTAAAATATGTAGGTTTAGATTAGCCTTCAATAAACACTTGGGTACATTTACCTTGTTAGGTCATCTTTCTGGTATACAGTTATAAACTTGGTGTGTTTCAAACCTAGGAAAAATTCTTAATGATGAGACCTTATAATCAACTAATGTAAAGTAAGTAAAAAGGAGTTATCCTTCTCTGTGGTTTAACTTTTATAGTATTTCTATTTTCCTAACCTTTTTATGTACAAGAGTAAGACATTAAAAGAAAGAATCTGCATAGAAAAAGCAGGCAGAGAAGGAGAGGAAAAAGGAATTATGAATAAAGAGAAATAGAACAATCGCTGACATGCAGTACACATATTTGATTGTATCAGTCACAACATTCTTAAGAAAGTTTATTTACAGCAGGCACATCCAGACAACAAGATGTATACCAGACAACATTTCTGATGATAATACCTATCGTGAGCAATTCTACAACAACTTGCACGACTTCTACCAGAAACTGTACAGTGGCATAAAAAGCAGCAGTTACAAATAAAGGATGTAAAATTCAACTGTTTGTTTACTTGTGCAAAAAAAACTTCTACTCCATATCCTTTTAATAATGCTAATGACTTTCTCACATGCATCATAGTCCCACAGGAATTTTTAAAACATTGTGCGTGCATGAGAGAGAGAGAATGTCAAATTATGTCTGTGCATATTCATAATTACTTTGGTTTACCTAGATTTTTACTGTATAGATCTGAAATAGTTCTGTCTTTTTTTTTTTTTATTACTGTGTGCTATGGTATTAGTGAAATAAGGATAATCCTTAATGATATGCATCCATGAACACCAAATTATATAGAGCAATAATGAATGTATCATAAACTATATGAAATTAGGGCTACCTATTAGTATGGCAAGCTTCTGAAATTCACATAGTTCAACAGTGCTTTTCATGTGTGAATTGACGTATCATGTGGTCGCTGTTTGCAGCGAGCAGAGTTCTTACTTTTGAGCAGTGTGATAAAATATCTCCACATACTCTCTAAAAATTCAAGTTCTCACAATTATAGTCACAATAAGCACTTGCTGTATCATAAAAGATATTGGAAATTTCCTCCTGCATCCACACAACTGGCATTTCTTTAATAAATTGTCTTTCGTGTGCCGTTGTTTACCTTCTGAACTAGAACTGATATCTGTGCTATTTTCTTGCAGTTCTTCTAACATGTGGTATACATTTTGTTTTTCATGTTTTCCTATACCTATACACAAAAATTAGATATGTTACACTCACATAAATCTCTCTTCTCACTCTTCTACTAATTCATATTCTTAACAAAGGTTTATTTTTCTATCTACTACTTGTTAATGCAGATAAATATTCATTTATTCATTTGTAGGTATAAGAATAATATAGTAAATTAAAGCAACGGTTAATTCTTTTCAAAAAAGGTTACTATGTCATTGCTTTGGATATCTATTCTCTTGGCATGAACATGGGGAAAAAAAGGAATAGTGATTTGCAGTTGAAAAGTATAATGCATCTGAAAATTCAAACCAGTAACATAAAATACCTCAGAAATGGTTAATACCATAAAAAATTGTATTTGATGTTAATTGTATGCTTTAATGAGATCTACACTTTTTGGTGTAGTAAAATTTTGTATGATTAATACCAAGTGGTATAGACAGTGAAACTTTTCCAATGTTTTAGAAGTAAATGAATCAACCTACAGACACTTATAGTTTCACTTACACTTATTTTTCTCTGGACGAATTTCGAAGACCAGCGTCTTCATTCTCAATGGTCTCTCAGCTGGCGGTTGAGACGGTTCTCTTCAACCGCCAGTCAAGAAACCACTGAGAATGAAGATGCTGGTCTTCGAAAGGCATCCAGACAAAAATAAATGTAAGTGAAACTATAAGTGTCTATAGGTTGACTCATTTACTTCTAAAAGATTTTATCTATCTCTTATAATTTACCATGGGTGTCACGAAGGAGGGGCAAGGAGGGGCCGCGGCCCCCCCTTGGAAAATAATAAATGTATTGTTCAATGAATTACTGTTAGACTACTGCTTTAATTTTTAGGTAAAGTACACCTTTTATTTAGCATAAATTAACATGCTTATCCGTAACAAATACTATAACTCAATTTTTGCAGTTTTTAGCTACAGAATAATGAATTAATTGCAAACTTCCAATATGCAGCCCCTCCCTGAAAAAAAGTCTGCCGATGCTCATGTAATTTACCAATTACACAAAGGTGATTCAGAATAAAGAGGATTTTGGAGGCTATTCCCTGAAAGTTCAAGGTATACATTTTGTCTTAAAAATTGTTAAAGCATATTATTCCTGTGTGTGTGTGTGACTGTATGCATGCGTGTGCATGTGTGGTAGTAGATTGTACATAGTAAAAAGGAGGATTAATCCAAAATGAACTGTGTTATGTATAATTATATTGACACATCTAATATGTACATGTTGTAAACATAAAGAAATAAATTGAATGGAATTAAATTGAGTTGTGTTGTCCATGTACACAGAGACATCTTTTTTAAAAATGTGAAATTTTATTATTTTTTTTAAACTTAACTTGTACACATATAGATGCATACATTCCATATCATATGTTGTTGTTGTCAGCTAATGCTAGATTTCTGACAGTAAAGTCATTAATCCTCTTGCTCTCCAATATTTTTCACTGATGGATGAGACACTAGAAGTGGCTGGCATATGTTCATTACAGTAAAACTTCAGTATTGATTTGCATTACATTAAATATGTTTCTCTTTGTGTATGTGTGCATTTTTTAAGAAGTGATGGATAAATTTATTTTAAGGAAGAAAATGGAACCAAGTCCTAGTCCCATGAATCTAAAAACGTACATACAAAAGAAACGAAACCTGATACTAAAATAGACATACCAAATAAACAATTAGTGGTGCAATTCTTGAGAAATCCATCATTTGTGTGTAGTTTGGCATCATCATCAGGTAAGCTGTATTATTAACATTCACAACTAACACGAGAACTTAACAGTTTAAAAGGGTGTTTTAAAAAGACAGCAATGCAAATGACTATTATAGTCATTCTTTATATCTAACTGAAATTGGACTCCCCTGAGAAAAACAACAGTACTGGTTCAAATTATAAATGTCAAGCTAATTAATTTGTTTATATAGTTATAAATGATGATTGTTGACAAGAATGAGTGAACCACACGGCTCAGATCAGAAATGAGCTCAACTAGCTGGGAGGAAAATTATGTATTGTTTGTTTCTGTGGGAATTTGTCATGACATTTTTGAGAATGCTCTTTTTAAGTTTGTTGCATCCTTTAACTTTGAGTACCAAAAAGTGACTTAGTTAAACGCTGCTCAAAACACACATTTCTTTAGAAATCTTGACATGAAATTTTTGGGTGGAAAACAATACTCCCTCTATTTTTGTAGGTATGTAGTAGAGAAAGTAAAAATATTATGATGTGAAATCTAGGAATCATGTGGGCCATAACTCTCACTAATTCCCTGTTTTCAGACATTTACTGAATGAAATTTAAAGCCTCTATAGCTGTATGTACAGTGACAGAATCTTGCTGACGATATCCAGATGAATATTCAAATTCAATCAGTTCAAAATATCTTATGAGAAATGCCATTCCTGGGACACTATGTGTTATGTTATCTGCAAAAAAACATTGTCCCTATTACACTGCATTTCTCTAAGCTTGAACACCTGTTATCTTGCATCAAAACATAGCCATGTAAACGGAACCACACTTTGTCAGAGAAAACTATTAAATTTGGATCAATTACCTCATCATTAATGTCCTTGAAAATGCAGTAACAGAAATGTAGCTGACTCAGAGTGGTATGATGTGCAAGTGAGCCCACATTTCATAGAGCTTAGAGTTGCTAGACATTCATATTTTCAGGATAAGGGAATTCCCAGAAAAATCCATGTCCATTTAATTTGCTCCACCCCAGATTCAAACTCAGGACCTCTTGAAAGAGGCAGATAACTATCAATGATCTTGTACTTACAATTTTAAAAGTTTAATAGTACACCATGTGCATTAAAATTGGATTTACTGTGATTCTTTTCCTCGTTAGCTTACCCTTTGCTTCATATTGAGAATCAAACTGGTTTTCCTAAATTAATATACTGTGCAACATTTTTTTTTGTTGGGGATATATATAGGGGAATTTTTTAGTTCCAGATTGTATTCTAATATCCCTGCAAGAAGTAATCACTCACAAATCATATTAACTCTGTTTATATAGTATGTACTTATCTCATGGCATTATTACAGCATATGTTGACATTATAGGCAATACACTCAGAATCAGTATCAGTTTATTCACCAATGTAATAAAATTTACAAGGTTCGTCAGATAAAAAAACATAAATTTTACAATTTGAAGAATTTTGTACATAAGACAAGTGAATACATTTACAATTTTTATCATTTTAACAGTTGTTTCATGAGGTATACAATACCAAATTACAATTTTAGTTATGTATACACAACTATCAGATTTTAACATCAGAGCTACTCTTAAAGGAGAGGTAAACTAACAGCGTAAATTTCTTCCTGCCTTATACTCTTCTACAGAATAAAGTACATTTTTGATGAGATAGCACTTTATTTCCATTCTCATTTTCACCTCATTCTTTATTTCCTTAATTTCACCAGGTAATTGATTATATAAATCCTTTGCATTACTCTCAATAAATTTCTTTCCAAGGGAGCCTCTTAATCTACTTCTAAAATAGTTTTGCCTAGTTCTAGTGTCATGATTGTGTACATTGTCACAATCTTTGATATATAATACACTACATACTATTCTGTGTGCTTATATGAAACAAATGGAAGGACCATCTTTAACAAAAAAGACTACTTGCTGAAGCAACAGAAACACACATGCAGGCACGCATGCACACGCACACACCAAACACACCACACACCACACACACACACCACACACACCCACACACCACACCACACACCCCACACACACCACACTGCACCACACACCACACCACAACACACACCACACTGCACACCACACTGCACACCACACACACACACCACACACACACACCACACACACACACACCCACACCACACACACACCACACCACACACCACACACACACACACCACACACACCACACTGCACACCACACACACACACCACACACACACACCACACCACACCACACACCACACACACACCACACACACACCCACACCACACCACACACCACACACACACCACACACACACACCACACTGCACACCACCACACACACACACCACACACACACCACACACACACACACCCACACCACACCACACACCACACACACACCACACTGCACACCACACACCACACACACACCACACACACCACACTGCACACCACACACACACACACCACACACACCACACCACACCACACCACACACCACACACACACCACACTGCACACCACACTGCACACCACACACACCACACACACACACACACCCACACCACACCACACACCCCACACACCACACACACACCACACTGCACCACACACCACACCACACACCCCACACACACACCACACTGCACCACACACCACACCACACACCCCACACACACACCACACACTACACCACACACCCCACACACACACCACACACACACACCACACTGCACACCACACACACACCACACACACACCACACTGCACACCATACACACACACACACACCACACACACACCCCACACACACCACACTGCACACTACACACACACACACACCCCACACTCTCTCACACACCACACACACACCACACGCGCACACCCACACCACACATACCACACACACACCTCACGCACACACACCACACGCACACAAACCACACATACCACACGCACACACACCACACGCACACACACCACATGCACTCACACCACACGCACACACACAACACGCACACACACCACACCTCTGTAGCGTGACGGTTAGCGTGTCTGCCTCACGTTCAAGAGGTTGCGAGTTCGAATCTCGCTTAGGGTAACTTATCCGGGTAAGGTTTTTTTCCGACTTTTTCCCTACCCTGAGAAGACGAAAGTCGGGTAACTTAAAGCTCCATGGACCTCGGTCTCATTTGAGCATCATTTCACACATTGTATATGATACAATGAAAAAAAAAAAAAAAACAATAAAACAAAAAAACCACACACACACCAAACGCATACACCACACACCACACACAAAAATCACACACACCACACCACACGCACACTCACACTGCACGCACACACACCACACGCACACTCACACCGCACGAACACACCACACGCACAAGCACACACACCACACGCACCACACACCAGAAACACACCACACGCACACACCACACCACACACGCACACATCACACACACGCGCGCACACACACCAGAAACACACCACACGCACACACCACACCACACACGCACACATCACACACACCACACGCACCACACACCAGAAACACACCACACGCACACACCACACCACACACGCACACATCACACACACAGCACACGCGCACACACTACACGCAGTGACAGTGTAGTGACACGCACACCATTCATACCACACGCACGCACCACATACACACACACCACACGCACACAATACACGCACCACACGGACACACCACACCACACCACACATACCTCACGCACACACCACACCACATACCTCACACCACACGCACACACCACACACACACGCCACACACATACCACAGACGCACACACCACACAAACACACCACACGCACTCATACACCACACTCACACACGCACACACCACACATCACACCCAAAATTCACACACACCATACCACACACATCAAAGACGCACACACCACACACACCACACATCACACACAAAAATCACACACACCACACCACACCTCACACACCACAGACGCACACACCACACTTCACACCCAAAATTCACACACACTACAACACACACATCACAGATGAACACATCACACACACCACACATCACACACACCACACATCACACAAAAATCACACACACCACACCACACCTCACACACCAGACGCACACACCACACATCACACCCAATATTCACACACACTACACCACACACATCACACGCACACACACTCCACACGCACACACCCCTCACGTATACTCGCACCGCACGCACACACACCACACGCACCAAACACACACCACACGGGGGCACCACACTCACAACACACCACACACACCACCCGCACACTCCATACACACACCACACGCACGCACCACACACATACCACACGCACGCACCACACCACATGCATCATACACACCACACGCTCACACCACACGCTCACACCACAGGCACCATACGCTCCACACACACCACATACCTCACGCACAGTCACCACACGCACACACACCACACGCTCACACACCACCCACACCACACGCACACACCACGCGCTCACATACCACCACACGCACACCACCCACACACATACCACACGCACACACCACACACACGCATACCACACACATACCTCACACACACACCTCATACACACACTCACTCACACTCTCTCACCCACACCTGCACCTGAAACTGCACCCACATAGATACACACTCGCACTCTCGCACATACCTGCACCAGTGCCTGTACCTACACACACAGATTGAAACACACAGACATACACATGCAGACACAAACTCACAGACTCACTAAGACACAGACATATACATACACAGACACAAAAACACAGACACACAGACACACAGTCGCATACAGACACACACAAACACACACAACACACCCAGATACAGCCGCACACACAGACACAGACACACACAGTAAGACACACACGCACACACCAACAAACATAAAAACACAGACACATCGGCACACACAGACAATCACAGACACACACATACACACCCAGACACCCACACACAGGCACACAGTCACACACCCACACACAGACACACACAGGTACAGTCACAGACAGACACACATAGATACACAGACAGAGACACACACAGGCACACAGACAGACATACAGACACACAGACACACACAGACAGACCCACAGAGACACACACAGGCACACAGACAGAAATACACACACAGACACAAACAAAGACAGACACACACAAACACAGATAAACACAGACATATGGATAGACACAGAGACACAGAAACACACACACCGACAAACTCAGACACACACTCAGACACAAACAGATACACACAGACAGATACACACAGACAGACACACAAGGACAAACACACACAGGCACAAACACAGACACAGACAAAACACAGACACACAGACAGACACACACATACAGTTACAGACACACAGACACATATAAACACACACAGACACACAGAAACAGACACACCGACTACACACAGATACACACTGAGACACACACAGACACACACGCAGACACAGACACACACACAGACCCTCACACCGACAGACACAGGCACAGAAACACACAAACACAGACATACACACTTACACAGACACATACAGACAGACACACACACACACACACAAGACCTACATAGACAAGACACACACACAAGCACACAGACGCACTCACATACTCAGTCACAGACACACATAGACACACAGACAGAGGCATACAGATCGAGACACACACCTACGCAGACACAGACACATACACAGACACACTCAGACACACACAAACACAGAAAACAGGCAGACACACTGACAGACACAGACACACACAAAGACATAAATAGACAGACACACACAGTCGCACACAGACAGACACACACACAGATACACATAGCCACAGACACAGATAGACTCAAAACCACACAGACACAAACACACACAGAAACACACGCACGCACACACAGATACGCACCCACACACATACACACAGTTACACACGGCACACACAGACACCAAAAACACACACACAGACGAACACAGACAGACACACACAGACAGACACCCTGAAACACAGACACATACACAGCCTCAGAGAGACACAGACACACACAATAACACACTCATAGTCACACACTGACAGACACTCAGATACACAGACAGATAAACACGTGCTCACAGACAGAGCAACAGACAGACAGAGAGACACAGACAGAAACATATAGACACACACAGACACAGACGGACACCCACAGACAGAAACACAGACGGACACAGACACGGACACCCTGACAGAAACAGACACACAGACTCAAACCCAAGCATCCACACAGACACACACAGGCACACTCAAAGTCACACACAGACAGAGAGACAGAGACAGACACACACAGAAAGACAGACACACGGACAAAACAGAGGCAGACACACGGACAAAACAGAGAGGCAGACTCAGAGAGCTACACACACAGACACCCACAGAAAGACAGACACACGGACAAAACAGAGAGGTAGACACTGAGAGCGACACACACAGTCAGACACAGACATACCCACAGAGACACTCACAGCCAGACACACACAGACAGCCACACACAGACAGACACACACATACACACAGACAGAAACACGCAGACAAACACACACATACACGAAGACACAGACACACACAGACACACCTAGAGAGACAGACAGACAGAAGCACATAAGACACACAGACAGACACATGGAGACATACACACATATAGACACAGACAGGCACACAGTTACAGACAGACACAAAGACACAGAGACAGACACATATATACACACAGACACACAGACACAGACAAGCGAACACACAGAATCACATACTGACACACAAAGAGACACACTGAGACACATTCAGACATACACACAGACACACACAGATAAGCACACACGCAGACGTACATAGACACACACAGACACACACAAATACACACAGAGATCGACACACACAGACACACATATAGACAAATCAGACATACACAGCACACACAGTCAGACACACAAATACACACAAACACAAACAGACACACAGATACCTACTGACAGACACACAGACAGACACAGCCAGACAAACACAGACGGTCACATCCAGACTTAGACACACACAGGAACTCAAACAAAGACGCAGACAGACACAAACACAGGCAGACACACAGACACACTCACAGACACGAACACAGACACACACACGGAGAGACACACAGACAGACACACACAGACTGACACACACAGAAAAATAGCCGCACACACAGACAGATGGACACACACAGACTCACCAACAGACACACACAGACGCACAGACAGACACAGGCAGAGACAGAGACAGACAGGCAGAGACCGACACAATCAGACAGAGACCGACAGAGACAGACAGACACAGACAGAGACAGACACAGACAGAGACAGACACAGACAGAGACAGACAGAGACCGACACAGACACAGAGAGACATACACAGAGACCGACACAGCTGCGACCCACAGACACAGACAGAAACAGACACAGACAGACAGAGACAAAAAATACAGACACAGACAGAGACAGACAGAGACCGACACAGACAGACACAGGTAGAGACCCACAGACATAACAGAGACCGACTAAGACAGACAAAGAAGGACAGAGACAGACACAGAGAGACAGAGATAGGCAGAGACAGACAGACACAGGCAGAGACCCACAGACACAGTCAGAGACCGACACAGACAGACAGAGGCACACAGTGACTGACAGAGAAAACAGAGACCGACACAGACAGACAGAGACAGACACAGACAGACAGAGGAAACAGTGACTGACAGAGAAAACAGAGACCGACACAGACAGACAGAGACAGACACAGACAGACAGCGACACACAGACATAGACAGACAGACACAGACAGAGATAGACACAGACCGATAGAGACAAACAGAGACATCCACATACAGAGACAGACACAGACAGACAGAGAGAGACAGAGACCGACACAGGCAGACTGAGACCGACACAGACAGAGACAGACAGAGACAGATTGAGACAGACAGAGAGAGACAGACACAGACAGACAGAGACAGAAAGACACAGACACAGACAGAAAGAGACAGACACAGACAGACAGAGACCGACACAGACAGAGACCGACACAGATAGACAGAGACAGACACAGAGACAGAGACAGAAACAGACAGGCAGAGACCGACACAGAGACAGACAGAAACAGACAGGCAGATACCGACACAGAGACAGACAGAGAGACACAGACCGACAGAGTCAGACACAGTCACAGACAGACAGACACAGGCAGAGACAGACATGGACAGACAGAGACCGACACAGACAGAGACAGACAGAGACCGACACAGACAGACACAGAACGGTAGAGACCCACAGAGATAGACAGAGACCCACACAGACAGACAGAGACAGAGATAGGCAACGACACACAGACAGAGACCCACAGAGACAGACAGAGACCCACACAGACAGACAGAGACAGACAGACAGACACAGGTAGAGACAGACGGAGACAGATAGAGGTCGACACAGACAGACACAGGCAGAGACCCACAGACAGAGACAGACAGACACAGGCAGAGACCCACAGACACAGACAGAGACCCACAGACAGACAGAGACAGCCAAAGAGAAACAGGCACAGACAGAGACAGGCAGAGATTGACAGACACAGACAGAGACCGACACAGACAGACAGACAGGCACAGAGACAGTCAGAGACAGACAGAGAATGACAGAGACCGACCAACACAGACAGACAGACACAGGCAGAGACCCACAGACAGAGACCGACACAGACAGATTGAGACAGACACAGGCAGAGACAGACAGACACAGATACAGACAGGCACAGGCAGACAAAGACAGATACTGACAGACAGAGACAGAAAGAGACAGACAGAGCGAGATCGACAGAGACCGACACAGACACAGACAGAGACCGACATAGACAGACAGAGACCGGCACAGACAGACAGAGAGAGACTGAGACAGACAGAGACGGACAGACAGAGACAGATAGGCAGAGACAGACACAGACAGACAGCGACAGACAGAGACCAACACTGACACAGACAGAGACCGACACAGACAGACAGAGAGAGGCAGAGACAGACAGAGACCGACATTGACCGACAGACAGAGACAGAGATAGGCAGCGACACACAGACAGAGACCCACAGAGACAGAAAGGGAACGACACACATCGACAGACAGACAGAGACAGGCAGAGACCCACCCAGACACAGACAGAGACAGACAGGCAGACAGACCCAGGTAGACAGAGACAGACACAGACTGCCATGGACAGACAGAGACAGGCAGAGACCAACACAGAGACAGACACAGATAGACACAGACAGACAGACAGAGACAGAGACCCACAGAGACCGACACAGACAGCCAGAGAAAGACATAGACACAGACAGACATACAGATATAGGCAGCGACACACAGACAGAGACCCATAGAGACAGAGACCGAACAGACAGAAAGAGACAGACAGACACAGACAGAGACAGACACACACAGACACAGACAGAGACAGAGATAGGCAGCGACACACAGACAGAGACCCACAGAGACAGGCAGAGACCACCACTGACACACACAGACAGAGACAGAGACCCACAGAGACAGACAGAGACCGACACAGAAAAACAGAGATAGGCAGCGACACACAGACAGAGACCCACAGAGACAGGCAGAGATCAACACAGACAGACACAGACAGAGACAGACAGAACAGACCGGCAGGGACAGCAAAGACCGACAAAACAGACAGAGACAGAGACAGACAGAGAGAGGCAGAGAAAGACACGGACAGACAGTCACAGGCAGACTGTCTCTGTTTCGTGTCTTTGTATCATTTTGTGCGTCTCTGTCTGTCTCTGTCTGTGTCTGTCTGTGTCTGTCTCTGTCTGTCGGTCTCTGCCTGTCTCTGTGTGTGTGTCTGTCTCTGTCTGTGGCTTTCTGTCTCTGTCTGTCTCTGTGGTCTCGTTCTGTCTCTGTCTGTCTGTCTCTGTGGGTCTCTCCCTGTCTCTGTCCTTGTCTGTGTCTGTCTGGGTCTGTCTGTGTCTCTCTGTCTCTTTGAATGTGTGTCTGCCTATGTCTGTCTGCATTTGTCTGTCTGTGACTGTCTGTCTCATTCTTTCCGTCTGTGTGTGTGTCTCTGTCTGTGTATGTCTCTGTCTGTGTGTGTCTGCCTCTGTCGGTCTGTGTTGGTCTCTTTGTCTGTCTGAGTCTGCCTGTGTCCGTCTCTCTCTGTCTATGTCTGTCTGACTCTGTCTTTCTGAGTCTGCCTGTCTCTGTCTCTCTCTGACTGTGTGTGTCTGTCTATGTCTGTCTATGTCTGTCTGTCTGTGTCGATCTGTCTCTGTCTGTCTGTGTCGGTCTGTCTCTGTCTGTGTCGATCTCTGTGTATGTCGATCTCTGTCTGTCTGTTTCTGTCTGTTTCTGTCTGTGTCTCTGACTGTCTCTGTCTGTCTCCGTCTGTGTCTGTCTGTGGCAGTCTGTGTCTGTCTGTCTCTGTATGTCTGTCTTTGTGTGTCTGTTTCTGTCTCTGTCTGTCTGTGTCGGTCTCTGTCTCTATCTGTGTCTGCTGTCTCTGTCTGTCTGTATGTATGCCTTTCTGTCTCCGCCTGCCTGTGTCTGTCTCTGTCTGTCTGTGTGGATCTCTGTCTGTGTGTCGCTGACTCTCTTTGTCTGTCTGTGTCTGTCTCTGTCTGTCTGTGTCGGTGTCTGTCTCTGTCTGTGTCGGTCTGTCTGTGTGTCTGTGCGTGTCTGTCTGTGTCTGTCTGGGTGTCGCTGCCTGTCTCTGTCTGTGTCTCTCTGTCCCTGTCTGTCTTTGTCTGTCTGTGTAAGTCTCTGTGTGTCTGTCTCTGTGGGTCTGTGTCTGTCTCTGCCTGTGTCTGTCTGTCTCTGCCTGTCTGTGTCCCATTCTCTGTGTGTCTGTGTATGTCTCTGCCTGTCTCTCTGTCTGTGTCTGTCTCTGCCTGTCTGTGTCGGTCTCTGTCTCTATGTGTGTCTGTATGTCTGCCTGCGAGTCTCTGACTGTCTGTGTCTGCCTGTCTCTGTCTGTCTTTCTGTCACCGCCTGTCTGTGTCTGTCTGTGTGGGTCTCTGTCTGTGTGTCGCTGGCTCTCTCTGTCTCTCTGTATGACTGTCTGTCTGTGTGTGTCTGTCAGTCACATTCTGTCTCTGTCTGTGTCGGTCTCTATCTCTGTCTGTCTTTGTCTGTCTGTTTGTGTCTCTCTGTCTCTGTCTTTGTCTGTCTGTGTCGGTGTCTGTCTGTGTCTGTATCTGCCTGTCTCTGTGTGTCTGTGTCTGTCTCTGCCTGTCTGTGTCGGTCTCTGTCTCTATGTGTGTCTGTATGTCTATCTGTCTGTGTCTGCCCGTCTCTGTCTCTCTGTCTCTCTGTGTCTGACTGTGTCTGTCTGTGTCTGTCTGTGTGTCTGTCTCTGTCTGTGTGTGTGTCTGTCTCCGTCTGTCTGTGTCGGTCTCTTTCTCTCTCTGAGTCGGTCTGTCTCTGTGTGTCTGTCTCTTTCTGACTGAGTCTGTCTGTCTTTGTCTGTCTGTCTGTGTGTCTCTAAGCCTGTCTGTCTGTGTGTCTGTTTCTGTATCTGTCTGTGTCTGTCACTACCTGTGTCTGTCGGTCTCTGCCTGTCTGTGTCCCATTCTCGGAGTGTCTTTGTCTGTCTCTGCCTGTCTCTCTGTCTCTGTCTGTCTCTGCCTGTCTCTGCCTGTCTCTGCCTGTCTCTGCCCGTCTCTGCCCGTCTCTGTCTGTCTGAGTCTCTCTGGGTCTGTCTCTGTCTGTGTCCGTCTCTCTCTGTCTGTGTGTGTCTGTCTCTGTCTATCAGAGTCTGCCTGTCTCTGTCGGTGTCTGTCTGTGTCGGTCTCTGTCTGTCTGTGTCGATCTCTGTGTCGACCTCTGTTTTGTCTGTCAGTCTGTGTCTCTGTCTGACTCTGTCTGTCTCTGTCTGTCTCTGTCTGTGTCAGTCTTACTGTATCTGTCTGTCTCTCCCTATGTCTGTCTATGTTTGCGAGACTGTCTCTGACCAACTGTGTCTGTGTGTGTCTGCCTGCCTGTTTCTGTCTCTGTCTGTGCTCTTTGGGTCTCTGGCTTTGTCTGTCTCTGCCTGTCTGTCTCTGCCTGTCTGTCTCTGTCTGTCTCATTGTGTCTGTGTCTGTCCCTGTCTGATTAGGTCTGTCTGTCTCTGTCGGTGTGGCTGCCTGTCTCTGCCTGTCTCTGTCTGTCTGGTTCGGTCTCTGTCTCTGTCTCTCTCTCTGTCTGTCTGCTTCTGTCTGCCTGAGTCTGCCTGTCTCTGTCTGTGTCTGTCTGTGTCTCTGTCCCTGTCTGTCTTTGTCTGTCTCTGTGTGTGTCTGTCTGTGACTATCTCTTTCTGTGTGTCTCTGTCTGTGTTTCACTGTGGGTCTCTGTCTGTCTCTGCCTGTGTGTCGGTCTCTGTCTATGTGTGTCTGTCTGTCTCTGTTTGTCTGTGTCTGTGTCAGTCTGTTTCTGTGTCTGACTGTGTCTGTCTGTTTCTGTGTCTGTCTGTGTCTGTATGTCTCTGTCTGTGTCTGTCTGTCTCTGTCTGTGTCTGCCTGTCAGCGTCGGTGTGTGTCTGTCTGTCTCTGTCTGTCTGTGTCTGTCTATGTCTGCTTGTGTCTGTCTCTGTCTCTCTGTCTGTCTCTGTCTGTCACTGTCTGTGTCTGTCGTTCTCTGTCTGTGTGTGTCTGTGTCTCTGTCTGTATGGGTCTCTGTCTGTCTGTGTGGGTCTCTGTGTGTCGCTTTCTGTCTCTGTTGGTATCTGTCTCTGTCTGTGTCTACCTGTGCCTGTCTGTCTGTTTCTGTGTTGTCTGTCTGCCTGTGTCTGTCGGTCTCTCTGTCTGTCTATGTGTGTCTGTGTGGGTCTCTGTCTGTGTGTCGCTGGGTGTCTCTGTCTGTGGCTGTCTGTGTCCTTCTGTCTCTGTCTGTGTGTGTCTGTGTCTGTCTGTCTCTGTCTGTGTGTGTATGTCTCTGTCTGTCTCTGTCTGTCCCTGCCTTCGTGTCTCTGTATGTCTGTGTCGGTCTCTGTTTGTATATGTCTGTCTGTCTCTGTCTGTCTGTGTCTGTGGTTCTCTGTCTGTCTCTGTCTCTGCCTGTGTATGTCTCTGCCTGTGTCTGTCTGGATGTGTCTGTCTCTGCCTGTGTCTGTCTGTCTCTGTCTGTGGGTCTCTGTCTCTGTCTGTCTCTGTCTGTCTCTGTCTGCCTCTGTGGGTCTCTGGCTGTGTCTGTCTGTGTCTGTCCGTCTCTGTGGATCTGTCTCTCTCTGTGTCTGCCTGTGTCTGTCTGTATCTGTGGGTCTCCTGTGTCTGTATCTGTGTCTGTCTCCTTCTCTGTCTGTGTCTGTCTGTCTCTGCCTGTCTGTATTTATGCCTTTCTGTCTCCGCCTGCCTGTGTCTGTCTCTGTCTGTCTGTGTTGGTCTCTGTCTGTGTGTCGCTGCCTCTCTTTGTCTGTCTGTGTCTGTCTGTGTCTGTCTGTGTCGGTCTGTCTGTGTGTCTGTGCGTGTGTGTCTGTCTCTGTCTGGGTGTCGCTGCCTGTCTCTGTCTGTCTTTGTCTGTTTGTGTCTCTCTGTCCCTGTCTGTGTCTGTCTGTCTCTGTCTGTCTGTGTAAGTCTCTGTGTGTGTCTGTCTGTCTCTGTGGGTCTGTGTCTGTCTCTGCCCGTGTCTGTCTGTCTGTCTCTGCCTGTCTGTGTCCCATTCTCTGTGTGTCTGTGTATGTCTCTGCCTGTCTCTCTGTCTGTGTGTGTCTCTGCCTGTCTGTGTCGGTCTCTCTCTCTATGTGTGTCTGTAGCTCTGC
Source organism: Tenodera sinensis (assembly GCA_030765045.1). Classification (NCBI taxonomy): domain Eukaryota; kingdom Metazoa; phylum Arthropoda; class Insecta; order Mantodea; family Mantidae; genus Tenodera; species Tenodera sinensis. Next base: position 52,380,541 of record CM060972.1, read on the forward strand.
CTGCCAGTCTCTGACTGTCTGTGTCTGCCTGTCTCTGTCTGTCTTTCTGTCACCGCCTGTCTGTATCCGTCTGTCTGTGTGGGTCTCTGTCTGTGTCGCTGCCTCTCTCTGTCTCTCTGTATGACTATGTCTGTCTGTGTGTGTCTGTCACATTCTGTCTCTGTCTGTCTCTGTCTGTGTCGGTCTCTATCTCTGTCTGTCTGTGTCTCTCTGTCTGTCTTTGTCTGTCTGTTTGTGTCTCTATGTCCCTGTCTGTCTGTGTCTCTGTCTTTTTCTGTCTGTGTCGGTCTCTGTCTGTGTCTGTGTCTGCCTGTCTCTGTGGGTCTGTGTCTGTCTCTGCCTGTGTCTGTCTGTCTCTGCCTGTCTGTATCCCTTTCTCTGTGTGTCTGTGCCTGTCTCTCTGTCTGTGTCTGTCTGTGCCTGTCTGTGTCGGTCTCTGTCTCTATGTGTGTCTGTATGTCTGCCTGTCAGTCTCTGTCTGTCTGTGTCTGCCTGTCTCTGTCTGTCTTTCTGTCACCGCCTGTCTGTGTCTGTCTGTATGTGTGGGTCTCTGTCTGTGTGTCTCTGCCTATCTCTGTCTGTCTGAGACTGTCTGGGTCTGTCTCTGACTGTGTCGGTCTCTGTCTGTCTGTGTCCGTCTCTCTCTGTCTGTGTGTGTCTGTCTCTGTCTATCAGAGTCTGCCTGTCTCTGTCTGTCGGTGTCTGTCTGTGTCGGTCTCTGTGTGTCTGTGTCGATCTCTGTGTCGACAACTGTCTGTGTCGACCTCTGTTTTGTCTGTCAGTCTGTGTCTCTGTCTGTCTGTGTCTGTCTGTGTCTGTCTGTGTCTGTCTCTGTCTCTCCCTATGTCTGTCTGTGCTTGCGTGACTGTCTCTGTCCAACTGTGTCTGTCTGTCTCTGTCTGTCTGTGTCGGTCGCTGTCTCTGTCTGTCTGTGTCTGTCTGTGTCTGCCTTTCTCTGTCTGTCTGTGTCTATGTTTTTCTGTCTCTGTCTGTGCTTTTTGGGTCTCTGTCTTTGTCTGTTTCTGTCTGTCTCTGCCTGTCTGTCTCTGTCTGTCTCATTGTGTCTGTGTCTGTCTCTGTCTGATTAGGTCTGCCTGTCTATGTCGGTGTGGCTGCCTGTCTCTGCCTGTCTCTGTCTGTCTGGTTCGGTCTTTGTCTCTGTCCGTCTCTCTCTCTCTGTCTGTCTGCTTCTGTCTGCCTGAGTCTGCCTGTTTCTGTCTGTGTCTGTCTGTGTCTCTGTCCCTGTCTGTCTGTGTCTGTCTGCCTCTGTGTGTGTCTGTCTGTGACTATCTCTGTCTGTGTGTCTCTGCCTCTGTATTTCACTGTGGGTCTTTGTCTCTGCCTGTGTGTCGGTCTCTGCCAGTCTCTGTCTATCTGTGTCTGTCTGTCTCTCTCTCTGTGTCTGTCTCTGTCTGTTTGTCTGTCTCTGTTTGTCTGTGTCTGTCTCTGTCTGTCTGTGTCTGTCTGTTTCTGTGTCTGTCTGTGCCTGTATGTCTCTGTCTGTGTCTGTCTCAGCCTGTCAGCGTTGGTGTGTGTCTGTCTCTCTCTGTCTCTCTGTCTGTCTCTGTCTGTCACTGTCTGTGTCTGTCGTTCTCTGTCTGTGTGTGTCTGTGTCTCTGTCTGTATGGGTCTCTGTCTGTCTGTGTGGGTCTCTGTGTGTCGCTTTCTGTCTCTGTCGGTATCTGTCTCTGTCTGTGTCTACCTGTGCCTGTCTGTCTGTTCCTGTGTTGTCTGTCTGCCTGTGTCTGTCGGTCTCTCTGTCTGTCTATGTGTGTCTGTGTGGGGTCTCTGTCTGTGTGTCGCTGGGTGTCTCTGTCTGTGGCTGTCTGTGTCTGTCTGTCACTGTGTGTGTGTCTGTGTCTGTCTGTCTCTGTCTGTGTGTGTATGTCTCTGTCTGTCTCTGTTTCTCCCTGCCTTCGTGTCTCTGTATGTCTGTGTCGGTCTCTGTTTGTATATGTCTGTCTGTCTCTGTCTGTCTGTGTCTGTGGTTCTCTGTCTGTCTCTGTCTCTGCCTGTGTATGTCTCTGCCTGTGTATGTTTCTGCCTGTGTATGTCTCTGCCTGTGTCTGTCTGGATGTGTCTGTCTGGATGTGTCTGTCTCTGCCTGTGTCTGTCTGTCTCTGTCTGTGGGTCTCTGTCTCTGTCTGTCTCTGTCTGTCTCTGTCTGCCTCTGTGGGTCTCTGGCTGTGTCTGTCTGTGTCTGTCCGTCTCTGTGGATCTGTCTCTCTCTGTGTCTGCCTGTGTCTGTCTGTATCTGTGGGTCTCCTGTGTCTGTATCTGTGTCTGTCTCCTTCTCTGTCTGTGTCTGTCTGTCTCTGCCTGTCTGTATTTATGCCTTTCTGTCTCCGCCTGCCTGTGTCTGTCTCTGTCTGTCTGTGTGGGTCTCTGTCTGTGTGTCGCTGCCTCTCTTTGTCTGTCTGTGTCTGTCTCTGTCTGTCTGTGTCGGTCTGTCTGTGTGTCTGTGCGTGTGTGTCTGTCTCTGTCTGGGTGTCGCTGCCTGTCTCTGTCTGTCTTTGTCTGTTTGTGTCTCTCTGTCCCTGTCTGTCTGTGTCTGTCTGTCTTTGTCTGTCTGTGTAAGTCTCTGTGTGTGTCTGTCTGTCTCTGTGGGTCTGTGTCTGTCTCTGCCCGTGTCTGTCTGTCTGTCTCTGCCTGTCTGTGTCCCATTCTCTGTGTGTCTGTGTATGTCTCTGCCTGTCTCTCTGTCTGTGTGTGTCTCTGCCTGTCTGTGTCGGTCTCTCTCTCTATGTGTGTCTGTAGCTCTGCCTGCCAGTCTCTGACTGTCTGTGTCTGCCTGTCTCTGTCTGTCTTTCTGTCACCGCCTGTCTGTATCCGTCTGTCTGGGTCTCTGTCTGTGTGTCGCTGCCTCTCTCTGTCTCTCTGTATGACTATGTCTGTCTGTGTGTGTCTGTCACATTCTGTCTCTGTCTCTGTCTGTGTCGGTCTCTATCTCTGTCTGTCTGTGTCTCTCTGTCTGTCTGTGTCTCTGTCTTTTTCTGTCTGTGTCGGTCTCTGTCTGTGTCTGTGTCTGCCTGTCTCTGTGGGTCTGTGTCTGTCTCTGCCTGTCTGTATCCCTTTCTCTGTGTGTCTGTGCCTGTCTCTCTGTCTGTGTCTGTCTCTGCCTGTCTGTGTCGGTCTCTGTCTCTATGTGTGTCTGTATGTCTGTCTGTCAGTCTCTGTCTGTCTGTGTCTGCCTGTCTCTGTCTGACTTTCTGTCACCGCCTGTCTGTGTCTGTCTGTATGTGTGGGTCTCTGTCTGTGTGTCGCTGCCTCTCTCTGTCTCTCTGCGTCTGACTGTGTCTGTCGGTGTCTGTCTGTCTCTGTCTGCGTGTGTGTCTCTGTCTGTGTGTGTGTCTGTCTCCGTCTGTCTGTGTCGGTCTCTTTCTCTGTCTGTGTCGTTCTGCCTCTGTGTGTCTGTCTGTCTCTTTCTGACTGAGTCTGTCTGTCTTTGTCCGTCTGTCTGTGTCTCTCTAAGCCTGTCTGTCTGTGTCTGTCTGTGTGTGTCTGTTTCTGTATCTGTCTGTGTCTGTCTTTCACTACCTGTGTCTGTCGGTCTCTGCCTGTCTGTGTCCCATTCTCGGTGTGTCTTTGTCTGTCTCTGCCTGTCTCTCTGTCTATGTCTGTCTCTGCCTGTCTCTGCCTGTCTCTGTCTGTCTGGGTCTGTCTCTGACTGTGTCGGTCTCTGTCTGTGTCCGTCTCTCTCTGTCTATCAGAGTCTGCCTGTCTCTGTCTGTCGGTGTCTGTCTGTGTCGGTCTCTGTCTGTCTGTGTCGATCTCTGTGTCGACATCTGTCTGTGTCGACCTCTGTTTTGTCTGTCAGTCTGTGTCTCTGTCTGTCTGTGTCTGTCTGTGTCTGTCTGTGTCTGTCTGTGTCTGTCTCTGTCTGTGTCGGTCTTACTGTGTCTGTCTGTCTCTCCCTATGTCTGTCTGTGCTTGCGTGACTGTCTCTGTCCAACTGTGTCTGTCTGTCTCTGTCTGTCTGACTCTGTCTGTCTCTGTCTGTCTCTGTCTGTCTGTGTCGGTCGCTGTCTCTGTCTGTCTGTGTCTGTCTGTCTGTGTCTGTCTGTCTGTGTCTGCCTTTCTCTGTCTGTCTGTGTCTATGTTTTTCTGTCTCTGTCTGTGCTTTTTGGGTCTCTGTCTTTGTCTGTTTCTGTCTGTCTCTGCCTGTCTGTCTCTGTCTGTCTCATTGTGTCTGTGTCTGTCTCTGTCTGATTAGGTCTGCCAGTCTCTGTCGGTGTGGCTGCCTGTCTCTGCCTGTCTCTGTCTGTCTGGTTCGGTCTTTGTCTCTCTCCGTCTCTCTCTCTGTCTGTCTGCTTCTGTCTGCCTGAGTCTGCCTGTTTCTTTCTGTGTCTGTCTGTGTCTCTGTCCCTGTCTGTCTGTGTCTGTCTGCCTCTGTGTGTGTCTGTCTGTGACTATCTCTGTCTGTGTGTCTCTGCCTCTGTATTTCACTGTGGGTCTTTGTCTCTGCCTGTGTGTCGGTCTCTGCCAGTCTCTGTCTATCTGTGTCTGTCTGTGTCTGTCTGTCTCTCTCTCTGTGTCTGTCTCTGTCTGTTTGTCTGTCTCTGTTTGTCTGTGTCTGTCTCTGTCTGTCTGTTTCTGTGTCTGTCTGTGTCTGTATGTCTCTGTCTGTGTCTGTCTCAGCCTGTCAGCGTTGGTGTGTGTCTGTCTCTGTCTCTCTGTCTGTCTCTGTCTGTCACTGTCTGTGTCTGTCGTTCTCTGTCTGTGTGTGTCTGTGTCTCTGTCTGTATGGGTCTCTGTCTGTGTGTGTGGGTCTCTGTGTGTCGCTTTCTGTCTCTGTCGGTATCTGTCTCTGTCTGTGTCTACCTGTGCCTGTCTGTCTGTTTCTGTTTTGTCTGTCTGCCTGTGTCTGTCGGTCTCTCTCTGTCTATGTGTGTTTGTGTGGGTCTCTGTCTGTGTGTCGCTGGGTGTCTCTGTCTGTGGCTGTCTGTCTCTGTCTCTGTCTGTGTGTGTCTGTGTCTGTCTGTCTCTGTCTGTGTGTGTCTGTCTCTGTCTGTCCCTGCCTTCGTGTCTCTGTTTGTATATGTCTGTCTGTCTCTGTCTGTCTGTGTCTGTGGTTCTCTGTCTGTCTCTGTCTCTGCCTGTGTATGTCTCTGCCTGTGTATGTCTCTGCCTGTGTCTGTCTGGATGTGTCTGTCTCTGCCTGTGTCTGCCTGTCTCTGTCTCTGTCTGTCTCTGTCTGCCTCTGTGGGTCTCTGGCTCTGTCTGTCTGTGTCTGTCCGTCTCTGTGGATCTGTCTCTCTCTGTGTCTGCCTGTGTCTGTCTGTATCTGTGGGTCTCTGTCTGTCTGCTTCTCTGTCTGTGACTGTCTCTGCCTGTCTGTATTTATGCCTTTCTGTCTCCGCCTGCCTGTGTCTGTCTCTGTCTGTCTGTGTGGGTCTCTGTCTGTGTGTCGCTGCCTCTCTTTGTCTGTCTGTGTCTGTCTGTGTCTGTCTGTGTCTGTCTGTGTCTGTCTGTGTCTGTCTCTGTCTGTCTGTGTGTCTGTGCGTGTGTGTCTGTGTCTGTCTGGGTGTCGCTGCCTGTCTCTGTCTGTCTTTGTCTGTTTGTGTCTCTCTGTCCCTGTCTGTGTCTGTCTGTCTTTGTCTGTCTGTGTAAGTCTCTGTGTGTGTCTGTCTGTCTCTGTGGGTCTGTGTCTGTCTCTGCCCGTGTCTGTCTGTCTGTCTCTGCCTGTCTGTGTCCCATTCTCTGTGTGTCTGTGTATGTCTCTGCCTGTCTCTCTGTGTGTGTGTGTCTCTGCCTGTCTGTGTCGGTCTCTCTCTCTATGTGTGTCTGTAGCTCTGCCTGCCAGTCTCTGACTGTCTGTGTCTGCCTGTCTCTGTCTGTCTTTCTGTCACCGCCTGTCTGTATCCGTCTGTCTGTGTGGGTCTCTGTCTGTGTCGCTGCCTCTCTCTGTCTCTCTGTATGACTATGTCTGTCTGTGTGTGTCTGTCACATTCTGTCTCTGTCTGTCTCTGTCTGTGTCGGTCTCTATCTCTGTCTGTCTGTGTCTCTCTGTCTGTTTGTGTCTCTATGTCCCTGTCTGTCTGTGTCTCTGTCTTTTTCTGTCTGTGTCGGTCTCTGTCTGTGTCTGTGTCTGCCTGTCTCTGTGGGTCTGTGTCTGTCTCTGCCTGTGTCTGTCTGTCTCTGCCTGTCTGTATCCCTTTCTCTGTGTGTCTGTGCCTGTCTCTCTGTCTGTATCTGTCTCTGCCTGTCTGTGTCGGTCTCTGTCTCTATGTGTGTCTGTCAGTCTCTGTCTGTCTGTGTCTGCCTGTCTCTGTCTGTCTTTCTGTCACCGCCTGTATGTGTCTGTCTGTATGTGTGGGTCTCTGTCTGTGTGTCTCTGCCTATCTCTGTCTGTCTGAGACTGTCTGGGTCTGTCTCTGACTGTGTCGGTCTCTGTCTGTCTGTGTCCGTCTCTCTCTGTCTGTGTGTGTCTGTCTCTGTCTATCAGAGTCTGCCTGTCTCTGTCTGTCGGTGTCTGTCTGTGTCGGTCTCTGTGTGTCTGTGTCGATCTCTGTGTCGACAACTGTCTGTGTCGACCTCTGTTTTGTCTATCAGTCTGTGTCTCTGTCTGTCTGTGTCTGTCTGTGTCTGTCTGTGTCTGTCTGTGTCTGTCTCTTTCTCTGTCTGTGTCGGTCTTACTGTGTCTGTCTGTCTCTCCCTATGTCTGTCTGTGCTTGCGTGACTGTCTCTGTCCAACTGTGTCTGTCTCTGTCTGTCTGTGTCGGTCGCTGTCTCTGTCTGTCTGTGTCTGTCTGTCTGTGTCTGCCTTTCTCTGTCTGTCTGTGTCTATGTTTTTCTGTCTCTGTCTGTGCTTTTTGGGTCTCTGTCTTTGTCTGTTTCTGTCTGTCTCTGCCTGTCTGTCTCTGTCTGTCTCATTGTGTCTGTGTCTGTCTCTGTCTGATTAGGTCTGCCTGTCTATGTCGGTGTGGCTGCCTGTCTCTGCCTGTCTCTGTCTGTCTGGTTCGGTCTTTGTCTCTCTCCGTCTCTCTCTCTCTGTCTGTCTGCTTCTGTCTGCCTGAGTCTGCCTGTTTCTGTCTGTGTCTGTCTGTGTCTCTGTCCCTGTCTGTCTGTGTCTGTCTGCCTCTGTGTGTGTCTGTCTGTGACTATCTCTGTCTGTGTGTCTCTGCCTCTGTATTTCACTGTGGGTCTTTGTCTCTGCCTGTGTGTCGGTCTCTGCCAGTCTCTGTCTATCTGTGTCTGTCTGTCTCTCTCTCTGTGTCTGTCTCTGTCTGTTTGTCTGTCTCTGTTTGTCTGTGTCTGTCTCTGTCTGTCTGTGTCTGTCTGTTTCTGTGTCTGTCTGTGCCTGTATGTCTCTGTCTGTGTCTGTCTCAGCCTGTCAGCGTTGGTGTGTGTCTGTCTCTCTCTGTCTCTCTGTCTGTCTCTGTCTGTCACTGTCTGTGTCTGTCGTTCTCTGTCTGTGTGTGTCTGTGTCTCTGTCTGTATGGGTCTCTGTCTGTCTGTGTGGGTCTCTGTGTGTCGCTTTCTGTCTCTGTCGGTATCTGTCTCTGTCTGTGTCTACCTGTGCCTGTCTGTCTGTTCCTGTGTTGTCTGTCTGCCTGTGTCTGTCGGTCTCTCTGTCTGTCTATGTGTGTCTGTGTGGGGTCTCTGTCTGTGTGTCGCTGGGTGTCTCTGTCTGTGGCTGTCTGTGTCTGTCTGTCACTGTCTGTGTGTGTCTGTGTCTGTCTGTCTCTGTCTGTGTGTGTATGTCTCTGTCTGTCTCTGTCTGTCCCTGCCTTCGTGTCTCTGTATGTCTGTGTCGGTCTCTGTTTGTATATGTCTCTCTGTCTCTCTCTCTGCTTCTGTCTGCCTGAGTTTGCCTGTTTCTGTCTGTGTCTGTCTGTGTCTCTATCCCTGTCTGTCTGTGGCTGTCTGTCTCTGTGTGTGTCTATCTGTGACTATCTCTGTCTGTGTGTCTCTGTCTCTGTGTTTCACTGTGGGTCTTTGTCTCTGCCTGTGTGTCGGTCTCTGCCAGTCTCTGTCTATCTGTGTCTGTCGGTGTCTGTCTGTCTGTCTCTCTCTCTGTGTCTGTCTCTGTCTGTCTGTCTCTGTTTGTCTGTGTCTGTCTCTGTCTGTCTGTTTCTGTGTCTGTTTTTGTATGTCTCTGTCTGTGTCTGTCTGTCTCTATCTGTCTGTGTCTGTCTGTCTCAGCCTGTCAGCGTTGGTGTGTGTCTGTCTGTCTCTGTCTCTCTGTCTGTCTCTGTCTGTCACTGTCTGTGTCTGTCGTTCTCTGTCTGTGTGTGTCTGTGTCTCTGTCTGTATGGGTCTGTGTCTATCTGTGTGGGTCTCTGTGTGTCGCTTTCTGTCTCTGTCGGTATCTGTCTCTGTCTGTGTCTACCTGTGTCTGTCTGTCTGTTTGTGTTTTGTCTGTCTGCCTGTGTCTGTCGGTCTCTCTCTGTCTGTCTATGTGTGTCTGTGTGGGTCTCTGTCTGTGTGTCGCTGGGTGTCTCTGTCTGTGGCTGTCTGTGTCTGTCTGTCTCTGTCTGTGTGTGTCTGTGTCTGTCTGTCTCTGTCTGTGTGTCTGTCTCTGTCTGTCTCTGCCTGTCCCTGCCTTCGTGTCTCTGTTTGTATATGTCTGTCTGTCTCTGTCTGTCTGTGTCTGTGGTTCTCTGTCTGTCTCTGTCTCTGCCTGTGTGTGTCTCTGCCTGTGTCTGTCTGGATGTGTCTGTCTGGATGTGTCTGTCTCTGCCTGTGTCTGTCTGGATGTGTCTCTCTGGATGTGTCTGTCTCTGCCTGTGTCTGTCTCTGTCTGTGGGTCTCTGTCTCTGTCTGTCTCTGTCTGTCTCTGTCTGCCTCTGTGGGTCTCTGGCTGTTTCTGTCCGTCTCTGTGGATCTGTCTCTCTCTGTGTCTGCCTGTCTCTGTCTGTATCTGTGGGTCTCTGTCTGTCTCCTTCTCTGTCTGTGTCTGTCTGTGTCTGTCTGTCTCTGCCTGTCTGTATTTATGCCTTTCTGTCTCCGCCTGCCTGTGTCTGTCTCTGTCTGTCTGTGTGGGTCTCTGTCTGTGTGTCGCTGCCTCTCTTTGTCTGTCTGTGTCTGTCTGTGTCTGTCTCTGTCTGTCTGTGTCGGTCTCTGTCTCTGTCTGTGTCGGTCTGTCTGTGTGTCTGTGCGTGTGTGTCTGTGTCTGTCTGGGTGTCGCTGCCTGTCTCTGTCTGTCTTTGTCTGTTTGTGTCTCTCTGTCCCTGTCTGTCTGTGTCTGTCTGTGTCTGTCTGTCTTTGTCTGTCTGTGTGTGTCTGTCTGTCTCTGTGGGTCTGTGTCTGTCTCTGCCTGTGTCTGTCTGTCTCTGCCTGTCTGTGTCCCATTCTCTGTGTGTCTGTGTATGTCTCTGCCTGTCTCTCTGTCCGTGTCTGTCTCTGCCTGTCTGTGTCGGTCTCTGTCTCTATGTGTGTCTGTAGTCTGCCTGCCAGTCTCTGACTGTCTGTGTCTGCCTGTCTCTGTCTGTCTTTCTGTCACCGCCTGTCTGTGTCTGTCTGTGTGGGTCTCTGTCTGTGTGTCGCTGCCTCTCTCTGTCTCTGTGTATGACTATGTCTGTGTGTGTCTGTCTGTCACATTCTGTCTCTGTCTGTCTGTCACATTCTGTCTCTGTCTGTCTGTGTCTCTCTGTCTGTCTTTGTCTGTCTGTTTGTGTCTCTCTGTCCTTGTCTGTGTCTCTGTCTTTGTCTGTCTGTGTCGGTCTCTGTCTGTTTCTGTGTCTGCCTGTCTCTGTGGGTCTGCGTCTGTCTCTGCCTGTGTCTGTCTGTCTCTGCCTGTCTGTATCCCATTCTCTGTGTGTCTGTGCCTGTCTGTGTCGGTCTCTGTCTCTATGTGTGTCTGTATGTTTGCCTGTCAGTCTCTGTCTGTCTGTGTCTGCCTGTCTCTGTCTGTCTTTCTGTCACCGCCTGTCTGTGTCTGTGTCTGTCTGTATGTATGGGTCTCTGTCTGTGTGTCGCTGCCTCTCTCTGTCTCTCTGTGTCTGACTGTGTCTGTCTGTGTCTGTCTGTGTGTGTCTGTCGTTCTCCGTCTGTCTGTGTCGGTCTGTCTCTGTGTGTCTGTCTGTCTCTTTCTGACTGAATCTGTCTGTCTTTATCTGTCTGTCTGTGTCTCTCTAAGCCTGTCTGTCTGTGTCTGTCTGTTTCTGTATCTGTCTGTGTCTGTCTGTCACTACCTGCGTCTGTCGGTCTCTGCCTGTCTGTGTCCCATTCTCGGTGTGTCTTTGTCTGTCTCCTCCTGTCTCTGCCTGTCTCTGTCTGTCTGAGTCTGTCTGGGTCTGTCTCTGACTGTGTTGGTCTCCGTCTGTCTGTGTCCGTTTCTCTCTGTCTGTGTGTGTCTGTCTCTGTGTATCAGAGTCTGCCTGTCTCTGTTTGTCGGTGTCTGTCTGTGTCGGTGTCTGTCTGTCTGTGTCGGTCTCTGTCTGTCTGGGTCGATCTCTGTGTCGACATCTGTCTGTGTCGACCTCTGTTTTGTCTGTCAGTCTGTGTCTGTCTGTCTGTGTCTGTCTGTGTCTGTCTCTGTCTGTCTCTGTGTCGGTCTTGCTGTGTCTGTCTGTCTCTCCCTATGTCTGTCTGTGTTTGCGTGACAGTCTCTGTCCAACTGTGTCTGTCTGTCTCTGTCTGTCTGACTCTGTCTGTCTCTGTCTGTCTGTGTCGGTCGCTGTCTCTGTCTGTGTCTGTCTGTCTGTGTCTATGTTTTTCTGTCTCTGTCTGTGCTTTTTGGGTCTCTGTCTTTGTCTGTTTCTGTCTGTCTCTGCCTGTCTGTCTCTGTCTGTCTCATTGTGTCTGTGTCTGTCTCTGTCTGATTAGGTCTGTCTGTCTCTGTCGGTGTGGCTGCCTGTCTCTGTCTGTCTCTGTCTGTCTGGTTCGGTCTCTGTCTCTGTCTGACTCTCTCTCAGTCTGTCTGCTACTGTCTGCCTGAGTCTGGCTGTCTCTGTCTGTCTGTGTCTCTGCCCGTGTCTGTCTGTATCTGTCTGTCTCTGTGTGTGTCTGTCTGTGACTATCTCTGTCTGTGTGTCTCTGTCTCTGTGTTTCACTGTGGGTCTTTGTCTGTCTCTGCCTGTGTGTCGGTCTCTGCCAGTCTCTGTCTATCTGCGTCTGTCTGTGTCTGTCTGTCTCTCTCTCTGTTTCTGTCTCTGTCTGTCTCTGTTTGTCTGTGCCTGTCTGTGTCTGTCTATTTCTGTGTCTGTCTGTGTCTGTATGTCTCTGTCTGTGTCTGTCTGTCTCTATCTGTCTGTGTCTGCCTGTCTCAGCCTGTCAGCGTCGGTGTGTGTCTGTCTGTCTCTGTCTGTCACTGTCTGTGTCTGTCGTTCTCTGTCTGTGTGTGTCTATGTCTCTGTCTGTATGGGTCTCTGTCTGTCTGTGTGGGTCTCTGTGTGTCGCTTTCTGTCTCTGTCGGTATCAGTCTCTGTCTGTGTCTACCTGTGCCTGTCTGTCTGTTTCTGTTTTGTCTGTCTGCCTGTGTCTCTCGGTCTCTCTCTGTCTGTCTATGTGTGTCTGTGTGGGTCTCTGTCTGTGTGTCGCTGGGTGTCACTGTCTGTGGCTGTCTGTGTCTGTCTGTCTCTGTCTGTGTGTGTCTGTGTCTGTCTGTGTCTGTCTGTCTGTCTGTCTCTGTCTGTGTGTGTCTGTCTCTGTTTGTATATGTCTGTCTATCTCTGTCTGTCTGTGTCTGTGGTTCTCTGTCTGTCTCTGTCTCTTCCTGTGTATGTCTCTGCCTGTGTATGTCTCTGCCTGTGTCTGTCTGGATGTGTCTGTCTCTGCCTGTGTCTGTCTGTCTCTGTCTGCCTCTGTGGGTCTCTGGCGGTGTGTGTCTGTGTCGGTCCGTCTCTGTGGATCTGTCTCTCTCTTCTCTGCCTGTGTCTGCCTGTGTCTGTCTGTATCTGTGGGTCTCTGTCTGTCTCCTTCTCTGTCTGTGTCTGTCTGTCTCTGCCTGTCTGTGTCTGTCTCTGTCTGTCTCTGTCTATCTCTGTCTGTTTCTGTCTGTGTGGGCCTCTGTCTTTCTGTGTGGAGCTCTGTCTGTGTGTCGCTGCGTGTCTCTGTCTCTGTCTGTGTCTGTTTGTCTCTGTCCGTCTGTGTCTGTCCGTGTCTTTCTGTCTCTGTCTGACTGTGTCTGTCACTATCTGTCTGTGTCTGTCTCTGCTTGTGTCTGTCTGTCCCTGTCTGTCTGAGTCTGTGTCATTCTCTGTCTGTCTGGGTCTGTCTGTGTCTCTCTGTCTCTGTGAATGTGTGTCTGTCTATGTCTGTCTGCGTTGGTCTGTCTCTGACTGTCTGTCTCATTCTGTCTGTGTCTGTGTGTCTCTGTCTGTCTGTCTGCGTGTGTCCCTGTCTGTGTGTGTCTCTGTCGGTCTGTGTTTGTCTCTTTGTCTGTCTGAGTCTGTCTGTGTCCGGCTCTCTCTGTCTGTGTCGGTCAGTCTCAGTCTGTCTGAGTCTGTCTGTGTCTGTCTCTGTTTTTCTGAGTCTGCCTGTCTCAGTCTCTCTCTGACTGTGTGTGACTGTCTATGTCTGTCTGTGTCTGTCTGTGTCGGTCTGTCTCTGTGTGTCTGTGTCGGTCTGTCTGTGTCGATCACTGTCTATATCGATCTCAATCTGCGTCTGTCTGTCTCTGTCTCTCTGTTTCTGTCTGACTGTGTCTCTGTCTGACTGTGTCTCTGTCTGTCTCTGTGTGTGTCTGTCTGTGACAGTCTGTGTCTGTCTGTCTCTGTATGCCTGTCTTTGTATGTCGCTCTCTGTCTGTCTGTGGCGGTCTCTGTCTCTATCTGTGTCTGCTGTCTCTGTCTGTCTGTATCTATGTCTTTCTGTCTCCGCCTGCCTGAGTCTGTCTCTGACTGTCTGTGTGGGTCTCTGTCTGTGTGTCGCTGCCTCTCTCTGTCTACCTGTGTCTGTCTCTGTCTCTGTCTGTGTCGGTCTCTGTCTGTGTCGGTCTGTCTGTATGTGTGTGTTTGTCTGTCTCATTCTGTCTGTGTCTGTCACTGTCTGGGTGTCGCTGCCTGTCTCTGTCTGTGTCGGTGTCTATCTCTATCTGTGTGTGTCTCTCTGTCTCTGTCTGAGTCTGCCTGTCTCTGTCTGTCTGTTTGTGTCTCTCTGTCGCTGTCTGTCTGTGTCGGTCTCTGTCTCTGTGGGTCAGTGTCTATCTCTGCCTGTGTCTGTCTGTCTCAGCCTGTCTGTGTCCCATTCTCTGTGTGTCGGTGTCTGTCTCTGCCTGTCTCTTTGTCTGTGTCTGTCTCTGCCTGTCTGTGTCGGTCTCTGTCTCTATGTGTGTCTGTCTGTCAGTCTCTGCCTGTTTGTGTTTGCCTGTCTCGGTCTGTCTTTCTGTCACCGCCTGTCTGTGTCTGTGTCTGTCTGTGTGGGTCTTTGTCTGTGTGTCGCTGCCTCTCTCTGTCTGACTGTGTCCATCTGTGTCTGTATGTCTGTGTCTGTCTGTCTGTGTGTCTGTGTGTGTCTGTCTCTGTCTGTCTGTGTCGGGCTCTTTCTCTGTCTGTGTCGGTCTGTATGTCTGTGTGTGTCTGTCTCATTCTGTCTCTGTATGGGTGTCGCTGCCTGTCTCTGTCTCTGTCTGTGTCGGTCTCAGTCTCTGTCTGTCTCTTTCTTTCTGAGTCTGCCTGTCTTTGTCTGTCTGTCTGTGTCTCTCGGTCCCTGTCTGTCTGTGTCTGTTTGTTTCTGTCTGTGTCGGTATCTGTCTGTGTCTGTCTCTGTGTGTCTCCGTGGGTCTGTGTCTACCTGTGTCTGTCTGTCTCTGCCTGTCTGTGTCCCATTCTGGTTGTGTCTTTGTCTGTCTCTGCCTGTCTCTCTGTCTATGTCTGTCTCTGCCTGTCTCTGTCTGTCTGTGTTTGTCTGTGTCTGTCTCTGACTCTGTCGGTCTCTGTCTGTGTCCGTCTCTGTCTCTGTCTGTCTGTGTGTGTCTGTCTCTGTCTATCCGAGTGTGCCTGTCTCTGTCTCTCTCTGTCTGTCTGTGTCTGTCCTTCTGTGTCGGTCTCTCTCTCTCTGTCTGTGTCGATCTCTGTCTGTGTCGACCTCTGTTTTTTTGTCTCTGTCTGTCTCTTTCTGTGTCGGTCTTAGTGTGTCTGTCTCTCTATGTCTGTCTGTCTTTGCGTGTCTGTCTCTGTCTGTCTGTGTCTGTCGGTCTGACTCTGTCTGTGTCGGTCGCTGTCTCTGTCTGAGTCTGCCTTTCTCTGTCTGTCTGTGTGTGTCTGTGTGTGTCTATCTTTTTCTGTCTCTGTGCTTTTTGGGTCTCCGTCTGTTTCTGTCTGTATCTGCCTGTCTGTCTCTGTCTGTCTCATTCTGTCTGTGTCGGCCTCTGTCTGTATGTGTCTGTCTGTCTCTGTCTGTGTGGCTACCTGCCTCATCCTGTCTCTGTCTGTGTGGTTCGGTCTCTGTCTCTGTGTGTCTCTGTATGTCTGTCTGTCTCTGTCTGTGTCTGTCTGTGTCTCTGCCCCTGCCTGTTTCTGTGTGTGTCTGTCTGCCTGTGACTATCTCTGTCTGTGTCTCTCTGTCTCTTTGTTTCTGTGTGGGTCTCTGTCTGTGTCTGTCTGTGTGAGTCTCTGTCTGTCTCTGTGTGTCTCAGTCTTTCTGTGTGGGTCTCTTTCTGTGTGTCGCTGTCTGTCTCTGTCTGTCTGTGTCTGTCTCTGCCTGTCTGTGTCCCATTCTTGGTGTGTCTTTGTCTGTGTCTGCCTGTCTCTCTGTCTATGTCTGTCTCTGCTTGTCTTTGTCATAGTGGGTCTCTGTCTGTATGTGTCCGTCTCTCTCTGTCTGTCTATCAGAGTCTGCCTGTCTCTTCCTCTCTCTGTCTCTCTGTGTCTGTCTGTGTCTGTCTGTGTCGGTCTCTCTCTGTCTGTTTGTGTCGATCTCTGTGTCGATCTCTGTGTCGATCTCTGTCTGTGTCGACCTCTGTTTTGTCTATCTCTGTCTGTCTGTGTCTCTGTATGTCTGTGTCTGTCTGTCTCTGTCTGTCTCTTAGTCTGTCTCTCTGTCTGTCTGTCTCTGTGTCTGTCTGTGTCGGTCTTACTGTGTCTGTCTGTCTCTCTCTATGTCTGTCTGTCTTTGCGTGTCTGTCTCTGTTTGTCTTTGCGTGTCTGTCTCTGTCTGACTGACTCTGGCTGCCTCTGTCTGTGTCGGTCGCTGTCTCTGTCTGTGTCTGTATGTCCCTATCTGTGTCTTCCTTTCTCTGTCTGTCTGTGTGTGTCTGTGTCTGTCTATGTTTTTCTGTCTCTGTCTGTGCTTTTTGGGTTTCTGTCTCTGTCTGATTCTGTCTGTCTCTGCCTGTCTGTGTCTGTCTGTCTCATTCTGTCTGTGCTATCCCTGTCTGTCTGTGTCTATGTGGCTGCATGCCTCTGCCTGTCTCTGTCTGTCTGGTTCGGTCTCCGTCTGCCTCTGTCTGTCTCTGTATGTCTGTCTCTGTCTGTCTGAGTCTGCCTGTCTCTGTCTGTGTCTGTCTGTCTCTGTCGGTCTGTGTCTGTCTATCTCATTCTGTCTTTGTCTGTCCCTCTCTGTCTGTGTCTGTCTGTGTCTGTCTGTGTCTGTCTGTCTCTGTCTGTCTGTTTCTGTCTCTTTCTCTCTGTGTTTTTCTCTGTCTGTCTTTTCGGTCTCTGTGTCTGTCTGTGTCTGTCTTTCTCTCTGTCTGTATCTGTCTGTCTCTGGAGTCTGCCTGTCTCATTCTCTCTCTGGCTGTCTGTTTCTGTCTGTCTGTGTCGGTCTGTGTCAGTCTGTCTCTGCCTGTCCCTGTCTGTCCCTGTCGGTTACTTTTTGTGTCTGTCTGTGTCTTTCTGTCTCTGTTTGTCTCTGTCTGTCTGTGTCTGTCTGTCACTTTCTGTGTCTGTCTCTGTCTGTCTATCTGTCTGTCTCTGTCTGTCTGTTTCCGGTTCTGTCTGTCTGCATCTGTCTCTGTATGTCTGACTTTGTGTGTCTGTCTCTGTCAGTCTCTGTCTGTCTGTGTCAGACTCTGTCTGTCTGTGTCAGACTCTGTCTCTGTCTGTCTGTCTCTGTCTGGATGTCTCTGTCTTCCTGTCTCTGTCTGTCTATTCTGTCTGTGTTGGTCTGTGTCTGTGTCTGTCTGTGTCTGTCTGTATCTGTCTGTCTTTCCGTGTCTGTCTCTGCCTGAGTCTGTCTGTGTCTGCCTATCTCTCTCTGTCTGTTTGTCTGTCTCTGCCTGCGTCTGTCTGTCTCTGCCTGTGTCTGTCATTGTCTGTCTGTCTGTCTCTGTCTGTCTGTCTCTGTGGGTCTTTGTCTGTCTCTGTCTGTGTCTGTCTGTGTCCGTCTGTCTCTGTGGGTCTCTTTCTGTCTCTTTCTCTGTCTTGTCTCTCTGTGTCTGCCTGTCTCTGTGGGTCTTTGTCTATTTCTGTCTCTGTCTGTCTGTTTCTGTCTGTTTCTGTCTGTCTGTGTCTCTGTCGGTCTCTGTCTCTCTCTTTCTCTGTGTGTCTCTGTGTATCTCTGTCAATCTCTGTCTCTGAGTGTGTCTGTCTGTCTCTGAGGGTCTCTGTCTGTCTCTGTCTGTCACTGTCGGTCTCTGTCTGTCTCTGTCTCTGCCTGTGTCTGTCTGTGTTTGTCTGTCTGTCTCTGTGGGTCTCTGTCTCTGCCTGTGTATGTCGTATCTGTGGGTCTCTGTCTATCTCTGTCTCTGTCTGTGTCTGTCTGTCTCTGTGGGTCTCTGTCGGTCTCTGCCTCTGCCTGTGTCTGTCTGTCTCTGTGGGTCTCTGTCTGTCTCGGTCTGTGTCTGTCTCTGTCTCTGCCTGTGTCTGTCATAACTGTGGGTCTCTGTCTAAATCTGTCTCTGTATTTGTCTGTCTCTGTGGGTCTCTGTCGGTCTCTGCTTCTGCCTGTGTCTGTCTGTGTCTGTGGGTCTCTGTCTGTCTCGGTCTGTGTCTTTCTGTGTCTGTCTCGGTCTGTGTCTGTGGGTCTCTTTCTGTCTCTGTCTCTGCCTGTGTCTCTCTGTATCTGTCTGTCTCTGTCTGTGTCTGTCTGTCTCTGTCCCTGTCTCTGTCTGTCTTCATCTGTCTCTGTGGGTCTCTGTCTGTCTCTGTCTGTGTTTTTCTGTCTCTGTGGGTGTCTGTCTGTTTCTGTCTCTGTCTGTCTCTGTCTTTTTTCGTCTGTCTCCCTGGGTCTCTGTTTGTCTCTGTAGCTGCCTGTGTGTTACTGTCTCTGTGGGTTTCTTTCTGTCTCTGTCTCTGCCTGTGTCTGTCTGTGTCTGTCTGTCTGTCTGTCTCTGTGGGTGTCTGTTGCTCTCTGTCTCTGCCTGTGTCTGTCTGTGCATGTCGGTCTCTGTCTGTCTCAGTCTCTGCCTGTGTCTGTCTCAGTGGGTCTATGTCTGTGTCTGTCTCTGTCTGTGTCTGTCTGCCTCTATGGTTTTCTGTCTGCCTCTGTCTCTGTCTGTGTCTGTCTCTGTGGGTCTGTCTCTCTTTGGGTCTCTGTCTGTCTCTCTGTCTGTCTGTAATTTCTGTGTCTGTCTGTCTCTGTGGGTGTCTGTCTGTCTCTGTGGGTCTCTGGCTGTGTCTGTCTCTGCCTGTGTCTGTATGGCTCTGTGGGTCTCTGTCTGTCTCTGTCTGCCTGTCTCTGTCTGTCTGTGACTGTCTGTGTCTGTCTGTCTCTGTCAGTCTCTGTCATTCTGTCTCTGTCTGTCTGTCTCTGTCTTTCTGTCTCTGTTTGTCTGTGTCTGTTTGTCTGTCTCTGTCTTTCTGTTCGTCTGTCTGTCTGTGTGGGTCTCTGTCTTTCTGTGTGGGTCTCTGTCTGTGTGTCGCTGCCTGTCTCTATCTGTGTCTGTCTGTCTGTGTCTGTCGCTTTCTGTGTCTGTCTGTCTCTGTCTGTCTGTGTCTGTCTGTGTCTGTCTGTGTCTGCCTGTCTCTGATTGTCTCTGTCTGTCTGTGTCCGTCTGTGTCTGTGTCTGTGTGTATGTGTGTGTCTCTCTGTCTGTCTGTGGAGGTCTGTGTCGGTCTCTGTGTCTATCTGCGTCGGTGTGTCTCTGTCTTTCTTTGTCTGTCTCTGTGTGTCTCTGCCTGTGTCTGTCTGTCTCCGTCTGTCCTTGTCTGTCTGTCTCTGTGTTTCTGTGTCGGTCTCTGTCTGTGTGTCGCTTCCTTTCTCTGTTCTGTCTGTGTCTGTGTCTGTGTCTGTTTCTTTCTGTGTCTGTCTGTCTCTGTGGGTCTCTGTCTCTCTCTGTCTCTGTCTGTCTGTCTGTGTCTGTCTGTGTCTGTCAGTCTCTGTCGTTGCCTGTGTCTGTCTGTCTCTGTCTGTCTCTGTCTGTCTAACCGTGTCTGTCTGTGTCTGTCTGTCTCTGTCTGTCTGTGTGCCATTCTCTGTGTGTCTATGTCTGTCTCTTCCTGTCTCTCTGTCTGTGTCTCTCTGTCCGTTTCTGTCGCTACCTGTGTCTGCCTGTGTGTGTCGGTCTCTGTCTGTGTCTGTCTCTGTGGGTCTCTTTCTGTCTCTTTCTCTATCTGTGTCTGTCTGTCTTTGTCTGTCTCTGTGGGTCTCTGTCTGAATGTGTCTCTGTGGGTCTCTGTGTGTCTCTGTCTCTGTTTATCTCTGTGGGTCTCTGTCAATCTCTCTCTCTGACTGTGTCTGTCTGTCTCTGAGGGTCTCTGTTTGTCTGTGTCTTTCTCACTGTCGGTCTCTGTCTGTCTCTGTCTCTGCCTGTGTCTGTCTATCTCATTGGGTCTCTGTCTGTCTCTGTCTCTGCCTGTGTCTGTCTGTGTGTGTCTGTCTCTGTGAATCTTTGTATATATCTGTCTCTGTCTCTGTCTGTCTGTGTCTGTCTGTCTTTGTCTGTCTCTGTGGGTCTCTATCTGAATCTGTCTCTGTGGGTCTCTGTCTGTCTCTGTCTCTGTTTGTTTCTGTGGGTCTCTGTCAATCTGTGTCTCTGCCTGTGTCTGTCGTATCTGTGGGTTCCTATCTAAATCTGTCTCTGTCTGTGTCTGTCTCTGTGGGTCTCTGTCTGTCTCGGTCTGTGTCTGTCTGTGTCTGTCTGTCTCTGTCCGTGTCTGTGGGTCTCTGTCTGTCTCTATCTGTCTCTGCCTGTGTCTCTCAGTATCTGTCTGTTTCTGTCTGTGTCTTTGTGTCTCTGTCCCTGTCTCTGTCTGTGTCTTTGTGTCTCTGTCCCTGTCTCTGTCTGTCTTCGTCTCTCTGTTTCTATAGGTCTCTGTCTGTCTCTGTCTCTGTCTCTGGCTGTGTCTGTCGGTGTTTTTCTGTCTCTGTGGGTCTCTGTCTGTCTCTTTATCTGCCTGTGTCTTACTGTCTCTGTGGGTTTCTTTCTGTCTCTGTCTCTGCCTGTGTCTGTCTGTCTCTGTGGGTCTCTGTTGCTCTCTGTCTCTGCCTGTGTCTGTCTGTGTATGTCGGTCTCTGTGGGTCTCTGTCTGTCTCTGTCTCTGCCTGTGTCTGTCTCACTGGGTCTATGTCTGTGTCTGTCTCTGCCTGTGTCTGTCTGTGTATGTCGGTCTCTGTGGGTCTCTGTCTGTCTCTGTCTCTGCCTGTGTCTGTCTCAGTGGGTCTCTGTCTGTCTCTGTCTCTGCCTGTCTGTCTGTGTATGTGGGTCTCTGTGGGTCTCTGTCTGTCTCTGTCTCTGTATGACTGTCTGCCTCTGTGGTTTTCTGTCTGTCTCTGTCTGTGTCAATTTGTCTCTGTGGGTCTGTGTCTCTCTGTATCTGCCTGTGTCTTACTGTCTCTGTGGGTTTCTGTCTGTCACTGTCTCTGCCTGTGTCTGTCTGTCTCTGTGGGTCTCTGTTGTTCTCTGTCTCTGCCTGTGTCTGTCTGTGTATGTCGGTCTCTGTTGTTCTCTGTCTCTGCCTGTGTCTGTCTGTGTATGTCTGTCTCAGTAGGTCTATGTCTGTGACTGTCTCTGTATGACTGTCTGCCTCTGTGGTTTTCTGTCTGTCTCTGTCTGTGTCAATTTGTCTCTGTGGGTCTGTCTCTCTCTGTCTCTGCTAAGTCTGTCTGTCTCTGTGGGTCTCTGTCTGTCTGTCTCTCTCTGTCTGTAATTTCTGTGTCTGTCTGTCTTTGTGGGTCTCTGGCTGTGTCTGTCTCTGCCTGTGTCTGTATGACTCTGTGGGTCTCTGTTGTCTCTGTCTGTGTCTGCCTGTCTCTGCCTGTCTGTGACTGTGTCTGTCTGTCTCTGTCTTTCTGTCTCTGTTTGTCTGTCTCTGTCTGTCTGTCTGTGTGGGTCTCTGTGTGTCGCTGCCTGTCTCTGTCTCTGTCTGTGTCTGTCTGTCTCTGTCTGTCTGTGTCTGACTGACGCTTTCTGTGTCTGTCTCTGTCTGTCTGTGTCAGTCTTTATATGTCTCTGTCTATCCATGTCTGTGTCTGTCTGGGTCTGTCTATCTCTGTCTGTCTGTGTCTGTCTGTCTCTGTCCGTGTGTTTCTGTCTGTCTGGATGTGTCTTTTCTTTCTGGGTGGGTCTCTTTCTGTCTGTGTGTCTCTGTCTGTCTCTGTCTGTGTCATCCTGTCTCTGTCTGTCTGTGTCTGTCTGTGTGTGGCTGTCTCTGTCTGTGTCTGTGTGTATGTATGTGTCTCTCTGCCTGTCTGTCTGTGGAGGTCTGTATCGGTCTCTGTTTGTGTCGGTCTGTGTCTGTCTGTCTCTGTCTGTCTCTGTCTGTGTCGGTCTGTTCTCATTCTGTCTGTGTCTGTCTGTCTCGGTCCCTCTGTGTCGGTCTTTCTCTGTCTGTCTGAGTCGTTCTATGCGTCTGTCTGTGTCTGTCTGTCTGTCTGTGTCTCTCTGTGTCCGTCTCTCTCCGTTTGTCTGAGTCTGTCTAACTGTCATTCTGAGTCAGCCTGCCTCTGTCTCTCTCTGTCTGTCTATGTCTGCCTGTGTCTGTCTGTATCGTTCTGACTCGGTCTCTCTGTGTCGATCTCTGTCTGTGTTTATGTGTCTGTCTGTCTCTGTCTGTGTCGATCTGTGTCTGTCTCTGTCTGTGTCTGTCTGTCTGTCTGTCTGTGTCTGTCTGTGTCTGTCTCTGTATGTCTCTGTCTCTCTGTGTTTGTCTGTCTCTGTCTCTCTGTCTGTGTCTGTCTCTGACTGTGTATGTCTCTGTCTTTCAGTCTGTCTGTCTCTGTCTGTCTGTGTCTGTCTGTGTCTGTCGATGACTGCCTGTCTCTGTCTGTCGGTGTCTGTCTGAGTCTGTTTGTGTCTGTCTATATCTGTCTGTGTCTGTCTGTCTCTGTCTGTGTCTGTCTGTCTCTTGTCTGTGACTGCCTCTGTCTTTCTGTGTGGTTCTCGGTCTGTGTGTCGCTGCCTGTGTCTGTCTGTCCCTGTCTGTCTGTCTGCCTGTGACTGTCTGTGTCTTTCTCTGTGTCTGTTTCTGTCTGTCTGTGTCGGTCTCTGTCTCTGTCTGTGTCTGACTATCTGTCTGTCTCTGTCGGTCTGTGTCATTCTGTCTCATTCTGTCTGTGTCTTTCTGTCTCTGTGTGTGTGTCGCTACCTCTCTCTGCCTGTATCTGTCTGTCTGTGTCGGTCTCTGTCTCTGTCTCTATCTGTCTGTCTGTGTCTATCTGACCCGGTCTGAGTCTGCCTGTCTCTGTCTGTCTGTCCATGCCTGTGACTGTCTGTCTCTGCCTGTCTCTGTCTGTCTGTGTGTGGCTGTCTCTCTCTGTTTTTGTCTCTCTCTGTCTGTGTCTGTCTGTGTCTCTAAATCTCTGTCTCTGTCTGTCTCTGTCAGTGTCTGTCTGTCTGTGTCTGTCTTTCTCTGTGTGTGTCTGCTCTTCTCTGTCTGCCTGTGTCTATGTGTGTCGGTCTCTTTCTGCGTCTGTCTGTCTCAGTCTGTCATTTCTGTCTCTGTCTGTCTGTCTCTGTCTGTCCGTCTATGCCAGTACCTATCTGTCTGTCTGTCTGTCTCTGACTGTCTCTGTCTGTGTCTGTCTCTGTCTGTCCCTGTCTGTCTGTCTCTGGCTCTCTGTCTGTCTGTCTCGGGCTGTTTGTCTCTTTCTGTGTGTCTCTGTCTCTCTGTGTCTGTCTTTCTGTGTCTGTCTGTCTCAGTCAGTGTCTGTCTGTCTCTGTCTGTGTCTGTCATTCTCTGTGTGTCTGTCTGTGTCTGTATGTCTCTGTCTCTCTGTGTGGGTCTCTGCCTGTGTGTCGCTCTCTGTCTGTGTGTGTGGGTCTCTGTCTGTCTCTGTCTGTCTGTGTGGGTCTCCGTCTGTGTGTCGCTGTCTGTCTCTGTCCGTTTCTGTCGGTCTGGGTGTGTAGCTGTCTATATCTCTCTGTCTCTGTCCGTCTGTGTGGGTCTCTGTCTGTGTCTGTCTCTGCCTGTCTCTGTCGGTCTGGGTGTGTAGCTGTCTGTATCTCTCTGTCTCTGTCCGTCTGTGTGGGTCTCTGTCTGTGTGTCGCTGTCTGTCTCTGTCTGTGTGTCGCTGCTTGTCTCTGTCTATCTCTCTGTGTCTGTCTGTCTCTGTCGGTCTCTGTCTGTGCGTGCATGTCTCTGTCTGTCTTTGTGGGTTTCTGTGTTTCGCTGCCTGTCTCTGTCTGTGTCTGTCTCTGTCTGTCTCTGTCTGTTTGCCTGTGTGGGTCTCTGCCTGTGTGTCGCTGCCTATCTCTGTCTGTGTCTGTCTCTGTCTGTGTGGGTCTCTGTGTGTCGCTGCCTTTCTCTGTCTGTCTCTGTGTGTGTGTGTGGGTCTATGTCTGTGTGTCGCTGTCTGTCTCTGTCAGTCTCTGTCTGTGTGTGTGTGTGTGGGTGGGTCTCTGTCTGAGTGTCAGTGCCTGTCTTTGTCTGTCTGTTTGGGTTTCTGTGTGTCGCTCCCTGTCTCTGCCTGTCTCTGACTGTCTCTGCCTTTCTCTCTCTGTCTCTGTGGGTCTCTGTGTGTGTCTGTCTCTGCCTGTCTCTGCCTGTCTGTGTGTGTCTCTGTCTGTGTGCCGCGGTCTGTCTCTGCCTGTCTCTGCCTGTGTCTGTCTGTCTCTGTGGGTCTCTGTCTGTGTGTCGCTGTCTGTGTCTCTCTGTCTCTGTCTGTCTGTGTGGGTCTCTGTCGTGCTCTGTCCCTGTCGGTCTGTGTCTGTCTGTGTCGGTCTGTCTCTGTCGTGCTCTGTCTCTGTCTGTCTCTGTCTGTGTCTATATGTCTGTCTTTGTGTGTCTGTCTCTTTCTGTCTGTGTCTGTCGGTCTATGCCTGTCCGTGTGGGTCTCTGTCTGTGTGCAGCTGCCTGTGTCTGTCTGTCTGTGTCTGTCTGTGTGCCGCTGCCTGTGTCTATGTCGGTCTCTGTCTCTGTCTGCTTGTGTCTGTCTCATTCTGTCTGTGTGTCGCTGCCTTTCTCTGCCGGTTCCTGTCGGTCTGTCTGTGTCTGTCGGTCTCTGCCTGTCTCTGTCTGCCTGTGTCTGTCTGTGTCTTTCTGTATCAGTCTGTCTGTCTCTGTCTGTCTGTGTCTGCCTCTGTCTGTGTCTGTCTGTCTCTGTGTTGGTCTCTGTTTCGGTTGGTCTCTGTCTCTTCCTGTCTGTCTGTCTGTGTCTGTCTGTGTCTGCCTGTCTGTGTGTCTGTGTTTGTCTCTACTTGTCTGCGTCTGCCTGTCTCTGTCTGTCTGTGTCTGCCTGTGTCTGTCTGCCTCTGTCTGTGTCTGCCTACGTCTGTCTGCCTCTGTCTGTCTCTGTCTGTCTGTGTGGGTCTCTGTCTTTGTGTGGCGGCCTGTCTCTGTCTGAGTCCGTGTGTCTCTGGCTCTGTCTAAGTCTGTCTTTGTCTGTTTCTGTCTGTGACGGTCTGTCTGTCTGGGTCTCTGTCTGTCTTTGTCTGTATCTGTCTGTGTCTGTCGGTCTCTGTCTGTCTCAGTCTGTCTGTGTGGGTCTCTGTCTGTTTGTCGCTTCCTGTCTATGTCTGTCTGAGTCTGTCTGTGTCGGTCTGTGTTTGTGTCTGTCTGTGTCGGTCTCTGTCTCTGTCTGTCTCTGTCAGGTTGTGTCTGTCTGTCGCATTTTGTCTGTGTCTGTCTGTGTCTGTCTCTGTCTGTGTCTGTCTGTGTCTGTCTGTGTGTCGATGCCTGTCTCTGCCTGTCTCTGCCTGTCTCTGTGTGTCTGTGTCGGTCTCTGTCTCTGTCTGTGTGTGCCTGTCTGTCTCTACCTGTCTCTGTCTGTCTTTCTGTGTCTGTCTGTCTGTCTGTCTCTGTCTGTCTCTGTCAGTCTGTGTCTGTCTGTGGCTGGTTGTCTGTGGCTGGCTGTCTGTCATTC
Organism: Tenodera sinensis; assembly: GCA_030765045.1. NCBI lineage: Eukaryota > Metazoa > Arthropoda > Insecta > Mantodea > Mantidae > Tenodera > Tenodera sinensis. The sequence goes on from CM060972.1 coordinate 52,404,607, forward strand.
TGTCTCTGTCTGTCTGTGTCTGTCTCTGTCTGTCTGTCTGTCTCTCTGTCTCTGTCTGTCTGTGTCTGACTCTCTCGGTCTGTCTGTGTCTGTCTGTCGGTTCTGTCTGTCTCTGTCTGTGTCGGTCTCTGTCTCTCTCTGTCTCTGTGTCTGTCTGTCTCTGTATGTCTGTGTGTGTCTGTGTCTGTCTGTCTCTGTCTGTCTATGTGTCTCTCTCTGTCTGTGTCTGTCTGTGTCAGTCTCTGTCTATCTGTCTCGGTCTGTCTGTCTCTGTCTGTCCCTGTCTCTGTGTCTCTCTCAGGCTGTGTCTGCCTGTCTCTGTCTGTCTGTCTCCGTCTGTGTCTGTCGTTCCCTGTCATCTGTGTCTGTCTGTCTCTGTCTGTATCTGTCTGTCTGTGTAGGTCTCTGTGTGTGAGTCGCTGTCTGTCTCTGTCTGTGTGGGTCTCTGTCTGTCTCTGTATTCTGTGTGGGTCTCTGTCTATCTCTGCCTGTGTCTGTCTCTACCTGTCTGTGTCTGTCCAGGTCTGTCTCTGTTTCTGTCGGTCTGTCTCTGTCTGTCTCCGTCTGTGTCTGTCGTTCTCTGCCATCTGTCTCTGTCTGTCTCTCTCTGTCTCTGTCTGTCTGTGTCTGACTCTCTCGGTCTGTCTGTGTCTGTCTGTCGGTTCTGTGTGTCTCTGTCTGTGTCGGTCTCTGTCTCTCTCTGTCTCTGTGTCTGTCTGTCTCTGTATGTCTGTGTCTGTCTGTGTCTGTCTGTGTGTGTCTGTGTCTGTCTGTCTCTCTCTGTCTATGTGTCTCTCTCTGTCTGTGTCTGTCTGTGTACGTCTCTGTCTATCTGTCTCGGTCTGTCTGTCTCTGCCTGTCTCTGCCTGTCTGTGTGTCGCTGTCTGTCTCTGTCTTGTCTGTCTGTTACTCTCTGTGTCTGTCTGTATGGGTATATGTCTATGTGTCGGTGTACGTCTCTCTGTGTGTCTGTCTGTGTGTGTGGATCTCTGTCTGTGTGTCGCTCTCTGTCTCTGCCTGTCTGTGTCTGTCCCTTTCTGTCTCTATCTGTCTATGTGGGTCTCTGTCTGTGTGTCGCTGTGTGTCTCTGCCTGTCTCTGTCTCTTTCTGTCTGTGTGGGTCTCTGTCTGTCTGTGTGGGTCTCTGTCTGTCTGTGGCGGTCTCTCTCTGTCTCTGTCATTCTGTGTGGATCTCTTGCAGTCTCTGCTTTCTGTGTCGGTCTCTGTCTCTCTCTGTCTGTGTTGGTCTCCGTCTGTCTCTGTCTGTCAGTGTCGTTCTCTATCTCTGTCTGTCTGTGTGGGTCTCCGTCTGTGTCTGTCTGTCTCTGTTTCTCTGTCTGTTTGTGTTTGTCTGTATCTGTCTGTCTCTATCTGACTTGGTGTCCCTGCCTGTCTCTGTCGGTCTCTGTCTGTCTCTGTCTGTCTGTGTGTGTCTGTCTGTCTCGGTCTGTGACGGTCTCTGGCGTTTCTGTCTCTGTCTCGGTTGGTCTCTGTCTATTTCTGTCTCTGTATGTCTGTGTGTGTCTGTCTCTCTGTCTCCGTCTGTCTGTGTCTGTCTGTCTCTGTCTGTCTCTGTCTCTGCCTGTCTGTCTCTGTCTGTCTGTGTCTCCCTGTCTGTGTCTGTGTGTCTGTGTTTGTCTCTATCTGTGTCTGTCTTTGTCTGTCTCTGTCTATCTCTGTCTGTCTCTGTTTGTCTCTGTCTGTGTGTCTCTGTCAGTCTGTGTCTGTCTGTGCCTGTCGTTCTCTGTCATCTGTCTCTGTCTGTATCTGTCTGTCTGTGTGGGTCTCTGTCTTTGTGGGTCTCTGTCTGTGTGTCGCTATCTGTCTCTGTCTGTGTGGGTCTCTGTCTGTCTCTGTATTCTGTGTGGGTCTGTATCTATCTCTGCCTGTCTCTGTCTGTCTGTGTCTGCCTGTGTCTGTCTGCCTCTGTCTGTCTGTGTGGGTCTCTGTCTGTGTGTGCCGGCCTGTGTGTGTCTCTGTCTGTCTCTGGCTCTGTCTATGTCTCTTTCTGTCTGTGTCGGTCTGTGTGGGTCTCTGTCTGTCTTTGTATCTGTCTGCCTGTTTCTGTCTGTGTCTGTCTGTCTCTGTCTGTCTGGGTGGGTCTCTGTTTTTCTTTGTCTGCATCTGCCTGTCTCTGTCTGTGTGTGTCTGTCTCTGTCTGACTCTGTCTGTCTCTGTCTGTTATCTCTGTCTGTTTCTGTTTGTCTCTGTCTGTCTCTGTCTGTCTCTGTCTGTGTGTGTCTGTCTCTGTCTGTCTCATTCTGTCTCTGTCTGAGTGTGTTCCTTTCTGTCTCTGCCTGTCTCTGTCTGTCGTTCTCTGTCTGTATCTGTCTGTCTCTATCTCTCTGTGTGTTGCTGTTTTCTGTGTCTGTGTCTGTCTCTCTCTGTCTGTCGTGGGGGTCTCTGTTTATATCTGTCTGTCTGTGTGGGTCTCTGGCTGTCTCTGTCTGTCTGTCTTTCTCTGTCTGCCTGTGTGGGTCTCTGCCTGTCTCTGTCTGTCTGTGTGGGTCTCTGTGTGTTTGTCTCTGTCTCTGTATCTGTCTGCCTCTGTCTGTCTGTGTGGGTCTCTGTCGGTCTGTGTGGGTCTCTATCTGTGTGCCGCTGTGTGTCTGTGTCTGTCTCTGTCTGTCTGTGTGGGTCTCTGTCTATGTCTGTCTGTGTCTGTCTGTGTGGGTTGTGTCTGTGTCTGTTTCTGTCTGTCTCTGCCTGTCTGTGTGTGTCGCTGTCTGTCTGTGTCTGTCTGTCTGTCTGTGTGAATCTCTGTCTCTGTCTGTCTGTCTGTGTGAGTCTCTGTCTGTCTCTCTCTGTCTCTGTCTGTCTGTGTGGGTCTCTATCTGTGTACCGCTGTCTGTCTCTGTCTGTGTTGCTCTCTCTCTGTGTCTACCTGTCTCTGGCTGTCTCTCTCTGTCTCTGTCCGTCTGTGTGCGTGGGTCTCTGCCTGTGTGTCGCTGTTTGTCTCTGGCTATCTCTGTCTGTCCCTTTCTGTCTCTGTCTGTCTATGTGGGTCTCTGTCTGTGTGTCGCGGTCTGTCTCTGTCTGTCTCTGTCTGTTACTCTGTGTGTCTGTCTGTCTGTGTGGCTCTCTGTCTGTGTGTCGCTGTCTGTCTCTCTCTGTCTCTGCCTCTCTGTGTGTGTCTGTCTCTGCCTGTCTCTGCCTGTCTGTATGGGTCTCTGTCTGTGTGTCGCGGTCTGTCTCTGTGTGTGTCTGTCTGTCTGTTACTCTCTGTGTCTGTCTGTCTGTGTGGGTCTCTGTCTATGTGTCAGTTTTCGTCTCTCTCTGTGTCTGTCTGTGTGGGTCTCTGTCTGTGTGTCGCTGTCTGTCGCTGTCTGTCTCTGCCTGTGTCTGTCGTTCTGTGTGGGTCTCTGTCTGTCGCTGTCTGTCTTTGCCTGTCTCTGTCTGTCTTTGTTTGTCTGTGTCGGTCTCTGTCTGTCTGTCTCTGTCTGTCTGTGTGGGTCTCTGGCGGTCTCTGTCTGTCTGTGTCGGTCTATGTCTCTCTGTGTCTGTCTGTGTCGGTCTCCGTCTGCCTCTGTCTGTCTGTGTCGTTCTCTGTCTCTGTCTGTCAGTGTGGGTCTCCGCCTGTGTCTGTCTGTCTCTGTTTCTCTGTCTCTCTCTGTCTCTGTCTGTCTCTGTCTCTCTCTGTCTCTGTCTGTCTCTGTCTATGTCTGTCTCTATCTGACTTTGTGTCACTGCCTGTCTCTGTCTGTCTCTGTCTGTCGGTGTGGGTCTGTGTCTGTCTCTATCTTTGTCTGTCTGTGTGGGTCTCTGTCTCTGTGGCGCTGTCGGTCTCTGTCTGTCTCTGTCTGTTACTCTCTGTGGGTCTCTGTCTGTGTGTCACTGTCTGTCTCTGTCTGTCGCTGTCTTCCTGTGTGGGTCTCTGTCTGTGTATGTCTCGGTCTGTCTCTGTCTGTGTATGTGGCTCTCTGTCTGTCTCTGCCTGTCTGTGTGGGTCTCTGTCTGTCTCTCTCTGTCTGTGGCCCTCTGTCTGTCTTTCTGTCTGTGTGGGCCTCTCTCTGTCTCTGTCTGTCTGTGTGGCTCTCTGTCTGTCTCGGTCTGTCTGTGTGGGTCTCTGTGTGTATCTGTGTAGGTCCCTGTCTGTCTCTATCTCTGTGGGTCTCTGTCTGCGTCTGTCGGTGTGTGTCTGTATGGGTCTCCGTCGGTCTCTGTCTGTGTGTGTCTATTTCGGTCTCCGTTTTCTCTGTCTGTCTGTCTGTCTGTGTGAGTCTGTGTGGGCTTCTGTCTGTCTCTGTCTGTCTATGTGTTTCTGTGTGGGTCTGTGTTTTTTTTCTTTCTGTTTGTGTCTGTCTGTGTGCGTCTGTGTGGGTCTCTGTATATCTGTGTGTGTAGGTGTGGGTCTCTGTCTCTGTCTGTCTCGGTCGGTCTCTGTCTGTCTCTGTCCGTCTCTGTTTTCTCTGTCTGTCTCTGTGTATCTGTCTCTGTCTGTGTGTGCCTGTCTGTGTCCGTCTATCTCTGTCTGTCTGTGTGTGTGTGTGTGTCTGTCTCTGTAGTCAGCCTGTCTCTGTCTCTCTCTGTTTGTGTCTGTGTGTGTCTGTCTGTCTCTGTCTGTCTGTGTGGGTCTCTATCTGTATCTCTCTGTCTGTGTCTGTCTGTCTGTGTGGGTCTCCCTCTGTGTCTGTCTGTGCCTTTCTGTCTCTGTCTGTCTCTGTGTATTTCTGTCTGTCTCTTTCTGTCTCTGTATGTCTATCTTAGTGTGTTTGTCTCTGTCTGTCTGTGTCTGTCGGTCTCTGTCTGTCTCAGTCTGTCTGTGTGGGTCTCTGTCTGTTTGTCGCTTCCTGTCTATGTCTGTCTGAGTCTGTCTGTGTCGGTCTGTGTTTGTGTCTGTCTGTGTCGGTCTCTGTCTCTGTCTGTTTCTGTCTGGCTCTGTCAGGTTGTGTCTGTCTGTCGCATTTTGTCTGTGTCTGTCTGTGTCTGTCTCTGTCTGTCTGTGTCTGTCTGTATCTGTCTGTGTGTCGATGCCTGTCTCTGCCTGCCTCTGTGTGTGCCTGTCTGTCTCTACCTGTCTCTGTCTGTCTTTCTGTGTCTGTCTGTCTGTCTCTGTCTGTCTGTCTCTGTCAGTCTGTGTCTGTCTGTGGCTGTCTGTGGCTGGCTGTCTGTCATTCTGTCTCTGTCTGTCTGTGTCCGTCTCTGTCTGTCTGTCTCTCTGTCTCTGTCTGTCTGTGTCTGACTCTCTCGGTCTGTCTGTGTCTGTCTGTCGGTTCTGTGTGTCTCTGTCTGTGTCGGTCTCTGTCTCTCTCTGTCTCTGTGTCTGTCTGTCTCTGTATGTCTGTGTCTGTCTGTGTCTGTCTGTGTCTGTCTGTGTCTGTCTGTGTCTGTCTGTCTCTGTCTGTCTATGTGTCTCTCTCTGTCTGTGTCTGTCTCTGTCTATCTGTCTCGGTCTCTCTGTCTCTGTCTGTCCCTGTCTCTGTGTCTCTCTCAGGCTGTGTCTGCCTGTCTCTGTCTGTCTCCGTCTGTGTCTGTCGTTCTCTGTCATCTGTGTCTGTCTGTCTCTGTCTGTATCTGTCTGTCTGTGTAGGTCTGTGTGTGTGAGTCGCTGTCTGTCTCTGTCTGTCTCTGTATTCTGTGTGGGTCTCTGTGTATCTCTGCCTGTGTCTGTCTCTGCCTGTCTGTGTCTGTCCAGGTCCGTCTCTGTTTCTGTCGGTCTGTCTCTGTCTGTCTCCGTCTGTGTCTGCCTGTCTCTGTCTATCTGTGTCTGTCTACCTGTGTTTGTCTGTCTGTGTCTGTGTCTGTCTCTGTTAATCTGTATGGGTCTCTGTCTGTGTATGGGTGCCTGTCGCTGTCTCTGTCTGTGTCTGTCTCTGGCTCTGGCTGTCTGTGTGGGTCTCAGTCTGTGCGTCGCTGCCTGTCGTTGTCTCTCTCTGCCTGTCTGTGTGGATCTCTTTCTGTGTGTCGCTGTCTGTCTCTGTTTGTCTCTGGCTGTCTGTGTGGGTCTGTGTCTGTCTGTCTGTCTGTCTGTGTGTTGTGACGTAACGTTGTACTGGGGTGCACTAGAACGTAACTCTTGTTAAGTCTGTGCAACCCACTGACACGTTTTAACCCTTTAGGATACCGTGGATCTTTAAAGAAATTACACTGGCAATTAGCAAGTCATGCTTGCCTTTATTATAAGACTTACAAACATACAACCTTAACACCTTGAGTTACATAGACCTTGAATGTGTCGCCACTTTACAGTGATTAGAAAAGAACATCACTTGACAATACCTTTTGTGAGATGATGGTTTTAATACATTAACATTTCGAAAATTCCTGCCATGCTGATAACGTTTCTACTCACGTGGTAACGATTTAGTTATATAAAATGAAAAGAGAAGAAGTTTTACTCACGTGGTAAGGATTGAGTTATATAAATATGGAAAGAGAAGAAGTAAAGATAATTTAGAAAGCAATTACTCGCGTATAATCACATGATGCCTCCCTATGTACCTAGCCACCATTTTCTCTGCTCATGCTTCGCAGAGAGTTCCTCCGTCGTTGAAATCCCAAAGTCGACTCACTGTATGACGTTCTCGGACCTGGCTTGACAGGGATGACTAGTTGATGCGCCGCTGTTTTCGGCAGTTCCCGCAAGAGGTCGTGGAATTCTCGGTGTAGATATGCAGGTTTCCTGTGGAAGCACCGTGACGCTGCTTGTTTTTAGATTTGGCGAAATTGTACTGATGGCTGTCTTTTGGATGGTAGGTAAAATAACGGCTCACTGTGTGTCGCTACCTATCTCTGTCTGTCTCTGTCTGTCTGTATGGGTGTCAGTCTGTCTGTCTGTGTGGGTCTCTGTCAGTCTCTGTCTGTCTGTATGGGTCTCTGTCTGTCTCTGTCTGTCTGTGTGTGTCTGTGTGGGTCCTTATCTGTCTCTGTCTGTCTGTGTGGGTCTCTGTCTCTGTCTGTCTCTGTGTGTGTCTGTGTGGGTCTCTGTCTCTGTCCGTCTGTGAGGGTCTCTGTCTTTCTCTGTCTGTCTGTGTGTATCTGTGTGTGTCTGTGTGGGTCTCTGTCTCTCTCTGTCTGTATGTGTGTGTGAGGGTGTCTGTCCGTCTCTGTGTGTCGCTGTCTGTCTGCCTGTCTGTGTGGGTCTCTGTCTGTGTGTCCCTGTCTGTCTCTGTCTGTCTGTGTGGGTCTCTGTCTGTGTGTCGCTGCCTGTCCCTTTCTGTCTCTGTCTGTCTGTGTGTGTCTCAGTCTGTCTGTCTGTATGGGTCTCGGTCTCTGTCTGTTTGTGTACGTCTGTGTGGGTCCTTATCTGTCTCTGTCTGTCTGTTTGTTTCTGTGTGGGTCTCTATCTCTGTCTGTCTTTGAGGGTCTCTGTGTGTCTGTGTGGGTCTCTGTCATTCTGTCTGTCTGTGTGTGCCTGTGACGGTGTCTGTCCGTCTCTGTGTGTCATTGTGTGTCTCTGTCTGTCTGCGTGTCTCTGTCAGTCTCCGTCTGTGTAGGTCTCTGTCTGTCTGTGTGTGTCTGTTAGAGTATCTGTCTCTCTCTGTCTGTGTGTCTGTTTAGGTCTCGGTCGGTCTCTGTATATCTCTGTCTGTCTCTGTGGGTCTCTGTCTGTCTGTGTGTGTCTGTGTAGCGCTCTGTCAGTCTCTGTCAGTCTCTGTCTGTCTGTGTGTGTCTATGTGGGTTTCTGTCTGTGTGGGTCTCTGTCTGTCCATGTCTGTCTGTGTGGGCCTCTGTCTGTCTCTGTCTGTGTGGGTCGCTGTCTGCCTGTGTGGGCCTCTGTCTGTCTCTGTCTGTGTGGGTCGCTGTCTGCCTGTGTGGGCCTCTGTCTGTCTCTGTCTGTGTGGGTCTCTGTCTCTCTCTGGCTGTCCGTGTGGGTCTCTCTCTGTCTATGTCTGTCTGTGTGGGTCTCTGGCTGTCTCTGTCTGTGTATTGCGATCTCTGTCTGTCTCTATCTGTCTCTGTCGGTCTCTCTCTGTCTATGTCTGTCTGTGATGGCTATCTGTCTTTCTGTCTCTGTCTGTGTCTGTCTGTGTCTGTCTGTGTCTGTCTGTGTCTGTCTGTCTCTGTCTGTCTGTATCTCTCCGTCTGTCTGTGTCTGTCTGTGTCTGCCTCTCTGTGTCTGTGTCTGTCTGTGTCAATCTGTGTCGGTCTCTGTCTATCTGTCTCTGTCTGTCTGTCTGTCTGTCTGTCTGTCTCTGTCTGCCTCTGTCTGTGTGTCTCTGTCAGGCTAGGTCGCTCTGTCTGTATCTGTCTGTCTGTGTGGGTCTCTGTTTGTTGGTCGCTGTCTGTCTCTGTCTGTCTGTGTATTCTGTGTGGGTCTCTGTCTGTCTGTGTCTTTCTGTGTCGTTGTTGTTGTGTTTAACGCCCGCTTTTACTACTACGGCACCGCAGGCGGTGACACTGATGATACATGGAATGAAGATGGAGCACCGGTGGAATGAGATGGCGGGGGAAACCGGAGCACCCGGAGAAAACCCGCCCTGACGCCGCCTCGTCCACCACGAATACCACATGCGGGTCCCTGGGATCGAACCCGAACCGCCTAGGGGGTAGGAGAGCGCGCTAACCGCTAGGCCACGGCGCCGCCTTTCTGTGTCTGTCTTTGTCTGTAGCTGTCTCTGTCTGTCTGTCTGTGTGGGTTTCTGTCTGTCTCTGTCTGTCTGTGTGGGTCTCTGTCTGTCTGTCTCTATCTGTTTGTGTGGGTCTCTGGCTGTCTCTGTCCGTCTCTGTCTGTCTGTGTGTCTGTCTGGGAGGGTCTCTCTCTGTCTGTGTCTTTCTGTGTCTGTCTCTGTCTATAGCTGTCTCTGTCTGTGTCTGTCTGTGTGGGTTTCTGTCAGACTCAGTCTGTCTCTGTCTATCTCTGTCTGTGTGGGTCTCTGTCTGTCTCTGTCTGTGCCATTCTCTCTGTGTCTGTCTCTGTGTGTCTGATGGGTCTCTGTCTGTGTGTCTCTGTATGTGTCTGTCTCTGTCAGGGTCTCTCTGTCTGTCTCTTTCTGTCTGTTTCTGTCTCTGTCTGTCTGTGTGGATCCCTGTCTGTCTATGTCTGTCTGTTTGAGTCTCTGTCTGTGCATCGCTGTCTCTCTATGTCTGTCTCTGTCTGTGTGTGTGGGTCTCTGTGTGTGTGTCGCTTTCTGTCTCTGCCTGTCTCTGCCTGTCTCTGTCTCTGTCTCTGTCTGTCTGTCTGTTTGGGTCTCTGTCTGTCTCTGTCGATCTGTGTGGGTTCCTGTATGTCTCTGTCTGTCCGTGTGGGTCTCTGTCTGTCTCTGTGTGTCTGTGTGGGCCTCCGTCTTTCTCTGTCTGTCTGTGTCGTTATCTGTCTGTCTCTGTCTGCCTGCGTGGGTCTCCGTCTGTCTCTGTCTGTCTCTGTGGGTCTCTGTCTGCCTGTGTGGGTCTCTGTCTGTCTCTGTCTGTGTGGGTCTATGTCTATCTCTGTCTGTGTGGGTCTCTGTCTGTCTCTGTCAGTCTGTGTCGTTCTCTGTCTTTCTGTCTGTGTGGGCCTCTGTCTGTCTGTCTGTGTGGTTCTCTATCTGTCTCTGTCTTTGTCGTTCTCTGTGTGTCTCTTTCTGTCTGTGTGGGTCTCTGTCTGTGTGCGTCTCTGTCTGTCTCTGTCTGTCTGTGTGGGTCTCTGTCAGTCAGGGTCTGTCTGTGTGGGTCTCTGTTTGTGTCTGTGTGGGTCTCTGTCTGTGTCTATCTGTGTGGGTCTCTTTCTGTGTCTGTCTGTCTGTTTGTGTCTGTGTGGGTCTCTGTCGGTGTCTGTCTGTGTGTGTGTGTCTCTTTCGGTCTCCGTCTGTGTCTGTCTGAGTCTGTGTGGGTCTCTGTCGGTCAATGGCTGTCTCTGCCTGTCTCTGTATGTCTATGTGTGTGTGTCTCTGTCTTTCTGTTTCTGTCTGTGTCTGTCTGTGTGTGTCTGTGTGCGTCTCTGTCAGTCACTGTCTGCCTGTGTGGATGTCTGTCTGTATGTGTCTGTGTGGGTCTGTTTCTGTCTCTGACTGTCTGTGTGGGTCTCTGTCGGTCTCCGTCTGTCTCCGTCTGTGTGTGTCTGTGTGGGTCTCTGTCGGTCTCTGTCGCTGTCTGTGTGGGTCTCTGTCTGCCTCTGTCTGTGTGTGTCTGTGTGGGTCTCGGGCTGTCTCTGTCTGTGTGTGTCGGTCTCTGTCTGTGTGGTTCTCAGTCTGTGTGTCTGTGTCTGTCTCTGTTTGTCGCTGTCTCTGCCTGTATGTGTGGGTCTGTGTCTATGTGTCGCTGCCTGACGAGGTCTATCTCTGCTTGTCTCTTTCTGTCTATATGGGTCTCTGTCTGTGTTTTTCTGTGCCTGTCTCTGTCTGTAGCTTTCTCTGTATGTCTATGTCTGTAGGGTTCTCTTCTGTCCCTGTCTGTCTGTGGGTGTCTCTGTCAGGCTCTGTCTGTCTCTGTGGGTCTGTGTCTGTCTCTGTCTATGTGTGTCTGTCTCTGTCGGTCTCCGTCTGTCTCTGTCTGTCTCCGTGTGTCTCTGTCTGTCTGTGTGGGTCTCTGTGTGTCGCTGTCTCTCTATGTCTGTCCCTGTCTGCGTGTGTGGGCTCTGTGTGTGTCGCTCTCTGTCTCTGCCTGTCTGTCTCTGCCTGTCTGTCTCTGTCTGTCTGTGTGGGTCTATTTCTGTCTCTGTCTGTCTGTGTGGTTCTCTGTCTGTCGCTGTCGGTCTGCGTGGGTCATTGTCTGTCTCTGTCTGTCTGTGTGGGTGTCTGTCTGTGTCTGTCTGTGTGGGTCTCTGTATGTCTCTGTCTGTGTGGTCTCTGTCTGTGTCTGTCGGTCTGTGTGGGTCTCCGTCTGTCTCTGTCGCACCCTGTCTGTCTCTGTCAGTCCCTGTATGTCTCTGTCTGTCTCTGTCTGTCTGTGTGTGTCTGTGTGGGTCTCTGTCTGTCTCTGTCCCTGTCAGTCTCTGTATGTCTCTGTCTGTCTGTGTGTGTCTGTGTGGGTCTCTGTCTTTGTCAGTCTCTGTATGTCTCTGTCTGTGTGTGTCTGTGTGGGTCTCTGTATGTCTCTGTCTGTGTGTGTCTGTGTGTGTCTGTCTTTGTCTGTCTCTGTATGTCTCTGTCTGTCTGTGTGTGTCTGTCTATCCATCTGTCTCCGTCTGTCTTTCTTTGTCGGTTTCTCTCTGTCTCTGTCTGTATCTGTCTGTGTGTGCCTGTGTGGGACTGTCAGTCTCTGTTGGTCTCTGTGGGTCTCTCGCTGTCTCAGTCTCTGTGTGTCCCTGTCGGTCTCGGTATCGGTCTGTGTCTGTCTGTCTGTGTATGTGACGGTCTCGGTCGTTTCTGTCTCTCTGTGTCTGTCAGTCTCTTTCTGTCTGTGTCTATCTGTCTGTCTGTCTGTCTCTGTCTTTCTCTGTCTGTCTGTGTCTGTCTCTGTGTGTCTGTGTCTCTCTGTTTCTGTCTGTCTGTGTCGGTCTGTGTCCGTCTCTCTCTGCTTTCTGTGCGTGTCTGTCTGTGTAGTAAGCCTGTCTCTGTCTCTCTATGTTTGTGTCTGTGTGTGTCTGTCTGTGTCTGTCTCTGTCTGTCCGTGTCTGTCTGTTTCTGTCTGTATCTGTCTGTGTGCCGATGCCTGTCTCTGCCTGTCTCTTTCTGTCTGTGTGGGACTCTGTCTGTGTATTTGTGTGTCTGTCTGACTGTAGCTGTCTCTGTCTGTCTCTGTCTGTCTGTGTGGGTTTCTGTCTGTCTCTGTCTGTTTGTGTGGGTCTCTGTCTCTCTCTGTCCGTCTCTGTCTGTCTGGGAGGGTCTCTCTCCGTCTGTGTCTTTCTGTGTCTGTCTCTGTCTATAGCTGTTTCTGTCTGTCTCCATCTGTCTCTGTCTGTCTGTGTGGGTTTCTGTCAGTCTCTGTCTGTCTCTTTCTATCTCTGTCTGTCTGTCTGTGTGGGTGTCTGTCTGTCTCTGTCTGTCTCATTCTCTCCGTGTCTGTCTCTGTGTGTCTGATGTGTCTCTGTCTGTCTGTCTGTCTCTGTCTCTCTGTGTCTGTCTCTGTCGGGGTCTGTCTGTATCTTTCTGTCTGTGTCTGTCTGTTTCTGTTTCTGTCTGTGCATCGCTGTCTCTCTATGTCTGTCTCTGTCTGTGTGTGTGGGTCTCTGTGTGTGTTGCTTTCTGTCTCTGCCTGTCTCTGTCTGTCTCTGTCTCTGTCTGTCTGTCTCTGTCGATCTGTGTGGGTACCTGACTGTCTCTGTCTGTCTGTGTGGGTCTCTGTCTATCTCTGTGTGTCTGTGTGGGCCTCCGTCTTTCTCTGTCTGTCTGTGTCGTTACCTGTCTGTCTCTGTCTGTCTGCGTGGGTCTCCGCATGTCTCTGTCTGTGTGGGTCTCTGTCTGTCTCTGTCTGTGTGAGTCTGTGTGGGTCTCTGTCTGCCTTTGTGGGTCTCTGTCTCTCTCTTTCTGTCTGTGTGGGTCTCTGTCTCTCTCTTTCTGTCTGTGTGGGTCTCTGTCTATCTCTGTCTGTGTGGGGCTATGTCTGTCTCTGTCTGTGTTGTTCTCTATCTGTCTCTGTCTTTGTCGTTCTCTGTGTGTCTCTGTCTGTCTGTGTGGGTCTCTGTGTGTCTCTGTCTGTGTATGTCTCTGTCTGTCTGTGTGGGTCTCTGTCGGTCTCTGTCTGTGTCTGTCTGTGTGTGTCTCTTTCGGTCTCCGTCTGTCTCTGTCTGTCTGAGTCTGTGTGGGTCTCTGTCGGTCAATGGATGTCTCTGTCTGTCTATGTGTGTCTGTCTCTGTATTTATCTTTCTGTCTGTGTCTGTCTGTGTGTGTCTGTGTGCGTCTCTGTCAGTCTCTGTCTGCATGTGTGGATGTCTGTCTGTGTGTGTCTGTGTGGGTCTCTTTCTGTCTCTGTCTGTCTGTGTGGGTCTCTGTCGGTCTCCGTCTGTCTCCATCTGTGTGTGTCTGTGTGGGTCTCTGTCTGTCTGTGTCTGTCTGTGTGAGTCTCTGTCTGTTTGCCTCTGTCTGCCTCTGTCGGTTTCTGTCTGTCTCTGTCTGTATGTGTGGTACTCTGTCTGTCTCTGTCGGACTGTGTCTCTCTCTGTGGGTCTCTGGCTCTCTGTATCTGTCTCTGTCGGTCTCTGCTATCTCTGTCGGTCTCTCTCTGTCTGTCTATCTGTGTCGGTCTCTGTCTGTCCCTGTGTGTCTCTGTATGTCTGTCTCTGTCGGTTTCTGTCTGTGTCTGTCTATGTCTGTCTTTCTCTTATATCTCTGTCAGTTTTTGTCTCTGTCTATCTGTCCCTGTCTCTGTCTGTCTGGGTATCTCTCTGTCTGTCTGTGTCTTTCTGTGTCTATCTCTGTCTGTCTGTAACTGTCTCTGTCTGTCTCTGTCTGTCTGTGTGGGCCTCTGTCTGTCTTTGTGGGCCTCTGTCTGTGTGTCTTTCTGTCTGTCTGTCTCTGTCTGTCTCTGGTTGTGTGAATGGGTCTCTGTCTGCCTCCTTCTGTCAGTGTCTCTCTTTGTGTGTCTGTGTGGGTCTCTGTCGGTCTCTGTGTGTCCCTGTCGGTCTCTGTCGGGATCTGTCTCTCTCTTTCTGTCTGTGTGGGTCTCGGTCTGTCTGTGTGCGCCTCTGTCGGTCTCTGTCTGTCTGTGCGTGTCTGTGTGGATCTCTGCCTCTCTCTGTCGGTCTGTGTGTGTCTCTGTCTGAATCTGTCGGTCTGTGTGTGTGTTTGTCTCTGTTGGTCTCTGTCTCTCTCTGAGAGTCTCTGGCTGTCTGTGTCTATCTCTATCTGTCTCTCTCTGTCTCTGTCGGTCTCTGTCGGTCTCTGTCTGTTTCTGTCTGTCTCTGTCTGACTCTGTCTGGCCCTGTCTGTCTCTGTCGGTCTCTGTGAGTCTCTGTATGTCTGTGTCTGTCGGTTTCTGTCTGTGCCTGTGTATGTCTGTCTGTCTGTGTCGGTCTCTTATATCTCTGTCTGTGTTTGTCTCGGTCTGTCTATGTCTGTCTCTGTCGCTCTCTGTATGTCTGTGTGGGTCTCTGTGTGTCTCTGTCTGTCTGTCTGTCTGGCTGTCTGTCTGTCTGTGTGTGTGGGTCTCTGTCTCTCTGTGTGGGTCTCTGTCAGTCTAGGTCTGTCTGTGTGGGTCTCTGTCTGTGTGTCTGTGTGGGTCTCTGTCTGTCTCTGTCTGTCTGGGAGTGTCTGTGTGGGTCTCTGTCGGTCTCTGTCTGTGTCTGTCTGGGTCTGTCTGTGTCTGTCTGTGTGTATCTGTGTGTGTCTCTTTCGGTCTCCGGTTGTCTCTGTCTGTCTGTCTGTCTGTGTGTCTGTGTGAGTCTCTGCCGGTCTCCGTCTGTCTCTGTCCTTCTGGGTGTTCCTGTGTTGGTCTCTGTCTTTCTCTTTCTGTCTGTGTATGTCTGTGTGCGTCTGTGTGCGTCTCTTTCTGTCTCTGTCTGTCTTTGTGGGTCTCTGTCGGTCTCCGGCTGTCTCTGTCTGTGTGCCTGTGTGGGTCTCTGTCGGTCTCTGTCTCTGTCTGTCTGTGTGTGTCTGTGTGGGTCTCTGTCTGCCTCTGTCTGTCTCTGTCTGTGTGTCTGTGTGGGTCTCTGTCAGTGTCTGTCTCTGTCTGTGTGTGTGTCTGTGTGGGTCTCTGTCTGCCTCTGTCTGTCTGTGTCTGTGTGAGCCTCTGTCTGTCTGTGTCTGTCTGTGTGCGTCGGTGTCTGTGTCTGTCTGTGTGGGTCTCTGTCAGAGTGTCTGTCTGTCTCTGTCTGCCTCTGCGTGTCTGTGTGGGTGTCTGTCTGTGTTTCGCTGCCTGTCTCTGTCTTTGTCTTTCTGTCTGTGTCTGTCTGTGTGCGTCTCTTTCTGTCTCTTAATAAAAAATTATTTTCTTATTTAACGACGCTGTCAATTGCCAGGATCACATCAGCGACGCCGGTGTGCCGGAATTTCGTCCCGCAGGAGCTCTTTTACATGCCAGTAAATCTACTGACATGGAGCTGTCGTTTTTAAGCACACTTAAAAACCATCGGCCTGGGCCGGGTTCGAACCCGCGACCTTGGGATCACTAGGCCAGCGTCTAACCAACTGAGCCACCCAGACCGACTCTTTCTGTCTCTGTCTGTCTGTGTGGGTCTCTGTCGGTCTCCATCTGTCTCAGTCTGTCTCTGTCTGTGTGGGTATCCTTCTGTCTGTCTCTGTCTGTCTTTATCTGTCTCTGTCTGTCTGTGTGAGTCTCTGTCTGCCTCTGTCTGTCTCTGTCTGTCTGTGTGGGTCTCTGTCTGTCTCATTCGGTCTGTGTGTCTCTCTGCGTGTCTGTGTGGGTCTCTGTCTGTCTCTGTCTGTCTGTGTATGTCTCTGTCGGGCTCTGTCTGTCTCTTTCTGTCTGTGTCTTTCTGTTTCTGTCTCTGTCTGTCTGTCTGTGTGGGAATCTGTCTCAGTCAGTCTCTGTCTCTGTCTGTCTGTGTGGATTTCTGTCTCTGTCAGTCTGTGTCTGTGTCTGTCTCTGTCTGTCTCTATCTGTCTGTGTGGGTCTCTGTCTGTCCCTGTCTGTCTGTGTCTGTCTCTGTCTGTCTCTGTCTGTCTGTGTCTGTCTCTGTCTGTCTCTGTCGGTCTGTGTGGTTCTCTGTGTGTCTTTGTGGGGCTGTGTCGTTCTGTGCTATCTCTGTCTGCGTGGGCCTCTGTCCGTGTGTCGCTGCCTGTCTCTGACTGTCTGTGTGTGTCTCTATCTGTCTCTGCCTGTCTGTGTGGGTCTCTGTGTGTCGCTGCCTGTCGCTGTCTGTCTCTGCCTGACTCATTCTGTCTCTGTCCCATCTCTGTCTGTCTGTCTGTTTGGATCTCTTTCTGAGTGTCACTGTCTGTCTCTGTCTGTCTGTGTGGCTCTCTGTCTGTGTGTATCTCGGTCTGTCTCTCTCTGTCTCTGTCTGTGGGTCTCTTCCTGTCTGTCTCTGTCTGTCTCTGTCGGTCTCTGTTTGTCTCTGTCTGTCTGCCTTTGTCTCTCTCCGTCTTTTGATCTCTGTCTGTCTGTATCCGTCTGTCTCTTGTTTTCTTTGCCTGTCTGTCTCATTCTGTCTCTCGTTGTGTCTGTCTGTCTCTGCGTGTCTGTGTGTGTCGGCCTGTGTCTGTCTCTATCGGTCTGTCTGTCTCTCTGTCTGTCTGTTATTTTGGTCTCGGTCTGTCTCTCTCTGTCTGTATCTGTCTGTCTCTGTCTGTCTGTCTCTGTCAGTCTCTGTCTGTCTCAGTCTGTCCGTTTCTGTCTGTCTCTGTCTGTGTATTGTGTGTGTCTGCTTGTGTCTGTCTGTGTCTGTCTGTCTGTCTCTGTCTCTCTGTCTTTGTCTGTCTCCGTAGGTCTCTGTCTGTCTGCCTTTGGCTCTCTCTGTCTTTCGATCCCTGTCTGTCTGTCTCTCTCTGTCTGTCTGTCTCTCTGTCTGTCTGTCTCTGTCTGTCTCCATCTGTCTGTTGTTTTCTTTGTCTGTCTGTCTCTTTCTGTCTCTCGCAGTGCCTGTCTGTCTCTGTCTGCCTGTGTGTATCGGCCTGTGTCTGTCTGTCTGTGGGTGTCTGTCTATGTCTGTCTCTGTCTGTCTGTTCCTGTCTGTCTCTGTCTGTCTGTTATTTTGGTGTTTGTCTCTCTCTGTCTGTCTCTGTCGGTCTCTGTCTGCCTCTGTCTGTCTCTGTCTGTCAGTCTCTGTCTGTCTGTCTCAGTCGGTCTCTTGTGTCTGTCTGTGTCTGTCAGTCTCTCTCTCTGTCTGTCTGTCTCTATGTCTGCCGATCGCTCTCTGCATGTTTCTGTCTGTCGGACTCTACCTCTCTGTCTGTGTCTGTCTCTCTCTGTCTCTGTCTGTCTCTCTGTGCCTGTATGTCTCTGTCTGTCTGTGTGGGTCGGCCTGTGCTTGACTGTCTCAGTCTGTCTCTCTCTGTATGTCTCTGTCTCTGTCTGTCTTTTCCGGTCTCTGTCTGTCTCTGTCGGTCTGTCTCTGTCGGTCTGTCTCTGTCTGTGTCTTTCGGTCTGTGTCTCTCTGTCTGTCTCTGCCTGTGTGTGTCTCTGTCCTTCTGTCTCAGTTGGTCTCTGTCTGTCACCGTCCGTCTCTGTCTGTCTCTTCCGCTGTGTATCTGTCATCCTTTCTCTGTCTGTCTGTCTGTCTGTGTCGGTCTCTGTGTCTGTCGGTCTCGGTCTGTATGTCTCGTTCTGTCTGTCTCCGTCGGACTATGTCTGTCTGTCTCTCTCTGTTGGTCTCTGTCTCTCTATCTCTTTCTGTCTGTGTCTGTCTCATTTTGTCTGTCTCTTTCTGTGTATCGCTGTGTCCTTTTGTCTCTGTCTGTCTCTCTGTTCCTGTGTGTCTCTGTCTGACTGTTTGGTTCGGATTGTGTCTGTCTGTGGGTGTCTGTCCCTGTCTGTCTGTTTCTGTCTGGCTCTGTCTTTCTCTGTCTGTCTCCCTCTGACTGCCAGTCTCTGTCTGTCTGTATCTGTGTGCCTGTCTGTCTGTCTCTGTATGTCTGCCTCTGTCTGTCTCTGTATGTCTGCCTCTGTCTGTCTCTTCCTGTTGACCTCTGTCTTCTTGTCTCTTTTTGTCTTTGCCTGTCTCTCTCTGTCTCTGTCTGTCTGTCGCTGTCTGTCACATTCGGTCTCTGCCTCTGTCAGTCTCTTTCGGTCTATGTGTGTCTGCGTCGGTCTCTGTGTTCCTGTGTCTGACTGTTGGTCTCTGTCTGTCTGTCTGTCTGTCTGTCTGTGTATGTCTCTGTTTGTCTCTGTTGGTCTCTGTCTGTCTCCATTTTTCGGTCTCTGTCTGCCTGTCTCTGTCTTTCTCTGTCTGTCGGTCCCAGTCTGTCTGTCTCTGTCGGTCTCTTTCTGTGTGTCTCGGTTTGTTTGTCTGTCGGTCTCAGTCTGTCTCTGTCTGTCTCAGTCTGCCTGTCTCTGTCTGTCAGTCTCTGTTTGTCATTATCTGTGTGTATTTGTCGGGCTCTGTCTGTCTCTGTGTTGGTTCTCTGTCTGTCTCTGCCGGTCTCTGTCTGCCTTTCTCTGTCTGTCTGTCGGTCTCTGTCGGCCTTTCTCTGTCTGTCTCTGTCTGTCGGTCCCTGTCTGTCTCAGTTGGTCTCTGACTGTCTCTGCCGGTCTGTCTCTGTCTGTCGGTCTCTGTCTGTCGGTCTCTTTCTGTCTCTGTGCCTGTCTGTGTCTGTCTGTCTCTGTCTGTTTCTGTCTGTTTGCCTGTGTCTCTCTCTGTCGGTCTCTGTCTGTCTCTGGGTCTCTGTCTATATGTCTGTCTGTCTCTGTCTGTCTGTGTTTGTCTGTCTCTGTCTGTATGTGTCTGTCTGTCTCTGTCTGTTTCAGTCTGTCTGTGTCTCTCTCTGTCAGTCTGTCTGTCTCTATCTGTCCATCTCCGTCGGTCTCTGTGTGTCTGTTTCTGTCTGTTGGTCTCTGCCACTCTGTGTCTGCGTCAGTCTCTGTCCTTCTCCGTCTGTGTCTGTCTGTCTCTGTCTGTCGGTCTCGGACTCTGCCTGTGTATGCCGGTCTCTGTTGTGCTCACCGTCTGGCTCTGTCTGTCGGTTGCTATCTGTCTGTCTCTGTCTGTCTCTGTCTGTCTGTGTCTGTCTGTCTCTGTGTGTCGGTCCCTGGCTGTCTGTCTCTGTCTGTCTCTGTGTGTGTCTGCCTGTGTCTGTCTCTGTCTGTGTCTGTGTCTGTGAAGCCGAAATTGTGAACGCCATAATCATGGATGGAATACTGCATCACATGGCGGAATTAAATAATCAGAAAATGTTAAAATCGTTACATATATAAAGTTACTGGATCTGGGAGATTAGTTGTGACTAAACTTGTCAAAAGGCATGAAAAGGTACAGACAAGTCATTAGGGGCGAGCTTCAGGTAGTCGAGCGAGACCTGGTAAGACCAGTTTTCCTGGAAATCGCTCAGCGCCGGTGTGAGCCGGAAAACAAGGGATGGTCGATTCTGCGAAACCCTGGTGCTAATTAGGAAGTGAAAGGTACAGATAACGTCATAACGCACAGACACATGCCTGCGAGAACCCGGAGAGAAAGGGTCTTTTAGAGTTGCCCTCCAGAACCCGACGGGGCAGTACAGTGGCCCTCCAGAATCCGACGGGGCAGTACACGTGCCGCCCATACCGCCGAGCGAGCATCTCAGCTACGGGACTTGCATTCCGGATCCTCCAGTGTGAGGACACATTATAGTTAATATTAAGAGTCTTCGGTCTTAGTAAAGACACGGTAACGACTCAACGTATTTAATAACGATCGGCAAATGTCACGCTTTTTTATTTTGGGAGAATAAAAGAATTTCAACGAAGTTCTGGTTTTATTCGCAAACACTCTCGCATACCCTGAGGTTAAGATCACATGCCAGACCAGCCGGAGCAGAATACATCCAGAAAGCAGCGGTCGGAGTAGGAGCGTGGCAAGGAGAGAGACGATTCCACATCATCTGTCTGTCTGTCTCTATCTGTCACTGCTTGTCTGTCTCTATCTGTCTGTTTGTCTCTGTCTGCCGGTCTGCATCTGTCTTTGTCTGTCTAGCTTTCTGTCTCTGTCTGCCATTCTGTGTCTGTCTCTCTCTCTGTCTGTCTGTCAGTCATTCAGTCTGTCTCTCTGTGTCTGTCTCTTTCTTTCTGGCTCTGTCTGTCTGTGTCTTTATATCGGTCTCTGTCTGTCTGTATCCGTCTGAGTCTGTCCGTATGATTTTGTCTGTCTCTCTGTCTGCCTGTCTGTGTCTGTCTCTCTCTCTCTGTGTCTGTTTGTCATTCTGTCTGTCTATCTCTGTCTCTGTATCTGTCTGTGTCAGTCTCTGTCTGTCAGTCTATCTCTAACTCTCTCTGTCTATGTCCATCTGTCTCTGTCTGTTTCTCGCTGTCTGTGTGTGTCTCTGTCTGTCTGTGTGGATCTCAATCTGTCTCTTTTTGTGTAACTCTACCTATCTGTGTCTTTCTTTATCCGTCATTCTATTTCTGTCTGTCTGTCTGTGTGTGTCTGTCACTGTCTGTCTGTTTGTGTGTCTTTGTCTGTCTCTGTCTGTGTGTCTGAATCTGTCTCCTTTTGTGTAATTCTATCTGACTCTGTGTGTCATTCTCTGCCTGTCTATCTCTGTGTGTGTGTCTGTCTCTTTGCCTATTTGTCTCTGTCTGTCTGTCTGTCTGTTTCCGTTGCTGTCCATCTGTCTCTGTCCGTCTGTCTGTCTCCGCTATCTTTTTTCTCTCTCTGTCTGTCTCTGTGTGTCTATCTCTGTCTGTTTGTATTGTCTATATGTCTCTGTCTGTCTATCTGTCTGTGTTTGTCTCTTCTGTGTGCGTCTGTCTCTCGCTGTCTGTCTCTATCTGTCTCTGTCTGTCCCTGTTTCGGTCTGTTTCTGTCTGTCTCTGTGTCGGTCTGTTTCTGTCTCTCTCTGTATCTTTGTCTCTATCTGTTTGACTGTCTGACTCTATCTGTCTGTCTGTCTACCCCTCTCTGTCTGTCTCTGTCGGTCGGTGTCTGTCAGTATTGCTATCTGTCTCTAACTGTCTGTCTCTGTGTGTCTATCACTGTGAGTTTCAATCTGTGTGTCTCTCTGTCTCTGTCTGTCTAACTTTCTGACTCTGTCTCTCTGTCTGTCTACAGCTGTCTGTCTGCCTCTGTCTCTTTATCTCTGTCTGTTTCTGTCTGTCTGTCTCTATCTGTCTGTCTCTGTCTCTTTATCTCTGTCTGTCTGTGTGTCTCTGTGTATCTCTCCCTGTCTGTGTCTGTCTGTGTTTGTCTCTCCCTGTCTGTCTCTGTCTGTGTTTGTCCCTCTCTGTCTGTCTCTGTATGTCCGTCAGTGTCCGTCTGTCTGTGCTATCTGTCTCTGTCTCTCTCCTTCTGTCTTGTCTGTCTCTGTCTGTGCCTGCCTTTGTCTGTCTGTCTCCGTCTGTCTGTCTATGTCTCTGTCTTCATCTGTCTGTCTATATTCTCTGTCTGTCTCTGGCTGTCTTTCTCTGTGTGTGTCTGTCCCTCTCTGTCCGTCCATGTGCGTCTGTGTCTGTCCATCTGTCTCTGCTATCTGTCTCTGTCTCTCTCTTTCTGTCTCTGTCTCCGTCTGTCTATATTCTCAGTCTGTCTCTGTCTTTCTGTCTCTGTCTGTCTAGCTCTGTATGTCTCTGTATGTCTGTCTCAATCTGTCTCTTTTTGTGTAACTATCTGTCTCTGTCTGTCTGTCTTCCTCTGCCTGTCTATCTCTTTCTGTTTCTGCCTGTCTGTCTGTGTCTGTCTCTGTATGTTTGTCTATGTTCGTCTCTGTCCATCTGTCTCTCTCTGTCTGTCTCTGTCTGTCTCTGTCCGTCGGTCTGTCTGTCTCTGTCTGTCTCTGCTATCTGTCTCTGTCTTTCTCTCTCTGTCTGTCTTTTTCGCTCTATGTATCAGTCAGTCAGTCAGTCTGTCTGTCTGTCTGTCTGTGTTTGTGTGTCTGTCTCTGTCTGTGTCTCCGTCTGACTCTGTCTGTCTGTTTCTGTCCGTCTGACTCTGTCTGTCTGTATTCTCTGTCTGTCTCTGTTTGTGTCTCCGTCTGACTCTGTCTGTATTCTCTGTCTGTTTCTGTCTGTCTCTGTATGTCTGTCTCAATCTGTCTGTGTCTTCCTGTCTGTCTCTTTCTGTCTATCTCTGTCGGTCTCTGTCTTTGTGTACTGCCTGTGTGTCTCTGTCTGTCTGTCACTATCCCTATTTCTGTCTCTGTCTCTGTGTCTTTCTCTGCCTCGGTCTTTCTTTTTTGTCGCTGTCCGTCTCTGTCTATCTCTGTCCGTCTGTCTTTGTGCGTCTGTCTCTGTCCATCTGTCTCTCTGTGTCTGTCGGTCTGTCTGTGTTTCTGTGTCTGGCCCTGTCTGTCCCTCTTTGTATCTCTGTTTGTCTCTGTCGGTCTGTCTGTCTTTCTGTGTCTGGCCCTGTCTGTCCCTCTGTGTATTTCTGTGTATCTGTGTCTGTCTCTGTCTGTCTGTGTCTGTGGATTCCATGCCCCGAAGATTGAGGGCAGTGATAGCAAATAATGTAGACCACACTAAGTATTAGAATTTGTTTCTTGTTTTATTGGCGTTTTGTTACGTTTAAAAGCTACTGGAAATCAGGTGGTTGTATTTTTCTTTATTTTCTAGTCTGCGAGAACAGCTGATAAAGATTTAGATTAGATTAGATTGAACTCAGCGAGTTCACAAGTAGCCATGGAGGCTGGTTGAACATGTCAATTGTGATGTACAAAACATTGTCAATAAATATACAGAATGAGCACATAAAAATTCATTGTATACAGGAAAAAAAAAAAAAGAAACAAACAAACAAACAACAGCAAAGGGGATAATGGAAACACAATCAAAGCGTACCTGAAATTTCTCAGATAAGAATTGAATTTTGTGTTAAATTTACACTAGGCATTTACAGCCATATTCTACTGTTTAGTTATAATATAATATAACGTAACGTAACGTAACGTAACGTAACGTAACGTAACGTAACGTAACGTAACGTAACGTAACGTAACGTAACGTAACGTAACATAATAATAATAATAATAATAATAATAATAATAATAATAATAATAATAATAATAATAATAATAATAATAATAATAATAATAATAATAATAATAATAATAATAATAATAATAATAATAATAATAATAATAATAATAATAATAATAATAATAATAATAATAATAATAATAATAATAATAATAATAATAATAATAATAATAATAATAATAATAATAATAATAATAATAATAATAATAATAATAATAATAATAATTCAGTTGTAATATAATTAGTAATGAATGTCACCTTTTTCTTAGTTGGTCCTATACATATACATTTGAGTAGCTTTCACACAGACATCAGAGATGATTAACAATGATTTTCACATACTGATTCACAGAATTGATTTACAAAATTGATTCACAGAACGTAATCTACGTCGATATAAAAGATGTTAATATGAAATAAATAAAAAAACTACCTCCGTCCGTGGACTAGAACCTCCATCCTACATAGCATACTCAATTTCAAGCCCAGAATGTTACTGTTACATACTGAGCCATTTCTACCTCAAACTCTTCTCATATACAAAGAACTGTAACGTCGAGTTCAACCCTCAGGGTTTAGCTTACGTATTTGGTAGCGTTTCTGTGCATGTTGGTGAAGAACGGTTCTTCTGATTGTACTCTGATAGCTATTTTATGTTATCAAGTAATAAACTGTCTTATCTCGCTGTGTACAAGCCTGCTTTGTAGCATGGTGCATGCGCCATGTGTGAACCATGCGCTGGTTACTTCGTGTACTTCCGTGAGACCGAAGTGACACTTAGAAAATTTACAGCACTCAATTTTTTTCCATGGCTGTACATACATAGGTACCTAGGTACATACTTAAACAGGTACACACCTAAGTACATACCTAGATAGGTTACAATCTTGATAGGTACACATCTAGAAATGTACATACCTACAGACGTACATACCTAGGTACAATACGCACAGATGTATGCACAGACATACGTACACACGCGCAAGGAAATGCACGCGCACACAGACGGACACACAAACATAGACAGCCAGACAGGTCACATACAGACACACAGTCAGAAAGACACACACATGCAGAGACAGAACACACTACAAAAAGACGCACACAGACATACAGACAGACACATACAGAACGGTAGACACACAGACAGGAACACAGAGAACGGCAGACACATACAGACAGAACAGACAGACAGACACAGAAAGACACACACAAAGGCAGACATAACACAGACAGAAAGACACACAGACAGACATCACACATGCAGAAAGACACACAGACAGACACAAATCGGCAGACTAACACAGACACAGAGAGACTCAGACAGATAGGCAGAGACACAGACACAAACACAGACAGACACTCAGACACACACAGAGAGATAGACACAAACACACAGACAGAGAGACAGACACACATAGACAGACGCAAACACACAGACAGACTTACACAGACAGGCAGATAGACAGATACATAAACAGAATGACACACAGACACACACACCGAGGGACAGACATACACACACAGACAGACCCACACAGTCAAACACACACAGACAGATGCAAACATACACAGCCACAAAGACACAACCAGACAGACATACACAGACGCACAGACAGACACACTCGGTCAAACACACAGACACACATTGACAGGGAGACTAGCACATAGACACACACACAGACCGACACACACACAGAGACAAATACACACATACACACAGAGACAGATTGACACAGTTAGACACACACACAAACCGACCGACACACACAGACACAGAGAAAGACACAGACACACACAGACAGATAGTGAGACAGACACAAACAGATAGACAGATCGATAGACCGACAGACCAATACAGACACACACACAAGGAGACAGACCGACACTCACACAGACACAGACAAAAACACAAAGACAGACACACACACAGGCAGATACACAGAAAGACACACAGGCAGAGAGACTGACACACAGGCAGATACACAGAAAGACACACAGGCAGACCGACATACACACAGACAGACAAATGCAAACATACAGATACACAGACAGGCACATACACAGACAGGGAGACAGAGACACAGACTAAGGGACACACAGACAGACAGCCAGACACAGACAGATACAGGCAGGCAGACTGTCAGACTTAGACAGACACACATAGATACCACAAAGAAAGACAGAGACACACACAGATACACATACTCTCACTCACACTCACATCAACACCTGCACTCAGTCACATACATTGACACACACATGCACTATCTTACGTATACATGTACCTGTACCACACCTATAACCCCCCCCCCCCCACACACACACTACTCACATCCACACTTGCAGTCAATCACATACATTGACACACACACGCACTCTCTTACCCATATCTGTACCTGTGCCTGCACCCATACCCACACACATGCGCTGGCACACTCACATACACAGAGATACACGTACACAAATATACACATGCACACACATACAGTCACACACACTTTTGCGCTCTTATTCATACTCACTCACATCCACACCTGCACTCACAGTCACATAGATTCACACACACTCTCACTCACATTCACAGACTCACTCCCACAGTAACATTCACATACACACACAGACAGACAGACACACAGACAGACACACAGACAGACAGACAGACAGATGCACAGACAGACACACAGACAGACAGACAGACACACAGACAGACAGACACACAGATAGACACACAGACAGACAAACAAACAGACACACAGACAGACAGACACACAGACAGACACAGAGAGACAGACAGACACACAGACAGACATACAGACACAGACAGACACACAGACAGACACACAGACAGACAGACACACAGACAGACATACAGACACAGACAGACACACAGACAGACACACAGAAAGACACACAGACAGACAGACACACAGACAGACAGACACACAGACAGACAGACACACAGACAGACAGACACACAGACAGACACACAGACAGACACAGACAGACAGACACACACAGACACACACAGCCAGACACACATACAGACACAGACAGACACAGACAGACACAGACAGACACAGACAGACAGACAGAGAGACAGACAGAGAGACACACACACATACACACATAGATACATACATACACTTATATATATATACACAGTATATATATATATATATATATATATATATATATATATATATATATATATATATATATATATATATATACACAGACATATATATATATATATGCAGCATAAATTAAATGAAGTCTTAGTATTTCTTGATACTCCATATCAAATGTGATTTTTGAGTGCTGATAAAAAAGCTATAAACTATAACCTAAAAGCTATAAAAGCCGTAAAGAATGGTCTTTTGTTATGACAACCAGGTTTGACCTTGAAGTAGCCAATAGATTTTGTGGGCACACAATCCCGCCACAAAGTCTATTGCCTATTTCAAGGTTAAACCTGGTTATCATGACAACAGACCACTCTGCCCCTCATCTATCAAAGGCGTAATGCATGCTGAGCAACCTGTTCAGAATACACAAATTATGTTAATTCAAGCATAGACAGTGGGGGGAAACCTGTAGATTGCTTTTTCAACAGAGGTAAACTTCACTCAGAGTATGAATGTAACAGGCTTCATTAAAATTGGTGTATTGTGTTACTTACCACTGCCCAAAATGTCTTTTCTGGGTATTTTAAACACTGCTCTGTTATTAGTATGTCTGCTTCAAAACAGTTCCACACTTCACTCGTGTTTTATTAAATATTGCTTTCGTACATTGGTAAAATAGGATATTTACAGTAAGTAGCCACACGGTCTATTGATAAAGTATGTCGTGATCTTAGTTTCACTTGCTAAATTAGCTGATGTAAGGAAAGAACAAATATTTTCATGTATTGTATTATTTTATGTAATTTGTTTGTTGGATTCACAGATTGTGGTCACTGGAATAAGTAAATTAATGGTCAAGAGCAAGTCATCAAGCCAGGTTCAAGCAGAAATGTGATTTAGTGCATTAGTTGAGTCACCTTCATTTACATCTCAGTTAAAGCTGCATGCTTCTACTCCATCCCCCGTTGTTTTATGTTTACATTTAGACAAGAGTCTACGGAATGTTGCATTCATGCAACCAAGGTGCAGCAACTCTTTGGGGACACGTGTGAGACAATAATGCATTCCTTTCATTCCTTATCTAGCATAAACTTTAAATAATGCAAAGCCTAAAAATTTAAACATATCGAAAAATATCGAAGGTTTATCTCAAAGTATTAGACATACTTCTACATTACCAAGTACTGAAAGTATCAGGGTATTAAAGGTATAGACATCCCCTACTTATTTGGTAAATATTTTTCACACCGTTCTACAAGTTTGGAAATACTCTTAGGTTAGAAGTCCATTCCAAGTGTTGCAATTCCATACTCTGGCACTCTATTTCAGGCTCATAATGACAGAACTAGCTTTTGTCATCTGTCACAATACCATCAGAAAAGTGTCGCCTTCATTTTGAGATCTCTGAAGGTTTTGGGTGATGGTTGTTTCTTGAAGTTTCTGGTCTTCAGTCAATAGTCAATGGGCACAAACTTTTCCATGATCTTATTTTTGTACAATTTCTTACACTGCACTATAGGTATCTGCTGCAAGTTTTGCAACGATTTCATTCACAGTGACATGCCTGTCTTCTTTACTTAGCTTTCCTCATTGCATTCCATGGAGGCAGTTGAAGGGCAACCACTATGATGCTGATCTTGCATATTTGTGTTCTGATCTTAGAAATATTTCAACTCATTTTCTAGTACTGCTGTCACCCATGCAGACGTCTCCATAGGCACATTAAGGTGAAACACAGAATAACAGATTTTTCCTCTTTAACAAGGAATCCAATGACAGCATGCTGTTGGAAGAAAATTTTGGAAATACTGTTTGCTAAGAAGCTAATTACGTCAAAAATGGCAACATGTGGTGTAAAGTCTGTAGATTACGATACTGAAGTCGCTACTGTTAAATTTTGGAATCTGAGTTTTAACAATGGATTGTTCATGATTTTCAGGATGGCTATCATGTTTAACTGGAATCTTTGACACTCAGAGGAAAGAATATCGTAAAATGGTTTCATCTTCTCTCTATAACAGCCATGTCCAAACACTGAGCCAGTCTTCCTGCATGACATGTTATATTTGGAAGGAGGGAGAGGAGTAAACCATTGCACTGTCAAGTGGTGTTAAATTACCACTTGATATTGTGCATAAGAAGGTGCTAATATGCATTTAAAAGACCAAAGAAATTTAAAACATGTTATATAATAAATGATAATCTTCAATAAACATAAATTAAGCATCAGATAGATTCTAGAACATTCCCAAATATAACTGTAGCAGACTTAGCAATAGCCTACACAATTCTATTCTAACTTGCTTCCTGTATGTGAGCTACATCATTGGAAGCCACAATAGCTTACAAATTCGGCATAATATCTGTTACAGATATTTGCAGCTACATTGAGAGATGAAAAACTTATATTTTAGCTCTATTATTACATTTTATTTGCTTCACTTGAGAGAAAAATTGCTTGCAAATCTATGTTAATTCAAACATTGTCAATATATGAGTACTAAAAGCTTTGAACAATATATTTATTTCTATGAGCAAGTTTAAATACCTCGATTCCTAAATGTCCTTTACAAATACTTTTAACAACTGTGTCATTTTGCAATGTTGTTGTTAGCTAATGCTGGATTTCTGACAATGAAGTCATTAATCCTCTTGCTTTCCAATATTTTTCACTGATGGATGGGGCACTAGAATTGGCCGGGCATATTTGAAGGTGGTCTCGATCCATTTCCTCTTGCAGATCACATAGAGGACAGAGTGGTGAAGAATATATCCCAATTACATTTTGCAATGTAACTAATTCCATCTGCAACTGCAGTGGTCCTGATTTTGGTTTCATTGCCAAAGGTTTGGCAGAAAGAAGGAACTCATTTTCTTCCAAGCTTTTAAAATCTCTGAATCTGTGAACTGCACATTCATAGTACTTCAAATTTTCTATTAGCCAAACAAAAGAATGCATCCAACACACCTCTTTGAACTGATGTTTGCAAGACATGGAGGATTTAGATAGTGACATCACTTCGTTACAATCCATCACTGTTTCTTACGAGAACGATGCTATTCACAGCAAATGAAGGGGTGTGTCAGTAGGTGCAAAGTCCATGTCACACACAGGGAGCCATGGTTGACTCATGAACCTGCATTTGGACATGGTTGCTCTATACTCACGGCAACTTGTAACACTGGTATTGAATCGCTGCTACAGAAAATTCATCATTGTTGTCATTGATATGTGTGCCATAATATTGCAACTATACACAATATTGTATACAGTAACCATCAATTTATAGAAGTAGAGAAGTATAAAAGCATAATAATTGAACGATATAAAAATTATAACACATGTAGTTCCAGTATCAAGTGCGTCAAACTCAAGTGTGAGCAAAACATTGGTGGGGGTATGGAAAGATGTGGAGCTTGAAAGAAACAGGGGAAAGAACCAAGGTGGGAGATGACAACAGTGAAGTGGTGGGAGGAAGAGGGAAAACGTGTGAGTGCAGAAAAAAGTCAAATGAAATAACTAAGGAATCAAGGAGGGTGAGGGGGAAAGGGAGAACTAAGCAGGAGAGAAAGTAAGAAAGAAAGGGATATGTTACAGAGATTAACAAGGTTAAAAACGGTTGAGTAATCCATGAATGAGATAGTAGAGGGTGAAAGTGAGGTTATAATGAAGTAGTGTAATGGGATAATGAAGATTAGCAAAGTGTACAATGTAACTGATTAATAAAAGATATAAGAGTGAAGTTGATGAGTAAAGTTAAGAAAGAGGGAAAGTGAATTGGGTTGGGAGATGAAATAAAACAGAAATAAAAATTAAAGGGTGGGAGCAGAGTCAGATTAATGAAAAGGTTAACATGTGTAATGTGTATGTAAAAGGAAATTATAAAGAAGGACTACCCTAATCAGCAAAGGGGCCAGGGCCCAGCTTAGGGGTAGCCCAAGATGTGTAAGATGTGTAATTATATAATTACATGATAGGTAGAACTGGAACTTAAAAATTCAACGCCACAACTGGGATTCGAACCACAGACCTTCCGCTTACCGGGCGGCTGCTCTAACCACTGAGATATTGTGACAAACTGCCAGAATGGCATTAAATTCTCAAATGGTTAGAGCAGCCGCCCGGTAAGTGGAAGGTCTGGGGTTCAAATCCCAGTTGTGGCGTTGAATTTTTGTGTTCCAGTTCTACCTATCAAACTTTGCCCACACACGGCTTGTGTGTTTAAAAACACCAACAGTAAGTTTTTTGGCATAATTAATAATAATATAATTACATATTTGCAGCTGCCTTCTCTTCTTATTAGTGTGCTAAGTGGATGTTAACATCCTTAACCTTGGGTAAGCAAGACAGTAAGTGTAATACAAATTCTTTGTATATTTTTTTATTAAAAGTTAATATTCTGTGTTGCTTATTAAATGTTTGATAGTATCTGTAGGTAATATAAATGCTAGACACAAATGAATACCTAGAAAACAATAAATATACATTGGAAGTGACAATGTTTTGATTTTCAGTAGACTACGAAACACATCCTTGATCTACTCAATTTGAAATTTATATCAAACCACTGAAGTTGGGTAGGCCATAGAGGACCATTAAAATTGATAATGACAGTCACAAATTAATTGAAAAACAAAAATACATCACATTATCCACTTATATACATGTCTTAATGCACTTTCATCAAGTGTTCATTATTAAAATGTTATCACACACAATAAAGTCTTGAGTGGACAAAGATATAAGCTTACAAAATATTTTTAAACAAACTTGTCATGTTTTGAAATTTGTAGCACAGGTTAGCACACCAACATACATTTTGATAGGAGTGAAGAATGAACCATAATTTGGAATGTTCATGGCTTTCCAACTGCAGTTCAGAAGTACAACTCCTCAGAGCTGCGAGGAACATTCTGAAGCCTGATACGCATAGGTCATGGGCTTCAAATACTTTGCGGCATAGTTTCCTCTGTCACTGGTGCTGCTCCAAAGTCTTCTGCTGGAGCTTCCTGGAAAGTGAAAAGAATGTTTCAGTGAGAAAGTTTTACTATGAACTAGCAGAGCCTCCAACTTCAGTAGCATTATTACATTAACTGCAGAGACTTTCTCCCTCATATGTTTCTCTGATGTATAAGACAACTGCAAGAAGGATCATATTTTGTATTAAATTTACAAAAAGGAAACGTCCTTTTTGAAGAGGGACTTTGGGCACCAGGCTGCTGAAACAGAAAGCATGGATCATATATGGTATAAGCTAAGATGTTCTAAGGATTCCTTCCTAAGCACTCTGCTGACTCAGAGGTCAGAGATAGATACCCTTCCAGACTTTGAAGACCAATGCCCCCTTAGGGGAGATTTTCAGTTGTTCTAAGAACACTAGTCAGTGCAAAATGTGTATTCCATGTATAAACCCGGATTTGGACAGGGAAGCTCAATGGAATTATGGCCAGTGTCAGCATCCGTATGACATATAGGCTGTTGTGGCTATAAGGGCCAATATTTTGATAACTAGTACCTTTGTATATATATCTCCTTTGGTTATTAGTTGTTTCTTCTCTTCACCTAACAGTTTTCAAACAAATCAATCACAAACTTTACTACCTGATGTTTTTTGCATGGTTATAACAATGCCATGAAATGAACAATGCCTGCTGCATAAACTGTCAGTTTTGCTTCATACCTCAAAGATGAACTATTGGCTAGCTAGTGTGAGGTCATTGGCCTTGCAGAAAGCATTGGTACTCGATTCCAGTACACCATTTGTTATCATGAGACCATCATCATGTCATTTGTCATGCCTTCTATGGCATGCCTACTTAGAGATATTAACCAACATACTACTCTGAGTGAGTGAGTGAGCGAGTGAGTGAGTGTGAGTGAGTGAGTGTGAGTGAGTGAGGTTTAACAACTAGGTCATCTGAGCCCAAAGTCAAAAAGTAAAAATTAGTAAAATTCACAAATTTATGGGGGTAAAAGTTAAAAAATGAAAGTTGAAAAGCTAAAATGTTAAAAAGTGTAAGTATAAAATCTGATGTGTAGCACTCACATGACTTTCTCTACTCTTGTACTAATCATCCTTACAAACTCTTATTCCTATATCTTCATGTTAGTTGAGATCAACATTTGCATAAATTCTCTTATTGCTTATTTTCCTGTAGATGCAAGGGGAACATGGGAATACAGGAGGCTTTGAGCGATAGTCAAATCTATTAAAGCTTTGAGATTCTGTTCTCTTTGCATGGTTAATACAATAAAATGAACTATAATGTTGCATTTGATGAGTGTTTTCCGAAACTGACACAAATAGCAAGGAATACCTCAGAAATGGTTCACTGTACAACAAAATTATTCAGACATAAATTGTGAGGTTAAATGAGATCTATATTTCTTTGTGCAGTAAGATTTGGTCTATCTCTTACAGTTTACCAGTTGTGAAAAAGTCATCCAGAGCAAATTGGAACTACATGGGCTGTAGCCAAAAAATTCAAAATATACATTTCATTTGTCATAAAAATATCTTAAACATATGTCACTTTAATCAAAATCGTTAGAGCCATTTTCAGGAAAATTAAAATTTTTGAAAACTTTTCCCAGTTTAGGGTGGAGGAATTTTGTTCAAAATCTTGACGTTGCATCCCTGAAAGACATTAAATTTAAATACCAACTTTGGTTTTTATCCGCAATTTTGTTTTTGAGTTATGCCGTACAGCCCCCCCCCCTCACCACCATCCCCCACATGCACACACACCCCGACCTCCCTACACACACACAAATCCCCCTACACACACCCAGACCTCCCTACACACACCCAAATCCCCCTACACACACCCAGATCCCCCTACATACACCCAATCCCCCTACACACACCCAAATCCCCCTACACACACCCAGATCCCCCTACACACCCCCAGACCCCCCTACATACACCCAGATCCCTATACACACACCCAAAACTCCCTACACACACCCAGATCCCCCTACACACCCAGACCTCCCTACACACACCCAAATCCCCCTTCACACACCCAGATCCCCCTACACACCCCCAGGCCCCCCTACATACACCCAAATCCCCCTACACACACCCAGATCCCCCTACACACCCCCAGACCCCCATACATACACCCAAATCCCCCTACACACACCCAGATCCCCCTACACACCCCCAGATCCCCCTACACACCCCCAGACCCCCCTACATACACCCAGACCTCCCTACACACACCCAGATCCCCCTACACACACCCAGATCCCCCTACACACAGGCAGATCCCCCTACACACACCCAGACCTCCCTACACACCCAGATCCCCCTACACACCCCAGAACCCCCTACACACACCCAGACCTCCCTACACACACCCAGATCCACCTACACACCTCCAGACACCCCTACATACACTCAAATCCCCCTACACACACCCAGATACCCCTACACACTCCCAGATTTCCCTACACACACCCAGACCCCCCTACACACACCCAAATTCCTCTACACACACCCAGACCTCCCTACACACACCCAGATCCCCCTACACACACGCAGATCCCCTTACACACACCCAGATCCCCAACACACCCCCAGATCCCCCAACACACTCCCAGACCTCCCTACACACACCCAGATCCCCCTACACACACCCAGATCCCCCTACACACACCCAGATCCCCTTACACACACCCAGACCCCCCTACATACACCCAAATCCCTCTACACACACCCAGATCCCCCTACACACACCCAGATACCGCTACACAGCCCAGAGCCCCCTACATACACCCAAATCCCTCTACACACACCCAGATCCCCCTACACACACCCAGATTTCCTACACACACCCAGATCCCCCTACACACACCCAGATCCCCCTACAAACACCCAAATCCCCCTACACACAACCAGATTCCCCTAACAACACCCAGATCCCCCTACACACCCCCAGACATCCCTACATACACCCAAATCCCCCTACACACACCCAGATCCCCCTACACACCCCGAGACCCCTCTAGACACACCCAGATCCCCCTACACACACCCAGATCCCCCTACACAACCCCAGACCCCCCTTCACACACCCTGATCCCCCTACACACACAGGTCCCCCTACACACACCCAGACCTCCCTACACACACCCAGATCCCCCTACACACACCGAGATCCCCCTACACACACCCAGACCCCCCTACATACACCCAAATCCCTCTACACACACCCAAATCCCCCTACACACACCCAGATCCTCCTACACACACCCAGATCCCCCTACACACACCCAGATCCCCCTACACACACCCAGATCCTCCTACACACACCCAGATTCCCCTACACACACCCAGACCCCATACAGATACCCAGATCCCCCTACACACACCCAGATCCCCCTACACACCCAGATCCCCCTACAATCCCCCTGACCCCTCTACAATCCCCCAGACCCCCCTACATACACCCAAATCCCTCTACACACACCCAGACTTCTCTACACACACCCAGATCCCCCTACACACACCCAGATCCCCCTACACACACCCAGACCCCCCTACATACACCCAAATCCCTCTACACACACCCAAATCCCCCTACACACACCCAGATCCTCCTACACACACCCAGATCCCCCTACACACACCCAGACCCCTACATATACCCACATCCCCCTACACACACCCAGATCCCCCTACACACACCCAGATCCCCCTACACACCCAGATCCCCCTACAATCCCCCAGACCCCTCTACAATCCCCCAGACCCCCCTACATACACCCAAATCCCTCTACACACACCCAGACCTCCCTACACACACCCAGACCCCCCTACATACACCCAAATCCCTCTACACACACCCACATCCCTCTACACACACCCACATCCCCCTACACACACCCAGATCCTCCTACACACACCCAGATCCCCCTACACACACCCAGACCCCTACATATACCCAGATCCCCCATCACACACACAGATCCCCCTACACACTCAGATTCCCCTACACACACCCAAATCCCCCTACACACACCCAGATCCCCCTACACACACCCAGACCTCCCTTCATACACCCAGATCCCCATACACACACTCAAATCCGCCTACACACACCCAGATCCCGCTACACACCCCCAGACCCCCCTACATACACCCAAATCCCTCTACACACACCCAGATCCCCCTACACACCCCCAGATCCCCCTACACACCCAGACCTCCCTACACACCCCCAGATCCCCCTACACACCCCCAGATACCCCTACACACCCCCAGACCCCCCTACACACACCCAAATCCCCCTACACACACCCAGATCCCCCTACACACACCCAGACCCTCCTACACTCACTCAGATCCGCCTACACACACCCAGATCCCCCAACACACCCCCAGATCCCCAACACACCCCCAGACCTCCCTACACACACCCAGATCCCCCCACACACACCCAGATCCCCCTACACACACCCAGACCTCCCTACATACACCCAGATCCCCATACACACACCCAAATCCGCCTACACACACCCAGATCCCGCTACACACCCCCAGAGC
Source organism: Tenodera sinensis (assembly GCA_030765045.1). Classification (NCBI taxonomy): domain Eukaryota; kingdom Metazoa; phylum Arthropoda; class Insecta; order Mantodea; family Mantidae; genus Tenodera; species Tenodera sinensis. The sequence continues at coordinate 52,439,645 of CM060972.1, forward strand.
CCCCTACATAAACCCATATCCCTCTACACACACCCATACCTCCCTACACACACCCAGATGCCCCTACACACACCCAGATCCCCCACACACACCCAGATACCCCTACACACCCCCAGACCTCCCTACACACAGCCAAATCCCCCTACACACACCCAGATCCCCCTAGACACACCCAGACCCCTACATATACCCAGATCCCCCATCACACACACAGATCCCCCTACACACTCAGATTCCCCTACACACACCCAAATCCCCCTAAACACACCCAGATCCCCCTACACACACCCAGACCTCCCTTCATACACCCAGATCCCCATACACACACTCAAATCCGCCTACACACACCCAGATCCCGCTACACACCCCCAGACCCCCCTACATACACCCAAATCCCTCTACACACCCCAGACCCCCCTACACACACCCAAATTCCTCTACACACACCCAGACCTCCCTACAGACACCCAGATCCCCCTACACACACGCAGATCCCCTTACACACACCCAGATTCCCCAACACACCCCCAGATCCCCCAACACACCCCCAGACCTCCCTACACACACCCAGATTCCCCAACACACCCCCAGATCCCCCAACACACCCCCAGACCTCCCTACACACACCCAGATCCCCCTACACACACCCAGATCCCCCTACACACACCCAGATCCCCCTACACACACCCAGACCCCCCTACATACACCCAAATCCCTCTACACACACCCAGACCTCCCTACACACACCCAGATCCCCCTACACACACCCAAATCCGCCTACACACACCCAGATCCCGCTACACACCCCCAGAGCCCCCTACATAAACCCATATCCCTCTACACACACCCATACCTCCCTACACACACCCAGATCCCCCTACACACACCCAGATCCCCCACACACACCCAGATACCCCTACACACCCCCAGACCTCCCTACACACAGCCAAATCCCCCTACACACACCCAGATCCCCCTATACACACCCAGACCCCTACATATACCCAGATCCCCCATCACACACACAGATCCCCCTACACACTCAGATTCCCCTACACACACCCAAATCCCCCTAAACACACCCAGATCCCCCTACACACACCCAGACCTCCCTTCATACACCCAGATCCCCATACACACACTCAAATCCGCCTACACACACCCAGATCCCGCTACACACCCCCAGACCCCCCTACATACACCCAAATCCCTCTACACACCCCCAGACCCCCCTACACACACCCAAATTCCTCTACACACACCCAGACCTCCCTACACACACCCAGATCCCCCTACACACACGCAGATCCCCTTACACACACCCAGATTCCCCAACACACCCCCAGATCCCCCAACACACCCCCAGACCTCCCTACACACACCCAGATTCCCCAACACACCCCCAGATCCCCCAACACACCCCCAGACCTCCCTACACACACCCAGATACCCCTACACACACCCAGATCCCCCTACACACACCCAGATCCCCCTACACACACCCAGACCCCCCTACATACACCCAAATCCCTCTACACACACCCAGACCTCCCTACACACACCCAGATCCCCCTACACACACCCAGATACCGCTACACAGCCCAGAGCCCCCTACATACACCCAAATCCCTCTACACACACCCAGGTCCCCCTACACACACCCAGATCCCCCTACACACACCCAGATCCCCCTACACACCCAGATCCCCCTACAAACACCCAAATCCCCCTACACACACCCAGATTCCCCTAACAACACCCAGATCCCCCTACACACCCCCAGACATCCCTACATACACCCAAATCCCCCTACACACACCCAGATCCCCCTACACACCCCCAGACCCCTCTAGACACACCCAAATCCCTCTACATACACCCAGACCTCCCTACACACCCAGATCCCCCTACACACACCCAGATCCCCCTACACAACCCCAGACCCCCCTACATACACCCAAATCCCTCTACACACCCAAATCCCCCTACACACACCCAGATCCTCCTACACACACCCAGATCCCCCTACACACACCCAGATCCCCCTACACACACCCAGATCCTCCTACACACACCCAGATCCCCCTACACACACCCAGACCCCATACAGATACCCAGATCCCCCTACACACACCCAGATCCCCCTACACACCCAGATCCCCCTACAATCCCCCAGACCCCTCTACAATCCCCCAGACCCCCCTACATACACCAAAATCCCTCTACACACACCCAGACCTCTCTACACACACCCAGAACCCCCTACACACACCCAGATACCCTACAGACACCCAGGCCCCCCTACATACACCCAAATCCCTCTACACACACCCAAATCCCCCTACACACACCCAGATCCTCCTACACACACCCAGATCCCCCTACACACACCCAGACCCCTACATATACCCACATCCCCCTACACACACCCAGATCCCCTACACATACCCAGATCCCCCTACACACCCAGATCCCCCTACAATCCCCCAGACCCCTCTACAATCCCCCAGACACCCCTACATACACCCAAATCCCTCTACACACCCCCAGACCCCCCTACATACACCCAGACCTCCCTACACACACCCAGATCCCCCTACACACACCCAGACCCCCCTACATACACCCAAATCCCTCTACACACACCCAAATCCCCCTACACACACCCAGATCCTCCTACACACACCCAGATCCCCCTACACACACCCAGACCCCCTACATATACCCAGATCCCCCTACACACACCCAGATCCCCCTACACATACCCAGATCCCCCTACACACCCAGATCCCCTACAATCCCCCAGACCCCCCTACAATCCCCCAGACCCCCCTACACACACCCAGATCCCCATACACACACTCAAATCCGCCTACACACACCCAGATACCCCTACATACACCCAAATCCCCCTACACACACCCAAATCCCCCTACACACACACAGATCTCCCTACACACCCCCAGACCCCCCTACATACACCCAGATCCCTCTACACACACCCAGACCTCCCTACACACACCCAGATCCCCCTACACACCCAGATCTCCCTACACACACCCAAATCCCCCTTCACACACCCAGATCCCCCTACACACCCCCAGGCCCCCCTACATACACCCAAATCCCCCTACACACACCCAGATCCCCCTACACACCACCAGACCCCCATACATACACCCAAATCCCCCTACACACACCCAGATCCCCCTACACACCCCCAGATCCCCCTACACACCCCCAGATCCCCCTACACACACCCAGACCCCCCTACATACACCCAAATCCCTCTACACACACCCAAATCCCCCTACACACACCCAGATCCTCCTACACACACCCAGACCCCTACATATACCCACATCCCCCTACACACACCCACATCCCCCTACACACACCCAGATCCCCCTACACACACCCAGATCCCCCTACACACCCAGATCCCCCTACAATCCCCCAGACCCCTCTACAATCCCCCAGACCCCCCTACATACACCCAAATCCCTCTACACACACCCAGACCTCCCTACACACACCCAGACCCCCCTACATACACCCAAATCCCTCTACACACACCCACATCCCTCTACACACACCCACATCCCCCTACACACACCCAGATCCTCCTACACACACCCAGATCCCCCTACACACACCCAGACCCCTACATATACCCAGATCCCCCATCACACACACAGATCCCCCTACACACTCAGATTCCCCTACACACACCCAAATCCCCCTACACACACCCAGATCCCCCTACACACACCCAGACCTCCCTTCATACACCCAGATCCCCATACACACACTCAAATCCGCCTACACACACCCAGATCCCGCTACACACCCCCAGACCCCCCTACATACACCCAAATCCCTCTACACACACCCAGATCCCCCTACACACCCCCAGATCCCCCTACACACCCAGACCTCCCTACACACCCACAGATCCCCCTACACACCCCCAGATACCCCTACACACCCCCAGACCCCCCTACACACACCCAAATCCCCCTACACACACCCAGATCCCCCTACACACACCCAGACCCTCCTACACTCACTCAGATCCGCCTACACACACCCAGATCCCCCAACACACCCCCAGATCCCCAACACACCCCCAGACCTCCCTACACACACCCAGATCCCCCCACACACACCCAGATCCCCCTACACACACCCAGACCTCCCTACATACACCCAGATCCCCATACACACACCCAAATCCGCCTACACACACCCAGATCCCGCTACACACCCCCAGAGCCCCCTACATAAACCCATATCCCTCTACACACACCCATACCTCCCTACACACACCCAGATCCCCCTACACACACCCAGATCCCCCACACACACCCAGATACCCCTACACACACCCAGATCCCCCTACACACACCCAGACCCCTACATATACCCAGATCCCCCATCACACACACAGATCCCCCTACACACTCAGATTCCCCTACACACACCCAAATCCCCCTAAACACACCCAGATCCCCCTACACACACCCAGACCTCCCTTCATACACCCAGATCCCCATACACACACTCAAATCCGCCTACACACACCCAGATCCCGCTACACACCCCCAGACCCCCCTACATACACCCAAATCCCTCTACACACCCCCAGACCCCCCTACACACACCCAAATTCCTCTACACACACCCAGACCTCCCTACACACACCCAGATCCCCCTACACACACGCAGATCCCCTTACACACACCCAGATTCCCCAACACACCCCCAGATCCCCCAACACACCCCCAGACCTCCCTACACACACCCAGATTCCCCAACACACCCCCAGATCCCCCAACACACCCCCAGACCTCCCTACACACACCCAGATCCCCCTACACACACCCAGATCCCCCTACATACACCCAAATCCCCCTACACACACCCAGATCCCCCTACACAACCCCAGACCCCCCTACATACACCCAAATCCCTCTACACACCCAAATCCCCCTACACACACCCAGATCCTCCTACACACACCCAGATCCCCCTACACACACCCAGATCCCCCTACACACACCCAGATCCTCCTACACACACCCAGATCCCCCTACACACACCCAGACCCCATACAGATACCCAGATCCCCCTACACACCCAGATCGCCCTACAATCCCCCAGACCCCTCTACAATCCCCCAGACCCCCCTACATACACCCAAATCCCTCCACACACCCAGACCACTCTACACACACCCAGATCCCCCTACACACACCCAGATCCCCTACACACACCCAGACCCCCCTACATACACCCAAATCCCTCTACACACACCCAAATCCCCCTACACACACCCAGATCCTCCTACACACACCCAGATCCCCCTACACACACCCAGACCCCTACATATACCCACATCCCCCTACACACACCCAGATCCCCTAGACACACCCAGATCCCCCTACACACCCAGATCCCCCTACAATCCCCCAGACCCCTCTACAATCCCCCAGACCCCCTACATACACCCAAATCCCTCTACACACCCCCAGACCCCCCTACATACACCCAGACCTCCCTACACACACCCAGATCCCCCTACACACACCCAGACCCCCCATACATACACCCAAATCCCTCTACACACACCCAAATCCCCCTACACACACCCAGATCCCCCTACACACACCCAGACCCCCTACATATACCCAGATCCCCCTACACACACCCAGATCCCCCTACACATACCCAGATCCCCCTACACACCCAGATCCCCCTACAATCCTCCAGACCCCCCTACAATCCCCCAGACCCCCCTACACACACCCAGATCCCCATACACACACTCAAATCCGCCTACACACACCCAGATCCCCCTACATACACCCAAATCCCCCTACACACACCCAAATCCCCCTACACACACCCAGATCTCCCTACACACCCCCAGACCCCCCTACATACACCCAGATCCCTCTACACACACCCAGACCTCCCTACACACACCCAGATCCCCCTACACACCCAGATCTACCTACACACACCCAAATCCCCCTTCACACACCCAGATCCCCCTACACACCCCCAGGCCCCCCTACATACACCCAAATCCCCTACACACACCCAGATCCCCCTACACACCCCCAGACCCCCATACATACACCCAAATCCCCCTACACACACCCAGATCCCCCTACACACCCCCAGATCCCCCTACACACCCCCAGACCCCCCTACATACACCCAGACCTCCCTACACACACCCAGATCCCCCTACACACACCCAGATCCCCCTACACACAGGCAGATCCCCCTACACACACCCAGACCTCCCTACACACCCAGATCCCCCTACACACCCCAGAACCCCCTACACACACCCAGACCTCCCTACACACACCCAGATCCACCTACACACCTCCAGACACCCCTACATACACTCAAATCCCCCTACACACACCCAGATACCCCTACACACACCCAGATTTCCCTACACACACCCAGACCCCCCTACACACACCCAAATTCCTCTACACACACCCAGACCTCCCTACACACCCAGATCCCCCTACACACACGCAGATCCCCTTACACACACCCAGATTCCCCAACACATCCCCAGATCCCCCAACACACCCCCAGACCTCCCTACACACACCCAGATCCCCCTACACACACCCAGATCCCCCTACACACACCCAGATCCCCCTACACACACCCAGACCCCCCTACATACACCCAAATCCCTCTACACACACCCAGACCTCCCTACACACCCAGATCCCCCTACACACACCCAGATCCCCCTACACATACCCAGATCCCCCTACACACACCCAGATCCCCCTACACATACCCAGATACCGCTACACAGCCCAGAGCCCCCTACATACACCCAAATCCCACTACACACACCCAGATTCCCCTACACACACCCAGATCCCCCTACACACACCCAGATCCCCCTACACACCCAGATCCCCCTACAAACACCCAAATCCCCCTACACACACCCAGATTCCCCTACACACACCCAGATCCCCCTACACACCCCCAGACATCCCTACATACACCCAAATCCCCCTACACACACCCAGATCCCCCTACACACCCCCAGACCCCTCTAGACACACCCAAATCCCTCTACATACACCCAGACCTCCCTACACACCCAGATCCCCCTACACACACCCAGATCCCCCTACACCCCCAGACCCCCCTTCACACACCCTGATCCCCCTACACACACAGGTCCCCCTACACACACCCAGATCCCCCTACACACACCGAGATCCCCCTACACACACCCAGACCACCCTACATACACCCAAATCCCTCTACACACACCCAAATCCCCCTACACACACCCAGATCCTCCTACACACACCCAGATCCCCCTACACACACCCAGATCCCCCTACACACACCCAGATCCTCCTACACACACCCAGATCCCCCTACACACACCCAGACCCCATACAGATACCCAGATCCCCCTACACACACCCAGATCCCCCTACACACCCAGATCCCCCTACAATCCCCCAGACCCCTCTACAATACCCCAGACCCCCCTACATACACCCAAATCCCTCTATACACACCCAGACCTCTCTACACACACCCAGATCCCCCTACACACACCCAGATCCCCCTACACACACCCAGACCCCCCTACATACACCCAAATCCCTCTACACACACCGAAATCCCCCTACACACACCCAGATCCTCCTACACACACCCAGATCCCCCTACACACACCCAGACCCCTACATATACCCACATCCCCCTACACACACCCAGATCCCCCTACACACACCCAGATCCCCCTACACACCCAGATCCCCCTATAATCCCCCAGACCCCTCTACAATACCCCAGACCCCCCTACATACACCCAAATCCCTCTACACAAACCCAGACTGCCCTACACACACCCAGACCCCCCTACATACACCCAAATCCCTCTACACACACCCAAATCCCTCTACACACCCAAATCCCCCTACACACACCCAGATCCTCCTACACACAACCAGATCCGCCTACACACACCCAGACCCCTACATATACCCAGATCCCCCATCACACACACAGATCCCCCTACACACTCAGATTCCCCTACACACACCCAAATCCCCCTACACACACCCAGATCCCCCTACACACACCCAGACCTCCCTTCATACACCCAGATCCCCATACACACACTCAAATCCGCCTACACACACCCAGATCCCGCTACACACCCCCAGACCCCCCTACATACACCCAAATCCCTCTACACACACCCACATCCCCCTACACACACCCAGATCCCCCTACACACCCCCAGATCCCCCTACACACCCAGACCTCCCTACACACCCCCAGATCCCCCTACACACCCCCAGATACCCCTACACACCCCCAGACCCCCCTACACACACCCAAATCCCCCTACACACACCCAGATCCCCCTACACACACCCAGACCCTCCTACACTCACTCAGATCCGCCTACACACACCATGATCCCCCAACACACCCCCAGATCCCCCAACACACCCCCAGACCTCCCTACACACACCCAGATCCCCCTACACACACCCTGACCTCCCTACATACACCCAGATCGCCATACACACACCCAAATCCGCCTACACACACCCAGATCCCGCTACACACCCCCAGAGCCCCCTACATAAACCCATATCCCTCTACACACACCCAGATCCCCCTACACACACCCAGATCCCCCCACACACACCTAGATACCCCTACACACCCCCAGACCTCCCTACACACAGCCAAATCCCCCTACACACACCCAGATCCCCCAACACACCCCCAGACCCCCCTACATACACCCAAATCCTCATACACACACCCAGATCCCCCTACACACCCCCAAACCCCTCTACATACACCCAAATCCCTCTACATACACCCAGAGCTCCCTACTCACACCCAGATCCCCCTACACACCCAGATCTCCCTACACACACCCAGATCCCCCTACACACCTAGATCTCCCTACACACACCCAAATCCCCCTTCACACACCCAGATCCCCCTACACACCCCCAGGCCCCCCTACATACACCCAAATCCCCCTACACACACCCAGATCCCCCTACACACCCCCAGACCCCCATACATACACCCAAATCCCCCTACACACACCCAGATCCCCCTACACACCCCCAGATCCCCCTACACACCCCCAGACCCCCCTACATACACCCAGACCTCCCTACACACACCCAGATCCCCCTACACACACCCAGATCCTCCTACACACAGGCAGATCCCCCTACACACAACCAGACCTCCCTACACACCCAGATCCCCCTACACACCCCAGAACCCCCTACACAAACCCAGACCTCCCTACACACACCCAGATCCACCTACACACCTCCAGACACCCCTACATACACTCAAATCCCCCTACACACACCCAGATACCCCTACACACACCCAGATTTCCCTACACACACCCAGATCCCCCTACACACACCCAAATTCCTCTACACACACCCAGACCACCCTACACACACCCAGATCCCCCTACACACACGCAGATCCCCTTACACACACCCAGATTCCCCAACACACCCCCAGATCCCCCAACACACCCCCAGACCTCCCTACACACACCCAGATCCCCCTACACACACCCAGATCCCCCTACACACACCTAGATCCCCCTACACACACCCAGACCCCCCTACATACACCCAAATCCCTCTACACACACCCAGACCTCCCTACACACCCAGATTCCCCTACACACACCCAGATCCCCCTACACACACCCAGATACCGCTACACAGCCCAGAGCCCCCTACATACACCCAAAGCCCTCTACACACACCCAAATCCCACTACACACACCCAGATCCCCCTACACACACCCAGATCCCCCTACACACACCCAGATCCCCCTACACACACCGAGATCCCCCTACACACACCCAAATCCCCCTACACACACCCAGATCCCCCTACACACCCCCAGACCCCTCTAGACACACCCAAATCCCTCTACATACACCCAGACCTCCCTACACACCCAGATCCCCCTACACAAACCCAGATCCCCCTACACACCCCCAGACCCCCCTTCACACACCCTGATCCCCCTACACACACAGGTCCCCCTACACACACCCGGACCTCCCTACACACACCCAGATCCCCCTACACACACCGAGATCCCCCTACATACACCCAGACCCCCCTACATACACCCAAATCCCTCTACACACACCCAAATCCCCCTACACACACCCAGATCCTCCTACACACACCCAGATCCCCCTACACACACCCAGATCCCCCTACACACACCCAGATCCTCCTACACACACCCAGATCCCCCTACACACACCCAGACCCCATACAGATACCCAGATCCCCCTACACACACCCAGATCCCCCTACACACCAAGATCCCCCTACAATCCCCCAGACCCCTCTACAATCCCCCAGACCCCCCTACATACACCCAAATCCCTCTACACACACCCAGACCTCTCTACACACACCCAGATCCCCCTACACACACCCAGATCCCCCTACACACACCCAGACCCCCCTACATACACCCAAATCCCTCTACACACACCCAAATCCCCCTACACACACCCAGATCCTCCTACACACACCCAGATCCCCCTACACACACCCAGACCCCTACATATACCCACATCCCCCTACACACACCCAGATCCCCCTACACACACCCAGATCCCCCTACACACACCCACACCTCCCTTCATACACCCAGATCCCCATACACACACTCAAATCCGCCTACACACACCCAGACCCCGCTACTCACCCCCAGACCCCCCTACATACACCCAAATCCCTCTACACACACCCAGATCCCCCTACACACCCCCAGGTCCCCCTACACACCCAGACCTCCCTACACACCCCCAGATCCCCCTACACACCCCCAGATACCCCTACACACCCCCAGACCCCCCTACACACACCCAAATCCCCCTACACACACCCAGATCCCAGTACACACACCCAGACCCTCCTAAACTCACTCAGATCCGCCTACACACACCCAGATCCCCCAACACACCCCCAGATCCCCCAACACACCCCCAGACCTCCCTACACACACCCAGATCCCCCTACACACACCCAGACCTCCCTACATACACCCAGACCTCCCTACATACACCCAGATCGCCATACACACACCCAAATCCGCCTACACACACCCAGATCCCGCTACACACCCCCAGAGCCCCCTACATAAACCCATATCCCTCTACACACACCCATATCTCCCTACACACACCCAGATCCCCCCACACACACGCAGATACCCCTACACACCCCGGACCTCCCTACACACAGCCAAATCCCCCTACACACACCCAGATCCCCCTACACACACCCAGATCCCCCCACACACACCCAGATACCCCTACACACCCCCAGACCTCCCTACACACAGCCTAATCCCCCTAAACACACCCAGATCCCCCTACACACCCCAGACCCCCCTACATACACCCAAGTCCCCATACACACACCCAGATCCCCCTACACACCCCCAAACCTCTCTACATACACCCAAATCCCTCTACATACACCCAGAGCTCCCTACACACACCCAGATCCCCCCACACACAACCAGGTCCGCCTACACACACCCAGATCCCCTTACACACACCCAGACCTCCCTACACACACCCAGATCCCCCTACACACACCCAAATCCCCCTAGACACCCAGATCCCCTTACACACACCCAGACCTCCCTACACACACCCAGATACCCCTACACACACTCAGATCCCCCTACAAACCCCCAGACCCCCCTACATACACCCAAATCCCTCTACACACACCGAGACCTCCCTACACACACCCAGATCCCCCTACACACACCTAGATCCCCCTACACACACCCAGACCCCCCTACATACACCCAAATCCCTCTACACACACCCAAATCCCCCTACACACACCCAGATCCTCCTACACACACCCAGATCCCCCTACACACACCCAGACCCCCTACATATACCCAGATCCCCCTACATATACCCAGATCCCCCTACACACACCCAGATCTCCCTACACACACCCAGATCCCCCTACACACCCAGATCCCCCTACAATCCCCCAGACCCCCCTACATACACCCAAATCCCTCTACACACACCCAGACCTCCCTACACACACCCAGATCCCCCTACACACACCTAGAACCCCCTACACACACCCAGACCCCCCTACATACACCCAAATCCCTCTACACACACCCAAAATCCCCCTACACACACCCAGATCCTCCTACACACACCCAGATCCCCCTACACACACCCAGACCCCCTACATACACCCAGATCCCCCTACACACACCCAGATCCCCCTACACACCCAGATCCCCCTACACACCCAGATCCCCCTACAATCCCCCAGACCCCTCTACAATCCCCCAGACCCCCCTACACACACCCAGATCCTCATACACACACTCAAATCCGCCTACACACACCCAGATCCCGCTACACACCCCCAGACCCCCCTAGATACACCCAAATCCCTCTACACACACCCAAATCCGCCTACACACACGCAGATCACGCTACACACCCCCAGACCCCCCTATATAAACCCAAATCCCTCTATACACACCCATACCACCCTACACACACCCAGATCTCCCTACACACACCCAGATCCCCCTACACACACCCAGATACCCCTACACACCCCCAGACCTCCCACACACACCCAAATCCCCCTACACACCCCCAGACCCCCCTACACACCCCCAGACCCCCCTACATACACCCAAATCCCCATACACACACCCAGATCCCCCTACACACCCCCAAACCCCTCTACATACACCCAAATCCCTCTACATACACCCAGAGCTCCCTACACACACCCAGATCCCCCTACACACAACCAGGTCCGCCTAGACACACCCAGATCCCCTTACACACCCGCAGACCTCCCTACACACACCCAGATCCCCCTACACACACCCAGACCTTCCTACACACACCCAGCTCCCCCTACACACACCCAAATCCTCCTACACACCCAGACCTCCCTACACACACCCAGATCCCTCTACACACACCCAGACCTCCCTACACACACCCAGATCCCCCTACACACACCCAAATCCCCCTACACACCCAGATCCCCTTACACACACCCAGATCCCTCTACACACACCCAGACCTCCCTACACACACCCAGATACCCCTACACACACTCAGATCCCCCTACAAACCCCCAGACCCCCCTACATACATCCAAATCCCTCTACACACACCGAGACCTCCCTACACACACCCAGATCCCCCTACACACACCTAGATCCCCCTACACACACCCAGACCCCCCTACATACACCCAAATCCCTCTTCACACACCCAAATCCCCCTACACACACCCAGATCCTCCTACACACACCCAGATCCCCCTACACACACCCAGACCCCCTACAGATACCCAGATCCCCCTACATATACCCAGATCCCCCTACACACACCCAGATCTCCCTACACACACCCAGATCCCCCTACACACCCAGATCCCTCTACAATCCCCCAGACCCCCCTACATACACCCAAATCCCTCTACACACACCCAGACCTCCCTACACACACCCAGATCCCCCTACACACACCTAGATCCCCCTACACACACCCAGACCCCCCTACATACACCCAAATCCCTCTACACACACCCAAATCCCCCTACACACACCCAGATCCTCCTACACACACCCAGATCCCCCTATACACAGCCAGACCCCCTACATATACCCAGATCCCCCTACACACACCCAGATCCCCCTACACACACCCAGATCCCCCTACACACACCCAGACCTTCCTACACACACCCAGCTTCCCCTACACACACCCAAATCCTCCTACACACCCAGACCTCCCTACACACACCCAGATCCCTCTACACACACCCAGACCTCCCTACACACACCCAGATCCCCCTACACACACCCAAATCCCCCTACACACCCAGATCCCCTTACACACACCCAGACCTCCCTACACACACCCAGATACCCCTACACACACTCAGATCCCCCTAGAAACCCCCAGACCCCCCTACATACACCCAAATCCCTCTACACACACCGAGACCTTCCTACAGACACCCAGATCCCCCTACACACACCTAGATCCCCCTACACACACCCAGACCCCCCTACATACACCCAAATCCCTCTACACACACCCAAATCCCCCTACACACACCCAGATCCTCCTACACACACCCAGATCCCCCTACACACACCCAGACCCCCTACATATACCCAGATCCCCCTACATATACCCAGATCCCCCTACACACACCCAGATCTCCCTACACACACCCAGATCCCCCTACACACCCAGATCCCCCTACAATCCCCCAGACCCCTCTACAATCCCCCAGACCCCCCTACACACACCCAGATCCCCATACACACACTCAAATCCGCCTACACACACCCAGATCCCGCTACACACCCCCAGACCCCCCCTAGATACACCCAAATCCCTCTACACACACCCAAATCCCCCTACATAAACCCAAATCCCTCTACACACACCCATACCACCCTACACACACCCAGATCCCCCTACACACACCCAGATCCCCCTACACACACCCAGATACCCCTACACACCCCCAGACCTCCCTACACACACCCAAATCCCCCTACACACACCCAGATCCCCCTACACACCCCCAGACCCCCCTACATACACCCAAATCCCCATACACACACCCAGATCCCCCTACACACCCCCAAACCCCTCTACATACACCCAAATCCCTCTACATACACCCAGAGCTCCCTACACACACCCAGATCCCCCTACACACAACCAGGTCCGCCTACACACACCCAGATCCCCTTACACACACCCAGATCCCCCTACACACACCCAGACCTTCCTACACACACCCAGCTCCCCCTACACACACCCAAATCCTCCTACACACCCAGACCTCCCTACACACACCCAGATCCCTCTACACACACCCAGACCTCCCTACACACACCCAGATCCCCCTACACACACGCAAATCCCCCTACACACCCAGATCCCCTTACACACACCCAGATCCCTCTACACACACCCAGACCTCCCTACACACACCCAGATACCCCTACACACACTCAGATCCCCCTACAAACCCCCAGACCCTCCTACATACACCCAAATCCCTCTACACACACCGAGACCTCCCTACACACACCCAGATCCCCCTACACACACCTAGATCCCCCTACACACACCCAGACCCCCTACATACACCCAAATCCCTCTACACACACCCAGATCCTCCTACACACACCCAGATCCCCCTACACACACCCAGACCCCCTACATATACCCAGATCCCCCTACATATACCCAGATCCCCCTACACACACCCAGATCTCCCTACACACACCCAGATCCCCCTACACACCCAGATCCCTCTACAATCCCCCAGACCCCCCTACATACACCCAAATCCCTCTACACACACCCAGACCTCCCTACACACACCCAGATCCCCCTACACACACCTTGATCCCCCTACACACACCCAAATCCCCCTACATACACCCAAATCCCTCTACACACACCCAAATCCCCCTACACACACCCAGATCCTCCTACACACACCCAGATCCCCCTACACACAGCCAGACCCCCTACATATACCCAGATCCCCCTACACACACCCAGATCCCCCTACACACACCCAGATCCCCCTACACACCCAGATCCCCCTACAATCCCCCAGACCCCTCTACAATCCCCCAGACCCCCCTACATACACCCAAATCCCTCTAAACACACCCAGACCTCCCTACACACACCCAGACCCCCCTACAGACACCCAAATCCCTCTACACACACCCAAATCCCTCTACACACACCCAAATCCCCCTACACACACCCAGATCCTCCTACACACACCCTGATCCCCCTACACACACCCAGACCCCTACATATACCCAGATCCCCCTACACACACCCAGATCCCCCTACACACTCAGATTCCCCTACACACACCCAAATCCCCCTACACACACCCAGATCCCCTTACACACACCCAGACCTCCCTTCATACACCCAGATCCCCATACACACACTCAAATCCGCCTACACACACCCAGATCCCGCTACACACCCCCAGACCCCCCTACATACACCCAAATCCCTCTACACACACCCAAATCCGCCTACACACACCCAGATCCCGCTACACACCCCCAGACCCCCCTACATAAACCCGAATCCCTCTACACACACCCATACCACCCTACACACACCCAGATCCCCCTACACACACCCAGATACCCCTACACACCCCCAGACCTCCCTACACTCACCCAAATCCCCCTACACACACCCAGATCCCCCTACACACCCGCAGACCCCCCTACATACACCCAAATCCCCATACACACACCCAGATCCCCCTACACACCCCCAAACCCCTCTACATACACCCAAATCCCTCTACATACACCCAGAGCTCCCTACACACACCCAGATCCCCCTACACACAACCAGGTCCACCTACACACACCCAGATCCCCTTACACACCCCCAGACCTCCCTACACACACCCAGATCCCCCTACACACACCCAGACCTTCCTACACACACCCAGATCCCCCTACACACACCCAAATCCCCCTACACACCCAGACCTCCCTACACACACCCAGATCCCTCTACACACACCCAGACCTCCCTACACACATCCAGATCCCCCTACACACACCCAAATCCCCCTACACACCCAGATCCCCTTACACACACCCAGATCCCTCTACACACACCCAGACCTCCCTACACACACCCAGATACCCCTACACACACTCAGATACCCCTACACACACCCAGATCCCCCTACACACACCCAGACCCCCTACATATACCCAGATCCCCCTACATATACCCAGATCCCCCTACACACACCCAGATCCCCCTACACACCCCGATCCCCCTACAATCCCCCAGACCCCCCTACATACACCCAAATCCCTCTACACACACCCAGACCTCCCTACACACACCCAGATCCCCCTACACACACCTAGATCCCCCTACATACACCCAGACCCCCCTACATACATCCAAATCCCTCTACACACTCCCAAATCGCCCTACACACACCCAAATCCCCCTACACACACCCAGATCCCGCTACACACACCCAGACCCCCCTACATACACCCAAATCCCTCTACACACACCCAGACCTCCCTACACACACCCAGATCCCCCTACACACATCCAAACACACCCAGACCGCCCTACACACACTGACACCCATACACCCAGACCCCTACACACAACCAGATCCCCTACACACACCCAGGCCCCTTACAGAAGGCAACACAGTACAAATTGGAGATTATATTAGTCCAAGAACCATATGTGATCAATAACATCATAGCAGGGGTACTCAAATCTCTCAAATGCTACTCCTTTGGAGATCAAAGGAAAAGAGCTGCCATAATAACAAGCAATAGAGATCTAGAGGCAGTCATGACTGTCCAACTTAACAATGAAAATTGCGTGGTCGTAGAAATTACAGATAACAGCACCCAGATCATCCGTTGTAGTATATACTGGGATATACATGAAGCCATCAACAACAGCATAGGAAAAAATGGAGAAAATAATAAAACATGCAGTAGCTAAAGGACTGATCTTTGGCATAGGCAGCAACTCCAGAAGCAAGTTGTGGTTTGACATCACTTACAATAACTGCGGAAAAATACTGGAAGAATATATACTTAGCAGTAACCTCTACGTCATCACAGAGGACACAGGAACACCTACATTTGAAGCAGGCACTAGACATAGCTGGATAGACCTTACTATAGGTAATAAGTCTTCATTGAAGCTCAGGTCCAACTGGACTTGTAGAAGCGAGGAAAGTTCTTCAGACCACATTATTATAACCTTCAAAATTGACAAGGGGAGACATTTTCAAACCCATACCAACCGGCGACCTAGATATGTAACCCTAGACAATATAACAGAAATTTTCAAAAATGCCTTCATCAAAACCATCATTACATGATTTAAGTGCAGCCGCAAAAGATTGACGTGGAACTGCAGGAAAAAGTAACAAATAGCATAAGTATAGACAAGGTATTAAACAGTAATTATCACTGTATTATAACATCTTGCAATTCAGCCTTCTGGATAAGCTATGGATCTAAAAAGGCCCAAACAAATAGAACAGTTCATTGGTGGATAGGCAATCTTGCAATAATAAGGAAGAAACTGAATGCTCAGCAAAGATTTTAGGAGACAGTTAATAACGACAGCTTAGGAAATCATTAGTGGCTAAACCACTGAAGGGAAAAGAGCATACCAAAATAAACTGAGAGAAGAGAAGTTTAAAGCTTGGGAAAGACTGTGCAATGTAATGGAAGGCTCAGATCCATGGGACATAGTCCACAGAGTGGTAGTTGGAAAATCAACAAAGATAAATTTAACCAACCTGTGATATATGACACACTTTGCTCCAGAAGATAATGAAACAGTGGAAGACGACTACTACAGAAACATTAAGGAACATATAAAGGAACCTCCAGACACACCAGATGATTTTCCTTACACTATACAGGAAATCTTCACCATACTAAAAAATATGGATCCAAAGAAAGCACCTGGAGAGGACGGCTTCACAAGTGATATATTACTGATAACATTTAGACTACTTCCAACATTCATAACAGAGATTTACAACAAGTGTCTACAGATGGGATACTTTCTTAATAAATGGAAAAAAATCAATAATCGTTCTGATTGTCAGGTCAGGGAAAAGCATTCAAAAGAAGCAACTAAATTTGGACCAATTAGTCTAATAAACATAGGGGGAAAAGTGCTAGAAAAGGCATTGAATGCATCAAATGTATTCAAACAACTTACTTAATAGAAATGAGTTTGGTTTCTTGCCACAGAAAGGAACAACAAATGCACTGTACACTGTGAAAGCTTTCACTGACGATGTCTTAGGGTGAGATGGAATAGTGCTATTGACTTCACTAGACGTTAAGGGCACTTTTGATACTACCTGGTGGCCCAGTGTGATGCTTAACCTGACACAGCTCAATTGCCCAAGGAATTTATTCAAACTTGCAGAAAATTACTTTACTGAAAGATCTGCTAGTGTAAAATTCAGCTCATATAAAGTAGAAAAAACAATCAGCAAAGGATGTCCCCAAGGTTCCTGCTGTGGAACATAATGTATGACTCATACCTACCATAAGCAAACACACCAAAGTAATCACATACACAGATGATTTGATAGTTCTGACAAAAGGAAAAGGGCTGAAAGAAATAGAAAACTTCACCAACCAAGACCTGAAACAGATAGAACACTAGGGAAAGAAGAACAAACTAGAATTTAATGACAAGAAGTAACATTAATAACATGGAAAAGAAGACCACAAGACAAAAGTGTTAATATTTATTTTAATCACAAAATAATAGAACAGACCAGAGAACTAAAATATCTTTTCAGCATATATTTTGATAATAAACTCAACTTCGACAGACATGTGAATCATATAATGGGGAAAAGCATACAACTGACCAACATTGTATCAAAACTAGAGAGAATTAAATGGGGACTAGGACACAGAGCTTTAACAATATACAATGGAGCATTTGTACCAATTATGTCATATGCAGCACTGATATGGGATGTCGCTATTAATAGACAAAAGAACAGAGCAAAAATAAAGTCCACAGACTAATTAACATTATAGCCATCAAAGCCTACCATACCTTTTTATATGAAGCATCATGTATAGTTGCTGGCTCGATGCCTCTGATTAAAACAATTCAAGAGACAGCCAAGATCCACAGGATTAAGCATCACTCAGAGGAATACAACAGAACAGTACCAGTAAGAGACTGGATGCACCCAGTCGAGAGAGTAAAATACATAAATGACATCCACAAGAAAGCAGCCTACCCCATTTAAGTCTACAATGATGGCAGCAAAACAGACTGAGGAGTTGGTTCTGGCATACTTATCACCAGAGAAGGAAAAATTATGCTCCATGCTCCAAGGAAGATCATCAAATAATCAGGCAGAACAAATAGTAATATTAATGACGTTAGAACAAATTAATCACATCACAAATGTTCAATGCAAAACAGTTGCTCTGTACTCAGACAGCAGAATAACAATAGACTCACTAAAGAAGCTACAAAATCTTAGTTTCCTAATAGAACAAGTCACGAATCAAATAAGACTACTTGATAATTATTATTTATTTATGCCAACAAACTTACTGTTGGTGTTTTTAAACACACAAGCCATGTGTGGGCAATGTTTGAGAGGTAGAACAGGAACTTAAAAATTCAATGCCACAGCTGGGACTTGAACCACCGCTTATCAGGCGGCTGCTCTAACCATTGTGAGACTGCCTTTGTGGTTTACCAGGAGAAATACGAACTGGTTTGAGAATTCAATGGCATTCTGGGAGATTGTCACAGTAGCTCAATGGTTAGAGCAGCTGCCTGGTAAGCGGAAGGTCTGTGGTTCAAGTCCCAGCTGTGGCATTGAATTTTTAAGTTCCAGTTCTACCTCTCAAAGATTACTTGAGCTTTCACCCATCATGTAGGATGGGTGA
The DNA here is from genome assembly GCA_030765045.1 of Tenodera sinensis. NCBI lineage: Eukaryota > Metazoa > Arthropoda > Insecta > Mantodea > Mantidae > Tenodera > Tenodera sinensis. The sequence goes on from CM060972.1 coordinate 52,460,298, forward strand.
AAGTACATGCTGGTATTTGAGGAAATGAGATGGTGGATAGACTGGCGAAAAGCAATTGAAACAGGAGTTGAACTAGCTTACCAGAAAGATACTTAAAGCAATGCTACAAAAAGAAATCAGAGATAGACATATCTCTAACTGGCAGAAAGATAGGAGATTTCACACAACACAAAGGACACTCCACTCTACTTCCTGGATGTCATAACACAACTTAAGATGACTGTCCCAATTTCACCAAACTTAACTACCATAGTAACAGGGCAAGGTAAATTGAAAAGCTACTACAAGCGGTTCAGAATAATAGAAGATGCAGCATGCCGGTGCAACGAAGGTGAAGAAACAATAGACCATGAATTACTACTACAGTGTAAGAACTTTGATAAACAAAGAAAATAACTTATGAATAGCATTATAAAGTAAGACCCTGGTCCCCACCAAAACATGATCTAGTGGAAAATTATTTAAAAGACTTTTGTAAATGAGTAAATTCTATAACATTCAATCACATATAACATTAAACTATGTATCTAATTATTATATATTGTGTATTGTGCGATATGTACTTTCCTAGCATGTAGTATTCTGTGTAGAATGAAGCATACTGTTAATAAATTTACTAAAAAAACATCCACCCACATCCAGACCCCCAACACAACCCCCCACACACCGCACACCCCCCCATGTACACTGCCTCCCGGATGCACCTCCAATGTGCACGTGCACGCACACACACCTACACACCCCACGCACCCACCCACACCCCCATACCCACCCACACAACTCCCATACCCACCCACACACCTCCCATTCACACATTGCCTCTTATGATAGGTCTGCATTGAACCTGTTACCTGAGCCAGTGCGATGTAAGTGACAAACTGTGGTTCTGGTAGAGCTACTCCGCACACTATCCCTTGTCTGCAACTTGCATCTGCTGCTATGGGCTGTCTTGCAGGATCCCAACAGGTCCTTCAGGTCTGCCTGCATCATAACCACGATTATCATTAATGACTACATCACTTAAAGCTTATTTTATGTTAGACTGAAATGGAAGATGTATAGTGTAATAAAAAATGGCAAGGGAAGTTACTTTCTCTGTCACTTTATTTGCCTTCTTAAACTGAATCATAAAACATAGTTGCAATTCACAGGTAACCTTGATATCGTAACCTTGACACAAATACTGCTCACATTTCTACCATTCCCTCTGTCTAACAAACAGCTGCTTCTGGCAATACATTCACTAAAAGCTGCTTCCCACAACAAATAACTTTGACGTGGCTAAATGTCCAAAACTGTCTCTGTTGAAACACTCTCAAACTCTCTGCACACACACACTTAAAAGCAACTACAAAAACAGGTTTCTCTTGCCGTCCCGACTTGCTTTTATAACCTAGGTGGGATGCTACCAAATTCTATGGAAAATATATCTTTTCTTGAACCCTCACATTAATGGGCATGGCACTTGGAACAGGTTCTAGAACGGTAGAGAATCACTTTGTTCTGACTCGCTCATAGTCAATTTTTGTTCTGACTGCTCCACTGTTGTCGGGCTGTGTGTTTACAGACAGTGGTATGAGGTAGCCAACACTGGAGGTGGCTGCTGGCCAGTGTCACAATATTCTCAGGTAACCACAACAAATTATTTAAAAGTTTGTGGGAAGGAATGCCAAATACAGTGTTTGGAATTACCTTCAAAATTCAGTAACTTTTTCAAAATGGTATTGCAGCACAATATTGGATTTCTGTTTGTCACTAAAACATCAGCAGGATGCAAAGCTACACCACCATCACCATCACCATCACCATCACCATCACCATCACCATCACCATCACCATCACCATCACCATCACCATCACCATCACCATCACCATCACCATCACCATCACCATCACCATCACCATCACCATCACCATCACCATCACCATCACCATCACCATCACCATCACCATCACCATCACCATCACCATCACCATCACCATCACCATCACCATCACCATCACCATCACCATCACCATCACCATCACCATCACCATCACCATCACCATCACCATCACCATCACCATCACCATCACCATCACCATCACCATCACCATCACCATCACCATCACCATCACCATCACCATCACCATCACCATCACCATCACCATCACCATCACCATCACCATCACCATCACCATCACCATCACCATCACCATCACCATCACCATCACCATCACCATCACCATCACCATCACCATCACCATCACCATCACCATCACCATCACCATCACCATCACCATCACCATCACCATCACCATCACCATCACCATCACCATCACCATCACCATCACCATCACCATCACCATCACCATCACCATCACCATCACCATCACCATCACCATCACCATCACCATCACCATCACCATCACCATCACCATCACCATCACCATCACCATCACCATCACCATCACCATCACCATCACCATCACCATCACCATCACCATCACCATCACCATCACCATCACCATCACCATCACCATCACCATCACCATCACCATCACCATCACCATCACCATCACCATCACCATCACCACCACCACCACCACCATCTAGTGCACTTTAAAGAAATTGTATTTTGCTAAATTTAGTGTTTGCATGTCAAGAATCTTTAAACTTTCAGCTTAACCTTAATGGAAGCACAGCGACTGCTGCTTTTAGCTCCCATTTTACATTACCTCAACAATATTTTACATTAGGTTTCAAGTTGCATCAGTTTAATTTATTAATTAGAAGAAGTAACTAATAAACTATTTTCCTCTAATTTACTCCTATAATTTTGAAGAAAGAATACACATCTAAAACTTGCAATGCTGATCTCTGTATCTGTAGTGTCCCTCGCAGGGGGAAACCTTACTGCTCTAGGACCCAACACTATTGTGAGCTCCCACCCCAAGGGGGAAGAGAGCGGTGAAGGTAAACACAAGATGGCAAAGGGGACCAAACAAGCCACAGAGACATGCATAAATCCCTGACAGTTCCAGCGATAACCTCCAGACTCACAAATGGGGGCTTGGAAGAAGGGTTACCCAGCGCAAGCATCCACACCATCTGCCTGCATGTGCCCAAATCAGTACACCCTCCCATGCTATTTAATTTACACGTGGACGACATGATTAAGATTTGGAAAAAGGAGGTGAGTGGAGAAATACAAATCAACAGAAATAAAACCTTAAATAAGATTCTTTGTACGGATGACGTTGCAATAATAGAGGACAATGAAGGAAGAGCCTCCAATGATTTATGTATAGAGTGCATTTATTGGGAAAGGAATATAATTTAAATATGTCCATAAAAAGACCAAAATAATGACACAGAGGAAAATACATGGCGAGGTAAAAGATAAGGTTGAAAATAAGTGCCTGGAACAGCTATTGAATTTTAAGTATTTCGATTGTAAAGTAAGCTACGATTTAGACAGGATAAATAAGTTCCAGCAGAAATGCAGAACTATAACAATAACATTGAATAATAAAACAAGGAAAGACACAAAATTTTCTAAAACTATGGCAGTTCCAGTATGGAAGTGAATCAAGGGTATTAAAAGGAAGAGATAAGAGCAAAATACAGCTGTAGAAATGACATTTGTAAGAAGAATTAATGGACATACCAGACATGATTCATTAAGAAATAATTCAAGAGGAATTAGGCATATACAAATTACAAGATAAAATAGAAGAAAATAGAATTGGAAAGAAAGAATACTGGTTTAATAAGAAAATACAATCCTTCTGAAGGAAGAAATGTGGAATGTCCTAGAAGAAGATGGAATAAATTGTTGGAATGTGAAGATGGAACTGGCAGAAATGCCAAATCCCTTAAGTGCAGAAGAAGATTATAGTAAGTAAAGGATTAACAATGCCCGGGAAAGATATAACAGAAAGCAAAAGGAATATAAAAATATTTTTTGAGTTAACAGGACGATACTGTGGATGTATCTGGAAAGATAAAGAAATCAAGAGATAAGAGATAATCAAGAGACTTGTCACTGTGGGATTCAGGATGCAGGTGTGGATAGGAGTGAAGATGAAGACATTTATGAACTCCCTTCCAGTGCTCTGAAAGAAATTCTTATCTTTGTCAGGTGCTACTTCCTCCGCTCACACTATTTGGTGGGAGATTCATCTCAACTCCCGCGACATGCTTGTGATCGACATGGTCCCTGTGCGGCTGAGCTGTTCTGTTCGACTGGAGTTAGTGATGATTTGTCATTGGAATTCTGGCAGAGTTGTTATTGCTGATGACTGTGGAAATAGATTGTTGTTCATGCCATAATTTTGTTTCATTAAATTTGGTGAACACCTCACTCTACCGCTGTAGGCGATATGAGCTCTGGAGAAGCTGAGAACCAGCTTATTTTTATTCCTTATTTTCTGTAGCACGTCGTCACGGTACTCCTGGTTGGTGCGGATGAAGCAGGGTTCAGGAGAAGCTTTGCAGAGAAAATCCAGCCTACTGCTACTGTGGAGTATAAAGATCTTAACATTTGCGGCAAAGCGCAGAAGAGGAAAGTTGCCACGATACCCCACCAATGGCAGCGCTGTAAGGATTGATTGTGTTGCTAAAATGTCGCTCAGATACTGGAAGACATGGCTTTAGCTCTGTCCTGGGAAACCTGTTGGCGATGGTGTTTCGGAAGTGGTTGTGGTGAGTGGTAAACCATTTGGTGTCAAAATCTGCTGAGTTACCTTTGGCTTTTTTATTTGGTGACTTCTTTCCACTACCCACCCTAACGAATTTATAGAGTTACAATAGTTATTCCAACAGGCATGTCTGGATTGAAAAGAAAATCTGGTGATTCTTTTAGATCAGCTACTAACACAATCTGCATATTCTAACATGGTCTAGGCAAGTAAATGAGTATGTTCCACAGTTATATTTTAGAATGTACCAGTAAAACGTCCGTAAATCTAGTTACTCTAACCTTATAAATACTCACCCGAAAATTATCGCTCATGAAGCAATAGACGAGAGGATTGACGAGGCTATTGGCGTTGGCAAGCCAATGGCAAGCGAAGTAGGCCAGAGCATACGAATGGCGCTGACTCGTAGTGTAATAGAAACCGAATCCAGGTACGAAATAGAACAGCATGACAAACGTCTGCAGCGGCAGCCAACACAGCACAAACAGCACCACGATTGTCACCAGCATCTGAAACATCAATGAGAAGTAAGAAAATCAAACACGCGAATAAATAAAAATACGAGGGCTGGAAATAAAGTAGTGGCAACATTGATGGAGCACAATATTTACTGAACTCACAAGTACAATAAGTGCATTACGTTCCTTCAGTGTAGTCACCAGCGAAGTCCCTGACATTTTGCCAAACGCAGGACAACCGTTGGGGCCCGTTGGTAAGGCGATCTCTGTAGAGGACTGCGACGGAGCGCCCTACTGTGAACAGATGCTACGTCAGGAAATCGGCGGACTCGGAGGGGTTCCTTCAACTTCAGAAACAGGTTTTAGTCACAAGAACTTATGTCTGGTGAGTACGGAGGATGTTTCAAGACCTCCCAATACCACCGTCAAATAAGAGCTGGACAATGTTTGCAACATGACAACGTGCGTTGTCATGCAACACGATGGGGTGGCTGTCTGGCAATAAACGTGGGCGTTTGCACCGCATAGCCGGTGGATCTTTTGAAAATTCCTTAACACTGCTAATTGTTATGCATGATCAAAGGGTGGATAAAAATGATGCTCCGGTGTACTCCGTTATACTTTTGTATATTTAACTTTCTTCTTGCAAATATTCCCAACAATTAACAAACACGGTTTTCTATTTAAAGCGATCATATCGAATTCAGCTACCTTTTAAACATTTTACATTTACTATATAAAATGTTTTACAGCTGCTATCGTTGAATAATTACTCCTGTTGCTCCATGATACATATCTCCTTTTTGAATAAAGAATGCTCTTCTGCAAGGAACCTTTTAAATCTTTGTATCTAGGTCCCCTATGATTTCACTATATGTTTCTGGATGTACTGTGTCATACTGTCATTCAACAGATGATTTTCTTGCCCACGCAATTATTGTATCGCAAATGAGGCATTTGTCTTTATTGTCAAACTTTCAAAAACAAGAACGTTTCCACTCTAATTTAAATGAATTTCCAGCATTCTTTGCTTTTTTTGAGCAGGTTGGTTCAGTACTAGGCAATTGCATTGCATTTATCTATTTCAATGATAAGCAAGTCGTCTATCAACACACGCTTTCCCGATTCTTCGGTTCTTCTCTCTGCAGTACGCGAGTTGAGCCGAGCTTAACTAGGTCACCACGATGAACGGTGCAAGGAACCTCTGCGTGTTGGATTGTATCCGGTATTGTATTGACAATTGCACTTTGTATTTGTTTGTAAAATGGGATGCAAGAAGATGATTTGTTAGAGACACTTGCCATCACTATTTTAATGATAAGAATGTATTTCAGAGGAAGTGGATATTTAATGTTGCGATGACGAACCTTTCTTCTATAGCACAGTTTTGCAAACTACTGTACTGTGACTTTTGCTTCAAACTGTCACATATATAATCTCGTTCGATTTTTGTCTTCGTTCAATCTCTCGTAGTTCTTCATTAATGTTCAGTGCCACTTTACGAACGTGAACTTGTTCAGCTGTCACCGCCACTTCACTGTGCCTTAAGTTTCACACCTCTCTTCAGGACGCTTCTCTGACTGGGAGTCGAACCCAAGACGTCTCCAATCCCGTGCAGAAACAGTATCCACCACACTTCACTATGGTCGTCCCAAATACGCTCAAAGAATAGCGCTTTTCGTCGCACTCGCTAAGTCACGCTTGTACTTTAGGGACTTCCTCACTGCAAGACTCGCTTACAACGCAATCTCTCGCAGGACTTCCACACTGTATGACTCGCTTACAACGCAATCTCTCGCAGGACTTCCTCACTGCAAGACTCGCTTACAACGCAATCTCTCGCCGGACTTCCACACTGTATGACTCGCTTACAACTCAATTCACTTGCGGGACTTCTTCACTGTAAGACTTGCCCACGACTCATTTGCTTCGCGTATGCGCTGGCTTATATAATTGTAGGACTTTTTCAAAATACCCGCGACATCCAAACATCCAGTGGAATATAATTTTATTGCCATAGTTCTTATAGTATTTACGCAGGGCGGGCGCGCGCGCCATATCTTCTTTATGGTTCCAACAGCTTGGCATTGAACTTCTGATAAGCGCAATATCTGCTGCGACAGAATCAGATTATTCTTTTTCATTACGCACATAAGTTTTGTGGGCACAAATAATTTTATATCACTGGCTTATAGCGTGATTTCACAGCGTGTTTAACTCTACAACACTGCAAGGCCTGGCAAACCTTTGATTGGTTATTATGAGCAGCTCCTCCTGCAGCCGCTGTTGAATTTTGTCTGCTATAATTTGTATTCTTTCATTTTTGACTGGCAGAAACCGCAGACCTGCTCGGGTTATTGAAGATTCCTCTTTCTCTCTTTTCCTCTTTTGTTAGTAGTCTATACCCCTCTTCCATTCTTGCAATCCATCTATTTCTCCTTTCCATCCCATCTTCCTTCTCTCTCGTTCATTTTCTACGCCCCCCCCCTTTCTCCATTCAATCCAAGTTATCTTGGCAACTTTGGAAAGCATGTAATAAAGTTGATTTTCTTTCTGTTCCTTCTTACAAATAAACATTAAAATACGTAAAGGTTTATGAATACGCAAGGAGTACGGATCTAGCAATGGAGGCTACCGGAAGGAATGGAGGTGAAGGAAGCTCCCATAACCGAGGGGAAAAAGGAGTTACGTGACATGACAGCTAAAGAGCAGATAAACGAAACAGTTTTATTGGTAAGAGATAAAGGACTCCCTGAGAGATTCAGACAAGAGTGAATGATTGTATGTCGGTAGATTTCCGTCAAATATAAGTCAGGGAAGCTGGTATGTGAATTTTTCTACACACATTTTGTGACACCTTGTCGCAGCCAACTTTAATAACGATCGCCAGTTTACAAGTCTATCCATCAGGAATCTCGCTCCATTCTGCTGTTTATGCCGCTCATATTGCTAAATAAACACACGATTCCAAGAAAAAGCAATAATAATCATAGGTAATGCTCTGTGATATGCACGATATGCGAAGGCCTTATCTACTCCATCAGAGCGCGACGAACATATAGCATGAAGCAAATACAACTCCCTACCTATTTCTTTATTTTTGTTGCTTTGTCACACGCATACCGTCATAAAATTTGTTTTTGCACCATCTAGGGTTCGATCAGTGATTGCTTAGCTGTCCTTCGTGTCTAGAGGTAACTGGTTACTGAGATCGCGGGTTCAGATCTAGTGGAGGCTAATGTACTTTTTCGAGCGTAAGAAACCTCTGCATGACCTCCTTTGCAAGAGAAGTAGAACCAGTTGTCCCGTGTCGTAGATTTATAGTATGTAAAAGAACAAGTCTGATAAAGAGGTGCCTAAGCAGAACTATCGGACTTTCATGTCCAATATACAACGAGGCGCTAATAAACATAACTGTTAAAAAGCGTTCACAAATAAAAACTCAGTTTCAATTTCTGGATACGCATGCTAAGAAAAGTCACATGCAACTTTATGGGGTCGGTTTTAAAAACAGAAAGGAAGAAGCGAGTTTTAACCCCAGTCCTATGTGGTAGAATTGTGTAGCATTCACATATTAATATAAATTTAAGGATTATCTTAATATGCAGAAGGAAAACTTATGAACTATTACAGTACTGTAAACTCTAAAAGAAGACAAATAAAAATTAAAGCTAGCTAGGAAGATATAGAGTAACTGCAAGCGCAAATGTCATTGTAGTATGTTCTGTCTACTTGGCGAGTACTTCAGTGGAGACGACATGAACTATCTCTATAAGAACACAGTACCCTGTCACCAGAATATTCGCATTCCGATGGTCACCTCGAGAGGTTTCTCTTCCAAATTCGGAAACTCAACACTAATAAATTCTCCAGATATGACGGCCTCAAGGTACCCATTCTCCAGCAGGTACCCCAAAGGGCCATCGTTCATTTAATGTGAATTTTCTATATTTGTCCACTTTTGGGGGGAAGGTGAATCTAACATCACTATAGAAGTTAAAGATGTATATGCAAATGAAGTCATGAAAAGGAGAGTGGAAAACATTTTAAAATGCGGCCAGGTTCCGGATTTTCTGTTAAGCTATCCATCCAACAGTTTTATCCTAACTGCCCCAAAGGTTTTTGAGTGGTTAGTCCTATTGGCTATCTTCCTTCATGTCACTCTCTCCACCATTTCTCTCCTTTTCACTCTAACTGCAACCCTAACCTCAAATTGTGTACCCTCCTCTTCTTTTTTATGCTTCCGTCGTTGTTTTCACTACCTCAAACGAAAACTTGGTTATGGTCCAATCTTCTGCCTTCCTTTTTGCTTCTGCCTTTATTTCTGCCCTCACTCCCGTCTCCACTTCCACTTCTTCGTCTACCTCTACTTCTACTGTATTCGAGATCTCTTCCACTTCTTTTGCTTCTGCCCTGACAGCTACCACCTCTTGCCCACGGTTTACTAAACCAGCTTCCCACACCCAAGTAATAACCACCTGATGAAAAATTGGTTTAGAATGTCTTTAAAACTGCCGCCCGGGTATAGAATTATCGATTTTCAGCAGCTCATTAACAGCGTCCTCAAGATTTAATGCCCCAAAAATCTCTCAAATCTCTGACAGTGCGACACTGAACTACGATTAGCTGCCTTCTTGCGCTGTGAAGCCTACTCCAGAGACTTTTCGTTGCTTGCTCTTGTGGCCCAGTTTGTAACGTCAAAGGCTGCACTCACAAAGATCGTGGGTTCGTTTCCTACCACGCAGTTACTATTTTTGCTTAGACATAACCACAAAATGCATTTTAGCGGAACTCGAGGAATTAGTTTGAGGATTTCAATATTGTAAAGTTTTCAAGGTAAGTTCAAGAAATTTGAGCGCCTCTGAAAACAACTCCATGTCATTTTACAGTGTTCATTATAATGCCAAGGAGAGGACGAGCTGACGTAAGTCGTCGAGGTCAGTCAAGTGCACGGCGAGCTACTTCACGCGCAAACGGCACTGATGTTTCATGTAAATAAACTACATTGAATTCATTTGAATTACCAACGAGTTTCATTTAATAGCCAAACATCCAAACCGTACACGGTGCATCTAATATTGTTGATCTCAATGAATTGACGTTGATTAGGATTGATAATCGCTAATGAAGAGCTACAATCAAATTAATTTTAGGTGTTACGAAATAGTTTGTGTGTGTGCGTGCGTGTGTGTGCATGCGTGTGTGCGTGCGTGTGTGCGTGCGTGTGTGCGTGTGTGTGTGTGTGTGTGTGTGTGTGTGTGTGTGTGTGTGTGTGTGTGTGTGTGTGTGTGTGTGTGTGTGTGTGTGTGTGGTAAATGAGGTTATGTGCAAAGCTCTGCACCAAAAATAATATACTTTTGGGAATTTTAAGATAAGGAACTTAGAAACATTGTGAATTCCCGAATAATGTGCTGGAAATTTAAAGTGTTCCATGAACCCCCAAAATAAAATTTTCCTATTGTACCATAACAAATTATAATTTTCATTATATGTATGCTTTGCACAATATTGATTTAATTTAATCTTTAATGTAGTAGTTGAATAAAAACTTAATTGTGGGTACATTATACTGACATTGAATTCACTTGACAGATAGTAAGCAGTAAGAATATAAAAACAACATTCAGCTGTTTCTGTCTAATGTTTGTTACCTTATTGTTATTTTGTTATGCTAATGAAGTGATTTGCATGTCACATTTTGTGTATCAATCAACAGAACCCTGGCCTATTGTAATCCCATTGGGTCTATATGGACCCAATTGAAAAACTAACTCAGTACCAACATTTTCAAATTTAAGGGTTTTTTGCATTTTGGGGAACTAACCCTAAAATAACAATCTTTTTCTAAAATTTTTACAATTTGGCCTGGAAAGGGTTAATTACTATGAAAATATATGTTATCAGCATGTATTAACCATAAACAAGCACCTTCTTACTTGAAATCGACAATAAATAAATAAATTTAAATAACTGTAAAACTTTGCATCATACCTTTCATCTTGTGACGGCACACTACTGTGCCGGGACACACCGGCTGTGATAAACATTGTGTTAGTTATTTTTTGTAGTTGAAGTAACTAGTACAAGCAGATATTAGTTGCTTACCTTAATTATTTTTCGTTTAGCGGAGAGCTGGGCTAAGTCGCGGGCGACATCAGCATTGCCTGGAGATGCTCTGAGCCAAAGACGTCTCGCCACACAGGAGTACGTGAAGGCAAGGCTAGTCAGGGGCAAGAAGAACGTAAGGATGAAGATGGCCACAGTGTAGGATTGGCCGTCCAACGGGTAGTCCCAATGTTCTCCACACTCCCAATGCCATCTGCAGTTTTAGAAACAGGTAAAAGGTATATTTAATACAAGTTGGTTACCCAGCGCTATTGGAGCTGCAAATTTAAAAAACTCTGATAGATTGTAGAAGACGCTGGTAGAGCTGGCGCAACGAAAGCTTGCCAATCTGCAGGATGCGCAGAAGACTATTTTCAGAAACGTACCGTTGCACCTGTTGCAGGTCGATAGTATTCCTACAGTATAGTATTCCAGTATCTAACAACGTCTCGAGGTGTGCATATCTCAGTGAATGAGTGGAAGGGGAGTACACAGTGGCATCGCAAGTGGCATGTAGCCTTCAATAGAGCAAGGTAACGCGTTATCCAAGTAGTAGCGAAGTCTCGCGCAGCTCTCGTTGGCAAGCTTTCATTGCATTATATCTAGGGAGATTTGTCCAATATGTGGGGCACAAAACTGGGCGCATATTTTGTCAGCATACGTGCAGACAGAGGATGGGAGGAAAACAAATAATTGAAATCAAATGGAAACAGGAATATTAACCCTCTTGCCGCCGCACGTCGATCAGATCGACGGTGTCTGCCTGACGTTTAAATGCCAAGTCCAAGTATGGCTACTGGGGTGAAAAGTACCAGACTACTACATCTTGAAATGTTAACTTTCAGAAAAAAATTCACAATAAATGCAATTTTAAGGATAGAATAAAGATCCAAAAAACGAATTTTACCAACTTGATTTCTGTTTAGTATTATATTAATTAGAACATTTATCAGATAAGAAAAATAAATATCTAGTGCATATTCTATTACAGCAACGAGGAACAATAGTTTTGTTATTGTAATTTGAGATGAAGTATCATACATTTCTATTGAAATAACGCAAATTACATTTAGCACCGTTAAATATGTATTAAATTACAAGTGAAATAATAAATATACCTACAAAATTATGCTTTCTTATATAAAAAATCTGATACATTGCACTAACATGACTTTCTCTACTCTTGTACTAACCATTCTTACAAACTCTTATTCCTATATCTTCTTTGTGTTAGTTAAGATAAACATTTGCACAACTTATCTGATTGCTTATTTCCTTGTAGGTGCAAGGGGAATATTAGAATACAGTAGTAGGCTTTGTGCGATATTCAAATCTTTTAAAGCTTTGAGATTCCGTTCTCTTTGCACACTTAACATATAAAAAAATTAACAACGATGTTCCATTTCACGAAAGCTTTAAGTTTTCCGAAACTCACACACATAACAAGGAATATCTCCGAAATGGTTCAACCTACAAGAAAATTTATTTGGACATAAATTGTGTATTTTAGTAAGATCTACATTTTGTGTATAGTATCTCTAACGGTTTACCAGTTATGCAAAAGTCGTCCAGAGTAAAAACTACAGGGGCTATAGCCAGAAAATTCAAGATATACATTTCATTTGTCATCAAAATATCTTAAACATATGACATTTTAATCAAAATCGTTAGCCATTTTCAAGAAAATCAAAATTTTCGAAAAATCTTCCATGTAAAGGGTAGTTTAGGGTGAGGATATTTTCTCCAAAATCTTCATGTCGCATCCTTGAGAGACATTAAACCTAAATATCAACTTTGGTTTTTAACCGACTTTTCGTTTCTGAGTTATGCTGTCCAAAGACTGACACACAGACTCACACACGGACTGTTTCTAAAAGTGTTTTTTTTTATTCAGGGGTCCTCAAAACATGTATTTCCGGTGAAATCTCGACATCGAATTTTTGGGTGGAATACAATAAGGAATACAAGAAAGTAAAAAGTGTATCGATGACTTCAGTGTGGTTTGCATCATAAATATCAACTCTTCAATAATTATGGTCGAAGTTTTCCAGCACTAGTTTTAACACTATTTCTGGTTTCTAATAGTTCTCAGTTTACATATGTGCACAAAAAACTGATTATAATAATAGTTTTTGGTACTAGAAGATAAAAAATGGCACATTAATTAATACAATTTCACTTCACACATTAAGCGCTTCTAGCCGGGGGCTAGAACATCACAAAAGCAACAAACCATGTTCACTTTTATGCAGTAACAACTGAACAGAACTGGACTCGGTCAAACTATGTCGGCGAGGGTTAGGACACTGTCCTTCAAATAACAAAAGACCCCTCTTAATGACCTTGCAACATACCGTTAGAAAGAGGAAAGTTCTCCCTTTTCAATGACATAAAGCGCATCCCTTAAGGGTGTTTCAAAAATAGGTTTACAGCCTCACAAAAATTGCGTCGACAAGGTCGACGCTGGCAGATTTCAAACCCTATAATACAGTCGACTACATCGACGGGCTGCGTTTCTGGGCGGGAATTATTTAAAGAGGCGCGGCAGCAAGAGGGTGAACATTAAGAAGGACTAGAGGAATATAATATATTATATAGGTTTGTATATAGTGATTCATAATTATATATGTGAGAATCAGGATCTCTGTGATTAAATAAATTACTCTTTTGTTATAATTGACTAATCATGTTTAGAAACTAGAGATAAACATATTTATGTATATGGTTTACATGAATGTGACATATTATGGCAATGAAATTGCTATACTTTTGTCGTTGTATTCCTATAATCAGCAGTAGGTTAGTAAAGGTAAATTAACCAATTATAGTTTGAGTTAGAGGAAAACACGCTACCTTGTTTGATTATTTATTCGTTCATTTATCTTTTATTAATTCACTTATTTATTTATTTATTTATTTTATTTCTATGCAACAACAAGCATTGATATTACTGTGAGAAAGCAGTTCTGTTTACTTTTTTCTTATAAACTGCTGCCTTGCTATGTATTTAACGAATATCATTAAAACTTTAATTTGCAGCCCCTGAAAGTCTTCTCACACATATACATTATACATTTCGGTAACCTGGGCACTCAAGTTTTCCCCTTCAAAGGCGAGTACTGCTTTAGCCCATAAGGTATCCCTACTAATTATAATAAGAGGTCTGTGTGACAAACTAAAGCACTCAGTAATTCTTTCTCTTTCAGCGTTCGTTTCCACGCCATTTTGTATCCTTTGTTTTGGTTAAGTTTATTTAGCAAAAGGAATGGCACACCCTTGCACTGTGGCCTAAAGTAACCATTGAAATGGTCAAGGCTTCGTATAACGATAAGTAATGTGACGCAGACGCGAGGCGTTCTTTGTACATCTATTTCACAGGCTCCATCTTCCCCATAACCTCATTTTAAACATTTCCATTCGTTTTTTTTCCCTCATATCGTTGAATCATCTTAAGTCGGAATGTCTACAAAGCATTTCAATAATCTGACAGTAGTTGTTTCTTCAGTAGCCCACAGGAAGATGCCCTTTACTCTGCTAAAAGCTTTCTTTCATTACGATCTTCTGTTAAGACTTCTTGAAAACAGCTCATGTCACCGATTATGAAACATGTAATGTGTCTTCTTTGCTTCTCATCCATTCACTTTCTACCGGGTGGAAGGTACTGCTTCGGCGATACGTTAACCAGGGATTCTACGTAAGTGTAACAAATATGTTCAATGCAACTATTGTGAATAAACAGCTCTTTCGCTTTAAAAAAGGTGGTGTCGAATATTTGGACCCATCTATTTCACTAACTGTCGCGTAAACTTTGTGTAAACAATGCTTCAATGTACTTCTAGCTTCATTTGAATGAATTTAACCACAATTTAATGTTAAAATGTCATGCAAAGTTTGATTTCTAGAGAAATGTGGCAAAGCTGCGTCGCGTATGCTTAACTTGTTCTCATGGCGGGCACGTTCCGATGGAGGAGAGGTTAGGGGAGGTATCACCTGGCGTTACTGAAAGTGGGGAGGAAGGGTAGGACAGGCGACAAGTTCACGAACCAGATATAAGCATAGTTAGGTGGGGTGACTGCTTTAGCTGCCATTTATGACAAGGAGATCATACGTTTTATTTCAGTCCGGTATCAATAAAAGAACACAATTGTTTGAGGCAAACGAAGATGAAGGCTTTGTGCATTAAAGGCAATTACTATTGTTTTAGGTCGTAACGGATAATAAAAACACTACTGCTGCTTATCCGTTACGAGCTAAAAACATAGTTCTGTTTTATCGTTAATACAACCTAAAATTCGTCGTGACCTTGCAGCTCACAGCTGTTCTGTCTTATCGTAGCCTTGATACAAACGCTAACACTGCTGGACTGTTCACACAACCACCTCCGACGATTCACTCACGAAAAGTTGCTTCACCCAACAAACAACTCCTACGCAACGATTAAATGTCTAAAACGTCTCTGACGATATAGACGTTCAAACTCTCAACACTGACTGTACACAACACACACTTAAAAACTAACTAACTCTTCTCTGTCAGGTCTCCCGCTTTTATAGTCCAGACAAATTCTCTGGAAAACAGCTTTTATCGAAACTTCTCATAAACAAGCCGGTCGAAAGTCGAACAGTCTGGAATCGGTCATTGTCCCGACCCGTCTATTGTTCTTGTGTATTGACTGCACGTTGCCTAGCAATGTCGTGGTGTGAGGTAGCTTAACCTTGAGCAATTTTTTGACAGACGGGTGCTGTTATGGTATGAATGTTTAAATGTTTAATATCCTACCATTTATCCATATATTTCTTTAAAATAATAGAGAGAGTAAGAGTGACAGAGAGAGATAGGGAGAGAAACTTGAAAGAGAGATTTTCTCCATGTCTTGCATGCAACCATAGAGATGTTTATAAACTTAGTACACATAGTCAAGCACGAAATCGTTTCTAGATAAGCATCAAGTTAAAGGAGAAGCAAAATCAATGTTTACATGAATATGGTATAATATAATGGAAATTAAGGAAAGTTGCGAGGCTGTATTACATCACACACCAGAGGTACACAAAACACACCAGCAGTTCGTCTGACAATGTAGAGAGGCAGATAGACAATTAAGAAGAAAAGAGACCAATAAAAAGCCAATACATGTATGAATATGAAAATACTTACTCGCGATCGTATTTGAAGGGCTCTGAACGAGAAACATGTATGTGGACGGCAGATATGGCGAAGGCGACCAGCCAGATGCAGACAAGCACCACCTTGGTACGCAATCTAGTGAAGCGACGTTCCAGCGGGTACATGATGGCCTTATACCTACAATGTGATTAAAAATAGTGGTTTAAAATTAAGCCCTAAATGTTCTCTTCGGATTCACAATACAACTTCTCAACAAGTTGTTTTATTTACAGCAACATGCCATTGGTAAATGTGATCTAAATCTGAATTCTTCCGTTAGGATAGCGAGCCACCAATTTTAACAGCTAGTTTGATGCTAGCAGTTGTGAGTGACACTGAAAATATTTCCTCTAGATAACTACGTTGCTAAACTTGGTACACAATTGCATCCGAACGAGAGCAGAAACGAGAACCACTGTGAGAACGCAACGAGAAGGTGAAGATACTATAAATAATCGAATACGGGATCGGGCCTCCGAAATATAAGACGGCTATTTTTCTTCCAAGTTCGATCGGTCTTGAAACCAAAACCACAGTGAAAATCAGTTGAAGCTTTGTGCAGATGCATTGCAGTGTATAGTATAATTGTTGATGGTATCACATCACACTTGTCAGGTCTGAGAGCGCAGTGAGCACTTAAACAATAGCGTGTCCCGCCAAATCTGAAGTGCGTGCTGTAGTATGCATAGGAGTGCAATGCAGTCGAAATTCATCGACGAATGAGTAACGTGTACTGCGAAACTTTCATGAGTTACAGCAAAGTGAGGCATGGTGCAGGAACTTTGAAGCACGGAAGTTCATGAGGCAGGTGGTCAGGGAGGAAAGTGTCAACTGATGATCTCGTTTAACAAGTGGATCAGGCAACTCGAGTAAATTGTCAATTCACAATTTCTGTGTTGACTGATTCGTTTTCCGAAATTTGAACGTGAGCTCTCTATACAATTATGACTAAGATTCTGCAGTACTGCAAACTGTGTATGAGATGGGTTCCCAAATGTATTACAAAAACCAGTGAATGGGTACCGTGCACTTTATTCTGCTACACACTGCACTCCACCAACGTTTTTGATGGGGGCATATTTGATCAACTATACAGCCCGGATTCAGCTCCATCTGATTTTCACTTCTTACTTCACATGAAGCTATGGCTTGAGGGATAGCACTTTGGCACAGAAAATGAGCTACAGACCAGTGAAGAGAAGTGGCTGAAAGCACAGACGACTGCCTTCTCTGACAAGGGGAGTGAAAGGTTCGTAGCAAGCTATGAAAACTGTCTATATCGGAGCGGCGACTATGTAGAGAAGTAGCATTTAGGTGTAGCTAAATGTACCAAATACAACATTTTTGGTTTTCACCACGGTTTTCCTTTCGCAATCCATCGGACCTTGAAAAAAAATAGCCCTCGTAGTTGCAACTTCACGGAAATAAAAACCAGAAGAAGAAGCAATGGATTTGAGCGTTTAGGGCTTTTAACTCTCAACGTATTGAAGGTGTCAACTAGAAAGCACACTGATTCATATGACCTACGTCAGCGGAGATAATATAAACAGTGTCTAGCCTTAATTTGAAGACAAAATACTGAATTTGGTTTTAAGGCGTCCGTAATATTTAAATGCAGTTAGTAATTCGTGGGTTCAAACCCGTCGGAGGGCGATAGATTTTTTCGAGCGTAAAAATCTTTAGAATGGCTTGCTTCGGAAGGGAAGTAAAATCGGTCGTCTCGTGTCGTAGATTCACGGCATGTAAAATAACCACAAGCCTGATAAAGGCCTCTGAGCAAAATTATGCAGCCTCTCAGGCCCAGTATAATATATAATGGGACGCTGAGAACCATAGCAGTTAAAGGGCGTCCCAAATAAAAACTCTATCATAATTTCAATATAACAGTGACTTTTATTATACAGAACTGTGTAAATTTGTATTATATATTGAAAAGCATAGCTGTTCCTCTCATATATACCTAGCCTTGTGTGTCTAATCTGCTTCTGATGAAGCAAAACGACAAAATACACTTATGGATTGCTGTCCTTCCGAGGCCCTTCCAACTCGAGTACTTAGCGCTGGGGCTGCACCCAAAATTCATGAACTTGCCTTAACATTTGTGTCAATGTTGGGTGCAACTTACGCATGCGAACAGATGTTTTCAATTATTAATTTAAATTAAAGGAAATGGAGGATGCATTTATCTATCTGATGCTCCCTTAGAAGCGGTACTACGAATTTCTACTGCAAAATCTATTTATTGGTAAATTAGTTGCGGCAAAGCGATGTAGTGAGAGAGTGGCGATGTTTAAGGGCCCGTCAACAACTAGATAATTACGGCCCGACAACGCAATGTAAGTGGTAATGTACATAAGGGTAACCTCAATATAATAAATGGTGTGTTTGTGTGTTTACAAAATTGTCGCTAATAATAATTGTTTTGGTAAACTGTACACTGACATGACGACCTGCCTCATTCAACAGTTAGCGCAACATGCGCCCTAGTTCAGGTACTTCGACTACCGCTAGCACAAAATCTCCCTGGCGTTGTCTCTACCACTTCATCTTTCCCCATCCTCTCGGGTGCCCAACTGCGCCGGTCGGGGTCCTGGCGGCGCCTCAATTGGAAAGGCCTGGTGTAGTACCTCCTGGATAGACATGTCTACCTTTGGTAGTGCTTAGAACAGACGAGGGTCGAGAAGTGTTGGCAGACTGAGGAAGCCCGATGTGTGTTTTACGTGTGCTTGTCCTTGTCAGGGCTTCGTAATCTCTGTAATGACGGGATGAGCGGTTTGCAGGATGGCGGTGTAATTAAAGTTAGGGTAGTGACTGGAGGTAGCAAGATTCTGCTCCTCAACGTCTGCAAGTCAGAGTGCAACAGAACTGTCTTTGTCCAGCGCTGGTGCCATGAAGTATCCCGGTCATCCCGGACTGAGGGAGTGGACAAACGCAAGAGACTAGCAAAAGGAGCGGATCAGGCTATTAGCGAGCTCGGGCGATTGATTAGAGAGGAGTAACATTTTCGGACTCGCAAATTTTCTCGTCATTCTTTCGATAAGTTTAAGTTAAACCATAATATTCTTAAGATGCGCTGACTTACAGAACCACTGAAATTTGAATAATTAAAATCCACTCAGTTTATGTTCAGAGCTTAACTGACATGACAGTCATTACAAACTAAACACCAAGCCAAAGAAATGATAAAAACTGCATAACTAAATCCTCATCTTAACAGTTCCTTCACATTCCTATTTTACTCCTTTAAGTTACCTAATATCAACCCTGTTCCTCTGGGCAATTCAGCTTAGGGCATGCTGTGCAATTTATTTAGTGTGTGCATGAAACAGTTTTACCTTCTACTATTATAGTAATTATGTTATTGTGGTATAATGCTGTGACGTCGGCCGCGGATGTACGCCTCAAAGACTCGGGGTAATCTGCCTCACATCCTTTGAAGCGAGCAACTGTCAATGGAGAGTGCCAGAAGAAAGAGTTTGTAGAACATTCCGGAAGCTTCGACAGTGGGCTTGTTGACGAAAGCGTCGCGAAAAAGCGAATGTCTAGAAAGATCCATGCTGCATCATTCTCGTCTATAAAAGGCTTGTGGGACGGTGAAAAAAGGGAGTTTTTTGAGACAGAAGGGAAGAGTAGTTGTTGGTTCGTGAATGGAACAGGTGTGTGTGTGTGTGTGTGTGTGTGTGTGTGTGTGTGTGTGTGTGTGTGTGTGTGTGTGTGTGTGTGTTTTAAACATTATTTACAGCACGTTCCATTACAAAAAACGTAATACTACATGCCATGATAGTACATACTTGGATGGTTATAATTACTTTACTAGCACATAGTTTCACTTATGAGATCTCTTTATTTGCACTCTAGAGTTTATCCAGGTCTATTGAGACGTGTGTGGTGGTGGTGGTGGTGGTGTGTGTGTGTGTGTGTGTGTGGGGGGGGTATGTGGTGTGTGGTGTGTGTGGGGTGTGTGTGGATGTGTGTGTGTGGGGTGTGTGGGGTGTGTGTGGGGTGTGTATGTGTGTGTGTGGTGTGTGTGGTGTGTGTGGGGTGTGTGTTGTGTGTATGTGTGTGTATGTGTGTGTGGGGTGTGTGTGGGGTGTGTCTGTGTGTGGGATGTGTGTGTGGTGTGTGTGGGATGTGTGTGGTGTGTGTGTATGTGTGTGTGGGGTGTGTATGGGGTGTGTGTGTGTGTGTGTGTGGGATGTGTGTGGGGTGTGTATGGGGTGTGTGTGTGTGTGTGTGTGTGTGGGATGTGTGTGTGGTGTGGGTGTGTGTGGATGTGTGTGTGGGGTGTGTGTGGTGTGTGTGTGGTGTGTGGTGTGTGTGTGTGGGTATGTGGTGTGTGTGGGGTGTGTGTGCGGTGTGTGGTATGTGTATGTGTGTGTGTGTGGGGTGTGTGTGGGGTGTGTGTGTGGGATGTGTGTATGGTGTGTGTGGTGTGGGTGTGTGTGGTGTGGGTGTGTGTGGTGTGGGTGTGTGTGGATGTGTGTGTGGGGTGTGTGGATGTGTGTGTGTGGATGTGTGTGTGGATGTGTGTGTGTGGGGTGTGTGTGGGGTGTGTGTGTGGGGTGTGTGTGTGGTGTGTGGGGTGTGTGTGTGGTGTGTGGTGTATGGTGAGGGTGGGGTGTGTGTGTCTAGTCGTCGTCGTGGTGAGAGAACTGTATGTGTACACAGCAATGGTTTGGAATATGTCGCGTCGAAGTTAGTCTAGAAGTGAATCAGTTTTAGCGAGTGTTTAGTGATCGTATAGTCAAAGTCAGCTGTTTCTGAGACACAGATAGACACACACACAGACGGACAGACAGACAGACAGATAGATAGATGGACGGACGGATGGACGGGTGGATGGATTGATGGAGATAGCTAGATAGCTAGACAGACAGAGAGAATGAATTGAAAGATAACAGTGTATTAAGATCAGGAGAAGACAGCAGATGTGAGTTGCAAGAACACGAACTGTAGACTATATAACAACGGTAAAAGGCAAGAGTTTCTATGTTATAGTTTAGAAGAAAATAAGGCGATAGAAAAAGAAATGGACTGTGTTGTCATTTTGGCACATTGGTGTCAGAAGTGGGATTTGTCAAATTGTCATTTTGTTACAATGCATTACATTTCTTACCGCTCTTGACCAAATTGTCGTTCCCATTCCCATGCAATTATACAATGAACTTTAGTCTTGTGAAAAATCACATAGTCATAGACTTTGTGTGAAGAATGAAGCATAATTTATATGAATCGTATGTGTTATATTCACATAATTTTCCCTATCCACTCTTTTACCTATCATTACACTTATTTACTGTTTGTTAATCGAGATAAACGTTTGCACACATGTTTATATTATATAGTTTGATGCAGTAAACTGAGGCACTAGCAAAATCTTTAAAAGCTGGATCGTTTGTGATGGCTTAAAAATTCCACTCTTTGCATAATTAAGAAAAGAAAGAAAAACAACGAATGGCGACGTAGCATTAGCAAATTTGAAAATTCAAAGCAGTAGTAAGGGATACCTGTCACAGAAGAGTTATTTGAATAATTTAGTATTTTAACATATTTACAGCTTGTAGAGATTAAGTATTTTATCTATTTCCTGCGGTTTACAAGTAATGGAAAGTTATATGCACAAGAGAATTCAGAACTTAACAAGCTATTCGTAGGCAATTCAAAATATGAATTTAGGCATTTTGAGAAAACCAAAACTAATGAGGAGTTTTTCATGTAAAGGGTAGTTGGGATAGGAATTTTCTTAAAAATCTTTGTGTTGTATATTTGGAAGACGCTGGACTTAATAGCAAGTTTAACTGTTAATTGAATTTTCGTTTTTTTTAGTTATACTGACATACATCTAACAGCAGAGCGTTAATTATGTATGGATGGGGAAGATTTTACATCCCTTGCTTGCATGGTTTCAGTGTGAGCGTGTATTACATGCACCTCTTGCTGTTATCACAGAAGTGGCTAAATCAAATTGTCAGTCACAGAGAACGTTGGGGGTTGTCTGAACGCCTCTTCGTCCAACGTCAGCTTCCGACATTCCAAAGCTGTGAGTTTAGTCGTGTAATACTGACAGATGTGCTAACGGTGTGGAAATATTGTTCTATCCTCTATCTCAAGCACTGTAATATCACAGGTTTACTTCCCAAAACATGGCTTCAGGGACGTAAAACGTAATCATACGAAGGGATGAGGGGAGAGACCCGAAGGGCGACTAGATCCGGATAAAATGTCCTACTTAAGTCTAATCATGGACCAAGGTCTCATTTGGAGTAGGAACATTGCCACGATCAAAGCCCTGAGCCTAGGCCAATGCTCAACTAAACAACTATCTAATGTTTAATACAGATAGTCAACTGAAACTAAATATAGGTCTTTCCCCATGCAAGACACTCCTTAGACAAATTATTACCTATGCAGCCCCGGTATGGAGATATGCTGTAAAACCTCGGATATATAGGTTACAGACACTACAGAAGAAATAGTAAGAACAATCACAAAGCAACCTCCAGCTTATCACCTCCACCAGGGGTTAAAACTTCACTCAGTTAAGGAATTCATTAAAAGTCTAAACTTTAACGTGTATAAACGCAAGGAAAAGAACTGTAACGTCCTAATACAACTGGGTATCTACGAAATCAACAAATCATGACTTTCTCTACTTTTGCACTACACATTCTTACAAACTCTTATTCCTATATCTTCTTCGTGTTAGTTGATATAAATATTTGTACAAATTACCTTATTGCTTATTTCCTTGTAGATGCAAGGGGAATGTTAAAATACAGTAAGCTTTGAGTGATAGTCAAATCTTTTAAAGCTTTGAGATCCCGTTCTCTTTGCACGCGTAACATAAAAAAATGAACAACGATTTCACGAAAGTTTGATGTTTTCCGAAACTGACACAAATAACAACAATATCTCAGAAATGGTTCACTCTAAAAATTTATTGAGACATAAATTGTGTGTTTTAGCAAGATCTACATTTTTTGTACATTAAGATTTTGTCTATCTCTTACGATTTACGAGTTATTCAAAAGTCATCCAGAGTAAACAGGACTACATAAGCTATGGCCAGAAAATTCAAAATATACATTTAATTTGTCATAAAAATATCTTAAACCTATGGCATTTTAATCAAAATCGTTAGAGCTATTTTCAAGAAAATCAATATTTTCGAAAATTTTTCCATGTAAAGGGTAGTTTAAAGTGGGACTATTTTCTTCAAATTCTTCGTGTCGCATCCTTGAAGGACATTGAACTTAAATACCAACTTTGATTTTTAACTGACTTTTCGGTTTTGAGTTATGCTGTTCATAGTCTAACAGACTGACACACACTGACACACACACACACACACACACACACACACACACACACACTCACACACACACACACTCACACACACACACACTCGCACACACACACACTCACACACACACACACGGACCTTTTTCTAAAAGTACTTTTTTTGGATTCAGGGTGTCTCAAAACATTTCCGGTGAAATCTCGAATCGAATTTTTGGGTGGAATACAATACTTCCTCTACTTACCAGTAGAGCAAGTAATAAGCACAAAATACCGCTGTTCCTGTTCGACAGACCTTCGTTCTGAGGGAACCCAAAATAAACATGCAGAAATATCTCGAAACATTAGTAAGATTTTCATAGAGATATTACCCATGGGTATACAGCACATCGTGATTTCTGACAGCCCTCGAAGTCCTTGCTCTGTCTTCCTCAGAGAGCTTCGGTCAGGAACCAATTAGAGTGTTCTCTGTGGTCATATGTTCACAACCACTACGAGCGTTTGTGTACTTTTAGTGGCTTTCTTATTTCGGCAGCACTATAGGACAAGACCCGTTTCCGATCGGAAACACACTTTGCCAAATCCTTCGCCACCGAATTCACCAGGACGTCATCAGGGTTTCCGCCATTCTTACACTCATCTGGCAGAGACCCATGGCCAATATACCCGCTCCATGAATCCACAGGTACAATAGCGGCACTGTTGCGCTCCCCAGTAGAGTCTTCATTCCCAACTGTGTACTCCTAGCACAGCTGGAGTAAGTCCATATGGATTATTGCTCCAGCTGAAAAAAGAATCCTGGTGACGACGGGCGCAAGCCTGAACGAAGTTCCTAACGTTTCCACTTCGAATACATCCGACACCATCAGAGCGCACCCGCAAGCCTATAGCTTTCAGCGGTACCCTATGGTGCCAAGTCAGGGCCTACACATGAAGAAGGATTCTTACTTGGCCAGGGAAGAAACCTTGACAGAACGCACATCCATGCTCAGCCGTAGCCCGCCGAATACCTCCGCCTGGTCTTACAACTCTGAAAGAGATGACAACGTAGGAAATGACTTTCAGGGTCAGGAAAGTCTTGGTAGAACAGGAACCACACCACCATTCACCTACAGACCAGGGGAAACCACGAACAACCCATTGGTTAGTGTGAACGGTCGGTATAGACGCTAAGCAGACCCCGAATCTGAAGAATAATTTGAGGCCACAGTGGAGAACTCTTGATTGGAAATCGCGCAGAGCTCCAGTTACTCAATGAAAGAGTTGCATCTATCCTAAGGAAAGGGCCTGCCACGTCTATAAGCATTCGTTCGAAGGGCTGTCCCACACTGTACGGTTATATTTGGCCTCGGCTTCATGTCTGGGACGTACAGCCTGTCGCGCAGATGTATATTGCTGGTAAAACCTCTACGTTACTCTGCAGATGTTGCCAATACGAACGTAGCTTTTCCAAGCTATTGTTTACATCAAGGTGACCTCCTGCATTACCGGTGTGTCTCTCAAGGTCGTTTTCCAACTTCCTCTTTGGGAACCTTAGCTGTTTCACCCTGGTTTTCTCTCTGTCACACTTTAACATAGCGTGCCTGACTATCGGGTTGTCCTATTGCGTCAAGCGCGCCAATAAACCTGGCCTATGCAGTTTAACAACCTAGCTTATTAGCCAAATTCTTTATCCGCCATGATCGGCGCTAGGTTTCGATCGTCCAGTGAATTCCTCGTCTCTTTATTCCAACCGTATGCACGTTACAGCTTGCTCGAGTGTAAGGCTGCTGCAAGGCTCTTCGTCTAGACCTTCACAAAGTGGCTGCAGTAATGTCTTCCTGCCCAGGAGTTTGAGATGAAGTGAGATTAAGATAATGGCCTATGTGGCCCTTTTCACGCTGCCTCTTAATAGTTTTCTTGATTACTCCAGTTTATCCTCATGTATCCCGGATTTCGCCATTCCAGCACATGTATGCTTCTCTCCTACTTCTAAGACAGTAAATATTTTGTTGTGAGCGCTGGCTACTGTCTCTTTCAGCCATCAATGTTTTGATCGGAGCCAGAGTACCCCTTTGGCCACCATCTTCTGGGCCTTCGTGCCAGGTGCAGTCAGTCACCAGGGCGTCATTGATGTTACGATGTTCAGTATGAGCAGCTGCTCATTCACCTTCCGGTCTCTTTAGGACGGGATAACCGGTGTGAAATCGTCAGGGTCCAGTGCGCCAGACGCTGTGCCTCCTTAGGAAATTCTGCACCATGTTGTATTCTTTTCTTCAATTGGGTAAGTGGCAGAGTTCTCCATAACGCCTTTCCAACGTTGTAACTGAGTCGTCAGGTGAGCCTCAAGTGGGAAAAGTGTGAAAAGTTTTTAATTCTTGTCCCTGTAGAGCGGGAAATTTGTGTTGCCTTCTCCGCTGTAGACAATCAATTTGGGAAGTATTGAACTCATAAGGCCCGCTCAAACACCACCCACGACTAGGTGCTATTTAAGGATTCACCGTTTTAGCATTAGCCACGGGATGCTAAATTCAGGTAGGATCTCGTGTTCTACTCCAATGCTGCGTCCATCATTCTTTTGCTCTCCTTCGTCTGCTGGTCTAATAGTTTTTCTTGTTGATGCTGTCGCACTTCCACGGTATATGCTTCGTTCAGTTTGATTTGTTGTTTATAGGAGTATCGTATTTTAAGTATTTCTAACAGTATTTAGCTTAGATTTTACAGAATCAGTATCAGGAGCGAGTTCAGATTTCAATTTCTCTATTTCGGTCTTTATTTGACAATCAAGTTCAAATATCGTTTTTGTCCGTTACGTTTTTCATTTCTGCTTTCAGGCTTTTCATTTCAGTTCCCATTGACATCATTCCAGATTCTATTTCCACCTCCATTTTCTACATTCCAGATTTCTGGGTCACATTTTACCTTCCATTTTCATAATTTCAGATTTTACGGTCTTCATTTCGGCTAATAATTTTTCAAGCATCGAAAGTAATCTTTGGCGCGCCTGGTACCAACGTGGATTTTGTTGACTTTTGCCTGGTCACTTTTCAGTTTTTTCTTCCACGCAGTTCAGGGAACGATACGCAAATCAGTCTAGTGTCTCTTTCGGTCACTTAGCTTCACGGTGTTTAAATCTTTCCTGCTCCCACGAATTCTTAAGAAGGTTCGGTATAGTTCAGGCAAAGGGAGAGTCTAGAGTCCTGTAACACAGACTTAATAAGCGTTTCGCACCGTTAATTAGATGAATGCGCCTCTCCCTCACTCTTCAACCAATCATATGCCGGCTGGCACTGAAAAAAGCATCCGGCACGTAAGTTTGGCAAAAACTCACACTAAAGAATGCTAAATTTTTAAGTTAAAAATCCCTTTGCATACTTCATACATAATAATTAACAGAATGTAGCGAATGAGAATGGTCTTTTTAACTTATTTAATTACCTACAACAGTATTCAATTTGGCTCCATTATACATATTTTATATATATAGGTTATGAAGTTTTATTTTTCAGCATTTATAATATCAACATTTGTTAATTTTTAAAACATCTACCAGTATTTGTCATGTTTTTAGACAAACTCAGCATGAAACACATTCATTACAATTTCCCAGTTCAACAAAGTTAGTGAATCTATCAAAAAAATTCCACATACATGGGTCATTCAATAATCAGTGGCAACAATGTTTGTATGTAAAGCTATGAATGGTAAATTGTGTAAGCTAATAACAAAAAAGAGCATCTGATTTGGATTGTCTGTGTGTGTGTATGTGTGTATGTGTGTGTGTGTGTGTGTGTGTGTGTGTGTGTGTGTGTGTGTGTGTGTGTGTGTGTGTGTGTGTGTGTGATAAGAAAGTAATCTTATTTATAAGATATTTGTAGCGAGTTTAATTTGTCGACTATTATCTGTAGTGCTCCAAAACCGTGTAGTAAATACGAACAAAGGCGTTTCATTAAAATAGAGATTGCAAGAGGCAACGCCATGCAACATCATTGGAAGCTAGTGAAGAGAGCGTTTCCTTCGACGTACCAGAACCTTCGATGAAATCTAGGTTAGATGCTGTCAACCAAAATTGAAGAGACAATCTAATGAGTGGCGGCACAATGATTCCCCATGGGGAAAAAATAATAAAATAAAAAATAAATAAAAACCGGCAACAACAGCACATATTTAAGTCATATTCATAGTTGTTTATGTTTTTGACGATGTCCTTGTCACTCATGTAGTTCCAGTGGGAAATTGTGTGAAAGATGCATATTACAGTTTCTTTTTGGAACAGTATTTACGACCAGGTGTCCGTTGCGTTGTAAATGTCCAAATATACTGAATTCTCGCCCAGATGTGCTACATGATGATGCTTGCTCCCGTGGTTAATTTAGTTTGCAATGGAATTGGAAGTTCTGGAGCACCCTCCATACTCCCCAGATATGTGATTTTGACGTTGTCCCGATAATGAAACTACCACTTAGAGCAGTTACCCTTAGAACCAAACAGGCAATTATAGCGGCACTAGAGCAATTCTTTGTTAATTTAAATGTTGCCACTAATTACACTGCCCAACAAAATAAATATTTTTGAATGTGCCCTTCACTTTATGAGTCAAATCATACTAATTTTGGGTTAAAAACGAATATGACAAAGAACAAAATTTATTAGCTCTAGTTTCAATGATTCACAATAGGTGGAAATAGTTAAATATATCAACAATATTGAAAGTCCAATTGAACTTCGTTTTAATGAGCTTTACATTCCAAGAGCTCTGAATTGATGGAGGTGGCTGTGTCTGAAATTAAAATTATTTTGTTGTTTAACGATGCTGCTAGGACCATATGAGCGTCACCGGTGTGCCAAAATTTCGCCCTGCAGGAGTTCTTTTACATGCCAGTAAATCCACTGACATGGAGCTGTCGTTTTTAAGCACACTTGAAAACCCTCGGTATGGATCGGGTTTGAACCCGCAACGGTGGGATCAGTAGGCCAGTGTCTTACCAAATGAGCTACCCAGACCGATACTGGGTCTGAAGACAATCATGTGGTGGCTCCATAAGGTCGTTGTCTTGTAGCTTTCCTTTGGTGAGTTCCGGGGAAACCCTATACAGAGATCCTTAATAATCTGCAAGCATTACTTCATTCCAATGGCCCTGATATCTCTGTTCCATTTATTTGATTGAGTTAACCTTGCATAAATCTGCTTCATGTAAACTGCATGATCAACAGAAATAGAAGGAAGACGGTTGTCATTGTGAAGTAATACAGGTTTGAAACTTAGATTGGAGGAAACTACGAATAACCTCCATGCCATAGGAAGTGGCGAAGTACCTGACTGTGGAGTAGGTCAAATACGATATGGAAAATTTGGGTATTGAATTTCACTTCTTTCTTTCATTGACAATTCTGTTCTTATAGGTGGAGTCCATCAGCTATTACAGTCATCTACCACAGATACAGCGAAAGATCGTTCTTTTTATTTTTCGGCCATTCTCGTAGTATAACAGAACAAGGGTTGCAACATATATCTATATGGAGTCCATAACTTGTCGTGGCCCCCTATCTTCATACCAAAATAACGCTGATAGGCAATCTTCACAAAAAATGTTAGGTTACCTTTATGTGATGTTAATGCTGCTTTGCACAAATGTAACAAAATTATTTACTGAATTTACACATTTTCGTGGAATTTTAATAAAGTTCAAGACTCAAAATACCAGAAAATCTCCACCAATTACAACAGAAACAATATTAATCTTGCACTCACAGCAACAACATGTATGTTTATAACCTACAAATAGCTGAAGATCATTGTGTGTTTTGTCAGTTAATAAGTGTGCCTATTTAAAAAATAAAATGTTTCCCAAACAGAGAATGTAGACTCTAATACGTCTTGTTACTTTATCGCCAAAAGAAGAGCTGATCAGTCATTTCTATGGTTATTTATGAATACAACAGTTGGAGATTCACAAGGATCAGCTATTTTGAGTCCGAAACATTTTCATTGTTGGCCAATATTATTGAATGAACTATGTATGTTTGAAAAATAATTTAAGTGTTTCCTTTACTTAATCATAGATGACTGAGTAGTTTGTTATTTTCTTCTGTTTTACATGGGAAACTGCATGTTTTTTCTAAGTAAAACTAAACTCCGGTTCACTTCAATGTGGAATGACTCTACGTGGAATAATTTTAAGCTATTCACATTATGTTTACTTACATTTGATGGATATACGCACCTATCGATGCCAATGGCAGCCAGAGTGTAGACGGAGACGATGACTGAAATGTGCTGCATGATAATCACCACAGCACAGAAAGCAGGGTGGAATATCCATCTACCCAACAAGAACCTGCAACAAAACAAAGTGTAAGTGGTCAGTAAGCTGATTGCTATACAGGGTTCTAATAGCCTAGTTGTTGACGGGCCCTTAAACTCTACACACTCACTTGTTGCTATACAGCAACTATGATGTTCAGGGGCAGAGCTTACTCTGTCTCCCCCTCCCTCCCTCGCAGCCTTAACTGGCACTGCATACACACCGATCACGGGCGAACTGTCCTCTCGTATTTACCTGCACTTCTAAACATGTCTGTCAAAGTGTAATTTAATACTAAGACTTAAAGATACATTTCTGCCCCTTAGAGCGCATGCAATTATTCCTGGTCTATTAAATTTGATATCTAGAATAGCACTTTGATTATTTCTTCTCCCATCATGTAAGGAACGTAAGGTGTTTGTTGTGCTCTAAAGTTCAAAAAGACACTCATCAATGGAACATCAAGTGACATTATGATACATGTCATAAGATCACCATACAATTACAGACAAGCATGTTTTCATAAATTTATACCACGATTTAAAGTAGCATAACACTTACGTAATGTCTTTTATTCATTTTATTTTTTTTTCAGATCTAGATTGGACTAACCAACAGCAACAGTTCAAAGAGCAATATTTAGATAATACACCTAATATTAATTCAAATATTACAACTGATAAACAACTTCACGCCAGCTATGCTGTTGCTTTGGAGATTGCTCAGTCACTGAGGTGTTTTAGTGATGGAGATTTCATAAAAAATGTGAGAGTAAAGTTGCCAACATAATTTTCCCTGAACAATATGATATTTTTAGTAATATTGCATTATCACCATGAACATACAGAGAAGGATATATAAAATAGGAGAAATAGCCAAAAAAAAGACTACAAACGGAGGTCCATGAATTTATAGCCGTTTCTCTCGCGTTGGATGAAAGCACTGACAACGTTGACACAGCACAATTGGTAATTTTCACTCGTGGAGTAGCTAACAACCTCTCGATACAAGAATATATGCTTGAAGTCATTCCACTTAGGGGACATACAACAGGGACAGAATTATCTCAAGCATTTAAGAAATATGTAGAAGGAAAGAAACTGAATCCAAAAAAATCTTGTATCGCGATTAACAGATGATAATTTGCGTGCTATCCTGAGAGTGGCTACTTGTCATATATCACTTGATTTTCATGGTACATTGCAAATAGAAGTGAATTGAAATATATTGCTCAAATATCTAGGCCTACCTAAAGTGTCGTAGACCAAAACAGCTGGATTCAAGTATGTGTACTATTCCTTATTGTACTCTGTAGCGAGCGAGTCCAGCACTGACACTGAACGGAGGTCAATGCCATCCCCTGTTCTACATTACGTCATGTGTATTGCGGGTTGCATGTTGAGACGTCATACTCACCCCTCATTGAGTACATGTTTGCCGTACCTGCTATACAAGCATCACACATGAGCTGTTAGAGGTATAAGACACAAGTACACATTAGGAGGGTCTTTATTTTTAAATTTTAGAAATTTACATGTGGCACTCCTTAGTTACATTCCATTGAGGATCAACGTAATTCAGAAACAAATTATACAAATAGGTAAATAGTAACATTTTTCCCAGTGACCAATTTTGTAGAAATCGTGAAGTGTATTACACCGCCCGCATAGCGTAGCAGCTTCGAATGCATCAGCTAGTGAACCACACGTTATATAATGCTTTTAACTTCCTGCTGCACCAGATAAGATAAATTGAAATTATCCCTAGCCTTAGACTGGATCAGGATAGACACAATGTGAAGCTGTATTTAACTGCTTAGAAGAATGAGGTCTTACAAAGTTCAGACCGTTTGTTGAGAAACAACATTAAATATAGGTAGTTTACATGGAGCATGCGCACTACTAGAATGACAACTTGGAAAAGATTTATTATATTTTCTCTGCAGACATCATATACACGAAATAACGTTAAGAAGTGTGTATGAAGCAAATATGGGTGATACTTCTGGGCCTAATATACCACTTTTCAAGCCACTCTTTAAAGAAATGACGATCAATGTTTGACAATTCCGACCTGGGTTGGAGGATCTGTAAGTAAGTGAACAGTCTGAAGATTTATCAGAATATATTCTTTCATTCGCCAAAGAGGTTTTGCGTAGCCAACTAGCAAGAGAAGATTACAAAGAATTCTTGGAACTTGTAATACTTCTAGGCAATACTCCACCTCGTGGAATATCTTTCAGAGCTTCAAAAGCAATACATCATGTACGAAGGCAATCAAAAATATTCTTATTTCTCAGTGAATTTGTAATCAGCGAAGAGGAGTTCTTAGTGTACGCGGAGTATGTGTATTTCTTGTATCTGTTTTTACTAAAGCTGGGTTTGCTCCCACATTGCAGTAGAAGCTCCAAACCAAGGAAAAGTTGTTACAGAGTCTACTATCTTATGAAAAGATCAATCATGTGATTTCTCAAGTAACTTTAAAAGCTTATGTTCCCATAATTGGCCTCTTATATCTGAGAATGCTCCACTAGTGTTTTTTGACAGAAAAGTTGAAATTGAAGTGGCGAAAAAAAAAAATGATCGAGGCTCTGAAATACCTGAGGAATCCAGTTTATTATGAAAATGTGAAACGAATAGTACTCAAGCCAACAGTCATTCGTAGCTTTAGTTCCTAAGATCTTTCAGTATTTATTTTCCCAGAATCTTTTAATTTCTTTAAGGGATTTAACATTTCTACACATTTCCTGTCCTTAAATTCCCAGTACTGGGAAAATAATGAATCTTACTCGCAGGGATATGAGATTGTTATATCCTTAAAAGAAGTCAATGATTCAGCAGAATAGTGCATTAAGTTAATGACCGACTTTAGTAGTGTTTTTACCAAAAAATGAAGAAGAAAAACAGTATATGCGAATATTGCAATCTCCCACTACAAAAGGGGATCACTAATAGGTACAATCAGTTTAGATCTCTGCAGTTCTATAACATCTTTATTTCCCATATGTATATTTGAACTCAACATTTGTACCAACATAATTTAAAATTAAGTACAAAAAGCATTAAAGTTAAAATTGTCATATGTTTGATATAACAAGATATTAACACACAAGATCGCATACTTCTTCTTCTTCATCATCTGATTACCCTCCCCTTATGTGGGACTTACACCCCCTAGGACTTACAAGCCAGTGCTTAGGGTCAGATGCCTGTCGGGGAGCACGGGAACCTATGGACTGGGCAGAGTAAATTGGAAGCGGGTGGTCAGCCAAGCACCAAATAACCAAATATGACAGGAAGGAAGAGGATGATATGAAATGCAGCCGAAATGAATAAACGGAAAGGTGGTGATGGAGTAATTGGTGCAGTGAGTGACGGGAGAAACCGGAGAACCCGGAGAAAACCCGTCCACGCCGCTTCGTCTGCTATGAATACCACATGTGGGTTCCTGGGATCGAACCTGGCCACCTTGGTGATAAGCGAGCGGTTTAACCGGTCGGCCACGGCGCCGCTCAGGTCACATCCTATTTATAAAAATACTAAGAGCAACTCATGTCAAAAAAGTGTTTAAAATATATTACAATATTATCATCTTATCAAAATGTTATCTGAGACTATTTTTATTTGTACTGAACATACGTAACAGCATGTGGGTTCAGGCTCAGGTTAACATCGGTTAATCCTCACCAGACTTGGCATAGTTTGCTTTCCAGTGCAATGGAACAGATTTATGCTGTGCCATTATAAAAATTCAAGAAAAAATTCACATATGAGCTAACGGTCACCTTAGTGCACATATTTGTACTGGTAACGGAGAACGAGGTAATGAACATTATTTGCTTCACTTGTAAACTTATGTTACTTATTAAGACTAGCATGTTTTCAGGTTGATTAGTATCCTCAAGTATGCGTGCCGCAGATAAAAAAAATGACGCAGACTGGGCAGAACGAATACTGTAATGCTGTATCAGAACTGAATTCGAATGCTTTCTGCAAGGCCAATGACCTCATACTATCTAGACCAGAATGTCGTTCATTGTGATGTGAAGTAAAACGGATAGTCTATCTCACAGGCGTTGTTCATTTTGCGGCGCAGTTACGACAATGCAGAAACAATCAGGTATTTTAACAATGTGATTCGTTTGCAAGAAAACTGTTAGACGAAGACAAAACTAACACACCGAAGTGGTTACATAGATATTGCAGTACCTACCAATTGTCAAAATATCTGCACTTATACCCAACTTGTGTATCAATGTGACTGGTGTAGTCACATTCTCAAGGCTAATTACTTTATTAGAAGAATTTAATTGGAGGGGGGGGGCCGTACTTCGGTTGTTAAGGAGCAATTGGCCATCACAATGTCGCATTTATGGCTTCCTTTGATGATTAATTTTCTTTAGGAGTCAGTCACATCGGACAGTGACTAAACTAATTGGTTGAAATCAGCTCAAATGAGCACTGGGTCTTTAGATTTAGAGCTATGTGACATTAGTCTTGTTAGGATAAGGGAAAACCATGGGAAAGTTTAATGTAGGTAACTGAAACTTACCGAGATTCGAACTCGGGACCTCTTGAATGTGAGGCAAACACCTTACACCTACATATCATAAGAGTGGATTATGTGCTTTGAAGTTTGTTTGTATGACGATGGCACTGTACAATTCAGAAAATCAAACCAGAATTAATTTTAAAGTGTTATTTTCTTTCGGAACATTCCCCTTTAAAATGAATGCATTTTTTTATATGATGGCACCAGTCTTTGAAGAAATACTACTCTTCCTAAGGCACTTCATAAACCAGCTTTTTTGTAATGTTTCACTGCTTCATCTTCCACGCATTATATCTTTAATTTTTGGAAATATAAAGAAATCAGGTGCTAGGTTAGGTATTCTCCCAGCAATTTAGAACTCTTAGAATGTAACCACCATTTAAAAAAATCAAATGTGCTTTCAATGTTGTTAGCATAAGTAATTAAAATGTATTTTTGAAATACTTCTACCTAGTGTGTATCACAGAAACTAGAGCTAACTTTTTTCCATTGTCATATTCATTTTTCTCAATCCAAAATTGGTAAGAACTGACTCATGAAGTGCAGGAAACATTTAAAAAATTTTTTGTTGTTGCCCAGTGTAGTTAATATATCGAAAATCAACTCGCAAAGCTTTAGAAAGTATCTGTCAAATATAAACACATTCTATGTTTTCAGAAACACATTCTAACCGTTTTCAGTGTTTTGCAGGTTCTACACTGGGGGAAATTTTCATGTCTCTACCCCTCACTTCAGAGGAATAAGACATCTCAGAACGTTATTATATTTAATTGGATTACGTCGAACACCAAATCATAATAACATTTCTTAGAGAACGTCCTTTGCAGAAATACAAAGCTGTAAACATCATTAAGATAATTCAATAACACTTAAATATCAAAAAGGAGTTGTTGTTTTAAATTAGGAAGGTGGTTGAACTTGCAGTAACGTTTGAAATCACGTTTTATTTGTCATAACTCTACCGTACCCTGACGAGCACCTCGAATTATGTATTAAAATATTCTGCTTATTACCCGTAAAATAGTATAACACCAGCATTGGGGTTGAAGACATACCATGCTTCAAACGACAATCAACTATGAGGCTCAACAAAAAGCAGAATTAGCAATGTTATCGTGTCTTATTTTACGCTACCACGTGTTCACTTTGATTTTTCTTTGTAAATATAACCCTGGTAACATTTAACTTTTGTTTTCTTTTATGGAAGTAAGCATAATGAGAAACAAGAAAGGAACCAATTATTCAAGGTAAGCGGAGCAGAATGGCCGCGCCGTGACCGAGTGGTTAGAGCGACCCTGGTTCGATCCCCGGCGTCCGCATATGGGATGTACGAGGGGCCCCTCGTATATTGGACACACCGGCGTAGGGGCGGGTTTTCTCCGGGTTCTCCGTTTCCCCCACCATCATTTCACCAATTGCTCCATCATCACCTTTCCTATAATTTTCGCCATCATTTCATATCATCCACTTCCTCGCTCTCACACCAGGCTTCGGGCTGATCATTCATCCAAATTCCTCTGTATGATCAACTCCGGTTACCAAGACCGCATTTACTGCCCGGAAGGGCTCGGGACACTGACCACGTCGCACTCTCACCACTGGGCCCCACTCATGACGCTTGTAGTGGGCAGAGGTGGGGATTCCAGTGGCCGGGCGGTAGGTGAAGGCTACTACACTCAAAGGGCTGTAGTGCCTCAGAACAGGACAAGTGGAGTAGAAAGACAATTATAGAAAATTGCTTCTTTTAGATACCAATTTCAAGGTGCAAAATTAATTTTAAATCAATGCAGCAATAGAATTTTCTAAAAAGTGTCAACATTTTGATTTTGGTTTTTGTGTTTTTACTTTCTCTACTGGTAAGTAGGGGAAATATTGTATTCCACCCAAAAATTTGATGTAGAGATTTCACCGAAAATATATATTTTGAGACCCCATGAATCCAAAAAAAAGCATTTTTAGAAAAAGGTCCGTGTGTGCCTGTGGGCAGCATAACTCAAAAACGAATAGTCAGTTAAAAACCAAAGTTGGTATTTAAGTTTAATGTCTTTCAAGGATGCGACATCAAGATTTTGAAGAAAATAGCCCCACCCTAAACTACCCTTTACATGGAAAATTTTTGGAAAATTTTGATTTTCTTGAAAATGGCTAACGATTTTGATTAAAATGTCGTATGTTTGAGACATTTTTATGACAAATAAAATGTATATCTTGAATTTTCTGGCTATAGCCCCTGTAACCGTATTTACTCTGGACGACTTCTGCATAATTGGTAAACCGTTAGAGATAAATCAAATCATACTCTACAAAAATGTAGATCTTGCTAAAATACACAATTTATGTCTGAATAAATTTTCTTGTAGGGTGAACCATTTCGGAGATATTCCTTGTTATGTGTGTGAGTTTCGGAAAACTTAGAACTTTCGAGAAATGGATCATCATTGTTCATTTTTTTATATGTTAAGTGTGCAAAGACAACAGAATCTCAAAGCTTTAAAGCATTTGACTATCGCACAAAGCCTACTGTATTCTAATGTTCCCCTTGCACCTACAAGGAAATAAGCAATAAGATAAGTTGTACAAATGTTTATCTTAACTAACACGAAGAAGATATGGGAATAAGAGTTTGTAAGAATAGTTAGTACAAGAGTAGAGAAAGTCATGTGAGTGCAACACATCAGAGTTTTTACGTAGCAATCATTACAGTTTGAGATTGCAAGGCGCATGAACATACAAGGGAGGAAATTAGCCTAGCAAGGAAATTACTCAGCTCGTATAATACACCTGCTAGGCATACACCGGTAATTATAGCTTAGGTAAACGTAGAAGCGGCATTATAATAAAGGAATGTCACTAGAGGAGGCTGTTGGCTAATCTTAGGGGTTGCACTTGTATTAATGACGATCACTTACGCTGAATTCCCATAATTAATAATAATGTAGACAAAAGTACAATACTAAATGGGTTTCAAATTCAGCCTGACGTTTCATTAAAAATCTAAATTCGTCTGTTTAAAGAGAAAATCTATTCGCTTATCCTTTCTGGTAGCAAATTGTTAAATCTCTCTTAAATTTGATGACTTAGGAGCTGCCATCTTCTGTAGGTATCCTGATGGCCAATGCAACGTAGTAAATCTAGATTATACATAAACATTTTGTACCATTCGAAATGCTCCACATGCCACAGTTTAATTTACATTTCGTTGAAATTGTTCCTATATGTTAACACCTACACTGTGCATAAACTTTTCTATGGACATAAAAACCTCGGCATTACTTAAAAATATCTGATATGTTGCACTCACATGACTTTCTCTACTCTTGTACTAACCACTTACAAACTCTTATTTCTATATCTTCTTCGTGTTAGTTGAGATAAACATTTGTACAAATTATCTTATTGCT
Organism: Tenodera sinensis; assembly: GCA_030765045.1. NCBI lineage: Eukaryota > Metazoa > Arthropoda > Insecta > Mantodea > Mantidae > Tenodera > Tenodera sinensis. The sequence continues at coordinate 52,498,245 of CM060972.1, forward strand.
TATTTCCTTGTAGGTGCAAGGGGAATGTTAGAATACAGTAGGCCTTGTGCGATAGTCAGATCTTTTAAAACTTTGAGATTCCGTTCTCTTTGCACACTTAACATATAAAAAATGAACAACGATGTTCCGTATCACCGAAGTTTTCCGAAACTCACACAGATAACAAGAAATATCTCCGAAATGGTTCACCCTACAAGAAAATTTATTCGGACATAAATTGTGTATTTTAGCAAGTTGTACATTTTTTGTAGAGTATGATTTGGTCCATCTCTAACGGTTTACCAGTTATGAAAAAGTCGTGTCGTCCAGACTAAATATAGCCAGAAAATTCAAGATATACATTTCATTTCTCATCAAAATATCTCAAAACATATGGCATTTTAATCAAAATCATTAGAGCCATTTTCACGAAAGTCAAAATTTTCGAAAAATGCTCCGTGTAAAAGGTAGTTTAGAGTAGTGCTATTTTCTTCAAAATGTTCGTGTCGCATCCTTGAATGACATCAAACTTAAATACCAACTTTGGTTTTTAACCTGCTTTTCGTTTTTGAGTTATGCTGTCCACAGACACACACGGACCTTTTTCTAAAAATGCTTTTTTTGATTCGAGGGGTCTCAAAACATATATTTCCGGTGAAATCTCGACCTCGAACTTTTGGGTGGAATACAATACTTCCCCTACTTACCAGTAGAGAAAGTAAAAAATTATTGTGTCAAATTTTAAAGAGCTGAAAAATATTCATCTTTTTAAAATGGTAAATTTTATATATTTTTGATAGCCTTAAATTATGACAGAATGAATCACAGCAGCTTATGTGTACATAACCATAATATGTCCATTATGGTTTCAGAGAAATTCTTTAAATACCTTGTTATGAAGGACTTTTTAAAAATATAACTACATTAATTTTACCAAACTATTAAAATTATTAAAGTATGTTTTATTAATTGCTTCAAATTCAGTACACATCTTAATTTTGACTATTCTAATAATCTCTCAAAATATGCTGAAAATTGGATAAAAGATAAAATATGTCCAAAATTCTTATGTTCCTCTCGCCTTCTTCTGGTGGTAACACAGTGGGTACAAGTGTACTATAGATAGACATTTTAACACATCTGGAGAATCTTCATAAAGAAAATTTTGTTATCTATTAAATTGACCACTGATTACACCTGTATGTCATTATAAATCAGGTGGGTAATTGCAGAAGAACCGGAGTTTAAAGGTAACGTGTTTCTATGCGTCAGAGCAGCTAAAACAGTTCATTATAAATGCACTATAACGGTAACCTATGAATCCCATTTCAAAAGGCTAATTACTGCCGCTGAAGAGCACAAGCTTCATGTTAATGTCAAGTAAGCTTTTGTGAAGAAGAAGTGAAATCTCAACAGAAACCACGACTTTGCAGCCTGGAGAACTTCCTCTTTCACTGCCGACAACGAATTAGTAGACAGACTTGGTTTCCCAGCCATAGCTAAACTAAAAATCAGTTTAAAGGAGCGTTCAGGCAGTACAAAGAGGATATTTTGAAACATCAATAACTAACAGATCCCAGAGGTATATCCTTCTCCATCCCTTTCCATCATCCCCTATTTCTCACTTCAACTACGTCCTTCTTTCCATCTCTACCCTGTCTGTACTGTCTTCCTAACATTCCCTTTCCAGTTTCTCTTGTAATATTTCATCCCTCCCTCATTGTAACCCACTCTTTCTCTTAGTTCAACATACAGCTCAAGTAATGTTTCGTAAACAGGCAAAAAACTGTTTTCGTGACGTGTTTTATAATGCAAGTAAATGGTTTATAAGTTTGGTCTCTTTCTTGTGCAAGCAGTGAATCCTAAATTCTTAGGTTTAAATAAAGTAACCAAAAATTGTATAACTTCTTAAATATTTATGCCATCAATTAATTTAAAGGAAACATCATTCTTATACAGTTTTACAATAGGACGTTAAAAAAAATTCTGACATCTACACTTCCACGACATCCTCTACTCAAATTATTCTCCATGTTAATCGAAATAGATGTAGGGGCAATATGGGAATACAATAGGCTCTAAGTGATGGTCAAATGTTTTAATAGCTAGTCGCTATATGATGGCTTTGAAATTTCGTTTCCTTTTCATAGACAAGGGATAAAAAGATAAACAACGATTTCCTATTTGAAAAAAAGTAAATGTTCTGGGGAATTCAGAGAAATAAGTAATATCTTCGTAAAAAAGTAATATACATAAAATTGAGGCGATTTACATTTTGTGTACCGTAAGATTTTGTCTTCTTTACAGTTATGCAAAAATCGTCCAGAATAAAGAGGGTTCAGAGGAAATTCGCAGAAAATTGAAGATGCACACTTTATTTGCATGTAAAAATTCCTAAACATAATTCCTCCCTTTCCTTATCTAATCTCTGTGCTAGTTCCTCTCTCAATTTTCTATTTTCTTTCCCTGTTCTTTCAGTAATTTGTTGACATTTTCTTTTCAGAATTTCCTATTTCCCTCCTCATATTTTCTATTTCCCCTTTAACCTGTTCCCTATTTTCTTTCACTTCATTCCTAACCTGACCTATTTCTCCCCTTATATCTTCCTTGAAGGTTTGTAACTGTTTTGTTATCTCTTTCTGTCCTTGATTATTACTTCCTATCTTTTTATCTAAATTTCCTAATTCTGTTCTTAAAGTCTTATTGTTTCTCCTATATTTCCCTCTAAGTTTCCTAATTCTGTTTTTAAAGTCCTATTCTTTTCTTCTATCTCTTCTAAGGCTTTCTTGAAATCTTTGAGCATTTTCCTGATTGATCCTAATATAGTTCCTTGCATTTCTGGACTATTTACATGTATTTACCTACTTCTCTGACTTTCTGATTCTTGTATTTCTAAACTACTTCGTAAATTTCTACTACATTCTCCTAATTTAACTACTGTTCACTATTTTTCCTCACACTATTACAGTCTTCAGTGTTCCGAGTTTTCATATTTTCCTACAAATTTTGGCCTATCACTTTTCCGTTTCTTAAGTTCACAAGTTCACTTAGAAGTTTTCTCTTTACTTTGCGTTTTGCTACACTAGACGTTGTCTGTTGTTATTCCTAGGTTCGATGATAGTAGATTCCTTGAAGTTTTGGTCTCTTTCCTTTTTCGAAGACCCACGGTGCGGCGCCAATGTGATGCTGATTTTTTATGCGTCGATTCTTAAAAATATGATCTGGATTCAAACATTGGTTGACTATTGCAGCTCCTGTTGCACTCCTGCCACGGCCGCTAAGCAGAGCCAATGAACCGCAATCTCAGGGTTTGCGTGAGCTTGTCGAAAAAATGACAACAGAAGTGTTGTTTTACGAGTTTGAATATTTAAAAAAAACTCAATGACAGTAAATGGAGGTATGTCGACCGTTAGTTAGCACAAAATATTGTTTCATTTGTGACAAGCAATTGTCATTGACCTCAAAGCAACGCCAAACGCCGAATGTGTTTTACGAGAGGCGTCCACACATTGCATTTTAAAAAAGAACCCTTGGCCTCAGACTGATGAAGTCAAAAGTGTGTCCACATCGACCACTGGTATCAACTGAATTTTCGTATCAATATTTTCCTCTTCCTTGAAGTAGTCTTCTCTTGAATGTTTTCCTTTCCTCCTTAAGATTGCTAAAATCAAAAAGTGGTGCGTTGTTCGCTCTCCTCCGTTGCATGGGAAATTTGGACCGCCATTATTTGGAATCTGTTATAATATGTCTTTAGCCTTTCATGTCCAGCCAGCACTACTGTAAGGTTAGTCGTTAAATTTATTCTTAACTATATTCTTTTTGGAACAGTAGGGGAATATTTTTTCATACGTGTCCCTTGTTTGTTTTCTTGACATTGCTTTTCCCAATGTTCTGAACCTTCAAGTCTTATTTTTTCCGAATAATACTTTTGGAGTTCTATTATAGCAGTATTCCTGTTCATTTACAGTTGTTTTCTTAGCCAGCTGGTCTGCGATTTCATTACCTTGTATCGCTATCTATTCTTGGATCCATCCAATTGCTTCTGTTAGGCAATTGTGGATTTTATAGTTATGTAACGATTGTATTATAAGTTTATTGCATGTGTATATTGTTGCACGTTTGTTGGTCTCTTCCATGAGTTGCATATTTTCAACGTTTTCCAGAGTCTTCAATACGACAAATTGTTCCGCCTGGTTGTTGAAGCATTGTGTAATTTGTGTGGTAGTTGATATTGCAATTTATTCTCAGTATAGATTACTATTCTAGACCTGCTCCTTCAGTTTTAGTGCTATCTGTGTAGATTTCTAAAGTACTGCCTTAACCATCACGGCTATCCGAGTCACTTCGGCCGAGGTGCCTTGGAAAGGGATATGAAAACTGGTTTAGGAATTAGAGGATGAACGGCATATGAAGCAAAATATATCAGCAGTGAAAGGGTTAATTGTTACACGCGGCATAAAAATGTAACATTAAACATACGAGGCCGTTTTATGATAGAATGGCCAATCATTCCAATTTCTTAGAACATGTACCAGAAATGTTATGTTAGTGGGCAATGCCATTAGGGATGTACATTATTGACAAGAATTTTATAAAAGTAATTCGAAGCACGTTTTGATTCTTTGTCAGAAGTGTCTTGGCGTACAGAGAAACGAATAAAATATTCAAGTCATGCTTTGCATTTCACGAACAACAAAGTACTGAGTTAACGTAAATAAAGATTCTTCAGAAAAGGAGAAGAAGCTTTTCTAAAGGTAAATTTTGGAAATCTTGGAAGAAGGGAGTAATAAAATATTCCAATAATGTTATAAGCTTTAAGCCAGCACGCCGAAACGTTGTGCTGGCGCATTAATTCCCAAAGTGGAAATGTTGATGAGAGCGAAGATGAAATTTGTTTTTGAGGAATAATCCAGACATATCTTACTCTAAGGATAATATTATGCACTACGCTGTGCTTGAAGAAGAAACATTTTCTTAAGTTAATACCTTATCTAGTGCTAATCAATAGTAAGTAAAGGACATTTTGAATTCCATCGGAAAATTCGATATCAACGGAAAGAATACGTTTTGAGACTTCATGAGACTTCGCATGAAAAAAAAGTGAGTGAGTGAGTTGTGGTGTTTAAGGACCCGTCGACAATTAGGTCATTAGGGCCCGAAGTCTAAAAGTAAAAACAAACAAACAATTAGTAAGAACTCACCCCTGAAAAGCTAAAAAGTAAAAGTTAAAATAACTAAAAATGAAAGTTAAAAGCACTAAAACGAGAGTTAAAATGGCTAAAAGCTAAAACAGCTAAAAACGTAATTTATAAAACCTTAAGCTGTTAAAAAGGTAAAAACACCCGAAGTAAAACATCCGAAAATTATAAATCCGCCAAGATAAAAATCACCTGACTCTTGTTTGCTAAAATCGATATTGGCCACAAATCGCAGCACTGTAGTTACAGCTAGTGGGACGTTGCCTAAAACGGAGCACAGTGTAAGACCCAGACAAAGGGATTGGCGCTCACGAGCGTATCGCAGACAATCAAGGACATGTGCGACGGAGAGTGGAACATTGCACGTCACACAGACAGGCGCCCGATCACCACGCAAAATGTATCCATGTGTGCCTTGGGTGTGGCTATCCTCAGACGGGTTAAAACCACTTCTTCCCCCCTGGAATCCCTGCACCTGGTCTCCCAGGGTTGTACAGTGCAAAATATTTAGTAGAATGTGTATGTGTGTGTGTGTGTGTGTGTGTGTGTGTGTGTGTGTGTGTTTTGTATTTACATTCGGTATCTTCCAAGGACGCGTCACAAAAATTTTGAAGAAAATCTCCATGCCAAACTACGCAAAACGTCTATTGATTTGTTCAAAAACCATAGGATAGGACGTTGTGGAGAGTATTCGGCACTTGGACCTTGAAGATATTTCATAGCTATGCCCCTTACAGGCCTCCCCGGGGAGGATGGATGAGACAAGAGGAGACAAAGAGCGGACCACACAAGGAGTCACGACAGAGCATATGGCAGGGTCTCTACCATTTATAGATTGAAATATCCCGGCTGCGTATAGTACGGGTACAACCGGAGTCCTTCCCATCAATGTAGACAATCGGAGACCGCCTCACTGAAGGACCAAGGTTTCGAGAGCACATGTTCAACGCTATGTAACGACATGACCCTTATCGATACTTAAAAAAGAGGTAAAAGAGAGGTACGAGAAATTCGGGGATGTAGTGAAACTATCCGGCATTGGCCTGGTGACCCGGGGAAACCCTCGAAAAAACCCAGTGGTCAGGTAGACCGGCCGCTAGGATCGAAATGGATGAAACAGTCTGAGCCATCCCATTTGAATAAACCCATATATTTAAAGTTATTTGTTGAATAACAAATAAAATGCATGTCTTGAACTTACTGGGAATAGCCTGTCAGGTTATTCGGAATGACTTGTGTTGTTAGTAAACCGTAAGAGATAGGCGAAATATTTTCCTACCGAATTGTGGATCTCCTTAAAATACACCATTTATGTCCAATATATTTTAATGCCTTTAATCATTTCGGAATTATTGTATTACTAGTTAGTTTTCAAATACTTCACCTTTTATTGCCTCTACTACTGAGACTCCTTGAATTAAAAAGGACATTAATAATGTTTCTGTGTGTGTGGGGTGGTGTGTGTATGCAGTTGCCAGGTTGTGCTTTAGCAGACGAATATCCATTGAAAGTTTAGTGAAAATGGTAAAAATATATGGAGCATTTGTTTCCAGTGTTACATATAGAACTGCTTGTGCATTTAGTAATTTTTTTGATAACAGATTTGTTGAAAAAAAAAAAAAAAAAAAAAACAAGAGAAATATAAACTTTCATGGCTAAACCTGGCAATGGTGCAATCTATTCCCCTCTCATCCGCACCATCCCCTTACCCTACCTGCTACTTCCGGTTTGTTTCACTCGTAGTATGAACTTCTATATATCATGAAAAGTAAAGGAGATAATTGAAGATTATTGAATACATAATCTGCACAGTCTAGCAACACAGTAGGCTTGAAGAAGCGAATTCTTTGTTTACTAATACGACTACTGGTATCAAACATCGAATGAAACTACAAACTAGACCAGCGTTAGAAAACTGGCTTCACCACGTAATAACGGGGGAGGGGTGGTATTCTTTCAAGCGCTCCGAGTAGTATTAATGAGACCTGAGCAGTGTCAACATTCCTGATCTTCCGCTTTGCGTGCTTGTCAAACGGGTGTCCACAAATGTATTCCAATAGACACGCTGGAATCCAATTATTTAATGTCATATTGTAGCTAAAGGACCAATTTAATCAACGAATGGAAGAGACACAGTAACTCATTTTTAAACTTCTATCTCTCAATGCTAAGTGCATAGAAGTATTTTTTATGCAACCGTGCACTATAGAGGCAAATGATAGAGGAACTTATGCTTCCTCTTAACATCAAGAAGTCCCTGTTAAAGTCTGCCCATTCATATCCCTAACACCTTGTAGTAACACATTTCGAATGAAATTGTTGCTTTTATTTTGAAAGGGAGAAAGAGATAGGAGAGAGAGAGAGAGAGAGAGGAGAGGGAGAGTCATCGTAAGCATCTCCGTTTGATATTTGCCTCTTCTATGTAGATTCCGTATTTTTTGAAATTCCTTTGGAGTATAGTGTGCTATTACTTGGGGACCATAAAAAACAGAACAGGAACGGAACTTGAAGGAACATCTGGCACATTCGAAAGATAACGTGATGTTTAGAATAACTCACCAGTAATCTGCAAAAGAGAGATAGAGCCAAGAAAATTCCCGGATATGAGGCCAGAACGAAAATACTAAAATTGGAGTTCGTCTAAGATTAAGCGAATTGCTCTGCTCTCAGTACTTATGTCCTAATAATAACTGACTTGCTAAATGCAGTAAGTCAAAACTTCATTTTGAGACACTTGTATGTTATATATTTATAAGTTTCTAATACAGAGCGTCCTATATGTTTAGTACTACAAACGTTTATAACCATAGTTCCATCAGATCCAGAATGAGGAAAAAAAAAATACTATTCTTACAAATATTTAGTCCTCTATCTTCATGTAAATCGAGATAAACATTTGCAGAAATTATCTGATTGTTCATTTTTTGTAGCTGCAAGGGGAATACAGTAAACTTTAAGTGATAGTCAACGTTTTAAAGCTAGTCAGCATGTAATGACTGAAATTCCGTTCTCTTTTTATGGCCAAGAGAACAAAAGAATAACGATTTCCTATTTGAGAAAAGTAGGTTAAAAACTTCAGACTAATAACTAATAAGAAAAAATCTCCTAAATGATACACTCCACAAAAAGGGGGGAAAATGTAATATACCTACACGAATTGTGTTTTATTGAGATGTATGTCTCTTGTTTAGCAAGATTTTTGTCTATCTCTTACAGCTCACCAGTTATGCAAGAGTCATTCAAAAAGGATTCCTAAGGATATTCCCAGGAAATATACACACCCACACACACCGTACGCACGCGCATTTTTTTCTAAAAAGCCCTTTTTTCAGTTTCAGGGGGTCCCAAAACGTGCATTTCCGGTGAAATCTCGATATCAACTTTTTTGGTTCAATGCAATAATTCCCCTACTTACTATGCGTACTAGATAACGTAAAAAAATTACCTATGATTAGTAGGACTCTTGCCGTTTATGATTGCAACAATGACAATAACAACAATGATCACATTATTAGATTAGATTGTGCAAAGGTTGATTATATTTGATTAGAATGTGTGAAGATGGTGACCCCCTAATTGCTTCAAAAGCAATATTGATGGAGCAAAGCTAGGAGGAAAATGTAACCTTAAGTTTTGGAGACTAAATGCCTTCCAAATATCCGACCAAAGTTGCAACCGGTGATTTGAAAGTTCTGCCCTTAGACGGACCAAAGTTTAACCACAGACTCAATACGGTGTATTGGAAAGTGGTGGGTAAGCAGACTGACCCATTATGTTGATCGACCGGGAGCTAAGTGCAACTATTACTAGCAGCTTTGCCGCCTACACTGGTGTGAACAGAAGTCTTTCAAGATAATGTCGAATCATCCCACCAAGAAGTCGCAGCAGAATGAGAAGCCTGGTAATTCGGCAGCAAGGGAAGAAAGCACTTCGGAGTCCAGAGTAAGACCAAGGATCCTTCTCTCGTCTCTAATTAAGATAAATGTTCCTAGTTATCTACTCGTGTCGATTAGTTTGCAACATAGGAAGGCTGCTTCGGCTATTAAGTAAAACAAACTTGCTGATAGAAAGCTAGGTTTGGTTTTCATATAGGAACCTTGGATTTATAAACATTGTTTTAAGAAAATAATTACAAAGGAAATACTCTGATAAGCCAAGAACTTGCATATCCGCAAAGAGATGACAAAATTCTCTGCTTCAATTGAGGTTTTGTTCTAAGGATGTCGCAACTATATATCATTCAGGGTAGGGCCAAAAAAGAGAACTTTACGGTGAGTCCAAACCGTCATCAGACATGATGAGACATACCCCACTGTAATGTGGTAGGGAAGTAAATTATCTAGTGTTGATGCCAATGCACATCATACTCTATAGATGAGTACTAGTATGAACCCTAAAGGTAACATGTAATGCAATATTTGGTAAGCACTAAACTCAATATTCTCAACGCAGGCAATAAACCCACTTTTGTAACCTTGGTGAGGAAGAGGTCATTTATATTACGCTATGTCCTACATTTATTGATAACCTAATCAAGAATTTGCAACTAACTTCGGATATTTCTATATTTGATCACAGATACAGCCAATTTAACATAAGATTGCTAGTCCACTGGTTACAAGGAAGTCGAGAAGCACCGATTGGCACAGTTACACTTATTGGGTATTTCTAAGAGCGTGCGCTCCAGGTTGGTTGTAGAGTTCACTGTTGATCAGTTGCAACATTCTATTCTCCTATGCTACCATCAAAATTTCCAATCTAAGACAGCTGACTCGCCAAGGCAAGTTCCTTGGTGGTCTAAATAGTTAGGTGAGTTTAGCAAGGAAACAATTTCGACTTCCTAAGATGCCTAATAATTTAATTGGACTACCTACAGGAAGGCATTTACCAGCTAAAATAAAGCACTAAGAAAAGCCAAAACAGGGGTACTATAAGGGGGTGACTTCTGCTTCCAAAAGATGATCAGAATATTATTGGTAGTATGAAGTTACTAAATAGTGAGTACACCCAATCTGGGAATGAGACATTGTCTTATTTTAACAAAGTACATTTACCAAATTTTAAGGAAATCATTGATTATTCTGCAGATAGGGGCAAATCAGCAAGATATCTGTCTTGGCAGAGAGGAAATGGGACCAAGTTGGACATATGATCAGCGTTACTAGTATATGATGGGCTGTTAATTGTTTTTAACCATTGGAATTGGCAAGACCAGATTCTATTATTCCTGCATTACTGCAACGAGATACTCAATCTATTTAACACTTGTTGTGTAACATTTATAGGTCCTATGCTGCTCTAGGCTATGCTCCAATGACCCGGGGACAGACTGAAGTGGCATCTATACTCAAACCAGGGCGTCACAGTTAAACCGAGGCGAAGCCATGTCACTGTATGGTCCTTCCATCTTTCTTAGAGAAGTTAACTGGCTGGTACAGAATTGCGTTTTAAGGGATTATCCCCTACACAGATACCACAGCGAGAGCTAACCTGGCACTTGATAGCTACGTGATTCACTTACCAATCGTGCCACAAACACATCATGCAGCGATTAGTCGATAGGACGAGATAGGGCTAGGCTCGTTCACAGGTGAGTGAGTGCCAGGCTAGCTCTCGCCGAGTATAATACGCCTATCAACCAAGCAAATCACCAGAAGCGGCGCTGCAACAAGTAACTTCACTATTTAAAAAAAACGATGGCCTACGTACAAAGAAATTGTCATTGGAGCATTTCTGGATATAGAGGAGACATTGAGTAAAAGCACCACTGAGGTGGCGTTAAAGGCGCTTGAGAAGCGTAATGATAATATTTGTGCCCCGAGAGGTGTCCCTTGACCGTTGCTATGAAGCGATGTGAATGTGAATGATCTGATGCGGGAACCCAATGAGGCTGGTTAGTTCATAATTGGCCTGTAGATAACATTGCAATAATCCTAAGGTGAAAATGTCCCGTTGTCCTGTTAAAGAACGTCTACAAAAATGGGTCATGATGTTGATCCAACTTGTACTAGACGTCTCAGAAGTAGACCCGCGCCTACGCTAGTCTACCTTATAATATCTGGAAAATGGTTAGCTCCACCAAAAAACATTTATTTGATACAAATTGTGTGCTTTAAAAATTTCTACATTTTTATGCAGTGAGATTTTGTCTATCTCTTAACAGTTTATCAGTTATACAAAAGTCATCCAGAATGAATATGACCGTAGGGGCTATTTCCAGAAAATTCAAGATAATACCTTTTATTTGTAATGAAAATGTCTTAAACATATGGCATTTTGACGGCCTCTGTAGTGCAGTGATAGTGCGCCGTACCCGCGTGAGGATTTTTCCCCGTTGGGAGGTCTGGCACGGGGTACACTCAACCTCGTTAGGTTTCGGATGGGCCAATTGAGGAGCTACTTGATGAAGAAGTAGCGACCCCAGGTCGTGAAGGCCGCATAACTAGGAGGGCTCGGGACGCTGACCATGTTCCACCCTCCAGTGCTGCACCCCACTCATGACGCCTGTAATGGGCAGGGGTGAGGGACGCAGCGGTCGGGCGGTAAGTCTTGGCCCTTGATGGGACTGTTGCGCTAGTGGTTTAGTTTACGCTATTTTAATCAAAATCATTAACTACTTTTGAGAAAAATAACATTTTCGTAAAATGTTCGATGCCAAGGGTAGTTTGAGAGGGGGGATTTTCTTGAAAGATTTTTGGGTCACATCCTTGGGAGACTAAACTTGGTATTCAAATTCTCATTTTAGACTTATACTTTTCAAAGATGCGGGTCTTTTATATAGGAACCTCAAAACACGTATTTCTATAAAATATCTGTATCAAATATTTTAGTGAAATGGGGTGGAGTGGAGTGTGGAGTTTAAGGGCCCGTCGACAGCTGGGTCATTTGGGCCCTTTTAGTGAAATGATTAGCTTTTCTACCTAATGTACGTGATAGAGAAAGTAAACATTTTTTTTTTTTTTTTTTTTTTTTTTGATTGAAGATACCTCGAATGTGTATTTGCTGCAGAATATCATATTGAAATTTTGGATGAACTACAATACGCCCTCTGTTTCGATAGGTAAGTACCAGAGAAAGTATAAATTTGTTGATAAGAAAATTACACATGGGCTTGACTCCACAGCAACTTTCCTTTTTATGGGCACATTGTGGTTTCTGAGGTCAAAGCATTGATTTTTTCCATTATTGAAATTACAATTCTTTTAAGCATTTGTTGTGTATAATACATGGGTTGTTTACATTGTATGGTTGTAAAAATCGCATTTAAATAATATACTGAACCTGCCACGTCCTTAACTTATACTTTTCTACACGTAGGTATCGTTTTCTGCAAAAATTTTGAATCTAGTAAGCTCAAATTACCTCAGCTGCTAAAACAGCATATGAACTTTAAAATGAGTGGAGCAGTTTTGCAATGTTTTACATAAAATTTAGAAATTATATTGTTATGTATCAAAAATCGAGCTGTTTTAAAATTTTGTTGCCTTTTTTGTTGCAATAAATCGTGGGTTTTTTAAAATTTAATTTACACAAAAACCGTTGAATCTATTGAAATACGCCAAAAGAAAAAGTTGTTGTTTATTCAATTTTCTATGAATATAGCCATAAACCAAGAACCTTCAGTGAATAATAATTCAGCCAGGTGGTGATAAAAATATTTTTTTCTAAAAAACTATAAACTTTTCAACATTTTGGTATTAGACTTTCTTGTTATTCACAACATGAGAAATTCGCTGTTAAAGTCTGGCGGATCATTCCACTTCCACCTGCATAGCAAGAAATTTTCTCTAAAAAATTAGAATTTTGAAACAATAATCCACTCATTCTGTCAGAAATGCTGTTTTCTGGGTTCACCATAAGTTTAAACTCATTAGAACAGAGTTCTTCAAATAAGTACACCTAAGTGAACATCAGCATACCAAAAATATATTTCTGTGTATTAATTTGCCAAGATGTCACATGGCTTACTTTGGATCTACAAAACTGATTTTCACATGCACTACACCAAGTATTCTACAATGTGTAGTGCAAAAGTTGGTTAGCTTTAATGGTTCAAGTGATGTTTACATTACAATAATGACATATTCTTCACATGTAGATCAGTGAGTTTAACTACAATGTGCTCTTAAAGAGTGAGGTTTCAGTTCACCTAAACACATAGTCCTGCTCTTTTCAACAGTGAAATTTACAATAGAAAGTAGATAAATGTTTCTGGGAGTTCATTATTCTCTGAGAGCAATTTCCGTTTCCACATAGACGAGCTACGGATACCACACTTCTGTGCGCAACGTCACAACGTGAGCAGTTTTCCAGCTCACTGAACTTTTCACTGCATTTCATAATAGTGTTCTCAAGACATCGGGCTTTAGCTGCGGAGATTGTAGATTATGAATCGTTTCGAATAACAGTGCACTTAACTTTCAGGGTCAGAGCCATTACGGAACTACCATGTACGGTGTTGTTATAAAACAGAAATGTTTTTACCAAGTTTTTCGTATACAGGTTTTTCCCGTCAAATTGTATCGTAAAATGTTGATTTAGCACATTAATTACTCGGCATTTTGTAATGACACCGTCTTTTGTAATTAAGTGATCGGCTGAAGGAGATGGCTAGGTGGTAATGAGTTCGGTAGGACTATTTTCGAGGTTTTTCCAGGACGGTAGGCGAATTCTGGACTGGTTCCTCTTAGAAGGGGAAACCCACTCCTGTAAAGGAGAATAAATGTGCGTACAGTAACAATAAAGGAAGTGAAATGACAATGGGTTTTAAAGGAAGCAACAGAAGAGCGGCAGAAACAAAAGGGGTTTTTCCACATGATTCGATCGGCGTCCGGCGGCCGGCTTGTTTGAAGAAGTTCGAGAAAGCTCTGGTTACGTCTTCGCTGGTATAAAAGCTTGTGGAGCGCGTACGGCTCAGACGGAGATATATCTCATGGGTAATCTCCACCAAGTACCTAAGTGAACTCGACCGTGAATTAACGGTCACCCCACACATCTGGGTAAAGGCCGGACTCGGCTACGCTGTACTCAGACAGTTGTACCCAGTTGTCCATTCTAACATGCCCACGTAGCTTAAACTACGCCTGTACCGGACGATGATTCCGCTCCTCATCGTGTATGGCTGCGAAGCCTGGGGATCGACGGCACCTACCACCATTCGCAGGCTGCAGACTGTGCAGAACAGGACGCTAAGAATGATCTATGATACCGGGCGTAGATTCCCGTCATACACCGTGCATAACCACTCCGGACTCCCCTAAAGTCGGGACAATGGTGAGGGAGAGATCCCAAATCATGTACACCAAACTAACCACCCACAGCAACCAGCAGGTACGGGCACTAGGTCATACGACCACAGAGCCCCAGGAAAAGTTACCTTCTGCTTAAGGACGTCCTTGGGCCTCCTCGGTAAACGGTGCTGTCACTCCTATCTTTCCCAACTAGAAACCTCAACCCAACACTTAATCCTGTTCCCTTCAAATCACTCAAAATGTCAGTTATTGGGGCCTCACAAGTGGCACATATGGCTGACAGAGCGGTGCTACATGCGGATGACTAACACCATCCCGCCCTAGGAGTACCGGAAGATCCATAGTCCACGGGCACAAAAGCTTGTGTAAACTGTAATCCCGACTGTACTGATAACCTGTACGACCTGCTCTAGAATGCTGGAAAGCAGACAGTTTTCGAATCGGTCAGTGTGTGAGACAGCTGTGAAGGAACGCCGCGTCGAAGTGAAGAAGTTTTAACGAGTATTGAGCGATTGTATCGTCGGAATTAGTGTTTGACAGACAAAGAAAGTAAAGAGAGACAGGAAAGGAGTCACGGCTACGAGAAGAAAACAGTTACGAGTTTTAATATCACGAAAGACTAGACTTAACGTCAGTAGAAGTGAACTGTGTTTTTATGCAAAAGTTTAGAAGAAAAATAAAGGAAGGAAAAAAGAAATTGGACTAAACTTTTTGTTGTTTTGTTACAATATGTTACATTGTTGAGGATGTGAAGACGAGTACAAAAATATTGCGAAGAACACAAAGAGAAGCAATCATTAAAACACGCTCTAAATCACGTGATAGGTAGGAGAGGGAACAAAATTATAAAATTGGAATAAACAGACCCTCGTCCTAGACACAATTGAAGGAAGTGGAAGAGAAGAAAAACTTATTCGAATGAGAAGTGGTGTTGGTCGCAGCAAACAGGTCCAATGCAGAGGGAAGAAGTAGGTAATTCGCAATGAGTTAAAGTTTGAGAAATTAACTGCAAATTACTCATATAACAAAGCAAATATCAAAACGTGGAGCTATAAGAGGGGTAAAGTAAATAGGAGATGGTTCACCGAGATGCGCAAATTGAGAAGCTTGTGTATAGAGACGGGTTGATAAGGACTGAATATTCTCAGTGTATTTACTTCAGGAGTAAAAGGGGAAGAAACATACGTTTGCGTGTATTCTTTAACTACATTTTCCTTTTCCAGGTGGAAGGACTCAGATAAATATCTCCTGCTCTCCAGTTTTCTTAACAAACCAAAGACGCGGGCTGCCGGAAGAAGACACCTACACACCTGACTTCCATGAACATAATGGAATATCTCAGTCCTGACAACCTACAGCTAAACCGTTTTTTTTTCCTTTTATCTTCTTCTTTATGCAAGACTTACATCCCCTAGGACTTACATGCCAGTGCCTGGGGTCAGACGCCTGTCGGAGAGCAGACGAATCCATGGACCAGCCAGAGTGAAGATCTGGAAGTAGGTGGTCAGCCAAGCACCAGGTATGAGAGTGAGGAAGATGATGTTATGTAATGAAGGCAAAATCGATGATTGGAAAGGTGATAATTGAGCAACTGGTGGAATGAGTGGCGGGGGAAACCAGAGAACACTCAGAAAACCCGCCCTGGCGCCGCTTCGTCCATCACGAATACCACATGTGGGTCCCTGAAATCGAACCCGGCCCTTTGGGTGGTAGGCGAACGGTCTAACCGCTCGGTCAAGGCACCGTCGTTTAGTTTCTTTTATACCGCATCAAAATGGCGCCAAAAATGAAATCTGGGATGGGTTTTAAGTAGGTGAAGAGGTCATTTCCAACAGTTGCGTTGTGAAGCCGATGAAAATATTTATGTATTTAATGTAATACAGATGACTATTGTGACAAAATGACTGACGAATCCCACTCCTGACACCATGTTGACAAAATGACAAAATCTCTGTCCAATTACTTTTTCCTTACTTTATTTTCTTCTAAAATTTTGTCACAAATACATAGTTCTCTTCTACTGAGTTATAGGCTTTCATAATATTACAACTCGTAACTGTTTTCTTTTCGTAACCTTGACTCAGTCCTTTTACTGTCTCTCTTCACTTTCTCCGTCTCTTATAAACTAATGATGCAATCACTCAACACTCATTAAAACTTCTTCAGTTCGATGCGACATATGTTTCGCGACGACAGTACAAGCTGTCTCCTCTCACTGACACACGGACCGACTCGTGTCTGTAACCGTAACTTCTCTAATTCGCTGCCTTGTCTCCTTACATAGAGAGAATGACGTAACATGGATCTTTCTCGTACTTCTACAAACACACCGACTGTCGGACACTTCTCGAATACTCTGAAAAACTCTGTGTTGCCGGTCGATTACTGTTAGTCACGTGTTTGCTTGCACGAGTGGTGGGGGAAGCTTGAACTTGAGCACCTCTGGTTTAGGTCAGCCCAGCCCCGACCGTCCTTTGTTGTGTTTTAATTATAAGTAAAATTATAAGTCCACAATTGAAGCAAATATCAATGTAATGCTATTCATTGCACTGTGCTCAATTACCAGTACAGATATCTGCAAATGTACTCCTTAGCACTAGCTGGTAGAGAATGTAATGTGAATGTAACACATCAGATCCTTATTTTTATGCGTTCAGATGATACGCAGACGAAAAACAATGACAATTTGTGGAGTAAAGCGAATCACTGATTCTGATAGCTAAGAATATAATATTCTGTGCACTTACTGCGTATAACTGAAGGGTATGGAAAATATCGCCATTGTGACATCAGACACTGCCAGGTTAATTAGAAACGCCCGAAGATCACCAGAAGACCTGCAACATTAAAACAAGCGTATCTTTTAGCATAGTCTAAGAGATAAGTCTAACCTTAAAATAAATTAGTGCTTAAATTATGGTTGATTAGTTAGAGATAGACCGCGAGCAAAAGAGAGTCGGTGTGCGCATGAGTCAGCAGAGCCATGTCCGTTCCACACCGCACGTGCATCACGTGATACGCTTCCCTCCCTTCTCGCATGCGAGAATGCGAGAGCGAGTGAATAGCTGGAGCTGACCAGAGCAGACAGTGCAGTGGAGGAGAGGTAACCCACGTGGAGGGGGAAAGCAGAAGAGCTTCAGTTTCGGTAAGCCAAGTCTCCAACTTTATTTTGTTCATCGTCTATCTATAGGCTGTTTTGAGCAATCAACTATATATTGCTGGGTGTGACGAAATTTTCTTTCAGGTGGTGGTTAGTTAAATGCTCCGCTTTCATGAATTAATGGCTGATGTTTCATTAATTAATCTGTAAGTAGCGGATTGAAAACACGGATAGAGGTAGCAAAGGTACATAGAATGAGGCTGAAAAGTTCAGTGTCGCAGTCGGGTTTTTAACAATGGATTTTCCGTCTCCGTCTGGTAGCTCTAATCAACTAAGCTACTATGTCAGTATGCCGGCACGATATTAATTTCTCGTACCGACTCAGTTTTTCCGGTAAACTGCAAGGAGAACTCAAATTCTTCATCTGATTACTCTCCCCTTATGTAGGACTTATACCTCCTAGGACCTACAAGCCAGTGCCTGGGGTCAGATGCCTGTCAGGGAGTACAGTAACCTATGGACAGAGTGAAGACTTGGAAGAAGGTGGTCAGCCAAGCACCAGGTATGATAGTGAGGAAGAGGATGAAATGAAATGCAGGCGAAATGGATGATTGGAAAGGTGATGATGGAGCAGTTGGTGGAATGAGTGTTGGGGGAAACCGGAGAACCCGGAGAAAACTCGCCCTGACGCCTCATACGGGTCTGTGGGATTGAATCCGGGTCGCCTTGGTGTTAAGCGAGCGGTCTAACCATTCGGTCACTGCACCGGATCTCAATTCATAGGAGATATTTCTAATGGAGACTTAGAATTCTTATAAATAGTTTTAAGTCCTGGGCTTCATAGTTTAATCAACTGTTAGGTTGACTGACCATCCCCCCAAAAAAATGGCAACGTCGTAGAAATTACCGTGGTGCTTAGCAACCGAAGGGAGACCAAAAAATCCGCGATCCAAATGGCATTGATTTTTCAGTTTGATTCTTTCTTTCCAACCTTGTCTTCCACACGGCTAGTGTGAAAGAACAATTAGTTTCCAAAGATATAGTTGGTTTTGTAACCTCTTTAGTACCATATTATTTTCATAGAGGGAGATGACTTCGCGGTAATGTGTGAAGCTCGCATTCGGAAGGTACTGTGTTCGAGCGTTATGTCAACCACTTTAAGCCTGGACGTCTTTGTTGTTCTTCCTGGTAAGCATGTAAATGTTGTGTTGGTTCCTTTTCTAACACCAACGGCAAGGTACTTTAGAAAATACACACAACTCTATGATAAGACCGAACAGGGGTGGGAGAGACAGAATGTAAATAAAACCAAACGACGTTTTGGAAAACAATTCATAGTTTCAAAAAGCACGTCAAAGACTCGCTGATATATCGAGGGTGATGAAATGGTATGCAGACAAAGTGCTCTGTAAAATAATGCAGGGAGGAATGATGTGGTTATCACAACGCAATAAATATCAACAACAACCACCAGAAAAGCCGTCTCTTCAGTTTCGGGAAGCTGAACTGGGAAGAGGTTAGATGAGAATAGACATGGGGTCACTGTGGCATACGGCCGAAATAAGTGACAAAAGCACATGGAAAGGTGTCAAAAGAAGACTAATAACCAGGAAGCGGGGTTTTAGTGCGAAATCCATCAAGTTGCACTTACAACAGGAAGTGGAAGCGCCAGCGACCTTGCAGAGCGGAAGACAGTACAGCCCTCGCGCTACCTGCCGGCTCTATACTCCGTGCCGTTAATCTTATTCCTATGTTTACTTACTAAAACCCCGCTCCCTGCTAATAAGCGTCTGTCAACAGGAAATTGAATCTGATTCTGAAATTAAATCTTCTCTAAGTCTAGCAAATGAAATAAAATTGAATTGGGGTAAAGTAGCATATACACTTAACTAAGGAAGAGCGGGAATGGCACGGTTTAGACTGGCAGATTGGAGGACACTGAAAATTACTAATGATTATGGCAGGAATATCGGCCCATTCTGTGGTTTGGATGAAGACAGGCTACATATACCTATTGCTGAAATGTGCACAATGGGATATACAGTGTACAATTCAGCTCACAAAAATTCTTTACTCCGCTAGAAGGGAACAGGTTTGTTGGGATCTAGTGGCTAACCACGGAACTAGCGAAACAAAATAATTTCCTGGCTAAAGCTTGCGAAGCCAGATCAAATTTGTTTAACCAGTTAGATACAATCTCCATTTTCCTTCTTTTTTTCTCTTTTTCTTTGTGTCATGTTGTCATTTATTTGTGTCTTAGATATGCATGTATACCGGGTGGAAGGTAGTGCTTCGACCATACATTAACCAGGGAGTGAAACAAATATTTCCAATACAATTACTGTCAATAAAGAACGTTTGGCCTGACATTTTTTGTCAAATATTTCGAGTCATTTAGCCTCTTGATGAATGGGTATAAATGGTTTATTATTTCACCAACCGTCGCGCAAACATTATGTGAACAATGCTGTAATGCATTTCTACCTTAATTCGAAGGAATTAAGTCACAATTTGATGTTAAAACGTTATGCAAATTTTAATTTCTAAGAGACTTGGCAACGTCGCGTTAACATTAAATTGTGACTAAATTCATTCGAATTAAGATAAGACATTATAGCATCATTTTTTATTTTGCTCAGGCTTCCGGGGTTATTGTAAACCACCCTGAAGTTTCTTGATATGAAACTGTGATATTTTATCACATTTAAATTGCACTGCCACGTGTTAAGATCAAACTCGCAATCTTGAGAACAGAGAGAAAATGTCAAATAGGGTTATAGCAAATTATCACGGGTTTAAAGCAGTTGTAATCTGACTGTACCTAACACGTTTTACGAAAAAGGCGAAGTCTGACCTCTTCTTTCTTAATATTCATCCCTTTCCCTTTATATTTCACTCCCTTGTAGTTGGCAGATTTTCCACAATTTCTGCTAACGTGGTTAAGCTGTAAAGCTACTCTTCATCCTACAATGGAGCTGAAATTGCTGGGTAACTGGCGATAAAAAAATAATGGGTTACGAGAAAGCCAATGTTTTATCTAGCAAGAGGTTCATACACCATGGCGCTATAACACATCCTCGGAAAGAGTGCAATAAAGGTTTAACCCATTTTAGATGAATGGGTTTCAGAGGAATCCTAAAAAGGTCGCGAAAAATTCTCAGAAAGTAAAAAACGGCTAACACACAGTCATGGGAATAAGCATTCATACAGTGGTGCAGTTGAAATTGATTGCTGATATTTCCATATTAAATTAAGTAAAAGCGCTAAGATTTTGAATGGAAGGCTACACCATTAAATAGACAGCTTTGACTATTAAATAAACACGCTTCAAGAAAATTAGCAATACCCTAATTCTGGTGCTATTTGCAGGGAAAAAAATAAATGTAAATATAGAAACCACTAATGAAACACTTGTAGCAAGGAACGCTTACAGGAGCAAGCTTCATCTCTTTCGTGTTGATTATGATACACGGTGAATGCTGTATAACACAAAAATGGGCCACAAATTAAACAACTTTAGTGGAAAGGCAATAGTTATCTCCGAATTTCAAAAGGAAAAATAATTTTGAGAAATTGCTGATATTATTGGAAGAAGCCAGGCAACTGTGCAGATCGTAATAAAGCGATATACAAAAATAAACAGTAAAATAAGAGTTGACCATAGAAAAAAATCTTGATAAGGATGGTCAAAAAAGATGCTAAATTGACAGCTTCGGTGTTGTCTACGCACGTTAAAGATCAGTTCGGGAAGGAAATCACACCATGATCTGTTTGCTATGTTCTAAGTAGTACAGGTTATGGAGCTAGGGTACCTAAAAGAAACCATGCATGAGCAAAAGAACAAGAAATTGAGACTTGATAAGGTATTCCTCACAGATGAAAGCAAGTTTAATATTTGTAAATGATAGAAGAATTTTGGTGTGGAGAACAACGAATAGTGAGCTTGAACCCAAACCATTCAAGCTCGAGTTCAAGCCATAATGAACCATGGTGGTGATTGAATTATGGTATGGGGGTGTAGGGCTACATTCGGTGTTGGGCAACATCTTTTTGTTGTAGGTAACATGGATATATTTCAGTAGTTGAATATCCTAAAGGAAAACCTGCAAAAAAGTGCTGATATCTTGCATTTAGACCCAGATTACCATCATCAATAAAACAATGACCCTAAGAATAATGCGGAAATTATTATTATACGGTTGTTGTACCATAGCCTCCATGTTCTTAAGTTTCCAGCACAGAGCATAAACCTTAATCTAATTGAACATCTTTGTAGTACACTTGAAAAAATGGACAGAAAACATGAAACACAAAGGAAGACGGCTTTGAAACAATATCTTCAACAAGAATGCAAAATATTATCCAGTCTCAGAGACTACAAAGAAAACTGACTCATTCCATGTCAAAGAGGTTAACGGAGTGATGAAGGGGAAGTTAAGTCCCGGGGGGACCAATTGAGGAGCTACTTGATGGAGAAGTAGCGGCCCCAGGTCGAGAAGGCCGTGTAACTGGCCGGGAGGGCTCGGGGTGCTGACCACGTCCCACCCTCCAGTACTGCACCCCACTAATGATGCCTGTAGTGGGCAGCGGCTGGATGACAAGCCCTGGCCCTTCATGGGCTGTTGCGCTAGGGGTTTAGTTTCTACATACTGAATCGGGAGGAAACCCTATACTGTTAGATTACCAAATAAAATGTCTGGTTTTGATCTTTAGTCCCATTTAAGTTATTCTACATAAACAACGGTGTATGAATACTTTTTCCCACTTTTCCCAATTACACCAGCCTTGTTTGAAGGTCTTTCATACATTGAAAAGAATTTCAGTAATATAGTAACCGCAATAACATATTAAGTATTGTGCATAAAAATGCTCGAGACTATTAAGGCAATAGAACAAGTTTCAGAGACACAGAGTCATGTTTTTGTACGCTCCTGTTACGTCTGAAACGTAGTTTCTCAAAATACAAAAACTTTCTGTGAGCAAATTGGATGCGACTTACTTTCCATAAATTTAGGAAATACATCATTGCACATTGCAATAACCACTCACGATGATGTCTCTAGCTAAAATTCTAGACATTAAATCCTTAATAAAGTAATAATGAAGTTACTTCAAATGGGTAAACATTCATTATTTGCTGCCTAGTAACGCCCCTTAACCCTGGCATTGCTACCTTTGAAGCAGGGTGTACTCTGTGCTGTCTTCCAGTCTACTTGTTTACAAGAGCACTGCAAGGTCGCCGGCCGGCGCATCTACTTCCCGTAGTAGGCGCATGGTTAATTTGATGGATTTCTTACTAAAACCCCGCTCCCTGCTCATATGCAACAATGCCATAAATTAGAAATAAAACAATTACGAATTCAAATGATAACAGCTTTACACAGAATAATTGTTCAACTAACGTTATTTATAAATATTACGCACTAAAGGAATTAGTGCACGCAGAGGATTCGAACCACCTTTACAGAATATGGATTACTTCCGAATCGTGAATACTTGGGCGGAACCTATCATAGGATTTGATGTTTTCATGGTAGAGTATATAATGCGGATTGTATAAAACTGGAAAATGAGGGGCAGCTAACTCACCTGGTATATGAACATTTACATACAAATTAGAGCAAAACTGAAATGTAAGGAATACATTTTGCACAAAATGCACAAAAACGCACCAGTGTGGTGCTCAACAGTGGGGTTAAAATGAAGCGCTCGGGTGACAAACATGTCACCGGACTTTTAAAAATCCTTCATCAGGGGAAAACGTTTAGCCAAAATGATTTAAAGTTATCTATAGAATATAGCACATTTATATGATTAAAAAGCCGAAAATGTAATTTTCAGCAAAAATTTAGTTCTAGGGTTGCTAACACACAGTTGTTTGGTCGAACAACAAACGCAGCACGATTCAAACACCCCTCCCCCCTCCTTGCTATGTAGGCACCCGCTGAGAAGATTGGTAAAATTCCGCGTGAAGCAGTAGGGACAGCAATTATGGAACCCAGGATACCAGATAACTGCTTTTACAGGTGACGGACAGTTGGAACTAGGGTGCCGTCCAGTCTACCTACTTTCAGTATCTGTGGATAGATGGCATAGCATTTGCTATTACCATCTTTTTTTCATTATTTATAGCTTTAAATGCTTAAGGTGGAGCTTGGGCCATGGTATGAAATATCCAGTTGGATATTTACCTTGGCGAGTAAGGGAAAACACGGAGAAAATAAGTCATACTGTTCGGCACGGGATTTCAGCCCACGATTTCCAAATGCGAGTCTTAGAGTTGCCGACTGAATCCTCGCGCTTGTATCCGTACCAGTTATTATCGTTGTTATTATTATTATTATTGTTATTGTTGCTGTTATTATTATAAACACATATAAAATCAAACAAGTAATTACTTATTACAAGTATAATTAAATGGATGAATGTCTCAGGGGTGCAACATTAAGAAATGTGAAAATTTAGACTCCAACACCTTTTTATGGTTAAAACGATTTTAAGTTTTCAGTTGAAAAATAATTCATAATATCA
Organism: Tenodera sinensis; assembly: GCA_030765045.1. Taxonomy (NCBI): domain Eukaryota; kingdom Metazoa; phylum Arthropoda; class Insecta; order Mantodea; family Mantidae; genus Tenodera; species Tenodera sinensis. The sequence continues at coordinate 52,522,304 of CM060972.1, forward strand.
ATCTACACCTTATCTGAACGCATACCAGTTATTTTCGTCGTGAGTGTTTTTTCTTCCAGTAAAATCATTATATTAGTATTTTGCTTGCTGAAACATTTTCCTAGGGCTCAAAAATTTACACAGAACAAAGACCGCACACATTATGGAATATAATAACCCAAGACGCAACAGCCCTTTACGGGCCAAGGCCTACCGCCCAGGCGCTGCGTCCCCCACCTCTGCCTACCACAGGCATCATGAGGGGTGCAGTACTGGAGGGTGGTGCCTCCCGGCCAGTTATGCGGTCTACGCAACCAGGGCCACTACTTTACAATCAAGTAGCTTCTTAATTGGCCCCTTAGGGACCTAACGGGCTGAGTATAATAGAATATGACTTTTAGTTAGGTCTTCAATTTTCAGAGATAAGGGGGAAGGGGATGATCGACAATGGTAATCTTAGATCCATGTTTTTTTTTTTAAGAAAAAATTTCCATCTATCCAGGTGCCCACCTTTGTGGCGTGGGAGTAGCGTGTCTGCCTCACATATAACAGCTTCAGTCGGTCTGGGTGGCTCAGTTGGTTAGACGCTGGCCTACTGATTCCAAGGTCGCGGGTTCAAACCCGGCCCAGGCCGATGGTTTTTAAGTGTGCTTAAAAACGACAGCTCCATGTCAGTAGATTTACTGGCATGTAAAAGAACTCCTGCGGGACAAAATTCCGGCACACCGGCGACGCTGATGTGATCCTGACAATTGACAGCGTCGTTAAACAACAACACAAATTATAACAGCTTCAGAGTTACTTGGATAACATTTCTTCTCGGGTTTCCCTTATTCTGAAAGATGAATGTTGGGTAACTCTAAGCTCTATGGGCCTTTTGAGCGTGATTTCTCTCATTTCATTCATCGTCCGATAGAACTTAACTGGTTAAAAAACGTTTTTTTTTTTTTTTCTACTTAACTAATTGTATTTCTGGGGTGACTCTGTTTATTTGTACAGTGGTGGAGTTGTGGTCCGGTACCGCCGAAGCAAACCGGATGATTGTGAGTAATGTTAAAGTCGGGTCGTTGGCTTAGGCAGGTCAAGTGTAATGGCGTTGCCCTGACACTGACCTGCGGTTTGGGGGGAAGTCGGGTCGTACTGAAGGACCGGGTGGAGGACCGAGTAGAGGTCTGAGAAGTGTCAGTCGATTCAAAATCTGATGAAGTAAGTCCTGTAGTGATAATGTGTGTCCTTGTAGAATTTCTTCTAATGTCTTATGGACCTTATGAATGCGTGAGTCGTTGATGTAAGTGACCACTTTCTCCAGCTGCTTGTTGAAGTGGTCACGGAGGCTATTGTTGTCTTGATGAACTGTGGCAGGTAGCGTTGTTTGCAGATTATGGGTGACATCCTTAACGTCCTCGAGAGCACGAGTCAGGGCTGTCTCCCATGCTGCAACTCGGTCGGTGAGAGTCTGGAGTGTGTCTTGTATCTTCTGTAGTGCGGCGGTGTTGTGGAGTACAGCGGTGTGTAGTTGGTTGTCTGGAGCGTCGTGTTGGTCGGTGGTTTGGCGGTTGGTGTTGACATGTTCTTGGTGTGTGACGGTGATGGTCTGCGAGGCGGAGAGTGGTTGTTGCGTGGGCAGGTTGTGAACTGCAGGCGGCTGACGGCGTGGGTTCCTGGGGCACGCCGCCTGGCCCATGAAGTGGCCAGTGCAATTGCACGTGGCACAATACACGGGGCGACGTGTCAGGTCATGGCTGGTGCAGGATGTGGTGAAGGTGCCAGCGCCACAATAGTGGCAGCGTGGGGCGTCGGCGCAGGCGTCGGCGGTGTGACCGTACTGGCAACAGCGTCGGCAGGGAATAGGGCGTACACCACGGCTAGCCTCAACTGGGAGCACCTGCCCAAGGGCAGGAAGCCCGTCCGTCAAAGCAGCGCGGTAATCCGCCCCATCCCAGAACTCCAGGCGCACCAGCGGCGACGGTCCTCTGGCTGTGATGATGCGCGTCGCTTTCATAAGAGAAGGCCAGCGACGTCGGGCTGCGCTGAGGAGGAGAGAGTCAGGAAGCTGCCGATGTACTCCGCGCACAACTGCGCTGTAACTCTGCAGCCTCGTGAGGTTAGGATGACTCTCTGTGGACGTTCGGTATTCAACCTCTGGCTGTGTCGACTGTGTGCGGTGGGTGGTTGGTGTCGGCGTGGTGTCGCAGGCTGAGATACCTTGGTCAGGCGGCGTAGATGGAGATGGAGTTGGCGAGGAGGCTGGCTGTGTGGCAGGGGCGGCGCTGGCGTTTTCAGTTTCCCCAGAAGGTTCTTCGGAGGCTTCTTGGACTGCTGCGGTGGCTCTCTTCTTCTTTCTTCCTGCCATGTTGTCTCTGCGGCGGCTGTGACTGGACTGACCAAAAAAAAAAAAAAAAAAAAAAAAAAAAAAAAAAAAAAAAAAAAACGTTGAGCCTAAAATACCGATTGATGGAAAGTTCTATAAGCATTTATTGCATTATCTTGGATACTTAACCTTGGACAGTAAATAATTAACACTTTGCTTTGGGTCTAATAATTGACACATCTTGGTAATTGTGACAATGCCTTTGAATAGCTGATTTTACAATTGTAGACATGTCCTGGTAGAATGTGTTCTGATGTGTTGTCGATCACACTGGAACAGCAGGTGGAATACTGTTTCTTCTGACATATTGCACTTGTAAAACAAAACCATCTGGTGATTCAAGATGAAAACACTGTAGATAAAGCTTAAACTTTCCGTATACAATAGTAAAGCTTGCAAACTTTAGTGTGAAAAGCTTGCAAGGGCTGCTGTCAAAAACAGAAGCAAGACATCTGGTACCAGAGGCTGCAGTCGCATGACTTTCTCAGCACGTTCTTGTAAAATTGTGGCAAACACTTATTCTTCTATCTACTTCATGTTAGTCGAGAGAGACGATTGTACAAATTCTTTTAATACATATTTTCTTGTAGGTACAATGAGATTAGGAAGTAGGCTTAAAGCGATATTCAAATCTTTTAAGAGCTGGTCGTTAAGTGATAGCTTTGAAAATTCATTCTATTTGCATGACCAGGAGAGGGAAAGAGGGGGGAGAGAGAGGACCAATAACAGCATCTCGATAATGATTACGCTTTCCTAAAAACATCAAGAAAAAAATAAAAATATGTAGAGCAAACTATGTACTTAAAGAGAATCGCATTATTGTATAGTAAGATTTTGTCTATATCTTATGATTTACCAGTTACACAACTGTAATACAGTAATAATAACAATAACAAAAATACAACAATAACATTAATAAGAAGCGCACAAGTGCCAATGAAATACTACGTGCCCTAAGGTTTGCATGTATTTTGTTACGTCACTTAACAATCTGTAATCCGTAATGTTGGATAATATACGGGAGTGAGATTTTCCGCTGGAAAGTTAAGTCCCTGTAAGTAAAGTGCAAAACATTATAAGAACCTTTTCGGTTGTTTATACTGTTCTTGTCTATTATCATGGACTACACACAATAGTTCAACCTGGGAACTACCTCATCTCTCGTCTTCGCTAAGAGGCAAAAAGAAGGTCGCTAACGCCACTGCCTCGGTGCGTTCTGCAACTCTTTAAACGCACGAACGGTTATTTACTTACCCCGATTCCGGGGCTAGGCCACCTTATGCATTTCATTTGTCATGAAAATATCTTATTAAACGGTAATTTAATATAAACAGCTAGAACCATTTTTGATAAAATCAAAAAAGTTTCCATGTACAGGATAGTCTCCGATGGAGGACCTTTTTTGTGAAGATCTTTTGTGTCGCAATATTGTAAGATGTTGAACTTAAATACCAAGTTGGATATAACTCGTTTTTCGTTGTTGAGTTTTAGTGTCCACACACACCTCCCACACGCACATACACAGAAGATCTAGACATATATACATAGAATTTGTTTCTAGAACGGTTTTTTCTTTTTTGGACTCTGGGGTATCAAATATGGATTTCTGGTGAAACTTCAGTATTCGCAGTTTAGGTGAACACTGAGGAAGTGGTGATATTTATACTACTACATTATTTTAGATGGCATTTATTGAGTATTGTTATAGTACCGTACAGTTGGTAGGTTTCTCACGCCATAAAATAGTTCGTACCCAATTCCTTTCAAGGCAACCCATTCCATTACAACTTCATGTCTCTCTCAATTACTTAAATTGATTTCCAATTTTGGAAAAATCAACTCTTGATTAAAGGCCTTACACGATTCTTTGATCTTTGGAAGCAAGAATAGTCACAAAAGCGCTCATTTCCTGTAGAGTTGAAGGTTTTCTGCTATTCCTCTCCAAAACCTCGGATAACAAATGAATTACTGAGCGCCCACTTCACAGCAAAGGGAATTCAATTCTTAGAAATTGTTTGCTTCACATTGCTGAATGTAAATAACGTACACGAATCTAACTTTACGCTGAGGCAGTGTGCATCAGTTATGGACCTCCCAAGTGAATTTTTCGCCTTCTGGCTGAGGGACTCGGGTTCGATCTCTATTACCACATGTAATTTTTTTTAGACTCAAGACATCTGAAACACCGATGACTACTAATAAGAGCGATCCTTAAGAGGTCCTTGTAGATTCTTTCTGATGTGAGAAGTTTTTTAAATCTTGGAAGAGAAAATAGGCATTCCAAACATTTATCAACTAGGAACGCTGTGAACCATAGCAGTTAAAGATCGTTCATAAATAGAAACTCGATTTCGATTTCAGCAACGGAACACTGTGTCTGTTTATAATTATTGAAGTAGTACATACATTTTGCTACTTTATGCTCTACTATGCCATAATGTCGTCACTGTAATGTACCTCATTGTATCCACCTATCAAAGATGCACCTCTTCATAACGATACTGCTATCCGCCAATCAAAGTTATACCTGTTCGTAACGATACTGCTAACCACCAATCAAATATCCCCATGTAGCAAGGATACTTTGCGGACTGCACACACTCCCACGCAGCTGAAAGCGAAACTATCGATTCCCGTTTATCACATAAAGCTACTTACTCTGCTTATTGAATAATTACACAACTCTACAAATTTTAAACATTTAAAGGAACTGACTTGAAAGTACCTGATTTATAGTAAGCTGACCAACACGATTTCGAATCTGACATCCGTTTTTTCCCCAATCACCCTCAGTTCTCTTGTTATGATACCCTTTCTTAAGGGACTTGCAGATAATACAAGGACTATGTGCATAAAACTTATGTCATACAATTCAGATAACAAACTGATTATGTCAGTTTTTTAGTTTCCTGTTGTACATAATTTAAACAATAAATAATTTTTTAAAAAAAATTTAGAGATTCAGCATTTTTTTATTTTATTAAATTTATATCATCAAAACAAAATAGTACACACAGAAACAACTCATAAACATCCTGTAAAAATATCAGATTTCTGTATCTCGTATATTCTGAAATAGTGGCTTATTAGTGAGGTAGGCCTTGATGATTTCCCTAATTTTATTACATTACGAAATTTGGTTGGATGCATCTGACATAATTCCAAAAAAGTTCAGAAATTTGAAATTCTTATTCATCTATCATAAAAAATAAGCATTACGTGTGGAGAGGTAGAATCGAAACTGGAAAATTCAATGCCACAGCAGGGATTTGAACTATAGACCTGTAATCCTGGGACAAAGTACTTAATAGTGTCTCTGATGTGAGACTGCCTTTGTCGTTTACCGGTAGAAGTGCGAATCGGTTGGAGAATTCAGTACCATTCAGGCTGCCCCAGCATTAAGTTTGTTGGCATAAATAAATAATAATTGCCATCCACAGGTTACTTAAACCCCGAACATAAAATACTTAGTACTGTAAGTCGCCCTTGGGGTATTTATCTCTGATGTGAGATTCCCTTCTGGTCTAACCGGGTAAGTGGGAATCGGTTGGGGAATTTAATGTCATGAGGTTGGCCATGATAGCTTAGTGAATTAGACCAGCAACTCGATAAGCGGAATATCCGTGGTTCAAATCCCGGCTATGGCATTGCATTTTTCAGTCCTGATTCCAGCTCTTAAACGATGTTCCATTTGACGAACGTTTGTTTTCCAAAAGTAACACGAATAACAAGGCATATCTCTGAAATGGTTCACTCTAAAAAAATTATTTGGACATAAATTGTGTGTTTTAGGAAGATCAACCATTTTGTATAGTAAGATTTTGTCTATCTCTTACGGGTTACCAATTATATAAAATTCAACCAAAGTAAACAGGACTACATGGACTATAGCCAGAACATTCAAACTATACACTTCATTTGTCATAAAAATATCTTAAGCATTTTAATCAAAATCGTTACAGCCGTTTTCGACAAAATCAAAATTATCAAAAATGTTCTATGTAAAGGGTAGTTTAGGGTGGAGTAATCTTCTTCAAAATATTCGTGTCGCATCCTTAGAAGATGTAAAACTTAAATACCAACTTTGGGTTTTAATCGACTTTTCGTTTTTGAATTATGCTGTACACAGGCACACACACCCGAGCGCGCGCATGCGGATGTTGTTCTAAAATGCTTTTTTTGGATTCAGCGGGCTTCAAAACATATAATTCCGGTGAAATCTCGAAATCGAATTTTTGAGTGGAATACAATAGTTGCTTCTACTTACCAGCAGAGAAAGCAAAAATGCTTTTCTGGATTGAGGGGTCTCAAAAAAATTTCTGCTTCCTATACGTAGCAGAGAAAGTAATAAAGTACTCATATGGGTAAGTAGATCCAAACATACTATGTAAGCAGCATGTCTGTGTAGTGGAAATTTGAAGTAAAAACCAGCCAAGGATTTCTTTAGTTCCCGATCATATTGCAGGCCAATAAGTTCCAATTGAAATTCATTTTCAGTAGTAGGCTACGTTTGAGCTTCTATATCATATCACGTTCTACTCCTCTATAACCAATGTATGCACCGCTGTGAATAGTGTAATGTCGTTGTAAGTTATATTTTTTAATTCATTGAACAACCTTGTCGCATCCTAAAGCATTTCGCTGTGCCACCTGTGTCTATAAACATATACTATTCTTCCCAAACAGAGAAGAGTATATGGGGATGGATAGATAAAGTGGTTACACTTTGAGAAGTTGCCATTCCTATGATCCAGAAGCTGACATGGCACAGTTACTCGTGTCCGCCACTGTTGTACTCGAAGAAACTACAACAACAGCATGCCCAAGTACGGATTATGGCGAACCTAGCGGCTGCCCGTTTTTCCTTGAGCAGAGGCTGCCAGGCCTACGGCTTACCCACATGAATGCATCACTAACGAAGAAGGAACCGTAGTCAGCGTTTGCAAACTTTTAGTAATGTTCATATAATCACATCATTTAACGGATAACTCAAGAGCATTCCAACCATTGAATTTTACTCCTATACTTCAAAGCTGACAAATTGCGGATACAACTACTACATACACATACATACAAGGCGGTTAGCGGAACAAAACTGATGTGTTGCACTCACATGACTTTCTCTACTGTTGTACAAACTATTCTCACAAACACTTATTCCTTTACCTCATGATAATGCAGATAAACATTTGCAGAAATTACCTTATTGCTAATTTTTCTTTTAGGCGCAAGGGGAATATGGAAATACAATGGGCCTTAAGCGATAGTCCAATCTTTTAATATCTGGTCAGTATATGATGGCTTTAAAACTGAATTGTCTTTGTATAGCCTAGAGGGAAAAAAAATGAAAACTTCCCATTTGAGAAAAGCATAAATATTAGAAAACACAGACAAGAAACATCTTCGAAATGGTTCACATTATTGACATAAATAAAATTGTGAGATATATATTTTTTGTGTAGTAAGATTTTGTCTATCTCTCGCGGTTTAGCAGCTATGCAAAAGTTAGCCAGAATAAAGAGGAATTCTGAGGATATTCTCAGAAAATTCATAACATTCCTCATGAAAATACTTATTTTAATGAAAATGTTTAGAGCCATTTTTGAGAAAATCAAAATGTTCGAAAAATGTTCCATGTAAAGCATGTCTGGCACGGGGGGGGGTGGTAGATTTTCTTGAACTTGGAATTTAAGTTTGGTATGTAACCGACTTTTCCTTTTGAGTTATTCAGTTTACAGACACAGACAGACACATACCTTTCTTTTTTTAAAAATGCTGTTTTGCGTTCACAGTCTCAAAACATGAATTTCCAGTGAAATATCGATACCGAAGTTTTGGGTGGAATATATTGCCCCTACTTACTATACGAATTAGAGAGGGTAAAACATTATGTGTGCAACTTTTATAGAAAACGTTTTAGAGCTTGCGAGTTGCAAAATTCCAGCAAGTTAAAAATGTATCGCTTCCTATTCTGTTGGTTTATAAATAGCTTTAATAGAGTATTTGTTAATTCTAGGACTATTTTTGTTATCAATTTTGCATTCCAGATTCCATTTTTGTCTCCATCCGCTCCATTCTGTAATTCACTGTCTTTAATTCTACCTTCATGTCTACCATCTCAGTAAGTAGTTCTTCCATTTCGCCGGGTTTCTTTGCACTTCTGACTCCAGTGTAACATTTTTAGTTCTCAATTACTTTAATTCACGAACTTTTACAACCAGGCATGGCCTCAGATTCAGCAAGATTTTAAGTGTATGCCAATACACTTAAAAACTCTTGTAGTTACACAATCTCAAACATTAAAAGTTACTTTTCTGCTCTCTACCAACAATGACGTCATGTTATAGCTAAAAAAATTAAAGTTAAAATAGCTAACATTTAAAATAGGTAAAAACGTAACACACTAAAATTATAAAACCTCCATAATAAAAACACACCTTACACTTGCTTACCAAAATCAATACGAGAAACAGAAATGATTTTTTGGATTCAGGGGGCCTCAAAACATATTATGAAATCTCTACATAGAATTTTTGGGTGGAATAAATACTTTCTCTACTTATTGTACGTAGTAGAGAAAGTGAAAATATAAGGAAATAGCAACAGCACATTTAAAAATGAAATTTAAAAATTGAAACCAACAATAACGGATATCTTGGAATGGTTAATGAGACAAAAAAAATAAAATTAAATTAAAAAGAAACAATGATCATAAATATTACATGCTTTGGTGCCACAATTAACCATGTCACAGCTTCTTTCTTCTTTATGTTTACTATCATTTTATTTTACTTTATTTAAATTGCCTGTGCTTGAATGTTCATTTCTTTACGGTCCGGAAAGTTTTGATCGGTAGTGTAAAAATTCGCGAAGAGCTAAAAGTAGAAGTATTAAATTATTAATTTAAGACATACAAAGAAAAATTAAAATTACCCTTGGACTGAATGCCGAAATAGAGGAAGCCCACAAGGAATATTAAATTATGAGCCAGAAGGTACTGATGGCATCAGCACTTTGGAGACGGAGTGGTCTTGAAGTCCAAACAGTGAAGTAAAAGAATCAGCAGCTTAGTTTTGATGACCCGGGATTAAATTTGATTTTAGGCGGTAAGGAAGGAGAAGGCAGTTAGCTGCTATTTTGGCCCTGGATTTAGTTGAATATTGGAGAGCTAGACTAGACTTCAGTTGAAGTTACTAAATCCCTTTTCCGCAGAAAATGGATTAGATCTTCAGACTCCTCATGGAAGAGAAACTCCAACAGTGCTAGTACAAGGGTTTCAAATGTTCGGGTCGATTGCTTTGTACTTATGACTTTACAGAGATGCATTATCATTTGACTTGAAGTTCCATTGAAGCATGCTATTCCAGCGAAGTTATGTAGGTGCAGAGTTCAGTTCACTAATTGTTTTGTGCAAGGAGGATGAAAGATTACATGTATGCACTCAAATTATCTCACTCTTGTACAAAATATTCTTAAAATCGCTTATTCATCGACGTACTTCATGTTAATTGAGAATTTACAGAAGTGGTCTTATTACTATTTCCTTATAGATACAACAGAGTACGAGAATAAAACTAGACTTAAACAATAGATCTTTCAAGAGCTGGTGGCTGATGGTTTTGACGTTCCATTCACTTTGCATGTCCAGCAAAAAAGAAAAGGAAAACAATAACGACTTCCCATTTAAGGAAAGCATAAGTATTGGAGAGTTTAAACAAATAACGACTATCTCGGACATGACTCAAAAATGTATGTGACATAAATTGCGTGTTTTTGCGAGATCTACGTTTTAGTGCAGTCTGTTACGGTTTACCAAATATTCAAACGCTATTCAGAATGAAGAGGGCTTTTGAGGACACTACCACAAAATTCAAGATATACATTTCATTTATCATAAAAATATCTTAAACATATGGTATATTAATTAAAATTGTTTGAGCTATTTTGGAGAACATAAAAACTGTCCCTCCGAGACTCTGCGCTCCGAAATCCTTCCAAATATTGGAGATGTCTATCAGTCTGTGCATGCTATGGGACTTTACTGTGCGTGCAAAATAATTTCTAAATATAAATACTGGAAAGATAAGATGCAGATCGCCTTTCACTAAGGTGACTGCGAAACTGTTGATCAAAATATTGACGTCAGTAACAGAAGATTGATTATGCGCAATAGGAACGTTGGACAGCCTATTCAAAAAATACAATACGCCTACAAAGTATTAGGATGAATACGGTTATAATAATACCATACAATGTTACCAGTTTCAAAACACTTTGCGACTTCTGTTCGGGATGGGAGCTAACATTTTTTCCTAGTAAAAGTACCTCCAAAAGCGTCGAAATCCTCATTTCACCACCTAAATTTGAACTGGGATTTCTGGTTTAGTAAAATAAAGTTCTAGTAAAACTTTCTGTTCTTTCTTCCTTGGCGGCATGCCCTAATTGTAATAAAGAACGAGAATGGAGTGGCTGATCTTAAACACGTGTGGTCATTTTAATACTCCAAGCTGTTGTTAGTTACAAGTTCAAAATAAAATTTCTGTACAAAGAAGAAAAAAAAAAAATCTGATGTGTTGCACTCACATGAACTTTCTTTACTCTTGTACTAACCATTCTTACAAACTCTTATTCCTATATCTTCTTCGTGTTAGTTGAGATAAACATTTGTAAAATTATCTTATTGCTTATTTCCTTGTAGGTGCAAGGGGAATATTAGAATACAGTAGGCTTTGTGCGATAGTCAAATGTTTTTAAGCTTTGAGATTCCGTTCTCTTTGCACGGTTAATATCTAAAAAATGAACAACGTTGTTCTTTTTCGCTAAAGTTCTAACTTTTCTGCAAATCACATATCTCCGAAATGGTTCACTCTACAAGAAAATTTATTGAGACATAAATTGTGTAGTTTAGCAAGATCTACATTTTTCGTATAGCAAGCTTTTGTCTTTCTCTAACGGTTTACCAGTTATGCAAAAGTCGTTCAGAGTAAATACTACTACAGGGGCTATAGCCAGAAAATTCAAGATATACATTTCATTTGTCGTAAAGATATCTCAAACATATGACATTTTAATCAAAATCGCTAGAGTCATTTTAAAGAAAATCAAAATTTTCGAAAAAGTTTCCATGTAAAGTAGTTTAGGGTGGGGCTATTTTCTTCAAAATCTTTGTGTCGCATCCTTGAATGACAATAAACGTAAATACCAACTTTGGTTTTTAACCAACATTTCGTTTTTGAGTTATGCTATCCACAAACACAGAGACACACACATACCTTTTTCTAAAAATGCTTTTTTCCCCCTTTTTCATTAAGGGGGTCTCAAAGCATATTTTTCCAGTGAAATCTCGACATCGAATTTTTCGGTGGAACACAATACTTCCCCTACTTACCAGTAGAGAAAGTAAGAATATGGAACAAATAACTGATTGATATGAAGACCAGTTCAGGGTATTTTGGGAGTAAAGCAAAAGGGCAGAAAGAAATTACTGAGTTGTGACCTAATCTTATGTGCCAGCACATCAAACTTACCTTTCCTTCCCTTCTGGGTTTAGTGTTTAGAAATTTCGAAACCTTTGTATAGTAACTATTAATTAGATTAGAAAACAGGGAAGGAAAAACATTTTATTTCTTCCCTCGGGCCCTAATAACCTAGTTGTCGACAGGCTCTTAAACACTACTCAGTCAGTCATATCAATCAGGTCAGTCAGTTCTTCCTTATTTGCACTCTACCTTCCTATTTCACTGCTTCAACCATGTGCTACACTCTCCAACCTAGCGGCTTAAAATATACCAAAGCTAGGTAATGCCTTTAAGAACGCCCTTTCTCGCTGCACATTTGAATATGTAATTTTTTTCATTTTAGACGCGGTTTAAATCTATAATGATCCAGTGTATCAAAGTAGGTCTTTTGAAATGTTATAATGCAAATTCTGCTAGGCACGTGTTAAATTATTTACTCTGTAGAAAAGCTGTGCCTGTCAAATAAACAAGGCTTTCGGCGTCAACAGAATAAAGAAGAGAAGATGGAGGAAGTAAGAAGAGCTTAAGCCAACTTTAGCTTCTCAGAAATCTGCTGTTCTTTACTAAGCGCTTTAATAAAACCCACGTAAATTTATAAGGATACATTATAATAATCATCTTGTTTGTCCATTTACTGTAATACCGGAAGATTTTAGAAAACAAAGATTTAATCTAAAATAATCGACTAATCCTTAAGATAATTTAGCGTTGACAACACATTTATTAATAAGAAAACGTTGAAAGAAACTGTTATAGAGCTTAGCGAGTTTCTGAAACATAAAAGTGTTTCTGATTTTATTATAGCACAAATGTTAATATTTTGATTTAGCTATTTTATTTTCAAAGTCAACAAGCAACCGTTGAAAATTCATTTAGTTGATGCAAAATCGCACTGCAACTGTTCAGAAATATTATAGCTACTTCGAAATGTATAAAAAAAGTTTACCTCGACTGACAACACATCAGAGACGCCCGTCGAACGAGTTTTGCACATTAATTTGTAGCATTCATGCCTACGAAGATAAATGCTCTCGGTATACGGGCAAGTTGGGTGTAATGGAGTTCGAACAGATATCTGCTCCTAGTCTATTCTGTTTGTTAAACCAAACGAGTTTGTGTATCATTTCTTGTTCGAACACTCCCCTAAACAAGATTTAGTATGTTTGCATTGCTTCAACAGCGGTGTTACCTCATGTTGCCTTTTGCCTAGATAGTATTTTGGTTTGAAGTCGAATCATACAAGTGAAAACGTTTCCCTGAAATTAAACGAAGAAGTTTATACCTAAAACCGGAAAAAAGCTAATCATACAAGTGCTTCCGCTTATTGTACAGTAAACGGCACAATACCGCCACCGCAACCAATAATAATTAATTAATTAATAAATAATAATAATATTAATAATAATATTAATATTAATATTAATAATATTAATAATAATAATAATAATATTAATAATATTAATAATAATATTAATAATAATAATATTAATAATAATAATCATAATAATCATAATAATCATAATAATCATAATAATCATAATAATCATAATAATCATAATAATCATAATAATCATAATAATCATAATAATCATAATAATCATAATAATCATAATAATCATAATAATCATAATAATCATAATAATCATAATAATCATAATAATCATAATAATCATAATAATCATAATAATCATAATAATCATAATAATCATAATAATCATAATAATCATAATAATCATAATAATCATAATAATCATAATAATCATAATAATAATAATAATAATAATAATAATAATAATAATAATAATAATAATAATAATAATAATAATAATAATAATAATAATAATAATAATAATAATAATAATAATAATGATACCCCGCCCCAGAGGCAGGCGCACTACCACTCCACTACGGTGTGCACCTCTAATTAAGAAAAATAATGTTGTGACAAATGACAAGTCCGGTTAATTTTAATGTCACTTTGTTTCTTTTAAAACTGAATAAGAATTCCAATTCGTGACTTTACAACTCATACTTATTATGTTGTATCGTAACTCTGACACTGCTACAGTGTGCTACAGTAACACAACATTTACTCACAACCTACTATTAAATAGCTGCACAAGCCAGTTTTCTTATATAATCCCTGAATTACCGGCAACTTTTCTAGAAATGGAAGTCTCTCTACGTACGCATAAACAAAGCCTCTACATGTCGAACACTTGTTGGCTGCGTGCGGCAGCCTTTATTCTTATTTTAGCTACTCATTGTCGCGTGTTGTTTACCAATCAAGTGGTATGAGGTATACTCTGTTCATCAAGAGATTAGAGGAGATATAAACAAAGCACCGGTTTGTATCATTCCGCGGCAACGTGCATTCACAAGCAACCGCTACGCGTAGGTATAATATGCATTTTACACTACTAAAAGGATATATTTACTTGATCCAAATAAAATGTAGCACATGGAAATTAACTGCTACTTATGTCATTTCTGTCCACAATAACACTTTTTCATTTCCTGCTCACAATCTTGAACCAGTCTCCAGAAGCAGCTTGTGGAGGGAAGCTCGTTTTAAATCTGGAAGATCGGGATCAGAGTTAACTGCCAACAACACTTTGTTTAAGGTGAGAGTTCATTGTTAACAAAGAACTGGTGAACTTTTCGACGGATTGCAGATCTCACAAATTCGTCGCAAACTATATCCACCATTTATCTGGCACGTGGTCGCTTTTTGCTGGGATCTTCACCAACTGATGGTTTTTCTTTGCGTGTGTTGTAACACTTGAAACTGACACATCAGGAAACTCAGATGTTAATTTCATCACGTCTTCGATAGCAAGTTCGGGATATTTCTCGCAGAACTTGTTAAACACGTTCAATATTGTTGTCTTTTCACCACTTCGCAACGGTTTGCCGCACTTATGTTTCACAACTCACTTGTTCCGCCATGTTACTTTCATACTGAATGATGCGCGCGCGGAATGAATTAGGCTAGTTACAGATTCACTTAACTGCATATTCTTACACTTTAACTATGCTTAGTGCACTTAGTTCATGCTTTAGCAAACATTAAGTGACATTTTAGACCTTAGTAACAGTATTTCTTCAAGGGACTATTTACATGGCGAAAGCGTCAAGAGGGCGCGCTGTGGTCAAAACGCACGTGGCTTTGTTTACGTCTCCTCTAATCTCTTGATGAACAGAGTATAGCTGTTAATTAATCTTTCTTTGAGGCGCGGCCGCCGCGATATGAGTCAAATACTTATACTTTTCTCGTATAGGAGGTCATCGCTCGTTCCTCCTTCTTCCTTGTTCTTATCCATCAAAACAGAGTGGAATTTCAAGGCCACTATACATACATAGCGACCTGCCCTTAAAACGTTTGACTATGGCTTAAAACTTACTGCAGTCCTCCAACCCCTACCTACAAGGAAATGTATATTAATAACACGATTTCTAACAGTTTATCTCGATTGATATGAAGGACATAGAAAAATAAACATTTAGTTTGCACAAGAGTGAGAAGAGTCATGTGGGTAATGCGTAATATATTTTTAATCGAGTGGAAGTAGTCACTTTATTTCCGTAAGATAATTTCTCGGTGTTTCGAGTTGATTGATGGGTGAGTGAGTGAATGAATGGTGGTGTTTAGGGGCCCGTCGACAACTAGGTCATTAGGGCCCGGATTGATGGAGAAGAAGTTGGAAGTTATTTTCAGTAAAAAGTTTCGAAAGTGGCAGCGTCTTGGCTCAGCGCTTAGACCGTTCGCTTGCCACCTAGTCACTGCTTTCAGCTCCATTATTCCCAATAAGTGTGCACTCTATTGAGTTTACTACGATCAATCTTTGTCAAAATAATGTTCCCCAAATGTCTCCACCTGTTGGCAAGCTTTACTCCATCCCACAGTACCAATTTTGCCAAATCCTGTTTTTCAATCAGCACTTTTCTGTTGCTGCTGATTTTGTTGCATGGAATCCCAAATCTCGAAATATTCTCTTTAGGCTTGTGGGACTTCATTTAACGTTATCCTTATTTTCAGTGTTTCAATAGTAGGCAAGTTCCCTTTTGGGTATAGAAATTGTGGGTTGTACTTCTGATATCACAGTTCTCGAAGTCATCAATATCTGATCTTTTTAAGCACATTGTGTTTTTTGTCTGAAGTATCAAAAAGTGCCTTATTGAGCACGCTTTCCACGTGCTGCTTGCTTGGAATGTAATGAAACATCAGGGGGTACGCTCACTAGGCTAGCACATACGCTAATTTCCGTGGCGAGATCTATACCCCTAGACAACAAAGGACGCACAATCCAACACCGTGAGATTAATCCTGAAGCTCACGGACATTTCGTAAAATATTGTTTTATTGTGTGTTTAAAGTTTAGTTTATGGAGACTATGTTAAAATTCTGTGAACCACATAGTGTTTGGAAGCCAAGAGATATGTTTATTTTATAGTTAAATAACATTTGGATGTTGCTATATTCAGAAAAAACATTTAGTTTTTGCGAAATCATGTCAAAACGGAATGCAGATTTGCATGAAGGAGAAGCAGATGTTTTTGTATAATTATATTTGCCACATTACAGTAACTGGCCGTCCTATGTTTACATTGACAGCACAAAGTGCATGAAATAACCGGAAGGTCAGGCATGTACAGAAATACTTTTACCTTTAGCGTTTGCTTGTCGACGTTTTCTACATGAATTCAAGTTTGGAATTACTTGTACAGCTTCGCTAATCCCCATTCTTTTTAGTCTAAAGGTAGAACCCTGTGACAAGTACTTACCCAGAAATACCCAGCCAATGGTATCACATGCATGTATGTTGGTTCCCAAAATTTACAAGCGCTTGGCACACAAAGATTTCTTTGGTAGTTTTAAGACGCTGCTAGCACCTGTGACATACGCAACCCAACATCCACCAACAACAGGTTGGAAGAACCTTATATTTTGAGATGCCAGCCCTTGTAACTGGTCGTTGGAGCGTATGTCTAGGGCTCCGCCGCGCAGAGGGTCTTGGGTTAGAGTCCCCTCTCGGACATGTGCATGTAAATTTGGTATATGTGACACAACAGAAGGAGTAAACAATCAGAAGTACACAAAACTAAACACGACAATAAAAATTCTAGATAAAAAAAAAAAACCTTTCTTGCAGAAGAACATTTCACATTTGTATTATGCAGAAAAAGGTCAGATACACGCCCTCACATGACTTTCGCTGCTCACTCTTATACAAAAACTATTCCTAAAACTCTTATTATTCTAAATATTTGTTTCGAGATAAACGATTGTAGAAATGTTTGTATAACATATTTCCCGTAGTTACAATGGGAGCAGGAGGATACAGTAGGCTTGAGCGAAGGTCAAATCCTTTAAGAGCTGGTTCCTATGTGAGGGCTTTGATACTTCATTCTCCTACCATGGTTAAAACGTACGAAAACGAATGACTTTATTTTTGAGAAACTTTTAAGTATTTGAACATTCAGTCCAATTACAAGAATATCTCAAAAACGTTATCTCCACAAAAAAATTGTGTTTTACAATAACAAGATCTAGAGTTCTGTGTAGTGAAGCTTTCTCTATCTTTTACGGTTTACCAGCTAAGCAAAAGTCATCCAGAAAGAAGAGGGATTCCAATGCTGTCCTCAAATATTCAAAATATAGAGTTCTTGTGTAATAGAATACGTTAAACATATGCTATTTTAACCAAAATTGTTACGAGCTATTTTTAAAAAACTTCATTTTCAACGAGTCGAAATGACCTGGTTGTTCACGGACCCTTAAACCCCACTGACTCAACATTTCAGAGATTTCTTTGCATGTAAAGTGTAATTTGGAATTTACGGAGAACATTTTTGTGTTACATCTTGAAACTGCCATGCAAAACATCAAGTCATTAATTAGAAAATTTGATCGGCCTTTCCTTTCCCAGATACGCTGTTCACAGACACGATACAGACGGGCACGTGCCTTTTTATAAGATTTGTCTGAAAAAAGTGTTTTAAAGAGGTCTACATTTCTTGTGGAGCACAATTTTATCTATTAAGGTTTACTGATTGTACAAAATTTCTTCGAATAAAGAGCATTTTTCGGCCATTCGCAGAAAATTAGAGATAAATATAATTTGATTGTTACAATTTTGTGGAAATTTAATAAAACTCGTTAGAGAAAATGCTGAAAATCCGACATTTACAAAAAGCTTCATATAAAAGTAGTTTGTGGTGGAGTAGTTTCTTGAAAATCTTCGTGTTGCATCTTTAGTATTTGGTACTTATCAGACATATCAATTTCGGGCTATGCTATGCTGTGGTTAAAGGGACACATATATACACATATTGTTATACAAATATGATGTGTTGCACTCACATGACTTTCTCTACTCTTGTACCAACCATTCTTACAAACTCTTATTCCTATATCTTTTTCGTGTTAGTTAAGATAAACATTTGTACAAGTTATCTTATTACTTATTTCCTTGTAGGTGCAAGGGGAATGTGCGAATACAGTAGGCTTTGAGTGATAGTCAAATCTTTTAAAGCTTTAAAATTCCGTTCTCTTTGCACGATTAACATATAAAAAATGAATAGCGATGTTTCATTTGACAGAAGTATAAGTTCTCCAAAACTTACACAAATAACGAGGAACATCTCCAAAATGGTTCACTCTACAAACAAAAATTATTTAAATTATTTAGACACAAATTGTGTGTTTTAGCAAAATCTACATTTTTTGTATAGTAAGAGTTTCTATCTCTTACGGTTTACCAGTTATACAAAAGTCATACGGAGTAAATAAGACCTCTTGGACTATAGCCAGAAAATTCAAGATATACATTTAATTTGTCATCAAAATACCTCAAATATATGGCATTTTAATCAAAATCGTCAGAGCAATTTTGAAGAAAAACATTTTCGAAAACTATTCCACGTAAAGGGTAGTTTAATGTGGAGGAATTTTATTCAAAATCTTCGTGTCACATCCTTGAGAGACATTAAACTTAAATAACTTTGGTTTTTAACTGACTTTTCGTTTTTGAATTATGTTGTCCACAGATTGACAGATAGAACATTTTTCCAATTTTTTTTGATTCGAGGGGTGGGGTGGGGGACCTCAAAACATATTTACGGTGAAATAGCGACATCGAATTTTTGGGTGGAATACAATACTTCCTCTACTTCTCAGTAGAGAAAGTAGAGGTATTTCAGGAGGCCTAAAAACCGCTGGCACTTCCGATGAAATCTCGATATCGAATTTTTTGGCGGAATGCAATTCCTTCTGTACCTGTGGTAGACTATGTAAACATACTATGTTGTGAGCATTGTAAATTATCATCTATGCACACACCACTGCATTTCTTAATAGCTGTATAATATAAAATTGCCAGAGCTCAAACAATAAAAGTAACATGCCATTTTCTAGGGGCATAATATCGAACCTAGTGAAAAATTTAATACTATTACGCAGCGTTGTGCTGTCACTGTATATTTTGTGTCGTAGTTGTTCATTGCCCGTTGGAATATGGCACACGTTTAAATTACAAAATTTCGCCAGAGGGTTTGATGATTTTTACTCTCCATTTTCTTTTCCTGCTCCGCATATGACACTCCAGGGATCCCCAGCGGGTATTTGCATTTAAAGGCATCACCTTTGATTTCACCCTTTTCTATTAAATTATGTTGTTTTTTTCCACATCGGGAGGTGAGATTGGAAAGGTTTCATTGAATGTTATTCCCGCTCTTGATATGTAACGAACTGCAAATCGCCTAAAGAAGACATGAAAGAATAACAAGGAAAGAAAAAACATTATCGCTGTTATTTCAATTCACTTCATCATCTGTTTAAAATGTACATAGGTATGTATCCAGAAAAGTTTTTCATTCAAACAGGATATAGTAATAAAGTGATTACAAACTGAATAAAAATGTAACATGCTATAAAGCGTAAATGGAAGGTTGATAGTCTATTACCCCGCAACACACTTTTTTATCTCATATTCTACTCATTTATTGTATTTTAGTATAACAAAATAGAGTTAAATAAACTACGTTGTACGTATTATTGTCTTTACTACTTAGCTGTGGACGTAGTGGAAAATATAAATTCCACCAAACGTTTGTTATTGTTTCATAGAAAATAGACATTCCAAAAATACACGTTTTTTACTTTCTCTACTGGTAAGTAGGGGAAGTATTGTATTCCGCGCAAAAATTCGATGTCGAGATTTCACCTGAAATATGTTTTGAGACCCCCTGAATCCAAAAAAAACATTTTTAGAAAAAGGTCCGTGTGTGTGTGTGTGTCTGTGTGTCTGTGTGTCAGTCTGTTAGTCTGTGGACAGCATAGTTCAAAAACGAAAAGTCGGTTAAAAACCAAAGTTGGTAATTAAGTTTAATGCCTTTCAAGGATGCGACACGAAGATTTTGAAGAAAATAGCCCCACCCTGAACTATCCTTTACATGGAAAATTTTTGGAAAATTTTGATTTTCTTGAAAATGGCTCTAACGATTTTGATTAAAATGTCATATGTTTGAGATATTTTGATGACAAATGAAATGTATATCTTGAATTTTCTGACTATAGCCCCTGTAGTCGTATTTACTCTGGACGACTTTTGCATAACTGGTAAACCGTTAGAGATAGACCAAACTATACTATACAAAAAATGTACATCTTGCTAAAATACACAATTTATGTCTCAATAAATTTTCTTTTAGGGTGAACCATTTCGGAGATATTCCTTGTTATGTGTGAGAGTTTAGGAAAACTTAGAACTCTCGTGAAATGGATCATCGTTGTTCATTTTTTTATATGTTAAATGTGCAAAGACAGCAGAATCTCGAAGCTTTAAAACATTTGACTATCGCACAAAGCCTACTGTGTTCTAACATTCCCCTTGCACCTACAAGGAAATAAGCAATAAGTTGTACAAATGTTTATCTCAACTAACACGAAGAAGATATAGGAATAAGAGTTTGTAAGAATGGTTAGTACAAGAGTAGAGAAAGTTATGTGAGTGCAACACATCAGATTTTTCTACTACTTTTTCTTTTACGTGAGACATTCACACATCTTTCTGTAGATACTCGCCCTTCAACATCCAAATTCATATAATTTTTTACGATTGTGATATAAATACCACATATCACATTCACACGGTTTTCTCTACTAACTTTCTTTTACAAAACACGAGCGCATTTGTTTCTCTATTGGCGCTTTAATATTCATACAATTTTCTATGACTGAAATAGAAATGCAACGTATTACGCAGGGATATTCATGGAAGTTTTATAAAAATGATAGT